>JAKEEE010000042.1:697500-1897500 GCA_021498325.1 Bactrocera minax | reverse complement strand
GGTAGTATCCCTGCGGTCGATGTAGCCATCGATACGACGATATTACATTTTGTTATGCAGAATAAAGGCTAGGCTGCCACCATTATTTTGTTCGCGATCTTTACGAATGACGTTGAAAACTGCACACCTGAGAAGATCTGAGCGGCTGTTTAACTTGGTTTCTTGGACCGCAGCTAAGGATATGCCTTTCTCGAAGGAGCAGGAGTTGCTTTGTGGTTCTCGCAAGGAGATTGGAGTGGGAAGAATTTTGGGTGCTGATTGCACGACCGTTGCTGTTTTTGTAGCAGCAAAACATTTCCCAAATAGTTTGGACAGTCGTGGTGACAATTTTTTCCGGATAAAATTCCGGGTCCGGCAAGAGGTTCAGTTGCCATAAGCCTTAAGACGGCTCCTTCTATTGCATGTATTACACCTAACTGAGGTGGAGTTTGGATGGAGCCTTTTGTCGCACACACAACCGAGAAATGTATCGGGGGAGTGTTGGACTCAATGCCAGCACATATTAGAAGGATATAGAGCAGCCCTGGTGCTCTGATGATGACAACGTTAATTTATTACTTACCGATCCAAATAGTGCTAGAACCGCGAAATAACAGTCCTTGGCCAGATAAAAAAAATTCGAGTTAATTCCGATACCGTAGAACCGTAGGGAAGCATTAACTCGATTTTACCCTTTTTCGGCCATAGTATTATCAGCAAAAGATGCTCTCTGAATTTCTCATGTGTGAATGTAAATTTTAATATTTCTGATGATTTCTTAATCGAGTTTCAGTAATTTTCAACATAATTTTTGTATAGGACGTGGGTGTGGTTATCATCCAATTTCCTCTATTTTTACACTCTCAAAGAAAGTGCCTAAGGGACTTGCCCTCAGGAAGATTGGTTGATATCGCTTTAGTAATTTGTGAGACTATTAAACCTTTCAGGGGGCTTGTTCCTTCCTACTCCAATTTTATGTACTAAATTGTTGTTTTGTATCTTAATTTGTGGGATAGTCATACTATTTTACAGGTTTCCGTTTAGCGGTATTTTTTGGGCGTGGCAGTTGACCGATACCGCCCATCTGCAATACCAACCTGGGAGGGCTTTAGAATACCATCCCCAGAATTCTGCATGGGTATCGGCGGATAGAAGAGCTTCTCCAGATTACGAATATATAAAAATATTGCCGCCGCAAACTTACAGCTTTTAAGATATTTGCATTTTAAGTTGCAGTTTTAAGTTTAACAATTTTAAATGTGTAATTTTTCGAATTATAATAAATTTTACAATTATACCGGCACTTCACTAAATTGTATCTACATATTTATTTTTTATTAATTATTGCAAAAATAGCCTCAATTCAACATTTGAATTTTTATTCAATTTGATTTATCTAAACAATAAAAAAAAGGGTTTTATTTTGACATATGACGGACAGTCACCCGTTAAGTAAACAAAACTATTATACTCCGCTGCAACAGGACATACCCTCACGGTCAAAGGTTTATTTTTTTGTATATTCATTATGCATAAATATATCAATTATCAAAAATTCCAATTTTTTAGGCGATCATGCTGGGTGTGGCCTTTAAATAACGCAATGCCATCTATTTTTAATTGAATTTTCCAGTCATATTATAGCTCCCATAATTTGATTCGCATGGCACGAATGCAGAATTTTGGTTGTACTTTATTAAACTAGCAATGCCTATGCAAATTCTGATTAACCTACAGTAGAATTTCACAAACACAAACTTCTTATAATATATGGTTTTAACAAACTTGTTGGGAAAGTTTATTTATCTTCTGGTTTAGAAAATACGAATGTTAATTGGCATTTTCCACAGTAATGGCGATCTTCATGGGCTGCCATGAAAACACCAGCTCCACAGTTCTCACCCGGGCATTCACGTCGTAGACGGTGTATTTTTCCGTTTTCATCGACCTAAATTATCAAGATATGATTTAACTCGAATGATAGATATATTGCAACTAATTCAGTCATACCTTGTAATATTTCAAAACTGCTAGCTTAACCTTCTTTCTCTTGTGTTTAATTTTTTTAGGAGTCGAGTAGTTCTTCTTCTTACGTTTCTTTGCGCCACCTCTCAAACGAAGGACTAGGTGTAAAGTAGACTCCTTTTGAATATTATAGTCAGCCAATGTACGACCATCTTCCAACTGTTTTCCGGCAAAAATTAGACGCTGTTGATCAGGCGGAATTCCTTCCTTATCTTGGATTTTGGCCTTCACATGTTCAATAGTATCCGAAGGTTCAACCTCAAGAGTGATGGTCTTACCCGTAAGGGTCTTTACGAAAATTTGCATTGCTGAATAATCTTATAAACCTAATGAAAAAAAAAGGAAACGGTCTAAAGAAAAAATACGTAACATCTACAAGAAAAAAAATATACAATAAATTCAGCGAAATCATATTTTATATCCCTTGTTTATTAAATTGTTGACAGTATAGATATTTTAGGCTAGCAATGAAATTTAAATTTATACGAGTAGTACGGCATTAATAACACCATCGTTTTCCGGATTGTTTGTTACTTGTGCATATTTTCCCCAAACAACTTTTCCAGTTTGAGTAACAAGGCCTAAATCTGAAATATTTACTTCGATGACGGTTCCTTTTGTAATTACTCCTAATGAAGTTAACATAGGTGAGCTGGGATTTTTCTTAACTCCAATAATAGGAAGATAAAATGTCGTCTTAAGTTCTGGATGTGTTATATGGGCTTTATTCATTCTTAAACCCATTGGTCTTATAAATCTTTCAAATTTAGGGGGTTTCCTTGTAAAATTCTCCCCCACAAATGTTACTTTTGTTACCATACGTTTCCAAGATTTTCTTTTCGTTTTACCAGTTTTCAGCTCCCTAAATATTTCAGTATCTGATTGGGCCCGTACCTTTGGAAGCGGTACGTCCCATTTACCGGCTTTTTCCTTTCTTTTTTGCTTTATCATATTGGACAGTATTTTGGCATTTGCCTGTCGGCCTCTGTCCAATAAATAATGAGGAAGAGCACATTCTTCAATCTTTTCAACCTCTTTTTTACATTTTTTTTCCTGGTGTGTTTTTATTTTCTTTGAAATTTGTATTTTCTCATTTCTGCGTTCTTTATTGAAAAGTTTCGCTTTAATACCACGCAACTTCTGTGCTTTCCGTGCCCTCTCCTTAGGGAGGCGAGCTTCTTTCTTTCTCTTCCGATCTTCATAATCTAATCGCCTACCATAAAGTTTAAGGTGACGTTCCATATATTCATTTTGAGGCATGATGAATTACCTTAGAACCTAAAAAGTGAGAATAATCTGTAACATCCGATAAATAGGGGATGTATCTCTTCAGTTTACATCACGAATATTTCATATCTGGGATTGCTATAAAAAAAAAAAACAACTTACCAAAATCTGCTTCAAAGTAACCAAATTTGTATTGCAAATTACTCAGAACTATTCCCAAGCTCTTAGAAATTGTATTACATTAATAATAACTTGCAAAATAACTTTATATGGGACAAACTCACCCATCTACGCAAACTCCACGATATAAAAAGGAAGAGCGTCATAAATATGCAGGAAGTAAAAAATTGTATTACAACAGTCTACAAACGCACTTAAGTTGCGTTCAAGGAAATGCGAGATAGTGAAATCAATCTCTCATGGCAACTATAGATTTATTCATATTGTGGCGGATATGAATTCCAAAATTGATGACAACTTGCCAGAATCTACCAGCCATCGAAACTAGTGGTTGGCAGAATGTTCGAAAGGCGATACTGTAACAAACTCAAATGTCAAAGCAAAACAAAATCGGCGATAGACTGCCAGAATCAGACAGAAAGCGAAGTAGTAGTTGCCAAAATGTTCGAGTGACCATCTGTTAGTAACGATCTACTATACAAGAGTTGCCGGAATAGCAGCAGGACACAGTAAAAATAAGACTGTTTTTAAGTTAAGTACAAGTTAATTGTAAGTAAGCTCGAATAGCGAGTACCAAAGTGTCAAGTTATTAAATTAGAAATAAAGAAAAGTGTATAGCCATTAAATTGTGACTTTAATTGTACAATCCAGTGATCGAACTCAGGGTAGAGTTTCAACGCGAACGATTAATTTAGAAAATCCGTTACAATATATTAATTTCCAGAGAACGCAAATTTGTGGTAAAGTTTCAATGCCTTTATGAAAGCTGAATTGACAAAATGTAGCAGCACTGGTGTAGGTGTGATCGTTTATCTCTTTCTTACTGATAGTTTTAAGCATTTAACAATGTATATGTACGTCTTGCACAACAATAGTAATGCTGATATTCCACCGAATAAACAAACATTTAACTCAAACGTATAGATCTCGTAGTACTACCAGTGATAAAGGAATATACAACTCTCCTGTCAAATAAAATTTAGAGTGTAAATCACCTACCCGATTTTGACAGTTGACTGGATCGGGTTGGTATGACATTTATCAACTAGAAAGACTGGAACGACCAGATTGGAATCCTGCAAAAAAAAAATGACGGAGACATTTGTAATCGCCGTGCAAGATCACAAATAAAAAAGTTAACTAGTAAAAAGAAAAGGAAACGCGAAATTTAAATGTAATTGAAGCAATCTTCTGTGATTTGCAGTTTCAGGATAAAAATTTGGCATTGAAAGTCATACGAACCATTTATTGATTGGCAGTAGACAAGTTAAGTTCTCTTAATTTATTATTGAAAGCTTAAAGACACGTTGCTTTAATATACCATCAAATCACAAAAATATATATTTAAATATTTACTTCATACATTTAAAGGTCAGCAAGGCAACAATGCAAAATGTTACGAAAAACGCAAATTTTGAGGCCTTCTTACACTGTAATAAGTTGGGTATCCCTTTATCACTGGCACTACGGTGAATCAAATATTAAAATATATCAATAAACTAATTCTATTATACCATTATCATGCATTATATTACAAATGTTTTTAATATGTCTTTGTCAAATAAAATATATATTCATTGCGTTATATTTAAATTAATACCTATATGTTACACACCTTAATACAAGCTATACATAAATTTAATGAGTTTATGAACCATTAATAGGAACACTACCAAATTCTTAATTTTTATTTACATATTCATTCGTTAATAAAAAAGAGATTACATATACATATATATTGTGCGATTGACATAGTGCTCAATGAAATATTGATTAAATACCTGAAACAGTTTACCTTATATGATAGGATGTTCAAACCAAAATTTTAAATTGGAATGTGAATATGAGTATTCCATCTTTTCATATATTTTTAGTTCTTTGATTTCCGGAAAAGTTTAGGTTATCGCTGGTTATTATTATAAATAAATATTTTCCCATATGCTGTGAATTTTAAAGAATATAGTATTTATGGAAATACGTATTTTTTTCCATGAATGAATATGGGACCTAATTTTAAGAATATGGTAATGTTCATAAATTTTTTAAAGTATTTTTAAGCTTGCATAAACGTATGTAACATATATGTATCTATTAATTTAGATATAGTGCAATAAATTTATAATTGATTTGCCTAAACCATAAAATAAAAAAAAATTTAAAATGAATGATACATGACATCAACTAACCTCTTTATACGCTAACTCTCTCAGTTATTTAATCGGTGGAATATGAGCACTACGCTTTTTGCGCAAGGCCTATATATATGATATATACAATCGTACATTGCCAAATGATCAAAACGATTAGTAATAAAGAGATGAACGATCACACGTACACAAGAGTTTCTGTTAGTTCTACAATTTGGTTTTAAGAAACTGATAGAAACTTTAACAGAAATTTCTGACAGCTCTCTCGTAATTATCTCGTCTGTAATTAACATGTAATTTAAACAATACTGGGTTTTCAGGTAAAGATGTTAGGGCGTGAGAATAATGACGAAAGTATTGGGTAGAGATTAGGAGATGTACGTCTTTCATATCACTGGAAGTTGAGAGCATTGTATAGGCCATTGTACAAACCTACAAGTAACAAATTTTAAAATGTTCAATCATCCATACGGAGGCGAACGCTTTTAGAATGAAGGAATTTACAATAAGAATGAAATAAAATGAAGGAGAAAAAGTGCAAAACTAGGCACTTTATGAGATTTGCCTCAAATATGCTACTACTAAAACAGCCAAATGCCGAAATCTGCCATGGTGTGTTGCCGTGTTATGCTTACCAATTTATTATTTTAAGTATGTTTTTGATTAATTTTCAATTTTGTATCTATTATTAATATTCATAGAGGTTAAATTGACTACGTTAATTAAATTTTATTTATTGTACAAAAACATTATTAAAAGTTTCCTATTTTATCAAAAATATTTACCGAATATTTGTGTAACGGCTTGCAAATACTACATATTAAGTAGTAGTAGTAATACCATATATTAATTCCTTCTTTCTAAAAGCATTCTCCTGCGTATGTATTGGTGAAAATTTTGGGATTCGTTACTTGTAGTTTTGTTCAATGGTTGAGAGCGTAAATCACATACACGATTTTGAAAGTTGACTGGATCGGGTAGATTTGACGTCTAGAAACTAGAAAATCTGAAAAAAAGATTGAAATTCTGTAAAAACAATATGCAAACGGAAACATTTGTAACCGCCGTGAAAGATTTTTAATAAAAAATGTAAAAAATAAAAAGAAAAGGAACACGAAATTTAAATTCATTTGATGAAATCTATGGTAATCTGTATTAAATTTCTATTGAAAATTATGAAAAACACTTATCAATTGACAGTTAAGAAGTTTAATTCACTTTATTAATTATTGACATTTTAAAAATTGGTTATTGTAATATATCATAAAAGCAGAAAAAAGATTTAAATAGTTATTCAATATATTATACGATCAATAAATATTAAGTTTTAATCGTAATACATGTTGGCTTTTTTTATAGTATGGGGAAAAATCGAAAACCGGAGTGCAAAACTTTATTCTTAAGCTGCTGAAAATGTCTCAATTCTGTCATTATTAAAGCAGACGCTTCGCTGACAGCCTTCCAGTTCGCAGAGAGCTAGCACATAAGTGCTGTAAAATTTTTCACCGTGAAGCCACCGAGAGTAGTATCCAGCTTTTCCTTTATATATCCCATACCGAGGGCAATGAAAAAATACATGGTGAGTCTGCTATGCACTCTGTACACCGCGGACAGTACGGAGTAACGACATGCTGGAATCTATAGAGGTAACTTCTAAAGCACCCAAGTCCACTTAATATTTGGGTGAGGTGGAAATCCAGGTCTCCGTGTCGTCCGTATATCCATGTGTGGATGCTCCGTATTAGTCTGTGGGTCCACCGTCCTTTGGATGAGGTTTGCCACCGTTGTTGTCACGTTGTGATATTTTTCTTTTAGTTTTTTCCTCTAGTTTTTTGCTTACCGGCTGGTATAAACGAGCGAATTCATCTCCCTGGATGTCAATGGGCAGTATACTGGCCATTACTTCAGCAGCGTCCCTAGATATAGTGCGGAAAGCACTTATTACCCGTATTACACAAAGTCTATGCACTGCATTTATTGATTTAGCTTACGACTTGATGTCTAGCGTCTGAAGCCGCGTACAATATTACAGAACTCATTGCTTTTGCTGTTAAAAATCGCCGGCTGGAACGCACGTAGCCTCTATTCGCCACCATTCTCGATAAAGCGTTGTAAATTTCCTTTGCGTGATGTTTACTCCAAGTACTCCTTAACTTTTACCTTTGAGCTCAATATTACTCCCAAATACTTCAATTGTGGCTGTGAAGAAATCCCACAATCTCGTATGGTTAAGAATATTCTTTCTTCTACCTTCCTAGTGCTTTTTCGCAAAACTTCTGTTTTATGCTTAGTCAGTTCTAAGTTCATTGGGGAGAACCATTGGCGCAGACCATTTAAGCACTCATTGCATTTGTTGTGAGGGTCATCTAGGTGTTTAGTCACTGCTACCACTATAATGTCATCCACATATGCGATTAGTTTCACAGTTTTGCTTGGTGCCTTCCTAACACCCCGTCATACATCAGGTTCCATAGAAGGGGGTCTAGAACCGCGCCTTGTGGTACTCCACTTGAAATAGAATAGTTCTTGGTGCCCTCGTCAGTGTGGAATATTACTCGTCTGTTTTCGAAATAGCTCATCATTATATTTATAAGGCATTGAGGAGCGCGAATTTCATACGGAGCTTGTGTTATGTTTACTCATTTTGCTGAGTTGAAAGCATTCTTCACATCCAAGGTAATTAAAAATATTTTTTAATTTATTGTTTTTAATTTTTTTCGCTATGGCCAATATTACTTCTTCTAATTAGTAGTGGTGGCTCTGCAACTTAGTTTCGTGGCTTAGCATTGGAAATCAGACGGTGTGTCGGAAATAATGTTTAGACGACTTTCCTCATAAAAGATTAACTTTTAGGCTGCTTTTTTTTATTTTTGAATTTTGACTTGCAGATTTTGTATGCTGTTCCCCAAGGGTCAACGTTTGCTTGCTCACAGAGCCTTTCAAAACAGTTTCTTTTACTGAGGGAAACGGCTGACTTTCAAGAGCTTCTTCTGACTCTTAAAGGATTTGCTGAGGCTGTTTGCGAGGTGAGGCCAGACTTTTGCAGTAATAGCCATATGGTCACTATTGGTGAATATGCCCAATACTGTCCACTTATAAATGTCGGCTGTTTTATTCTAAATGTTCAAAAATTGGTATTTTGTCTGAACTGGTAACATGGCAAAATGTTACAAAAATGCAGATTTTGAGGCGCTCTCACTTGAATAAATTGGGTATCCTTTTGTCACTGGTGAGAACAAGTACTTTTAACCGTAAGGACAATACAACAAGTTTGCATGTGAATTGGTATACATTTTGGACAGTGGTGTTTGCACCGAACTTTAAAATTTTAACCCCAAATACCCCACCCTATTCTGTACCAAAATTAAGTTTAGTAGCTTTATTTGTATCTTAGATACATACATAATATTTTTTCTATTAACGGCATTTGGTAATACAGGTTTGTTAAAGAGTCATTTGATATTTGAGGAAAACTTTAGAATAGTATTCCCCGAATTCAGGATTAAAATGGGTATGGGCTGATAGAGGAGGTTCTCCAGATTAAGAAGATATATACGTTTATAGCCGCCGCAGACTTGTAGTTTTTAAAATATTTGTATTTAAACTTCAAAATTTAACAATTTTAAGTATGTAATTTTTCGACTTATAATGTATTTTAAAATTATACTGAGCATTTTTCATACATTAACACATTGATAATTGTTTCTTCATAATTATTCTTTATTAATTGTTGTAAAACCAGTCTTAATTCAACATTTCACTTTTTGTTCAATTCGTTTTATTCACAGAAAAGCGAAAGAGTTGCACGCTAACAAATAATAAGTATTACCATATCTACATATTCTGCGAACGCCTCAAACTAAATAAAACAAAAAAATTATACCTAAAATACTGGAACCATAATCGTGTGATGGGTAACGTAAAAATTTTCAGAAGTTCCCTTCTCTTGATAAACTGCGGTGTTGGATCGACCAGGGAGTTATACCCTATATTACATATTATTTTTCCCTTAGAACTACATTTTGCATTGGCGGCCTTTGGGCTCGCTTTAAAAAGATTTGCTCACAATAATAAAATAATATATTAAACCAAACTGAAGGGCTTATTTCGGCTGGAACCGAACATTTCATGCCCTCGCAATTTTGAGAGATCATAGCGGGGGCATATTTTCAGGTGTTGACGAAACTTCATATTAAAAAATGTGGCTTCGTCGAAATTATCTTAAATTATAATCATGTTTTGTATCTTACTAACTTATATTATAGGTTATAGACTCACTTAGTTGCATTACTACACTTTGCTTCTTGCCCAAAATATTTATATTAAAGTCAACCCAATTAACTCAAATGATCCATATGATATAAACCCAACCAAAAGGACTAAACTTAATATATTGGGTATTTAAGAAAAGGGCAAAGCAAAGAATCGGAAATCATTACATTAGGGATGCAGGGTTTGTATCTAGGTCTAGACCGATTTCATTCATATTCAGCGCTAAACCACATTATGTTTAAGAAAGCATGTCCACTGTGGAAATGTCTGTATGTATACTGTGGAAAGTCCGAAATAACTACGTTGGTTTTAAAGTCAACTATAAATTTGAAAATCTTTAGAGGTTAGGGGTAAAATTTTACTCTAATTTATTTTTTATTATTATTATATTTTATTATTTTATTTATCACAAAAATTGATCACTACATGTTATTACCAAAAAAAAGATTATCTGATTTTCATTGAGATACTTCACGGATTGACTGACATACATGGTATAAAGCCAAGCGGAAGTTTGAAATTCTTACACTGGATTACTGGGCGCAAGGGTTCATTATTACCATGAAAAGATACCCTTCGAATTCCACTACGATTTCTCACATATATACCGATATTTTTGGTATAAAGTCAACCATGGGCACTGAGGTTCATATGTGGGGTATATGGGGTTTTGAAAAATACTTTTCGATTTCCACCATTCCTGGGAAGGAAAGATCATACCTCGAGGGCACTGTTTGTACAAGGTTTTGTTTCGATACTTTTATTGGTAATTGATTTATATGCTGTAAAGTAAAAGAATCATACGGAATTTAAAATTGTGATATACGTGTATGAAGAGTAGGCGTGGTTTTGGTCGATTTGGCCCATTTTCACACTCTGACATCAGGATTGCTATGCGAAAATTGAAATTTGAAAGACGAAATTTTGTTGAAATTGGTATAGCAGTTCTTGAGATATGGAGTTTCACCTGGAGGTAGGCGGTGCTACTCCCATTGCCCAACTTTTACCCCGGTTCCTCTAAAGCCTCCTAGTGCAATCTTGGATGTGAATTTTATTGCTTCTGACGTATTTATTTAATGAGTTACCGCAGTTTCAGCAGTTTTCAACAAAACCGTTATGTGGATAGTTGCCGTGATTATTACCCGATTGCACTTATTTTCGTACTGTTTATAGACCATATGTTCCATATCTTAATTGGGAGCTTAGTTATAATTTTTCAAGAGTTTTCGTTTAACGGAATTTTATGGGCGTGGCTGATGAGCGTAATCGGACCACCCAACCAATGCCAACCTCTTCAGGGTACCAAGGAACATATGTACCGAGTTTCATTAACATATCTAAATTTTTACTCAAGTTATCGCTTACACGGGCAGACAGACAGACGGACAGTCACTCGGAATTCAACTCGTCTTGTCATATATGTACAACTCTATACCTATCTCAATAACCTAACCTAAAACTAGGTGTTACAAATACCCGTTAGGTGAATAAAACTAGTATACACCCTTGCAACATGTTGCATTGCATGCAAAAATTGGAACATCGTCAGATGTTCCAGGAGCTTGGTTCGTACGATCGCATGCATTCATCCCTGTGCCTGGCTCTGCCGAATGATTTTGCTGTTGAAAAATTAAACTCAAGAGAAGCTTGTAAAAAGCCATTGTACTATTTTTTGAAAATAGGGACGAGGATTTTTATGAGAGTTGCATAATGAAGTCACCTTCAAAATGGCAACAGTGCATTCATGTATGACCTAAATCAGATCATACTAGCTATGCTAAATAAAGCCTTAATTTCAATGAAAATAATAAATTTCTTTTTACTAGACCTAATATATATAAGCCTAAATTTCAAATGAAGATTTAGTCGGTTTCTGGAGCAGAAGTTATTTGTCTTTTCTTGCCGCTACTCACAGAATTTTCTTTAGAAGAACTCCTTTCACAAGAACAAAATTTTAATTTGTATGTATTGTTCCCAACTTGTTAAATAAAGTATTTTTACCGAAACCTAGAGAAATTGAACACTTGCAAAAAGAGCATAGATGTAATTCTTAAAATCTTAGATCCTCAAAGAGGAACCCCTAAATATAACATAACATCATTGAAGCCACAATTTTATACGACGCAAAATTATAGGCAATTTAATATTGATTTGGAGTCATAAAATACTATAACAGGTTTAACAATGCCTAACCTTTCATTAAGCGACTTAAAAATATTTCAGTAGCAAATGCGTTCGCTTGTTAACGATAATTTCATTTGTTTGAGAAATAAGAGCATTCAACCTTGTTAAGAGGAAACTGGCAGACTCTAAAATCTACGTTAGAATATCTATGTTTGAAACTAAAAAATAATTTATAATGTTATTCAATAAGACATAATAACCAATACAGAAATGGGCAAGCAAATCGTGCACCACTTTTCGAACTACTAGCTTCAACGTCAAACAAAACACATACACCCACATAGCCAAACAATATTCTACCGTACCGTGACCATTTCAAAAGCGCTTGCCAGGACCAGATGTATATTAACTTATGAATAAAATAAATCCCAATGACCTTACTAACATAAGACTCCCAACTGTTAACGCTGAATTAAGAAATATTGCTTAATAAGAAAATGCTCTAGTTGAGATCGATAAAAAAATACATAGATGTTAAAAACTTTTCCAATAAACTATTTTCAAAGTGGTTTATCAGAATAAGTCGGCATAGATAACGCTACACGCGTTAACTCAATGACTACTAAATTCTTGTTACAAGACACTTTTACTCTTAAAATGCCTCCTCGTACTAGTTACGTTAGTCAAGTAGAGATTTTCAATTGATACTCGAGAAATAATGCGTTGTTTAAAAGTAAAGGGTGACCTCAATTCTTTAGTCAAACTCAATGACCATTGATAAGAATGTGTTTTAAATAATAATAGAAATTGTAATAGAAAGTCAATATTCAGGCGAAACCATTTATGTCCACTAAACGAAATAACTTATTTTCTATCTTAAGTTCGAATTAACTCAAAGCTCAAAATCGGAGATAAAATGCAAACAGTTGAATTAAAATTAAAAAGATGACACATATTTTGTGATCAGCTTGGACATTTCTCCGGAATCCCGCCATCACCAATATAATCATCAATAATAAAATGCCAATGCTTTCAAATAAAGTTGTCAACCAAAAATGGAATAACTAAATCAACTTTTTCATAATATAAAGAATTAAAGCAAGCTGGAATAAAATGAATCAAAAAAGAATTGAGTAACGTTAATTACTCCGTAAAACGAATGTAACAAGATATATAGAAGTCATTGATATAAAATAAAAGTAGATAGAAATAAATTTTAGCTGAAAAAGCATACCCACACAATTTCAGGGGGCTAGGGGATCTAGACTGATTGCAGCAACTTTTGCCACTACATAAGGCAGTGCATAACATATATTCGAGGATATGTTTACAAGCAATTTTATGAAAATAACTCTCACATTGACCGACATATTTGAATTAAGCTGGATATGGAATTAAGCTATAGCATATCCAATAATAAACGTTCACTCAATTTTGCTAAAATATCATACATATTGAACGATATATATCGTATAAAGCTAACTAGAAGTTTGAAATTCTTGTATTGGGTATATGGGAGTTAGATGAAGTATTTACCCGATTTTACCCATTTTTAATACGCGTAACATTTTCAGGCCAACCTTTTTCCTGAATTTCAATAATATATCCTGCAGGTTGAGCGATATTTTCGGTAAAAAGTCAGCCATAGGCATTGTATATCCACATATCCACATATTCTGTATCTGGAGACTTGAAAAGTTATATTTTTATTTAGTGTTTTAGCTTTATTGGTTTGTGAGATAAATACAATTAACCTGTTAGAGGCGGAGCCATAAGCACTTTTTATCGCACAGATGCCCCGCCCTACTTTCATTTCCTGTACTAAAATTCAGTTTAATATCTTATTTGGGAGCATAGTTATAGCATTTCATAAGTTTTCGTTTAACGGCATTTTGTAAAAGTGACAGAAGTCTGATTTTTCTCATCTGCAATAGGAACCTCCTCAAAGTGCCAAGGAACATGCGTACCAAGTATTATAATCAATGCTATAAATATATTTTAATTTCTACTCCAATTATCGCTTGTACGGCGGACGGAGAGGCAGTCCACAGAATAATTAAATAGTTATGTTTATAATAGTACACATAAGCCAAAAGTAACAAACAAAATAAAAATGGTATTTTATTACTTAATGGTTTCAAAGGACAAATATTTGCAATTCAAACTATCAAAAATGCAAGATTAATGCAACTTATTAGTTTCCAAATTCAATGCTGGAAATCAAAATACCTTAAAACATAACTGAAAAAATATACCTTCATTTTTCGGAATCCTGGCTGTCTTCAACCCACATTAAAGAACATTGTAAAAGCAATATTTTAAGAATAAATCTCCTGGGGGCAACAGTGATTTCCAAATAAAGGTATTAAAATCCACCGGATTGGGATTTGAACTGGAGGCAAAAATTTTAATTGCTTGATATAAGTTCTCATAGAGTTTATATTAAGTATAAATCAATATAAAATGTTCAAATTTATATTTTATTAATATTATATTCAAGTTTGTAACAAATAAGTAAATTACGTAGTTGTTGGTTGAAAACATTTAATTTTATAAGTACTTTAAACGAAGTAGATATTTCTTTATTTTACAAAATAAAATTTATTACTCTGAATTATACACAGTTTCAATTTTAATTTAATTCACCACTATTCGGTGCACAATATTCTTGGTTAACCTGTATCCGTCTAACACAAATAGATTCGGCATCGTAGGTTCTGGCCACTTCTCCTTTAAACTTTCCAATCGAAATGTTCGATTCAAACATATTTCCGGTGATCCTTTTGTTGACCAAACGTGTATAATTGCATAGTCGATGTATTCAAATTACGCTGAGGAATAATAGGTGAACCAATCATCAACAGAAAATTATGTGGTGGCATTCCGTGTATATCTAAAGAATTCAAATTAAGAATTTACAGTTTGATTTCATCAACAACAGTACCGATTGATTTAAAAGACATCAGATCGCCTAGCAACAACTGTTGTATTTGGAAGTTAATTTCATCAACATAAAGATATCAAGTTTCAACACTTCGCCATAATAATGAATATTTTAAACATGCGTTAATCTCAACGGCAAAAGCAAAGCGAGAAATTATTGGGAAGGTCTGTGGGCAATCACCAGTAGTTGTCATTCAAATCTTACTTATTGCGTTTCGTTAGTTATGAATGTCTAATGGCAGCTTGAATGCTGAATGTACCGTTCGGCCATCATCTAACAAAGTAGCAACAATGTCTGATAATGCAACTGCTAATATGACTTTGTGTTATGACCGTACCTTACCATTTGAAATAAAATCCTCTTTCAACATTAACATTAAAGATGTATAATGAAATCTCTGGTGTGTAATCTATGTTTGGGCATTGGTCTGTTTCGGTGCAATATGTCTTCCGTCATAAAAGTTTTGTATTTTTCTCACTAAATCCATGTTTGCGTTGTATAACACAGTGTTAAAATAATTCACGAATATTATTCGGCGTTGATGTCAACACAATATCAACATGTGTTATGACCAGATGGTTATCGTCTTCTTGCAATTTCAATTCGCGATATACCTCAAGCTATGTATTGAATACTCGGTCATTAACTGTTCACAAAAATTTTAATGACGTGGTTCCGGGAACATTCATTAATAACAAATGTAAATAGAAACATTCACATTATTTTGGAAGGGTGAAAAGAAAAAGTCTTAGCTTTGAACATGCCTGTAATGGTGGATGGATGGATGTGGTTTGATGGATGGATGTGATGTCCAATTACGCCCATCTGCAATAACAACCGTATTAAGGTGACAGAGAATACGTGCAGCAAGTTTAATGAAAATATCTTAATTTTTACTATACTTAGTTAGTATACTAGACAGACAGTCACTCTGATTTCAACTCGTTTTTTTATCCTGGACATTTATATATATATATCCATATCTAACCCGATTAGTTCTAGGTGTTACAAACAACCGTTAGGTGAACAAAACTAATATACACTCTAGCAACATGTTGCGGGAGTATAAAAAGTAACAAAGGCCTAAATTCGGGTGTAACCAAACAATTTGTACAATAATTTAAGTTGTTGGCAAAACTTGATAAAAAATATTTTTGAATAAGAATTCAACACTTATTATGCGAACAAATTTTAAATTTTTTACAATCATATTTTTCATGTTATCAACTACTTCATTACTAATTTTTTACTTCATGTACGAGTTATTTATATTAAAATCAATCCCCCTAACACAAATCGCTATATCTATCACATTACTGCCATCATTTTTGCTACCGATTGACATAATACTAATCAAAATATTCTCGCTTAATCTTGTTGAGACATTTTCCATTGAGATACATATTGCGGCATAAACTCAACCAAAGGGGCGAAACTTAATAATATTGGGTATACGAGGAAAAAATCTACCAGATGCGTAAATCATTATATTAAGGACATGGGATTGAAATCAAAGTTTTTACTGATTTCATTCATATTCAGCGCTAAACAATATTCTGGTAAAGAAAACACTTAATTTCATTAAATTGTCACACATAGTGACCTAAAGTAAAGATAAATTTTTGAAATGAATGTTGGAAACACAGTATTGGGTATATTAGTACTAGGAAAGGTTGAAGCATAACATTTATTTTCGCCACCAAACTATTGTGTGCCCTAAATTATACGTTCATTTAATTTTGCTAACATATCTTATGTATTGCCCGATATACGAGGTGTGTTCAGGGTATAACTCTTCGGCTGTGTTTTTCGACTTTAATGGCATAGTACGTCAAGAATTCTTGGCTCAAGGTCAAACGGTCAATAAGGAGTACTATGCCCCAGACTCCATATTCGCCAGACATAGCTCCGTGTGATTTTTACCTATTTTGTTATTTTTACCTACGTTATTTTCTGAACACAGCTCGTATACGGTATTTAAGCCAAATGGAAGTTGAAAAATCTTTTATCAGTCATGTAGGTTTTGACCCGATTTTATAAATTTTTTACACATGCACAGTATTGTTAGGGAAATATGAGTTTCCCTCCCTGAGTTTCATTAAGTTACCTCAGAGATTGACCGACATATATGTCATAAAATGAACAAGAATTTCACAGAGAGAGTATTGACGCAAATTTACCCATTGCCAGTGCACATTTATATCAGGGAAATCGAAATCGAGGATAATCGATAAATAGTCGAAATAAAAAATAAATTGAGATAGATAAATAGTCGTTAAAATAAAAGTTTCAACATTTCAGAAGGTTGAAATATTATGTAAAACATTTTCGCCTTTATCGAAAAAAGCTAAATTATATCGCATTTTCTCAATACTGGTGTCCATCTTTGACGCGTGCTCAAACAATACTGAATTCAGCATTCACAAAACTGAGAAGTTTTTTAGTACAAAATCTTATCTTTCTCACGATATATAACGTAACCAGATCGCACTTATACAACGCGAGATTCAGATTACTAACGTCATCTAGAGTAAAAATATTTGATTTTTTTACTATATTTTTTACTATATATTTTATAATATTCCTCGCTATGAACGGGTGGAAACCCATTAAAGTTGCTGTAATTTGGTAACTATAACCAGAAGCCGCCATTCAAAATAAAAACCAATTAACTTTATATTCGCATAACTTTTGGGAATGATTTGCATAATTTTTGTAAATGAGCTGTAACAAATCCTTAAATGGTTTTTCCTACCTCCGAACACGATGCCATTGATATCCTTATATATAATTCTCGGATGAAGTTAAAGAATATGCTGTAGATTCGTACAAAATTATTATAAAGATTTTTTTATATTATTATATAAATATTATTATTATATAAATATTATTATTATATAAATATTATTATTATATAAATATAGATATTGTATTATTAGCACCCTGTCTAAAATTTTTATTAAAATTATTTTTTCACACCTAATTGGTATTGATATTAGCAAAGGGAAGCATTTTCTTTTAATTCTACTTAGTTTGAGAATATATTTTATAATTTAAATTACAAGTGTACTATCGGTTAAATCATTCGTTCATAACCTGAGAGCGTTATCAGAGATTTCTCGTAAAGTTTCTATAGTTCCTTAAGGTCAAATTGACAAAACTAACCAAAACGCGTGTGTACGCGCAATGGTTCATCCCCTTCTTACTTATAGCTTTCATCATTTGGTAATATCTATATATAGTGCTCATAGTGAATTGAAACAGTGCACCGGTTAAATAATTGAAACAGATACCGTATAAATCGGTAAGTCTCAGAATACAAATCTGGTAGTACCACCAGAAATCCCAAATGAAAATTTTTTAACAAAGTAATTAATTGTGTTACATCATTCATTTTGTTAAAATCATTTTAAATGCGTTTTTTTGAAAAATTTATTCTTTGAAAATTTCTCTATATCACACAAGATTCACTTATAATAATAATCAGCAGCAATATAGATAGAGCTTTAACTCCATGAATTACATCGAGATATGGCGTAAATACTTTCCTGAAAGTAAATGAAGTAAAAATCATTTGAAAGAAGGAAATTAAGTAATTTTTCCATTCAGGAACCGCGGATAGGGTAGAAACAATATACGGTCGTATAAATAGAAATAAAGTTAAAATAATTTGGACTGATACTGTCGTAAGAAAAATGTATTACCTATTTCGTGAATTTCGATAGTAGCACAAGGAGTACGATAGGATTGTGATACCCTGGACTGGTGTAATATATTTTGGCACAAAATTAAATCATGAAAAAATCATCATGATTATAATATTTTCACACATAATTCACATTTTGAAGTTGTTGGATATGTTTATTATTCTCCTGTACAATTTCCCACGGAACAAATCCAATTAAATTGTTGTTGACATCAAAATTGCTAATTTGTAAATATTTGTGTTTTATACAAGCAGCCAGTGTTTAGTTCACACATGAAACTTAATTTTCTCTTTCATTCATTCAGTGTTTAATGTGGGCGAATAGTTAGAGGCAATATTTGTGTACAATTCACCATCTGTTGCATATGTACATATGCATTGGTTTTTCTTCACTCAATGCATTGTATGATTGGGGTGGTGATATTTCTTACGTTTCGGATAACACAACGTATTATTTAAAAAACAATAACTTTTTTAAAAATTTTAAATGCACATTGCCCAGACATGGGTGAAGTATTAATATAAAATTGTTTCATAAAAACTGTGCTGGATGAATTTAGTTTATTTGTTATATTTAAAATATAAATAAAAAAAACTGTGTTCTGTTCTATTGCGTTAGGTTACGCACATATTTTTAGGATCTTCTGCTTTATTGAAAGCAAATGCAACAATAATATTAGCTGTCTAAGATTATCCAAGCGCTGGAGGGAAGCGAATCGAACAAATTATAATAGTTCAAACAATCTGCCAGCACTTACATTGCAACCCTACGCTAAAATTGCCTTGCATCATTGGCAATGCAATGGTGTTACGCCCCTTTCTTGGGTAGGAAATCCTTCTTTCCGCGACAAAAAAGTTTTTTGTAGCATCTTAAGTTTGAGCCTTACGTAATTTGTGTAATTTCATATGTAAAACAAAAATTGGTAGCGTTGAAGACAGCAGTTATACCTATTTAACGAGGAATCAGCATACTCTCTTATATCAATTCAACTCAATTACTTTGTTGTTGCTTTTACATGTACATTTTTTGACAAGAGAGCAGCGCGAAAATATAGCGAACAGATAAATGGCTAATTGAAGATCGCTGTTATGTCTTGAACAGTTTACTAACACTCTAAACAATGGTGTAAATAAATTCTCATATGAATTCAATAATGAAGATATAGAAACAACTTCATTCCAAAAGATTGAAGAAATTTGAGATTCTGAATATACTAATTTCGATGTCATGGTTTGCGTTTGTTTCATCAAAAAAAATACATGACCCAAATAACTGGCATTCACGCAGCATGCGCATGTTAGCAGTAAGTTATTTGAAATAGCTATAAACAAAAGATGGCTTAACATAGTAATTCACCTTAGGGGCTCTCACTAAAGTGTGGGTGCTTTCAATAACACGAATATATATGTCATTGTATCGTTTATCTCTTCATCGGACATTACCGGAATTTGAATATTAAAATGTTAAGTACTGTTTTCTGGACAGGAAGATTGTTCGTTCAAGAATTTCTGTACTTTCAATGGATTAATAGAAAGAGATTTCTTTTAAAAATTCTATGAGATTCCTTAAATCAAGTTGACAAAGCTATTCTAAACTCTTGTGAACGTGTGGTCGTTTATCGCTTTCATACTAATAGGTTTCAGAATTTCTGAAAGTATACATATTGTAACGGATTTTCTAAAATAATCGCTTACGTTGAAACTCTACTCTTAGGTCGATCACTGGATTGTTCTATTAAAGTCTCAATTTAATGGCTATACACTTTTCTTTATTTCTTATTCAATAACTTAACACTTTGTTACTCGTTATTCGAGCTAACTTATAATTCACTTGCACTTTACTTGGGAACACTCTTATTAGAACTGTGTCCTGCTGCTACCTTCATTTTACACTTGGTCTTCCAATGGTCTGTACGCGATATATCACATCGTTGAGTTGTTTAATAACTTGGTATGGTCCTTCCCAACTACACTGTAATTTAGGAGATAAGCCTTTCTTCCGTTGTGGGTTATATAGCGACACCCAGTCTCCTTCAACAAACCCTACAGAGTTCAATGCCTTGTCGTATTTTGCCTTCATTTTATCACTCATGATTTGCGTGCGCTGTCTCACCATATCATGTATTTCTTTCATCTCGTCTTCTAGGTTATTGTTTCCTTGGGATTCCTTCCATCATTGTGGTTAATTCCGAACTTCAAATCAATCGGTAACCGAAGGTAATTTCCAAAAATTACCAATGCCAGAGTCTACCCCGTTGTTTTATGTATAGCAGACCGATAAGCCTTCAGGAACAAGGATATATGAGTATCCAAATCTTTTTAAAACTTGGCTACCACATTCCTCAAATGTTCTTCTAAAATTCAGTTCAATCGTTCTACCATGCCATCGGGCTGCGGATGTAACGCAGTTATATGTCCTTTTCGGATACTCAGTTTTTGCCACATCTCTTGAATTAGCGCTGAATCCAAATTCCTCCCTTGGTAAAAATCTAATTCTATTAGAACACCATATCTCGTTACCCACTTGTTGATGAATACGTCCGCTACTGTTTCAGCCTCTTGATAAGGAATCGGATATACTTCGGGCCATTTACTGAAATAGTCCATGACCATCAAAACATATTTGTTTCCTGAATTCCTGGTGGGAAATGGACCAGATACATCCGTGGCAATTCGCTCAAATGGCGCATCCGAATTGTGCTGCTTCATCTGGCCATGCCTCCTGGATCTCGGCCATTTAGCTGCAATTCATTCAGTAAAATTGGCAATCCACTCCGTAGCTGATTGACGACAACCAACCCAATAAAACCTTTGCTTTACCTTCTCCAAGGTTTTCGTGCTTCTCATGTGCCCTCCACAAGGAGCGTTTTGCAGCTCGTTGAGAATTTCGGGAATTCTTAGTTTCGGAATAATCATAAGAGCTCGAAAGCTTTGCAAATCTCCGCTTTCCCATACTCGATGCAAGCACCCAGACACCAATTTTAAACTGTTCCATTGTGCCCAATATGCTTTTGTGACTGAATTTTCGTCAGCTATTTCTTCTCTCGTTCGGCGTTTGTTCAGTTCCATTCCACGTAATAGAAGTTTCAGATCTGGATCTACCTGTTGACATTTTGGTAGTTATTTCGGGTCCTAGTCTTCTGACGATATCATTGTCACTAACCGGACATCTATAATGCCTTCTTAGGCCTCAACTTTTGAGCAATGTGTGCATTTCAAATTTCCATGATTATTGCCTCTGCGATGCTCTATAGAGAAGTCATAATTTTGGAGTCTCCCAATACACCGTGCCAACAACCCCTCTAGGTTCTTGAATTGTAGAGGTTCTTGAATTGTTTTTTTAATGCTGCGTCATCTGTCCTTAGTAGACATCGCTGACCATATAGGTACTTATGAAAATGTTTGATGCTCTTCACCAACGACAGTAATTCCTCCGAGTTGCACAATAATTCTTCTCCGGCTTACTTATCGTCTGGCTATAATAGGCACCCACTTTCTCATTCCCGTCAATGACTTGTGATAGGACGCCTCCTACTAAATACTCACTAGCATCCGTATTCAAAATAAACGTTGATCCTCGGACTCATATGCTAACATTGGCGGGGTGCATAATCGAATGGAATGAAGCCTGGTGGATTGGTCTCACATAACCTGTGTTAATGAAGTGTTTCACAACTTTGGTTCTGCTTGGTTTTGAATCGTCTTTTTCAAATATGTTGGAGTATCTAAGAAGGAGTCATTTAGCCTTATTTTGATGGTCTGTGTTTCGCAATTTATCACGGCCTTAATCTCCTAATATAGCTCCTTTGGAAAGTTGGATTGGTAACATAAACTCATTAAGTGCTCTTACTGGAACAAGTTTTCTTGTCTTGCCATGGCCAGGGTTTTTCTTATAAGTAAGTTTGGTGTAGATTTTTCTGCGGCCTTAACAACCCACAACTTGTTTGCTCTATGGTCTCCGTATATATCTGCCAAATAACTGCTTTTGATTTTGGTGTAATCTACTGGTTTGTTTATTATTAGTAGTCGTATAATGTTGTTGTTGTTATCATAACCGAACATAAGTGGCACTTGCATATTGGTATAAGTCATTATTCTGTTTTCCCTGTCAATTTTGATCCCTTGATTAGTTAAAAAATCTACTCCTATTATGATTTCGTCAGCGATGTCTGCCACTATGAAATTGGGAAACACGGCTACCTTTCCAATGGCGATTGCACACGTTACTTTTTCGATAACTTGAGTAACTTTTCCAGTTGCACTACGTAACTTTGCCCCTGCTATTGGTCTTATTTTTTCATTAGCCATATCAGATCGAATTATGGAATCTGACGCACCTGTCCATAGCCAGTACACGCTTTTTGCCGCCCACACACCCATTAAGGGTAACGTTAATCGTATTCCTGCTTATTTGTGATATGGAGATTACAGTCCGTGCCCTTTTCTGCTGGCTCGCTTCAGTTTTGTCTGACTTAAAAGCTGATTGCTCTTCATCAGTTTTGCGTTTGGATGCAGTTGGATTATTGGACCGGTTGGATTTGATATTACAGTTGCGTGCAATATGACCGTTTTTTCCGCAGTAGAAGCATTTAACCACACCATCATATTTCTTACGTGTTTCGGGAGGTTTCTCCAAGATTTTATCCACGATTTCAAGTAATCCATTCACCCAAGTTTGTTTTTCTATCTCAACTTGATGAGCTTTGAACGAGCGATTACTAAGCAAAGAAGCCGTTTCGTGCGTCAGAGCATTCGAGACGGTTTCTGCAAACGTCAATTTCGGACATGCTAACGCAGCATGCATGTAATCTCATTTCGTATTCCATTAACGAAGCTCTGAATTTTTATATCCTCGATGTACACTAAGTTTTTTTGCACGACCCAAATGAACTGACGTCTCAATCTCTGTAGCGAACCCCTACAGAAACTCATTGGCTTTCTGGTGGCGATTAGCAACTCGATGTGGAAGATGTGCTTGAAGTGCTCACTGCCATACCGTCTTTCTATTGCACCCATTAACATTTCATAACTACTCGATTCACAATTGGTAATGGTTTGTGAGATTTCTGCTACAGACCCTTTTAATACAAGGGATAATGCCGAGACTTTATCTTCAGCGTTCCAATTATATGCCGCTGTCGTTTTTTCAAGCTGAAGCTCAAAAACCTGGAGCATTATATCGTCAAAGGATGGAGTTTTTACTTTGGCAGAGCCTGTTGACATGATTCCCTGATTTAATTTTAGATCGCGTGGGCGATTCTTTAATTCCATTTCAATCTTAATTTTATCAGAAACAGATCCTGTTGACATAATTAGTCGATTTAATTTAGCTTACGTAGACAAATTTTCAACACATCTCTTTTAGCCATAACTTTATCCTGCTCTTCTGAAATTTGCGTTGACACCTCTGTTATTTGTGAGGTCACCTGCGTCGATATACGTGGTGATATCTGCGACGTTGCAGTCAAAATTGGTTTATGTCCGTAACCTTTGATGAACATTGGTCTCTTACCTTTCTTCTGTCTTGGTTGTCACCTCCTCTAATTCCGATTGAAAGACATATTCGGCAACATTAATGTTATCTGCTTCCATTGCCTCTCGCAACCAAGATTAGATTCGGATCTAATCCATTTGCTGCGGAATCACGCTGCTTTAGCTACTTTTTTAGTTGTTGAATCTTCAATTAACTAAATTTAGCCTTTTTTTTAAATTACCTCTTCTGATCTGATCTGATTTTATTTGACAATCCCATGTTGACATTCTACTCCGAGTTTTTTCATTGCATTGTTAAATAAAAGTCACCATTTAATGGCCATTCACTTGACTTTATTTCCAATTCGACTATTGTAACTTAACGCTAGACTTGACAAATAAAGATAACCCAAGGTGTTATCTTTGCAAAATTTAGTGGAAATATGTTCTCGAGCGTACTTTAGTTTAACCCTTTCGGGACTACTTGAACAACAGGTCCCAGAAATGTTCAAACTTCTCAATTGTCATTAATTTTACAGCGATCACCAATGTAAAATATGACAAGCGTAGCGTTTAGTGTGTATTTCACAACGTAAACAAAGAAATAACGGTAAAGATGAATGATGTAAAGATAAACATGTATATTGAAGTTGACGATGAATTTCGCAACCTCGGTAAATTTTCGTCAATTTGATCGCACAATTTAATAATAGCGCATGTGTCGGCTTCAAAGTACACACTGTTCCGGTTTTTTATTGAGAAAAATGTTAAATCTATTTAAGAAATTATCTTAGAAGCATTAAGCATTGATAAAGTGTAAGTTATATAAGATTTTATGAAATTGGGACTTATTATCCCAAAACGTTTTTTTGGTGGAATACATAATCCTAATCAACATTTCAAATGTCGAAAAGAAAACTAAATCCAAATAATGTTGAACGTATTGCGCTTGAAGAATTGGACCCAAGTGACAAATAGAAAGCTGTCTCTGAAAGAAAATTTGATTCCTTTAATGAAAAACATGATTTCCAGGGTAAAAAGGGAGTCGCAAACCAGCCTCAACGTCGGGAAAGAAGACTTTCCAA
Source organism: Bactrocera minax (assembly GCA_021498325.1). Classification (NCBI taxonomy): domain Eukaryota; kingdom Metazoa; phylum Arthropoda; class Insecta; order Diptera; family Tephritidae; genus Bactrocera; species Bactrocera minax. The sequence goes on along the minus strand of JAKEEE010000042.1, from coordinate 1,872,339 downwards.
GCGATATAAAACTGATGTCTTCAATAATGCAAATCCCTTTCCAGTAAATTATGGCGACCGCAGTCGTTGCGTACGATGCCCATCATCATTCAAACATCATTGCGCAAAAAAAACTCACAATAATTATATGCTCGGGCTGCATTACTACAATTATATTTGATTTGAAAATAAAACTCCGTCCCGAAAGATTAATGCCAAAGGAAAATGTTATCTGTTCAGACCTTCTCCTATCCCAAATAAAATTATTTCTGATTTTCCAGCTGACTTTGAACCATTTATATAAATCAACATGTGTGATATTTTAAAGGAATTAAATGTTTTCTTAATCATATTATCGTTTAGTGCTGAATATTAATCAAATAGGTTTAGACTTGTAATATAGTGGTTTACGACTCACTTTTTGACTTTCGCCTCATATATACAATATATTAAATTTCGTCCCTTTGGCTGAATTTATTTCGTATATATATTTCTATTGAGATATCTCTATCTATGCACTAATATAACGAATATGGATGATTTGTCTTAATTGACTTAGATTAACTTTATGAGCATATGACCCAAAGTAAAAGTTAATATGATGCTAAATATGAGTGCAATCCTTTAAAAATTTCGTCGAATATTAAAAGTTGGATTCTTACTAAACATTTTTTCAGCCAACTCCTGAAAGCATTTTTCAGTTACACCCGAAATTAGCTCTTATTTACTTGTATTAATAAAATTTTAATGTACAATAAAAAAGACAAATGATGTAGTTTTGTAAAACGTAACAGAAAGTTTCCATGAAGATCAAAACATAGGATTGACAAAAGTCTGCATTACGTATAGACGTACCCCATGACTTTGCAGCAGATGTTAGGAGCTAGTGTGGTCTCCAATGTGGGGAAAACAAGAACATTGACAACGCACAGTGATCGTTTGTCCATATTGCTTGAAATTTTTAACCACGCGCATAAATAAATATTTAAGTTCACCAACAAGGCCGAAGGCAGAGATTGGAAAGTCGAAACCCCTATTAAAGAACAATTCAACCCAAACAACGTGACAAATAGGGAACGGCAGACTGAGTATTTAGTGAATACCGTGATGCCGCTAAGCACAGGAAAAAAAAAGGCACCTAAAGAAAGTCTGTACTGGTTGAATGAAGAAATTAAAGCAATCGACGGAGTACACAAGCCCACACGAATGCTTTAAGAGGAAGTGAAACGATCTCAAGATAATCATTAAAAAAAAACATCAATACACGTTAGTTTAGAAAGCTCTGAAAAAACTTTGAAAAAAATCAATTAGGAGACGCTTACAAGGTCGTGATGACAAAAGTCAGAGTTACTAAGGGCAAGCACAACCTTTACTTAAATTACTAAAACCCTAAAAAATGTTATGTAGGGGAAACTGGGACAATGGCTGCTCCATTAGTCTTTGACGAAGAGGTTATTGAAGCAGCGAAAGATTCGCCCACACCAAAATATCCGGTTTGAATGGCATTCTGAACAAGGCCCTAAAGATTGCCATTAAATTCATATGTTATGCTGACTACGAGTATAACACAGTAACTGAAGTGACGGACAGTGAGGAAATTAGTCAAGTATAACTCATGTGTAATAAGGTTGCGGTAAAAATACACAACAAAACTTCAGTTAGCTGTTCAAAAAATTGAAGCCGTGTTAATTACAAGTGGGAAATATTAATATGTATAATATTTCAACATGAGAAAACAGCAAGCTTGATGTCGGGGTTAACGAGGATTAACGGTTAACATTGAAAGTCCTGGTCAGAGTGGACGTGAACTGCTGGTGAAAGTAATCAGTCTGTACTAGTGTACACGGTGCCCACATATGAACAGCACTGCAGCATAAAAGATTTAAAGAGAAAGGCGAATTCAATAGTTCGGTTAAATGCTAACAGGATTGCATGCGCTTTCAGGTGGTTGGAGTTATAACAGTTCCAATGTCGCCAGACATAAGGGCTATGGAAAAGAATTCTTGAAGAAACTAAAAGCACATTTTATTTTTTTGATTATTTGAGGGCCCAGCTATTGGGGTTTCTGACATGTTAATACGAAAAGTTTTAAATTTCTCTTTGCAATTTTGCTACTAAAGGCTTGAAATTTCCTTCAGATTTGAGGGTTTTACATTTGCAGGTGAAAAAACTGTCAACATTTTACCATGTGGGTATAGTGGAATGATCTGCTAGAATATAATTCTAAAAAGAGTTCTAAAGTTTCTTTAGGTAGTTTTGAACTACAAGGATATATCAATATCGGGTCCCAACTTTTTATGTTAATCCCAAGACTCTTTCTTCTTATTTTTGAGTCACCTTGGGTTGGATGAGAAGAATCTTCAGTTGAGTGTTACATGCATTTTCTTATTCTGGACTAATCAAAATTTTCCGTGCTTTCATGGGTTTCGCGAGAAATTCTCCGAATAGTATAGTATGCTTGTTTTGCTTTATCCTAAACCGAATTGAGTTCAACTCTTCTAATTTCTAGAATGTAATCTAGTGTCTGGCGATGATCTTCCACGAATTTAATTAAATCAGTTGTAATTTTGAAATTCTCCATTTCCATTACTCCATTACTTTTCCGCTTTTTAATATTACAACTTTAGATGTTTTATAATTTTTGTGTTTTGCTTATTGTGTATATTTGTTGGCTCAGTGAAGAAGTTATTTTGTTGGATGCACTTTTTGTGAAGTTGTTTTTGGGTTAATGAAATTCCAAAGAGGGTGTTGTTGGTTGAAATCCGACGCAGAATTTTTCGTTAAATTATGGCGGCTTGATAGGACCATAAAATGTGGCGGTATGTCGCTGAGCGGGACGATTCCGATTAAAAGAAAAACACTTGGTTTTAGTTTAAGCGTTATAAATTCAATTTAGTAATATTTTAAGGGTAGTTATATTTATGTAATAATATCATAAGTATGTATATATATAGATATATGTATATGGGTTAGTGTTGTTGCGGTACAATATTTGTTAATTGTTTTTGTTTTTTGTAATGTAATCTTTGGTGTTGGGTTGGTATAATTCCTTGTATTTAAATTGGTTGTATTACCTGTGGGGGATTCTCTCCGTATATCGCTGTGATTTTAGATTTATGGGTTATGATGTTTTTCACCTTTTTCCACTTCGATTGATATTTTATTTGCGCGAAATTAACATTTTATATTTTTTCGCTCTCTTGTCTTCTTAAGGACAATATGAAATTCGAAACTGATATTGTTGTTTTTCCTCTGCTTTACGCCTTTATTACTTTTTGTATGATAAATAAGAATGATAAATAAGAATTTGTGTTTATATATTACATAACTTAAATTTGAATAAATGAATTAATAAATAAAATGAAGAAAAGAGTATATATACTTAGCTTTGAGCTTAAGGAATCAAACTTTGCCAAAATATCGTAAAAATTTTGTAACTTTTTCTTGAAATTTTCAATTTACAGAAAGAGTTCGTTTTGAGGGTAAAGGGCAGCTCCGATGGTGTCCATGATATTGGTGCCCAACACACCACTCGGTAAATTCCGTTCATTTTTTTCCAGATTCCTAATAACGAATTTTGATAAAAAGGTGATAAAAAGTCACACATACACAAAAGTTTTGGGAGCTTTTGTTAAGGGGATTAAAGGATACAGGGGAGGAAGATAAAGGTTTATTACGTAGGCGTCTTTGTTCGCATAATGGCGGTCTCTTTTGCAGATTCACACTCCTGTTTGTACTCGAACTAAGTGGAAAAGTGCAGCTGTGGATATTTAATAAAAAGTAAACAAATAAGTTCCTGCATCTCACTTAGCTTTAAATTGGTTATTGCATTTTAAAAATCCAGAAAGACAGCTAGCTCTTTGTATTCAAAACCACTGGTGTCGAGCATGCTATAAAACAAGTAAGAAGGGGCTAAGTTCGGATGTAACCATTATATATGGTATAAAGTCTCCAGGAAGTTTAAAAATCTTTATATTAAGTATATGATCGAAGAGATCAATCAAGAGAACTCATATATTGACCGTTATATATGGTATAAAATCTCCAGGAAGTTTAAAAATCCTAATATTAAGTATATGGGGGCTAGGTGAAGTGCTTACGTAATTTTCCCCATTTTTGACACAAAAGCATATATTATCATGGACAGATTGATTTTATTACAATATCTTACAGATTGGTGGCTTGAAAAGTTATAATCCGATTTCGTCTATTTTTACGCATATCTAGATGGCATATCTTGAACGTTCTATTCGTGAAAAGCTTTATTGCAATATCTTAATTCCTGCTCGATTTCTACTTTAAAGTGAAAGATCAGATGAAACTTAAAATTGTGTTATATGAGATGTAGGTGTGTTTTAATCCATTTCGTCCATTTTCGCAGCGTGACATAAGAATGCAAATATAATGTCATATACCAAATTTTGCTGAAATCGGTTAGGGCATTCTTCAGACACGGTATTTCTCCTAAAAGTGTGCGGTGCCACGCCCGTCACTAAAACTTTACACGGATTCCTATGCAACCCTTCCGTATCATATTCGCTGCAAGATTTAATGTTTCTAACTATTTCTTCAGCGCACTTTTAGTAGTTTTCAACATAACTTTTGCATGGGAGGGGGGCGTGGTTATTATCCGATGAGATGTTACGAGAGTAAAAAAATTTTGCGTAAGAATTTCGTTCATCACTATTGTATATTTTGCTTCGTGTCCGAGATATTTACATTAAAATCTACTAAACTAACTCCAATGAGATAATATGCGATATACTCTAAACCAAAGTGACTTAATTAGATATAATGTCTGTATGAGGAAAAAGTGAACCAGTAAAAAAGAAATCATTCTATTGTATTAAAAATAAGTTGCTTATACCACGGTCTAGACCCATGTCATTCCAAACATATCCACTTTATTTCATTAAAATATCACATATATTGACCGACATAAACGGTTTAAAGTCAGCTGGAAAGTCGGGAATAGTTGTGCTAGGGGAAGGAAGGGGACTGATTAATTAATTTTTTGCATTACTCTACTACATTAGAGAACATGTTTTCACGCAATGTTATGAAGATAACTCACACCCTGAGCGACGTATTCGGCATAAAATCTGCTAAAATAACGAAAATCGTTATATGCAATATTTGGGAGCTGTGATAGTTCGTTTACCGATTTCACACATTTTCGGCATTAAACTGTGGTATGTCCTGTATTATATATTCGTTTCATTTTGTCAAGATATGTTATATATTGACCGATAAACCTTATAAAACCAAGCGAATGCTTGAAATTCTTATATTAGGTATATGGGAGCTATGCATTGATCCGACAACAAGATATTCCTCGAATATTATTACGATATCTCACAGATTGACCGATATTTTCGATATGAAATCAGCCATAGGCGCTGATGTCCATATATTGGGTATCTGCGGGCTTGAGAAATTTTATACCGATTTCGACAATTTTACGCATGAGATACCATATCTTGAAAGCACTATTTGTGCAAGGGTTTATTCCTAAATCTTAATTTCTGCTTAATTTTTACACTGTAAAGTGAAAGTGAAAGGAACAGATGAAACTTAAAATTGTGTTATATGAGAAGTAGACGTGGTTGTTATCCAATTCCGCCCGATCCGAACGTAACATAAGGATGCAAATATAATGTCACGTACCAAACTTGGTTGAAATTAGATAAGTCATTCCTGAGATGTAGGATTTCACCAAAAGTGGGCGCTGCCATGCTCATTGTACAATTTTTATGCCGATTCCTTTGAAACCCTTAAGACATCTTAAAATGTTTCTTCAGCGAGTTAACACAATTTTAATAGGCCACACCCACTTCAAAAAAACCATGGGATGGGGTCATTCCCACTTTACAAAAAGGTTCAGCCTACTGTGCTCTTCCTACTGTGATTCAATATAACAAATTACAATTTTACATCTTAATTTGGAGCTTCTTTATAGGATTTTATATGTTTTCATTTAATGTCACTTTTTGGACGTGGCAGTAGTCCAATTACGGCCATCTGCAATACTAGCCTCCTCAGAGTGCCAAAAAGAACATGTGTACCAAATTTTATCAAAATATCTAAAAATTTACTCAAGTTATCGCTTGCACGGACAGACGGACGGACAGGCAGTCACCCGTTAGGTGCACTACACTTTGTTTATAATTCCAACCACGCTAACTCTTTTCAAACCAATTTCATTTTATCTTAAAATTACATGTAATTACTTACTACAATATATATGTCATCATACACACCATACATCAGTGTGCACCAAAGAAGCTGTTCACCGAACACCAAGATTTTCACACCCGGGCGGACGAGCCCATAAAATTATAAATCGTTAAAATAATAATTTTAATTGTTTTGGGAAGAAATTTATTATTAACTAGCCATACCAGGATTGGTACACAGCGTTCGTGCAAGCGACAGCGTGAATAAAATCGAAGATATTTTGATGAAACTCGGTACATGTGCTCCTTAGCACTATACGAAGATTGATATTGCAGATGGGATATTGCACAAAATACTTTTAATCGAAAACTTATAAAGAAGCTCCAAAATAAGATTCAAAACTGTAATTTATACATTCAATGGCGGTAAGGAAGGGCATCTGCAATTTGAAAATTTTTAAAAAGTGGTTCCACTTCTAATAGGTTTAATGTACATATTTCACAAACCACTTAAGCTATATTAACCAAACTTGCACAGGACAAATCCTTCCAGCACCTCCTCAGACAGTGTGAAAATGGGTGAGATCGGATAATAACAAAGCCACTCACCATTTAACAGTTATGTAGAAAACTACTAAAATGCCTTAACTCACTCAATAAAGACGTCAGAAGCAATAAATTAAAAAAAATAAATAACCGTACGAGATGGTGCTTAAGGGATTCAAAGAATCGGTATAAAAATTGGACAATAGGTGTGACATCATCCACCTTTAGATGAAATCCTATACCTCAGGAACTGATTTGCCAATCTCAACCAAATTTGGTCCTTAATATTATCCTGACATTTCGAGCATATTTTAGTCAGTTTAGTTATCTTGGCCCAGCTCCCATATATGAAATGAAACGTTTTATGCCATTGTTTTTTATTACAGTATCATTGTTATATATATCGCGTATTATGTTAAATATAATAACAAAATTAAAAGAACGAATTATCTGGAATATAATGAATTTGGTGCTGAACAAATCGATTTTTTGTGCATTAAATAAACATGTTATTTTAGACATAATGAGGATTGGTGCTAAATATTGGTGAAATCGATTCATATGTTTCCCTAGAATCATAACGAAGATATTGCTTTCTATTCTAGTGGTTGATTTTAAGCTTTTTTATGTGCCGCAGTATGAAGGCTATCTCAATAATGTTTGGTGATAATCGGTATTTATATTCCCTCAGCCCTCATATACCTAATATGATAGTTCAGAATTCTTGGCTGACTTCATGTAGTATTAAGCATTTTAAACTTATCGGTTGACTTTATAGCAACAAGGAAACGTTGCTGACGATGCAACAAGACCGAGTACAATGTTCGTCCTACTTCACAATAGCTAAATATGCAATAATTTCTAAAAGAAGCGAAGGAAGCCTTTCCTGCAACTGACGAGTGTGAAGAGCTTCGCACGAAATTTCCAATGTTAGCAATGTAATCACGTATTATAGACATGACAAGATTATCAAATTTAAGTGAAAAGCCTTTTTGCCAATGTAACAATCTGCCTCGTACTCCTCTGAGCTTAATTAACTAAAATAAGAGGAAAACGTAATGAAAGGAACCGAGTTACATAAACTCTCTCCAAAGTTATGACTTCTCTATAGAGCATCGCAATAGTAGTCATGGAAATGCTGATGCGAAGTCCCGTCATCCCTCTAATTTGGAATACAGACATTGCTCAAAAGCTGAGGCCAAAGAAGACATTATATATGCCCGGTCAATGACAATGACATCAACAGAAGACTGGGACCCAAAAGAACTACGCAAATGTCAACAGGGAGATGCACATCTGAAACTTGTAGTGCATGGGATGGAACAGAACAAACGCTCAACGAAAGAAGAAATACTGCGGACTGCGGAAAACCCAGTCACAAAAGCATATTGGCCACAGTGGAACAGTTTAAAGTTGGTGTCCGGTTGCTAGCATTGAGTATGGGAAAACGGAGATGGGCAAAGTTCCTGAACTCTTATTATTCCGAAAGTAAGAATTCCCGAAATTCTCAACGAGCTGAACAACGGTCCATGTGGAGGACACATGGGAATCACGAAAACCTTGAAAAAGTTAAAGCGAATGTGTTATGGGTTGATCGTCGTCAATCAGCTACGGAGTGGATTGCCAATTTTGCTGAATGCATTGCAGCTAAATGGCCGAGATCCAGGAGGCATGGCCAGATGAAGCAGTACAATTCGGGTGCGCCATTTGAGCGAATTGCCATGGATGTAGCTGGTCCATTTCCCACTAGTAATTCATAAAAAAAATATGTTTTGATCGTCATGGACTATTTCTAACTATTTCTATTTTCTTACATGAAACAACTGGTAGACTTCAGTAAGAGTTATTTTTAGTAATAATCTTCGGATACCGATTGATTTAAAGTTTGGAGTTAACCCCAATGATGGAAGGAACGCTAAGGAAGCTAACAGTATCCCAGAAGACGAAATGAAAGAAATACATGCTATGGTGAGACAGCGCACGCAAATCATAAGTGATAAAATGAAGACAAATACGACAAGGCAATTAACTCAGAAGGGTTTGTTGAAGGAGACTGGGTGTTGCTATATAACCCACAACGAAAGAAAGGCTTATCTCCTTAATTACAGTGTAGTTGGGAAGGACCATACCAAGTCGTCAAACAACTCAACGATGTGATATATCGCATACAGACCATTGGTAGACCAAGGAATAAAATGAAGCTAGTCCATTTGGAACGACTTGCAGCGTATGGCAACGCAAATATGTCTAATCGGGACGATCAGACTTAGGCGGAGGGCAGTGTGGCGAATATGAATTCTAGAATTGACGACAACTTTCCAGAATCTACCACACATCGAAACTAGTGATTGCCAGAATGTTCGAATGGCGATACTGTAGCGAACTCGGATGTCAAAGCAAACCAAAATCGGCGATAGGCTGCCAGAATCAAACAGAAAGCGAGGTAGTAGTTGCTAGAATGTTCGAGTGACGATCTGTTAGTAACGATCTACTATGTAAGAGCTGCCGGAGTAGCAGCAAGGGACAGTTAAAATAAGAATGTTGCTAAATTAAATACAAGTAAATTATAAGTAAGCTCAAATAGCGAGTAACAAAGTGTCAAGTTGTTAAGTAGGAAATAAAGAGAAGTGTATAGCCAATAAATTGTGACTTTATTTGTACAATCCAGTGATCGAACTCAGGGTAGAGTTTCAACGCGAACGATTAATTTAGAAAATCCGTTACAATACATATATTGTATATATAAAAAGAATACAATAAATAAAAAAATAGCGAGTAAAAAAAGATCGAACTCAGGGTAGAATTTTAACGTGAACGGTTAATTTAGAAAATCCGTTACAATATTTTTCTTTCATTGCTCAGCTATGTTAACACAAGACTGTTAATATCTTCATCCGAATTGGCTGTGGTGAAGCATCGTATTTTGTTTAATTTTCACAATTCATATGCTGTTCCGCAATTGAATTTTCTCAAAGTTAAACGCTTTTTGCATTTGAGTATTGTTTTTAATAACCACATCATATCAGCACTTTAAAATTGATAAGTAGAATTTTAAATAAATTGCTGGTTAAGATCTTTAAGCTAATGCGAACAATATTTTTAATCAACGAATTCATATTTAAAATAAAATAATTATAATAAGTGCGGAATTGGCCGAGTCACGAAAGGTAAGACGGTTTTTATGCGTGAGATCTAAAAATCCTCAGCAACATAAACAAAATTCAATATATTAACTAATGTATATATATTTATATTATCATTTAAATCCACTTCTAATAAGTCCCAACACTCACATTTTGTGTATTCATCATTATTTAATAAATATCTCATTTTTGTTTTAACAATTCAAAACTATTAAAATTAACAAAATCAGAGAAATTTCGCTGTCATTTTGCTTACACATTTAACAAATATCCCTTGTTTACACATATGTTTGACAGTTCTTTGTTCGCAGGACAGCAGCTAATTTCTGCTAGTAAAAATTTCACTGACAGAAACAAGCAGGTATTTCCGCACCCTACGCTCTCAACTCGTGCTCTCTTCTGCTAGAGTTTTGGGTAAAGAAACGCTTTTCCAGCAGGCACTTGGCTATCTGATGAGAAGTAGTAGTTCGGAAACAAACCTAATTATACTATGATTCTTTTATACAAGGTTGTGTTGCTGTGTTGCTAGAATACGCACTTCTCATGAAATATTTTTTATGTTTTCTCAAGTATTTCTTATTAACATTTTGAATATTTTAGGTCTTTCACAATAAATTTTTCTGTTTGTATTAAGTTATCACTCAAAACAAAAACTTTATCGACTGGAATATTTGAAAAATATACTCCTGAATCATAAAAAAAAAGCAAAATAGCTCATTTCGGTATGGAATGAAACAATTGAATTTAATTGAATGATAACTTCAAAAACTTGACAAATTGTTGTTTTTGTGCTGACACAACCGTATATAATTGAATCATGAATTATTCTTGCGGTTGCTCTTGGTAATTTTAAAACCGATTGCGAATGCAGCGTAGACTGGCATCCAATTTTGTAATACATATTTAATAAACAATAAATAACAGAAATTAAAAGCCTGCTACTGATATTTTACTGGAATAGTGATAGCTTAAGACATATTTGTATCCTGTATTTATTGTTCACTGCCAATACAGTGATCCACCCTTGCAAATACATTTTAATGGAAAAAGCGAAAACTTCGAGTTTGTTGCCAATATAATCCGTACTTTAAATAGGTTGTGACAAATTATTTCATGTTGTGTACACCATCTTGGCTTTGGCAGTTTAAATTTAGATCTACTAATAAAAAGATAAAACAAACAGCAAAATTACGCGAAGAAAATTTCCCACCTTCCTAACGAATTTGTGGGTAAACTGTCCCCAAGATTTTATTATCTTCCAAAACTAGAGTAATTGAAGTCGCTACCACAAATTTTATTAAATTATTTCGCAGCTAGCGAAGAAAAATTACACTCATAATTTTGCTTTATGGAGAACACTAAACATTACATAATTAAAACTTCAAAAAGTTGTAGATACAATATTAAAATGCGCTCTTAAATAATTAAAAATTACATTTGGAAATTTATTAACTCTAATTAACACTCGAAATGCCGACACACAAGTTTTTATGCCGGTAATTGCAACTTTTTTCCTTTTAGTACTTTAGTTATATACAAATAAAAGAAGTCACAGTATAAAATTGTTTGTACTATTCCGGCAAATATCGCAATCAAATCGTAATGAGTTTCTGCAATATATCGATGAATCCAGTTTAATAAATAAAGAGCGCGATATGAACCAAGAGCGAACAGATAATGACTAGTAATTGATTCAGCTTCCCCGGTTTTGCTAACCATAAACAGCTGTGGAAGAATAGCTACAGATTCCAAATATATTGAAAATGTCCACAGAATTTCCATTAAAGTAAACTCATGATTAATTATCAGTGATAGTAAACCACAAGGAAAAAGCAAGAACTCTATGCGGAAAGTATCATGATTATGGTCGTAAGTTCCTCTGAATTTTCCATACATCAAATATAATGTTGTCCCAGACGCCGACAGAAATACTACCTTCATCACAGAATTGTAAAGGCTAACATAAGTGGTAAACAAATCCAAGTAACGCGTTAGATAAACCAATGTAAAAAGAATTTGAGATTTTCCAGATATCCCTGCGCAGGAGCGAGTTTTCCAAATTTTTAGCAACAGTATGATTATAGCCACTACATGTGACAAATCACCGGCTAAACGAAAAATATTCATTTCTCATAAATGTATTAAGGCGACAATTAAAATGTAACGAAATTCTTATTCCATGAAAAAACTTTTAGGTTGATTTCGCCGAAAATAGGAGCTCTCAACACTTCAATTCTGACTAAATATTTGAAAACATTGAAGACCAAAGAATGCAAATGACGTGGCTGGCACACAATGCAGATTGCAACTTGATTGAACGAAAATCCTACAATTTACAATTAAGCATAATGATGCGTTTACACCTTTTAAAAATTGATAATTTCCAAACAAAGAATCCGGTGTCCGCTGCTTTTCCTCAACTCCATTTTACAACAATTTACAAGAAATTATTACCATTCCCGGTTTCTGTTATTTAAGAAAGTAACTAATGTTTACCTTCAGTTACGAAATGCGAGATTTCACCTGAAATATTTTTTAAATATAGTATAATTAATATTTAAATAATTAAACAATGAATTAAGATAAGTAAAAAATTTAAAATTTAAATATGTACAAAGGAAGAATAGCCCTTACTGTATAATATTTGCGTACTAGAAAAATGGGAAACTGCTTGTGGAAAAACGCATTTATTTAGAAGTGATGAATTTTGAAAGCAGAAACAAGATTGAAATCGAATGTTTTCTGTTTGAAATTACAATGCACAATAATAAAATTGACAAAGAAAGAATATGTGAAACAGCTTTACAATGTGAAGAAATAGTATAGACTTTTTAGTCTTGAATGGAGATTACTGGCTTTTAATTTAAATATGTATGTATTAACACTCCAGAACTAATGAATTAGAGTTGCCGGTACACTTGTACTGGATAATGTAATTGGATTTTACTTTTGAGGAATGCTGCTAAAGCCAGTATACTTAAAAACTGAGAAAACATCCATAAGTTCACATATTTGAGAAGCACTGTTTAAAGTATTTGACAGCATTGCTCAAATTTGTAAAATAAGTCGTAAAAAGAAACATAAAGAAATGGAAAACAATGACGTTCATTAGAATTAAAAGTCCTTTAGTAGATTTGAATTGAAATACTTAGTAAGTTAAATGAATCATCATGAAATTACTAAATTCCTGTGCATCAGATGACTCACTTTTGTGTCATCACACACAAGTTGATTAATAAAGGCAATTTTAAAGAATGTGGAAAATTATTTACGAAGTATTAATTTATAAGAATGCAGTGTGTAATCATAATTATTATAATTATAGATACTAGTGTAATCATATTAATGTATAAATAGATAATATAAATCCTTAGAAAAGTTTTTATTTCAAAAAGAAAAAATATGAAAGTAAATATTGCTTAAAAAATGTATAGTGTTTAAAGAGTAACGATTTCTTCGATAATCAATTTTGAGAAATTACTCAGTTATAAACGTTTACAAATAAATGAAAAATTAATTATATATATTTTCTTTAGAGATATTCCATATATTCAAACTCCAAGACTCGCGAAATTACTCAAGATCAGTTCCATGATTTTGACACATCTGTGTACTATAGTAAGAGATATGTGTACTAAATGGCGACTTTGTTGTTGAGCGACAATTATAGTCGTGCTAGTATAAACACACAATATGGGTATAAATTTGGCCAAAGAGTCACAATTCTACAAAATTCTGCACAATATTTTTTTCTACCATCGAAATTCAGAAAATAGGAAATATTTTTTTCTTACGTTAGTATCAATTTAGAACACTTTAACTGTGCTAAAAAATTGCCAAAATCCTCTTCTTCTCTTCTTAGGAAAGTAGGCAATTCATGGAGTTAATACTGTTTATTATTACTATGTAAATCTTTTGTGATATTAATTCTACTATTAAATTTTCACAAATTTATTAAAATATTGTTAAGCTAACATAAACATTGTAACAAATACAGATTGTTAGGTATGAGTTTACATATTGAAAATAAAATAAATTTTGCAGTTTCAGTAGCGAAAAACATTGTTTATTACTTCAGCTTAACTTTTTTTTATCAGTTTAGTTACATATAATATTTAATGGAAATTGATCCAAAAGAAGTGCAAGTTTAATACAAAACAAATATTATTTAGTAAAATAATGTTTTTAACCTTTTTCACAAATGAATTAATGGACCTTCATATTAATTATATTAAGTAATAATTTGACGTTAAGATAATATTAACATATATTATTATGACCCTTATCATTTATAACGCATTGCAAATGTTTCAATGCCTATGTCGGAACTACTCGACTATTCTATACATTGACAGAATTTTCATGAAAACCAAAGCATAAACCCATATTCAAGAAATTGTATATTATACATAAACATTTACCCTAGCTCTTCTCTTATACTAAACGCTGAATGAGTGAAAAGAACAAAGTTTCATGGACAAGGAAATTTGTCGGAAATCAGAAATGATTTTTGACGCTTTAAATTAATAATTAATAGGCACTCTGCACCTGCTCTAGGCTATAACGTATGTATGTTAGAAAGGGCAATACTGGTATAGAGCAAATAGACCATTTTGATGCGAGGACTTCTACAGGATATCCAAACACGAAAAACTTACTTTGTATTTGCCAATTTCCGATGGCTGTGCAAATTAAATGGGTGATAAATGGTAATCTTAAATCATATGTGTTTTCGGGTACACGTGCCCTCATGTATACAATGCATATATACGATGGCTTTTATGCTCATACATGCACACGCTACCACGTACCACAAACAGGCATACATATTTATTTTTAAAAAAAGGTAACTAGAATATTTCATTAGTACAATAAGTAAGATCAACTTACCGGAATGTCTCAACCACTATCTTCGGCGTTCGGAAATTGAGTAAATTATAATCGGAGTTCTAGAGCTAAGACACAAAGACGAAACAAAGGCCAAAGGCAAAGGGGACACAGCGATAATTCGTAATAGTATACTCAGACTAAACTTATTCATGATTCGTTAAAAAATTGCCAGCTTTGATACGGGGCGATAACGGATTCTACTGCATGTGCGTACATCAACTCTCCTGATAAAGTCAACCGTTAACTATGGTGTACTGTTTCTACACGACCCCGACCACCCTTTTTTTGCGACATATTTACATCGCATACAAATACCTGATCACCCACCTAAAGTGGCTTTGACCTTTCGCATCACTTTGTTCGACGTGTGAATTTTGGAAAATATTTATGAATCCATCGGCGCCAAAATGTGTCTCTTAAATATCGGGCGATGAGTCACTGTTTAGGAAGTGCGAAATGTTTCTCGACGGGATCATTGACGACTGGCGTTTGCGCGGTATTGACAATACCTAGCACAAAATGATTCGGAGTGAGTGGCTCGTCCTAGTGTGACGATAGCGGCAGATGTATGAGTGGTCTAGAGGTGATGATATGCTCGCCTTCAATTAACAAACTCTGCACCGTGTGGTCGCGAGATGCAAATTCTTTTAGGGTTATATTAAGTATACGCTTTACGTATTTCACCATACGTTCTCATATTCCACCTCCTGCAGGGTTTGTTCGGACAATTGAATATCTTTCAAATCCTTTCAAAGCAAGATCATTCTGAATATGATGGCAATTAAATACTTCGTGGAATATAGCTCTGATGAAATTCTTGCCGCTGATAAAGTTTTGAATTACAAGCATGTAATTCATAATCTGTTGAGAGATTGGCAGCAGCTTCTAAGTGAATGGCTGTTATAGTTGGGCAGGTGAATAATGCCGCCAACTTTTCTTATTACGCTGACCAATTATTACGATAAGAGGACCAAAGTAATCAATACCTGTATAAGAAAAGGTCTCACAAATGGCATTAGGCGATCCTTTGCTAGTTGACACATCAATGGGCGTGATGGTGTGCACCTTGAGATTTTACAAATAGGGCATGTCGATATGATCTTCTTCATAGTCTTATGTTCACGTCTTATGTTTGGCACCCAATATGTTTGCTAAACTTTACATATCGTCGCCTCCACGTACTGATGTTTCATTCGATTGTGACCGTGCAGTAAGATTAAAAAAGTAAGGTCATGAATAGGTGCCAAGATGATAGGACGCCTGATGTCACACAGAAGCCAGCTGACATGAATTATTCATCCGTTGAGACGAATAAGACCTGAGAGAGTTTATGTAACTCGGTTCCTTTCATTACGTGTTCCTCTCATTTTAGTTAATTAAGCTCAGAGGAGTACGAGGCAGATTGTTACATTGGCAAAAAGGCTTTTTACTTAAATTTGATAATCTTGTCATGTCTATAATACGTGATTGCATTGCTAACATTGGAAATTTCGTGCGAAGCTCTTCACACTCGTCAGTTGCAGGAAAGGCTTCCTTCGCTTCTTTTAGAAATTATTGCATATTTAGCTATTGTGAAGTAGGACGAACATTGTACTCGGTCTTGTTGCATCGTCAGCAACGTTTCCTTGTAGGAATATCCAACGCAAGTTATATACGTCGATAGTGGTGAGGATTTCTTCTACTCGATGTGCTACGAATGGTTTGTAGCGACGTGTTGCTGATCTAATCATACTCAGAACAATTTTGAAGTCATTCCACATAACGCGCATTTCAACTACACTGAATATTTTTTGACGAAGGTTTTTTATAGTTGTGTCCTTAAAACTGCTGCCTGCAATTCAAGCCGGGAATTGCCATTGGTTTTAGAAGAGGGCACTACTTTTTGGCACAGACGAGTACGCCGCAAACATCGTTGTCTGCGTACGTTGTTCTCCCGTATGCTACGACTACAAATACATCTTCACTGGCATCTGCAAAGATGTGAAGTTGGAGTTCGGTTGGGGGTTCACAGGCAAAATAGTTACGAGGGAGCGAAAATTTAAAATATTCTTTAACTGATGGTGCGACTTATCCGACTATTGATATATAGGCTCGGGCAAGGGCTCATCCCAACATAAAACTCAACGCCACGATTTGTGCACCAGTAATTTCGCTTTGGCCATAAATATATTATTTGTAATTTGAAGGTCGTTTGTGTTCGCTGATGACTTCTGCATTCACGTTGTAAAATTTGAGTGTGTAGCGACGTAAATACGTCGTTGCTTTTCTGCCAATAGTATGTCTAGAACATTTTTTACTTGCTCCGAATTGTAATCATTGAAGGCGATTTTGGCTTCCAAAGAATTTTAAGAAAATTTTCATAATTCAAATCCGACATTTTTATGAATACATCTAACACCATTGACAACTTTAATGGCATCTCAACATTCTCAAAACTATCCACGAAGGCATCAACATAATGATCCTGATTGATGGAACCGTGGCTCTTGGACTGCTTTCGCGGTGTTCAAGAGTGTTAATATTTTTAACGTATTGAGCCGCGCAAGGCGAATAGGTGGCTCCGAATTTCCATGTATATCTGGACGGATCTTGTCATTACCGCCTCGCTTATTGAAATTCGGTGACACATCTTTTTAATGTCGGCACTGATGGCAATTGCACCAACACGAAAATTACAGAGTACTGTCGGCATTGGTTGATATTTTTTTAGGGTCCTTTAGCAGAAAACTGTTCACTGTTTAGTGAACAACCGGTGATGATGGTTCCACACTCAAGTGTGGAAAGTACCACGTTCTTGGGCTGATAATTGCAGCTTCATATGGTCATACTTTTCTGCTATCATTTTTATTTATATAATCCCGAATGACTGCGAGATATTTTCGGACAAATGTTTCATCTCGTTTTATGTTATGCTCAATCCCGATCAATCCCCAATTATCTCTCGGACGTGGAGTAACTCTCATGCAACTGAACATTATTCGATTCCACAGGAGACCGGCTTGGAATAGTCCAATAGTCTTTGTTGACTTAAAGATTTGGCGCACTCTTTTATCCTCATCAGGCTTTACAAGTGGTGCCGGACCTACACCAAAATGCTGAGTGCTGAAGTAATCGGCTACCAAATCATACAGATATCCATCATCGGAGACGGATATATGCAAACATGACGTCTTCACTCGTTTGAAATTATCAATTGGTTCAAAGACGACCCAACATAACTTCGCACGGGCCGCATAAGGACCTTTGTATTGCAAGGTCTCAATCTCAGTAGGGATTCCCAGTAGGGAAACGGCATTGGGGTACGTTAGAACTGACAGTTTTTTCAAACGAGCCTCATCTCCATAGTTTTTTGTAAACTTTGGCAAGACGAGAGGTGACGCAACGTGTGCTCCTGGTTTAAAACGGAACTGCTAATGTCGATGTCAACAATAGTTGCGTTATCACTAGCGTCTCTTCCACCCAACCACTGTAGGGATACTCAGCGTTCATAGAAGAGCGAAAGTCTCAATACGCGTTTTCTGACTATGCGCTTTGCTGACACAACAGTGCCTGTTGTTTGTCTATATGGAATCTCAACTGGTTGCGTCTTTAAAGTGATTCTCGATCTCGTATAACAGTTTATTATGTTCTCTTTGACATCCGTTTGTTCTGCAGATTATTCCTCCGTGAAAACCTCTTGTGGTATGATCACCCTGAAGGCGGGAGAAACACAAGCGAAGGAATTAACCTTACTCCATCTGTCATTAACACTTAACGACTTGAATGTTTCACAATCGAAAGCATAATGTTCATCATAGCACAGTGAACATAGAATTTCTGGCGTTCATTTGAATGACTCCGTCAATTATTTTGGGCTGCACATATTTGATCTGCCATTCCACTAAGATATGTGCTTAAAATCTTTAATTGTTGGAAATGGCTGTATCATCGATGAAGCCTTGGCCCACCCAAGTTACTCTTGGATAGTTTTTGCAGAAGCTACTCCAAAAACGTTGTGTTACACAGGCGCTCCTGGCCATTTACTCTTTGTAGGAAAACGGCTAAGTTCTTGACCTTAACGACAGGAGGATTATCGAGATGGATTAGGAGTGAATGCATTGCCCATCTAGCCTCATCCATTAAGCATCTCTGTAGGCGCTAGTTGTTTTCAAAATTTGTAAATTTGTGTGATGCAGTTAACTGTTCGAAAGCGGTAGCAAACATAGGCCAACCTTCTGCATTTCCACCAAGGCAATGACAAATCTTGAATTTTTCTCAGTAGTGTAAGAAAATATATTTATCTGGTATAAGATGAAGGGCCAATAGCAACTGCATATACATTCGGTGCGGCTATATGTGTTGACGTCGATTGCGCAGTTATATTTGAACTATTCTGCGAATCTGCTGGTGTCTGCCTTGAGACCACTACCGGCTACATAGCGGTGCCTATTACAGGATCCACTGAGGCACTGACTCTGTAGTAGAATTTGACCTTGATCCGTCCTCTACTTGTATTCATTGAATTTGTATTCTGGGGTTTAAAAGTTCACTTTGGTATTCTCTTTCCTTACCTGGGCTTACCGGGGTACCACACATCTGGCTACTCAAGGCGTTGAGCTGCTTTTACATGGCAACGAGCATTTCTTGTTGACTTTCTGCTATGACTTTAGTAGATGCGCTAGTACCAGATATGTTCCCGTTTGCGATATATAACAGTTATGACGTTGGCTACGAACTAGCAGCAAGGCGTCCCATTTGGCGATGCAGAAACGTTAGCAAGTTGGGTCACGATGGCGGCGCGTGAATAATCAGGTAGACCACAATGAGTTTTAGCGTTCCTCAAAACAAAATGACAAGACTTTGCTTAGATTTAAATTGTGTACACCACTTGGTACAGGAGTTATGGCTATGCAAACTGTATACAGCGGCACAACAGAATGCAAGTCTAGCTGAATAAAATATTATCCATTTCCGATGGCTGTGAAAATTTAATGTGTGATAAACGATATTCTCAATTCACAGGTGCTGACGGGTACACGTGCCCTCGTTTACATATCCGTACGTTAGCATTTATGCTCATACATGCACACGCACCACAAACAGACACACAGATTTATATCTAAAAAAAAAAGACAGAATATTTCACTAGAATAATAAGCAATATCAACTTACCTCAATATCTCAACCACTCTCTACGGCGTTCGGAAATTGACTCTGCGAGAATTGACAATTGTATACTTAAGTATAAGTAATCGCCGTTTTGTCACAATATTCATTGCGTTATCTCCTACGTAGTTTTTTTTCTCACTAAGAGTCTTCTGTCTTAGATAATGGGGTTGAAGTGAATTCGCTTTGGACTCCGGTTTGAAAGTGCACTCAGAAGGTGAAATCAAAATATTAGTAGTAAAAGTAGAAGTAGTAGCAGTATCCGCATCAAAAAACTATAGGGGTTGGTTTACCCGAGGGAATAAAAGTAATGAAGTAATGAAAATTAATGGATCGTCCATTTCTCCACATGTGGTTCAACCAATAATCTACCCATTTTTAGTTGATTTCGAACAAAGATAGCGATTGACGTTGTTAGCGTTGTTAAAATGTCCCTACATGGGAATGAAAAGCAACACGTCGTTTGTTAAAAAAATAGTTCCGGTTTTTTGGATTCCATAAAGAACTCAATTTACATATGTTCGTCTGCGAAAGTCCATATTTTGTGTAACTTGCGTAAGGGATACTTCAACCAACGGTCAACACAAACGTCATTAAAGGAAACGAGTTAAAGAAATAAATTGAGTAAGCTCAAATTACAATCAAGGATAGTGGAAACCTATTGAAAGCGATATCACTTTAAGAAAATAATTTGAAAATATGAATATATAAGGGCTCAGAGAACATGAGCATATAAGGGCTAATTTCATTAAGATGCAGTGTAAAAATTTGGAATGCTGTAATTCGAAAGCTGAAACAAGTATCGATAAAGTTTGAAATAAAAGTGTAGTTTCAGAAGCGAAATTTTACCAAAACCAAATAAATGCAAAATTTATGTACAGCTTAATGAATGAATTACCAAATGATTAATATTTAGTGTAGTACTCTTTATCATTTAATGCGATATTTAGCAGGGCTGATATTTATTGATTCCACCAATTTTCGGTCCGATTTTGTTCCATTCTTTTAAAATTGAATTTGTGTTTCGGCACATTATCATGGTAGTAACCTTTGGTAACAGCTACTAACCATGGTAGTAAGTATATTATATTTTAATTTATATTATATTCTGTACTTCAGTATTTCATTAATTATTCGATATGAGCCAAAAGAATTGAACTATGACTCATCAGCTAAAATTTGCGTCTTCAAGAAATCAAAAGCTTTAGTTTCCACAGCCCTGGCGAAGGTAACTAGAATTATCTGTGTTTGATTCACTATGAATAGCTTTTTTCGCGCTACTCGGAAAGAGGTCATGTGCACGTAGTACTCGCATCATTTATTCTACTAATCAGTTCAAGTTCAAAGTCAAACCAAAAATAAGATACAACAGTAAATGACCGCGAGTTGTAAAATACAGAAAAGACAAATACTATTAGTAAGCGACTGGCTGTAGTCAGAACGTAAAAAGTGCTCACATGATATCAGTTGTGGGTAAATTTATTGCTCGTCAGCAAGATTTCGTCCCTTTACGTGTTAGACAAAATTTCTGTAAAAATATAGAACAGAACATCCCGATCTCCTTCAGCATCAATTCGTATTATCTCAGTCTCACTTGGGGGAGGTTAATGTATTCTACGTGAGCCATAATTATACAACAAATAAAAAGTCTCGTCCAAGACCGCTACAGATACCGTCCTTTAGAGGGCGTAAACTGATTTCTTTTCGTCATGTTTCAAACTTTTGCTTACAACGTTTGGTTTGCTTGGTCAAATGTTCGGTAATAGTCGTTTAATTCCTCAGTCACACTTTCAAGAACTATTCGGTCTGCATAGACTAAGAAGAAACAAAATATAGTTTTGATAAGTTTGACCTCAGAACTAGCAAATAGCCATCAAAAGACATCTATTCTACTGTCAGGCAGGATATATTTAAAATAATTTAAATTCGAAATGTCTTTTGTAATTAGAGTTGAATTTAAAATATTTTGATTTCTAGAACGGTTTTAGTTATGCCTTTCCAAATTTTGAGTTGTTTCTGAAAGAAGTAGTAAAATTTGTGTGTAATCGCCAATGCAATTAATGACATGAATGGAATGAGGATTTGAAGGATGATCCTGGGAGCATTAGTAAGCCAATACATACCATTTACATGCCGGGAAATTCTTTGACGAAATACTACTCTCCAGATTGAATCACCACTGGATACCCACTTTCTAATTCATCTCTTGAATTTCAGCTGATTCGAAATTTTTCCTTTGGTTAGAATATAATTCTACTAGAACATCATAACTCATTACCCAGTTGTTGATGAATACGTCCGCTACTGTTTCAGCCTCTTGATTAGGAATCGGGTATACTTCTAGCCATTTACTGAAATAGTCCATGACTATCAAAACATATTTGTTTCCTGAATTACTGGTGGGAAATAGAGCAGGTACATCTATGGCAATTCGCTCAAATTGCGCACCCGAATTGTACTGCTTCATCTGGCCATGCTTCCTGGATCTCGGCCATTTAGCTGCAATGCATTCAGCAAATTTGGCAATCCACTCCGTAGCTGATTGATGACAATCAACCCATAAACATTCGCTTTAACTTCTCCAAGGTTTTCGTGATTCCCATGTGTCCTCCACATGGACCGTTGTTCAGCTCGTTGAGAATTTCGGGAATTCTTACTTTCGGAATAATAAAAGTTCAGGAACTTTGCCCATCTCCGTTTTCCCATACTCAATGCTAGCAACCGGACACCAACTTTAAACTGTTCCACTGTGCCCAATATGCTTTTGTGACTGGGTTTTCCGCAGTCCGCAGTATTTCTTCTCTCATTGAGCGTTTGTTCTGTTCCATCCCATGCACTATAAGTTTCAGATGTGGATCTCCCTGTTGACATTTGCGTAGTTCTTTTGGGTCCCAGTCTTCTGTTGATGTCATTGTCATTGACCGGACATATATAATGTCTTCTTTGGCCTCAGCTTTTGAGCAATGTCTGCATTCCAAAGTAGAGGGATAACGGGACTTCGCATCAGCATTTCCATGACTACTATTGCGATGCTCTATGGAGAAGTCATAACTTTGGAACCGTTGGAAAACCTCCTCCAGGTTCTTAAGGTGTTCATCAAAGTTTTTACCCAAAACGATGATATCGTCGAGGTACACCAAACAGGCCTTCCAGTGTAATCCTTGTTATACCTGGTCCATAAGTCTCTCAAAGGTGGCAGGAGCGTTACATAATCCAAAGGGCATTACGGTGAATTGCCATAGACCATCTCCAACGCTGAAAGTCGTCTTTTCTTTTTGTTCTACGTTTACTTCCATTTGCCAATAACCACTTTTCAAATTAAGTGTTGAAAACCATTTCGTGCCTGATAACAAGTCCAGAGTGCCATCGGTTCTGGTAGTCTTATTTTTTCTTTTTGTTACATCATTCAACCTTCTATAATCCACACTGAACCTCATGTTGGTTCAATTACGCCACTTTCGCTCATTTCACGCATGGTCTGACTTACAACTTGACGTTTTGCTAACGGAATGCTACGAGAAGCCCGCGGACTGGTCTCGCATAACCTGTGTTAACAAAGTGTTTCACAACTTTGGTTCTGCCTGGTTTTGAATCGTCTTTATCAAATAAGTTGGAGTATCTGAGAAGGAGTTGTTTAGCCATATTTTAATGGTCTGTCTGTAGTTCCTCGGTCCATATGTTACTTTCACTTGTGATGTCGTTTTCACCCATGGATTTCCCTTCGAGACGTGTTTCGCAATTTATCACCACCTCCTGATACTGTCCTAATATAGCTCCTTTGGAATGTTGGATTGGTAACATAAACTCATTAAGTGCTCTTACTGGAACAAGTTTTCTTGTCTTGCATGGCCAGGGTTTTTCTTATAAGTAAATTTGATGTAGATTTTTCTGCGGCCATAACAATCCACAACTTGTTTGCTCTATGGTCTCCGTATATATCTGCCAAATAACTGCTATTGATTTTGATGTAATCTACTGGTTTGTTTATTATTAGTAGTCGTATAATGTTGTGGTTGTTATCAGAACCGAACATAAGTGGCCCTATTAAATATTCCATATTGGTATAAGTCATTATCCTGTTTTCCATGTCAATTTTGATCCCTTGATTAGCCAAAAAGTCTACTCCTATTATAATTTTGTCGACGATGTCTGCCACTATAAAATTGTGTAACACGGCTACCTTTCTAATGTCGATTTCACACGTTACTTCCTCGACAACTTGAGTATCTTCTCCAGTTTCAGTACGTAACTTTACCCCTTCTAGTGGTCTTATTTTTTATTAACCAAATCAAATCGAATTATGGAATGTGACGCACCAGTATCCATAGTCAGTATGCGCCTTTTGCTGTCCGCACACCCATTAAGGGTAACGTTACTCGTATTCCTGCTCATTTGTGAAATGGAGATTACGGGTCATTCACTTGAGGGAGCCAGCCCGTCCCCGTTTCGGCTGGCTCGCTTTAGTTTGGTCTGACTTGAAAGCTGATTACTCTTCCTCAGTTTTGCGTTTGCGTCCAGTTGGATTATTGGACCGGTTGGATTCGATATTACAGTTGCGTAATCACACCATCATATTTCTTACCACCTTTTCAAGCAATAGATTCACCCAATGTGTTTTTTTTTTCCTCAACTTGATGAGCTTTAAATATGCGATTACGAAGCAGAGAAGCCGTTTTTGCATCAGAGCATTCGAGACGATTTCTGCAGGCGTCAATTTCGGACATACTAACGCATCATAGCGTATAGTCTCATTTCGTATTCCATTGTCGATGCTCTGAATTTTTATGCTCATGTTTATGTTTTTATGTTATTTTTATGTCCTCGATGTATTCCATGGATTTGTGTGCGATTTTGTAACTCGATGTGGGAGACCTGCTTCCTGTGCTCACCACCGTGCCTTCTTTCCACTGCGCCCATCAAAGTTTCAATCTTCAAAAATTCAATCCCAAAGCGCAATTGGGAATGGTTTCTAAGATTTCTGCTGCAGACCCTTTTAGTGCAACAAATAATTCAGGGACTTTATCTCGAGCGTTAAAATTATTTGCAGCTCCTGTCTTTTCAAACTGAAGTTTAGAAATCTGGAACGTAATTGTGCCGTCAGAGGATGGAGTTTTTACTTTGACAGGGCCTGTTGACATAATTGGATGATTTAATTGTAGCTCGTGGAGCCGATTTTGTAACTCATCCACTTCAGTCTTAATTTTATACTGCTCTTCCGAAGTCTGCGTTGACACCTCTGCTTTTTGTGAGATTACCTTCGTCGATATAGGTGTCTCCTGCTCTTTCAATTGCGGTGACACCTCTGCTATCTGTCAGAACACCTGTGCTGAAATCTGCGTTGATATATGCCCCTCCTGCTCTCTCAACTGCGACGACAATTCTGATTGTTTTGCCAGCATTTGTTATCCCATCTTTGGGATTGCTGCCAAAATCGTGTTCATGTCCATAACCTTTGATGAACATCGAACCTCTTCACTTTCCTCCACCTTCTCGTCGATTTCTTTAGTTCCGATTGAAAGACATATTCGTCAACATTAATGTTACCTGCTTCCATGGTCTCTAGGAACCGAGATTGCACTTCTGATTTTATTCCATTGGTTAGCAAACCAGGTTGCTCCAGCTCCTTTTTTAGTTGTCGAATCTTTAGTTCATTAAGCTTAGCCATTTTTAAAGTAATCTCTTATGGGACTTTATTTAACAATCCCACTTCTGACACCAATTTTATCGGATTTTCTAAATTAATCGTTCACGTTGAAACTCTACCCTGACGTCGATCACTGGATTGATCAACTAAAGTCACAATTTATTGGCTGTACTATTTTCTTTATTCTCAATTCAATAACTTAACATTTTGTTACTCGTTATTCGAGCTTACTTATAATTCACTTGTACATTAGTTAGCAACACTCTAATTAGAACTGTGTCTTGCTGCCACTCCAACAGCCCTTATACAGTAGATCGTTAGTTGAACATTAGCAACTACTAGCATCGCTGTCTGGCTGATTCTGGCTAGTTATCACTGATTCTGGAATTCGTGTTCGCCACAATATGTTCAGAGAAAGCCGCATGCTAACCGTATGGCTTATATTTTTATAAGTTCATATACAATCATATATATTGATATGAAATTCCTTTTCCAAACATTTTTGAATGCATGTACGTATGAAGACATATCCATTAAACCATAATATTTCAATGCAATATTCGTTGTCCATATGGACACAAGTGTAAAAATTGACCTACATATTTAATTAATTGTTGCTTTATGGCAATGTATTTCCATAACAAATATGTTTGTATATATTATAAGAAAAAAAAGTATGACAATATTAACCTGAATCACATCTTTCATAATTTACTGGTATCATATGTACATATGCACTCCTTTCAGGAATTCAAATAATGATATTGTGCCGAACATGAATTCCAGAATCGGCGATATCATGTCAGAATCTACCAGACATCGAAACTAGTAGTTGGCAGAATGTTCGAATGGCGATATTGTAGCGAACTCGAATGTCAGAACAAAACAGAATCGACGATAAGTTGCCAGAATCAGCCAGTCAACTTGGCAAGTAGTTGTCAGAACGTTTGAGTGACGATCTGTTGGTAACGATCTACTATATGAGGGCTGTCGTAGTGGCAGCAGGACACACTTCTAATAAGAGTGTTGCCAAGTTAAATGCAAGTGAATTATAAGTAAGCTCGAATAACGAGTAACAAGTGCTAAGTTATAGAATAAGAAATAAAGAAAAGTGTATAACCATTGAATTGTGACTTTAATTGAACCATTCAGTGATCGAACTGAGGGTAGAGTTTCAACGTGAACGATTAATTTAGAAAATCCGTTTTAATATTATCATTTATTAAAATATTACATATGCGCGAGTTAAGGAAAAGTTTCCTTATCGCATTCACACACCAAGATAACATAAATAGACATGTCCCATCAAAACAACAAGAACTAACAGAACTTAAACAAGCAATAAATGTAAAAACAACCATATAAAATGAGCAGACAAAATGCTATAAACACGTAAATGCACCAAAACTGTCCTATTAGCAAGTAAGAAAGTATTCTCGGTAGTATATATCAGTGGTGCTCACGCCGTAGCTCACTGAGCTCCGTTTGACTCCTAACAGCATGACCGTGGCTTAGGTTGACCTGCGCTGGCGTCGTCTGGCTCGCTGTGGTGGTGACCCCATGTTGGCTAATTGGGGGCTCAACCGTTCTCTGCTCTAAGTTGAAGTAGCCATGTCCTTAGATCAAAGGATAAAATAATTATACGTTTCTGAAGAAGGAAAAAATTGAAAATTCACCAAAATTTAGAATAATAATCAACATGAAAAACTCTTGAAAAAACTATATTCCATTAAACCAACACAATCGCTTAACGCTGGAATATTGAAAACGAAGACAGAAATTATTCAACTTATTTCGTCCATCAATGAAAATTGATTCCGAAATGACCACATAATAAATTATAAGTCTAAAGGCACAAATTGGTGCTCTAACCACAAGTCTGATGGAGAAACAAAAAGGAAGGCACCCTGTTTTTGACATACCCTCGCGAGTAATTTCACATTGAGTGTGACAGACTGGCAGCTCAACACCGGGACCGTATATCGGACATCACCAGTGAATTACAAATAAACCAATAATAGTGATATTTAAGAAGTACAATATAAGTAGATATTTAAGACATTGCCAGACTTTACAGGCGACAGAAATCAATACCGATCATTGAAGCAACATGTCTGGTGAGCATGGTGAACATCAAAGGTTACGATATAACACCCACTTACGATTCTGCATTCAAAAATCCAAGGAAAGACAGCTGATATTTTAATAAATCGCGACACACAATTCAACTTCTACTTCATAATCAATTGCCTCTACTACACGAATGCGAGCCGTTTAATTCATATTAAAGTACAGAACACAAAAACTAGATTTGTGCAGTTAACGATTTTTGATGTGTACATTTATGCAATATACAATGTCTGCATTTTGAGCCAGAATTTATCGTATGTTAGCATTAACAGGCACATTGTTAACTTGTTCAGTGGGTCCATATTGTCCCTGAAAGCATCGTAACCGTTGAATTTGCAGTAAAGGTAATCTCCGAGATATTAATCGCTCGGAAACTAAATCCAATTCAGGAAGATTCGGCCTAAGCGGGTAGTTAAACCCTTTGTACATAGCGAAATTCCATATTTTTTCAGCAACTAATGGATTCATCTCAAATAAATTTTGAAATAGATTATGAGCTCCATTATGGCTGATATACAAAGTATAGACCGATGGCGGACCTCCTTCTTCTCGCGTTTTTCGTGCATTCCGTGAGTCTTTTCCGATACCGATGACAGTATATGTCCGCGATAGAGCAGGAGTTTGCGTCCTCATTTGTATTTTCAGGAGCTTGCAACTATGATTCATCCATAGAGAAATTTTGAGTCCAATTTGAATAATTTTGGAATTCCTCATAATGTCGCCTTGTTTGCATTTGTGATGATACCTACGGCATCTTTTTGCATTTAGTTGCATTTGATGTATAGTTTTTTCTGCACAAATATTTTCAGAAACGGGCTCTGGACCTCTACTACTACTAGTACTCTGCGTAGCATCTATTATCATTATACTAATGTTTACCGGTGGCTCAGAGTTCGACTTGATAAGATGAGTGGAGACCTAAATAAAATTAAATATATTGAATAAACCGAGTATAAGTTATAATACTCCATAAAATTGTTCCTCTTACTGCGTCAAATTATTTAATCTTCGGATATTTCCATACGTGTTTATTCCTCGTTTCGGTTTATTTGATTTATTAGTAGTATTTTTGTCCATGAAGATCAAGTAAACAACACCAACTAATTGAATCTTCCTTGTATAATTGAATCATGATATTAAATTAAACTATACGTATTCATGAACATTTGCGCAAGCTCAAAAAAATGCCAAATACAATGTAGTATTTGCATACATATATAAGTACAATTGTATGTACACATTATCAGGGAATTATATTCGCAATCGCAAAAACACAAACATGCACGAGTAACTAACAAACTTAATACAAATGTACATTGGTATGCAAATTACAATGTAAATTCAAGCATCATTAGAATAACGAAAACGTTCATTCCAACTCTTCTCCCCGCTGCAGGCGTCTCTGTCGACAGCTGTAATTGCTCATGCGCTAGGTGGAAGAAAAAGTGTTGACTGATTAATAAAAAGTTTCACTTTAATAATACAAGGAAAATGTACGCTGACAGAATTCCATTGCGAAGACAGTAAGGCATTAAACCTGCCCTAACAAAAATTGAGATGGAAAGCTCAGGAGACTCTTCAGTTATGCAGTATTGCTACAGTACAATAATCACAGGCAGTACAATTTGCAACACAGGAGAAATCGTGAGGAACCACAAAGAACGAAAACATTTCTTGCAGACCCCCAGAAGAGGCAGCAAAATCCTTCATCTTACAACTTCAACGCAGAACAGAACAAACAATGTGTGAACCAAACACGTGACGAAGAACAACGATCTCTTGTTCCAAAACATATCGACAAAGAAATACTAGCTCCAAAAGATAGCGATGACTTTGAATACGGAATTGAGGTGTAAGAACAAATTGTCGTGTCTGCAACGCCGCTGCAGAGATACAAGCAAAACTAGCAAGTTCCTCATCGACATCGGAGCAACAAACAACTGTATTAGTATAAAATCTAATATCGGTAAGCCTATTCTAATTAAACATGTAAAAATAAAAATTCTTCATGTTTACTGAATAACTAGATCAAAAAACATTAATAACGATATTAGAACATAACCTCACTTTTTTTGATAAAGCTACTAACGCTGATGAAGGTACTTACCATTCACAACCAGAGTACAAGCCACCATTACAATGAAATCCGATTATACTATTTGTACAAACCAATTCCCATACCCTATCTCTGATAATGATTTCATTAAAAAAAAAAAATAAAAATTTAATAATCAACCCTAGTAAAACACCTAGAACTCACCCATTGGGACAGTTGCTGAAAAATGTACCGATGAACAAGGGAAACTTAAACGCAGAATGTTTGTAGACTTTCAAAAGCTAAACGCTCAAACTGTTACGAATAAATACCTCATATCATATGTACCTATGACAACACGGAATCATTGCAATATACATTGCATTGTATTTCATTAGATATTCTTTAAATAATCTTTTAAAGAAAAAACAGCCTTTAGATTAAATGGAAACAAGTTTTAATTTCTGCCCATGCCTTTCGGATTGAAAAATGCTCCATGCACATACCATCAACATACAAGTGAACACATACACATAATTATAAAGGCTAACTCAAGACTAAATCAAACTAATATTAAGATATCTAATGGGAAAACATACTTTCAAGGCTATATAATATTTGGGGTACATAATTAAATACAATAACATCACTCGGTCCTGCAAAAATACAAACTATAAAAGATTTTCTATAACGAAAACTATAAAAGTAAAAGGAGCCCAAAATATTAAAATTAAAAAAAAATCATAAGGATATTCGCAGCCTTTCAGAGGAGGTTTATCAGAGGAGACAACGGTGGATATCAAAACGGATATCAAAAGATCAAAGCGCAAAATCAAAAGCCTCCTTAGATGAACTTGCATTGGAAGAATTAAATCAAATAAATGAAGAACTACAAACTATGGAACACTTCCAAGCAAATTTCGACAAACCTTTCGAATTAACGACAGATGCTAGTAATTACCCTCTAGGAGCTGTTTTATCACAAAATAAAAACCCATACCATTTATTTCACGAACACTCAACCAAACTGAACAACATTTTTCTACAAATAAAAAAGTTACTCATGATTGTGTGGGTCCTGCAGAAACTGCGAAATTACTTATACGCTATAGCAGATTTAACCATATACAGTGAACACCAAAGTTTAATTTTCGTCATATCAGAAAAGAACACCAATACAAAATTGAAAAGATGGAAGATTTGCATAAAAGAATTCGCTGCCAAACTTACAAGCCCGGTATTCAGAACGTTGTTCCTGATGCACTTTCTAACCAATAAATAAATAACACATCAAATTCTGATAATTTCAAGCATTGGACACAAAGCTCTCCTATACAAAAACTCAAACGTGTCAAGCAACTGCTAAACTTCTTTAAAAATCGAATTATTATAAAACAGCCAGTTCTAAACCCAACCCTAATATGCTCACAAAATATCTTTTCTAACAGTAGACATACAATAAAACTGAATTATTGGACAGACTTAAAAATGTAATCAGACCAAAAGTGACTAACCAACCAACGGTGAACGCTCTGCAAATACATGAACAAACATTATTGTACTTCGAAAACACCATTATCAACACATTTCCCACTGTATCGTACGATAAAAGAGGTGTTGACGATACATTATTATGGGACAACTAAAACAAATCACAAATGACACACACAGATGTGTACACAAAAATTACAAAAAGAACGCACAGGAAATGAAAGACTATGAAATGTGAAAAATAAATACGAAAGGTGACCAAATAAAAAACCAATAAGATTAGAA
Source organism: Bactrocera minax (assembly GCA_021498325.1). Lineage (NCBI taxonomy): Eukaryota > Metazoa > Arthropoda > Insecta > Diptera > Tephritidae > Bactrocera > Bactrocera minax. The sequence goes on along the minus strand of JAKEEE010000042.1, from coordinate 1,840,875 downwards.
CCAGCACTAAACAAGGTAGGCGAATACATACACTTAGATTTATTCTACATCATAATAACTTATTCTTCAGCAGACACAGTTCTGTTGCAATGTCCATTAAATGGTGACTTTTATTTAACAATCCTGTGATCGAACTCAGGGTAGAGTTTCAACGTACGCGATTAATCTAGTAAATCCGTCACAATTATTGTCAGAAGTGGGATTGTCAAACAAAGTCTCATAAGAGGTAATTTTAAAAATGGTTAAGCTTAATGAATCTGCTAATGATTCAACAACTTGGCTGGCAAAAGCTAATGATTCAACAACTAAAAAAGGTGCTGGAACAACTTGGTTGGCAACAAATGGAATAAAACTCGAATTAAAATCTCGGTTGCGAGAGGCTATGAAAGCAGATAACATTAATGTTGACGAATATGACTTTTAATCGAAGTTAGAGGAATCGACAACGAAGATAGAAGAAAAAGAAGAGACTCAGTGTTCATCAGAGGTCATGGACATAAACACGACTTTGGCTGTCAACATAATGTTGGCTCAACAATCCCAATTGTCATCACAGTTGAAAGAGCAGAAGACATGTAGATTGTCAAATCGTCCCCGCGAGCTAAAATTAAATCGACCAGTTGTCAACAAGCTCTGTGAAAGTAAAAACTCCTTTCTTTGACGGTGCTATTCAGTTCCAGTTTCCACGCTGAAGATAAAGTCGCTGTATTACTTGTTGTATTAAATTTTCTACTGATATTGAGAGGTAAGCTCCTTTAGCTCATAGCTTCGTTAAATACCTCTAGCAGGGGTAAAATTTCATACTGCAACTGGAGAAGATACTCAAGTTATCGAGGAAGTAACATGTGAGGTCGCCATTGGAAAGGTAGCCGTGTTACACAATTTTATAGTGGCAGATATCGTCGACGAAATCATAAAAGAAGTATACTTTTTAGCTAATCAAGAGATCAAAATTGACATTGAAAACAGGATAATGACTTATACTAATATCGAAGTGCCACTTAGACGAGCGCTAATAGCAAAAGAAAAAACAGCAGATTATGCCAAAAACGAAAGCAGCTGTTTGAGCACAAATAGACGGAGACTATGAAGGAAACAGGTTATGGGTTGTTAATGGCACAGAAGAATCTACACCAAATCTACTTTTCCCATAAGTTTTTTGCTGAATATTTCAAGACAAGACAAACATGTTCTAGTAAGAGTAATTAATGAGCCCAAGTCACTAATACAACTTTCCAGAGGAGCTATATGAGGGCAGTGTCGGGAGATTGCGGCCGTGATAAATTGCGAAAGACGTCTAGAGGAAAAGTCCATGGTGAAAACGACATACCGAGTGAAATTAACGCATGAACCGAGGAACTGTAGGCCGACTATCAAAATAAGACTAAACAACTCCTCCTCAAACACTCCACCATGTTTGATAAAGACAATTCCTTATCAGGAAGAACAGAAGTTTTAAAAAATTTTGTTAACACATGTGACGGGAGACCAATCCGCCAGACTCCTCGGAGCGTTCCATCAGCAAAACGTGAAGTTGTAAGCCAGACCATAGGTGAAATGAGCGAAAGTGGGGTAATTGAACCATCAGCGAGTCTATGGAGTTCACCTCTAATACTTGTTACCAATGTTAGAATATCCAGTTCCAAGCTCAACATTCTCATAAGAATTCGTATGGCCAGCGATTTCGAGTAGAACAGATCATGCAGCATTAAAATGGCTTCTACAATCCAGGAACCAATAGCGGCAGTTGGCACGGTGTATTGTGAGATTCCAAAGTTACGACTTCTCTATAGAGCTCCGAAAAGGTAGTTGTCGTGGAAATGCTGATGCATTTTTCCGCCGTCCATGTAACTCAAAATACAGACATTACTCAAAATCTGAGGCCGAATACGTCAAAAGGCTTGGTTCCGAAAGAACTACGAAAATATGAGCCGGAAGATTCCGATTTAAAACTTCTAATGCATGGAGTAGAACTGAACAAACGTCCAACGAGAGAAGAAACAGCTACAGAAAGCCCAGTCGCAAAGGCCCAGTGGAAAAGTTTAAATTTGGTGTCCGTCTGCTTGCCTTGACTATGGGAAAGCGAAGATGGGCAAAGCTACCGAGCTCTTATGATTATTTAGAAAGTACTCTAAGAATTCCCGAACCTTGGAGAAATTTAAGCAAAAGTTTTACTGGGTTGGTTGCTGTCACTCAGTTACGGAGTGCATTGCCTCCGTAATTGTGCGCCATTTGAGCGGATTGCCGTGGATATATCTACTAAATTTTCCACCAGTAAATAAGAAAATAAATATGTTTTGGTAGTCAGTAATTCCATTAAATAAATTTCAATAAATAAATTAAAAAAATTTCATAAATTATATTAAAATAGTATTTCAGTAAATGTCCAGAGGTATACCCAATTCCTAACCAAGAGGATGAAACAGTTGCGAACATATTCATCAACAACTTTGTAACGAGATATGGTGTTCCAATAGAATTACATTCTGACCAAGGGAAATATTTCGAACCAGCTCTAATTCAGAAGATGTGCTAGAAATCGGGTATCCGAAAAACACGTACAACTGCATTACATCCGCAGTCCGATGGCATGCTAAAATGATTCAATCGAACTTTAGAAAGACATTTGAGGAAAGTGGTAGACAAGTATCAAAAATTGAGGTACCAATATATCCGCGTTCCTGAAGACTTACCGGTTTGGTGCATATGAAACAAGGCGACAGACTTCACCAAGGGAAATTTTTGGTAATAATCCTCGGTTACCGATTTATTTGAAGTTTGGAATTAACCCCAAAAGAGGAAGGAATGTTAAGGAAGCCAACATTATCCTAGAAGACGGGAAGAGAGAAATACATGCTATTGTTACACAACGCACCCAAATTATGAGTGATAAAATGAAGCCAAAATACGACTAGGCCATACCAAGTTATTAAGCAAGACAACGATGTAGTACATCGCATATGGACCGTTAGAAGACCTAAGAATAAAATGAACATAGTTCATTTGGAAGAGCTTGCACCGTTTGGTACCGCAATTACGTCTAATCGAGACGCTCAAATTTAGGTAGAGGGCAGTGTGGCGAACACGAATGCCAGCGCTAAGCAGAATCAACGATAACTTGCCTGAATCAGCCATTCAGCGGAATTCGCAGTTGGTAAAATGTTCGAGTGGCGATGTGTTGGTAACGATCTACAATATAAGGGCTACCGGAGTGGCAGCTGACAAAGTTTTAATTAAAGTGTTATCGAGTAAAGTGTTAAGTTAGTTGAATTAGAAATAAAGGCAAGTATATTGCCATTAAATGATGACTTTATTTTAACGATCCAGTGAATTAACTCAGAGTAGAGTTTCAACGTAGGCGAATAATCTAGTAAAACCTTTACAATATTAATTAATTATATCACTAGTCGAACAATCTAGCAACTACGATTTTCGATGTCTGCCAGATTCTCACAACCGTGTTCGGCACAATATGTTGAAATATGACGATATTAATATTTGTTACCCACAACAAGCAATAATAACAATACAAATATATCCGATACTTGAAACTAAATGTAGACAAATTTCTAAATGTAGAGAAATTTAATATACATCCTTTAACACAAAAAATCAATCCTCTGATAATTGCACTCTAAAAATAATAAACGACAAATCAGCACAATGCAAAAAACTCCACAAGAATCTACTTCAAATCTTAGAGAATAGACACATCTTGTCTGATTATGAGCATACTAGGAATAACATGAATATGTCAGGCACTAAATTAACACATTTTACAGAATCCACCAACATTGATGGGGTTACATATTACAACAATCCACAACAACTCAGGGAAATCACACACAACCGGCACGAACTGATGAACTATTCGAAATCGAAATTAACCGCCCACAACAACAAAAACTAACAGGAAAGTAGCGAGGACGCTCCATTCTAAGAAGGAGGAAAGTTAAGGAACATGTTCCTTATTGCATTCACACACCAAAAATAACCTAAACAAATAAGGAAAGTCTAAGTTCGGCTGTAACGGAACATTTAAAACTTTCTCAGAATGCAAAGATCAAAGAAGGGGAAATACTTTCAAGTTCTGGCAAAACTTTATGTTAAAAAATGTTGCGGAAAAATTCTATACCTATTATTCGACGAAACCGTAAATAGATTACAATCATATTTGGTATCTTATTAACTTATATTGCACGTCATAAACTCACGTACTTTCTTTTGCTATATTTTGGTTATATTTATATATCTCCCGTCAGAGATATTTAAACTAAAATCTACCAAATTAACTCAAATAAGATATATGTGATATCAACCAAACTGGCTTAATTAAATATATTGAGTATGTAAGGAAAAAGTCAACCAAAAAACGGAAATCATTATATCAGGAATAAGGGGCTTAGAAGGAAGAAGCTAGACCGATTTAATTCACATTTAGCACGAATCCACATTATGTTTAAGAAAACATATCGACTTAATTTCCTTAAAATATCGCCCAAGGCTGGAAGCTGGAGGCTGGAAAGGCGGAAACCATTACATTGGGTACATTTCGACTAGAGCGACTAGACTAGAGAACTTTTGTTATTTCATCAAATACACTGGAGAACATGTTTCTACTCAATTTTATGAAGATAAGTCACACACTGATCGATATATTAGTAGAATATATAGAGTCTACTAGAACAACGAAAATTATTACATAGGGTATATTTGTATATTTGTTGATCGTTGATCGTTGATCATTGAACTGTGATATATTCAATAGTACGCGTTCACTTAATTTTTCTAAGATATCTTACATATTGACCGATATATACCGTATAAAGCCAACCGGATGTTTGAGGTATATAGACCAGAGGAAGTGTTTACCCACTTTTATCGATTTTAAGCACGCCTATATGCTATTACCGGAAAGAGAAGCTCTCTGAATTTTACAGGGATAACTTATAGATTGGCCGAATATATGGTATAAAGTTTAGCGGTGGGTTGAAAATCCTTTTTTAGGCATATGCAGGCTAGGGGAAGTATTTACCCGATTTTCCCCATTTATGGCACAAGATCACATTATTATCATGGAAAAATAATCCTCGAATATCACTAAGATATCCGTAAGCCCAAAAGTCCTTATACAGGTATATAAGATAATATCATTACGATATCTCATACACTTACCGATATTTTCGGTATAAAGTCACACATAGACAATGTGGTCTTTATATTGAGTATCTGGGGCTTTAAAAGCTATATGCCAATTTCGACTATTTTTTCGCATGAGATGGCATATCTTGAAGGCACTATTTGTAGAAAGTTTCATTCTAATATCTTAATGGGAGATTGATTTATATACCTTAAAGTGAAAGAATCAGATGAAATTAAAAACTTCATTATATGAGAAGTAGGCGTGGTAGTTATCCGATTTCGTCCAATTTCCCAAAGTGACATAAGGATGCAAATACAATGTCATGTAGGAAATTTGGTTGAAATTGGTTAAGGCGTTCTTGAGATATCGAAATTCATCTAAAAGTTGCCCATTGCTTAATTTTTACACGAGTTCCTAGGCATTCTTTCGTACCAACTTACTGTAACAGTTAACGTTTCTGATGTATTTCTTCGAGGAGTTAAGGCTCCTTTAGTAGTTTTCAACATAATCTTTGTATGGGAGGTGGGCGTGGTTATTATCCCACATAAACATATTTACTACAGTAAAGTGTTTAGGGGCAAGGGAAGCGGGGACCGGTGGTCGTTTCCTTATTTTGTTTATTTCGGGACAACTCGGATTTTTGATCTCGGAGAATCAAGACAAAAAAAATTAACGAAAATATGTAACGGCACCTGGCCTCTACCTGCGAAGGCACTGCATTCAATACAACTCTTTGAAATAAAAAAAAAACCATGAAATTCGGCTATTCGTTGTCCACGACAAAGGATATTTTACATATTTATATACATACATGTATACTAGAAGACCCTGGCCACGTGTTGCTCTGGCTAAGGTATACATTATATTATATTATATTACTATTCAATACAAAAGGAAGTTTATGAATAATGACGAAAACGTTATAGGCGGCAAAGAAAAAATCCGCTGGACATTATTTCAAAATTAGAAAATGATTGCTAAAAATTTTCTTTTAGGTGATATTACGCATAAATCAATATAACATGTTAAATTTTATTCCATTAATTTTATATTAAAGTTTTCATCAAATGAGTATATTTCAAAGTTGTTAGTTGATAACATTTAAAATTTAACATTTAATATTTAACATTTTTTAATATTTAATATTTATAATTTTTAACAGAATATTCTGGGATAACGTGTGTCTAGCTACCAAAAATAGAATCGATGATTTCTCACACGAGAGCATGCAACATATAGTTGCCCTTGGGAAAAGCATGGATTTTCCAAACGTAAATAACAAATGGATATTGTTTGGCCTTAAGACTTATTTATAGACATTCCAAAACTAAAAGAAATAAAACCTCATTTTCCTTTTCTCATTTAAACTTTCCAGTCAAAATGGTTGCTTCAGTAATATTTCTCTTTGATCTAGAGAAAATCTACACTTTCATTTTCATCAACAGTCATCGATTGATTTAAAAGACATCATGTACCTGGAAGTTAATTTCGTCAACATCTAGATTTTTTGCTGCCAATATAGTGCGATTAGTGGCCAGTTATGATCCAAATAAATATTTTGTATGTACGAAAAATTCTGTTAATTAATTAATTTTTTACATGTAGAACAGTGCAGCAATGCAATCTTGCGGTTTAATGCATTGCCTATTTGGTTGCATTTCTATTCTACCGTTCGCAATATTGAGCAATGTCTCGGAAAATATTTGTGCTGGTGGATCATTTTGTAATTGTACGCGTATATTTATGGTCAGTCGAAGCTTTTCAACAATTCACCATAAGAATGATTGGTTCAAACGTAATGCATTTATCTCATTGACAAAAGTAGGGCGAGGAATGATCAGCAAAGTTTGTTGGAAATCACCAGACAGCGGTAAGACAGCACTACCGAAAATTTCAACGTTGTCTTTAAATCATACATTGTTCTGTGCAACACATCGAGTGAATATTTATTAGCCATTGTGCACTCATCCCAAATTATGAGTGAACTTTTTCTCAACACTCCAACTTTTCCATTATTTTTTTATGTTATATGTTGCGTTTGGTTTGCTATGAGCATATAATGGCAATTTGATAGCTGAATGTGTCGTTCGTCTACCACCCAGTAAAGTAATATTATTATAACAATATCAGAAACAACAACACATAACAACAATATTAGAAATATCTTACCGATTCCACCTGGAGCATCCAAAAAAATAAAATGCCTTGTATTAATTAGGCGTGAAATCTATATTTGGGCATTGGTCTCTTTGTTTAATTTGGTGCAATACGTTCTCCGGCAAACAATTTTTCTATTTTTCTCAGGAAGAAGATGCTTGCAATGGATAACACGTTGTTAAAATAATTGCAAACAATTAAGGAATGTTATTTGGCGTTGATATCAACGCAGAATCAGCAAGTGTTAGGTTCCAACGGTTATCTTCTTCTAGCAATTTCAATTGGCGACATGCACCTTGAAATGTGTTGAATACTCGGACATTAACTGTTCGCAAACTTTCAAAATACGTTGGTCCGGGAATATTCACCAATAACAAATGTAAAGCACTCACATTGTTTAGGACGTATTGTTTAAAGTCGTCCCAATGTCTTGGCTGCAATTGAATTGAATGGCTCGCATTCGGTGCTTGATTTGTTCCATGTAAAATAGCCTCTTTGCGTAGTAATGCCTTCGCGAATTGATCGAAAATATATATTTTGACACAGTGTAAAAAAACAACCCAGTTAGTGTCATTTTTGGACCCTCAAGCGCTCCTTGTTCAATAAAGTATACACGTGTACCGTTTTCAAGATGTATAAAGCTAAGAATATGCTGAATAACTTCGTTGCTGCTGATGTATTTACGGATTTTGTGTAGTTTTATTTCGCCATTTTTATTTATATTTTGTACTTCAAATACCGCCACGTCACTGCCTTTATTAACATATTTGCACATGTATTTAACTGAATTTAGGAAACTGCAAAGCTTGACATTGATATGACCCTTATACGTTTTTGTAAGTACTGATGAGTATGGTACCACTCACTGATTGCCAATTTGTATTTGATTTTTAGAATTTAATCCACGCATTGTGAATGAACACATGGGATGGATAACCTTCAATTTCCGTGATGGTGTCGGCCATATACTTCTATAGGGAACATATCATGTTAAAAGCACTGCACGGTCCGTGGATCATGTGACTGGTAACAATATCAAACAATTCTTGATCAATTGATGGATACGGAATTTCGGGAGAAATTATTTTATCGATTTCATTTGGACAGATTTTATTTTGAAGACAAATTAGAATGTAGGTATGAGGCAAACCTTGCTTTTGCCATTCAATCGAATTCAGCCAACATCGTCTGAAATTACCGAATACTGAATATTTAACTATGAAATCAATCAAGGATTTAGATTTTTGTTTGAACACACATTCAGTTATGTCATGCCGATGTATTGCTTGTTGTTGTGGTAATAGCAAAGTTTGTAGTTCCTCCCAGTTCGAATTACATGTAAATGTAATAAAAAATCTAAACGACCGTAATTACGCACGAAAGTCATTGCATCTTGTATGCATTCCTACATGTTTCGTGGATGTGAATTCAAGGTAAAATGAAAGCACTTCCGACGTCACTGGTTTTTAAATTTCCATCAGTGTTTACTACATTAGCATCTTTTGGGTGGCTGTATTCTTCGGGTCGTAATTTAACCTGCTTGTATCGGATGAATCTCAATAGTTCGCTGTCAACCTTAGCTTAATAAATAAATATAAGCTTTTAATAAATATATTGTAATGGATGTGCTAAATTAATCGTTCACGTTAAAACTCTACCCTGATTTCGATCACTAAATTTATCAACTAAAGTCACAATTTAATGGCTATACTCATTTCTTTATTTCCAATTCAATAACTTAACATTTTGTTACTCGTTACTCGAGCATACTTATAATTCACTTGTACTTTAGTTAGCAACACTCTAAATAGAACTGTGCCTTGCTGCCACTCCAACAGCCTTTATATAGTAGATCCTTCTTAGATCGTTACCAACAGATCGTCACTCGAATATTCTGGCAACTACTAGTTTCGCTGTCTGGCTGATTTTGGCAACTTATCGTCGATTCTGGCATTCGTGTTCACCACAATATTATAAATACATTAATATAAAATTTACCAATATTTGGGTCACACTGTTTGATGTCGAGATGATATTCATCTTGTCCTTGCTAAAAAGTTATTGGATATTGGACAGCAATCTCATCAACAGTTGGCGCGTTGAATCTGGAAGCATGTTCTCCTAATGACACTTTGCCGGCTTTGATGACGAATTGATTGTTGTAATTTTTCAATTGCATGTTTTTTTTCAATTTAAATGATACACGCTGCCACTTTCCTTCTTGAACTCTTTCAGTACCTATGTGTTGTCCACGCGCCGCTCTAGTTCCAACAATATACTGTTCTCATTCTTTGTGCTTCGTTTTTTGTTTTAATTTGTTCCACTGACTTGTTGGGCCGCGCTGCATCGCCGATCGTTAAGGTTTGAAATTTGCTTTATAATTTTACTCGAAATTATAATAATAATTACATTTTTTTGAATTGATAAAATAATAAAATAATTCTTACATGAAATTTTATCAGATGCGTATGATTTGAAATATATGTATATATATATCTTATGAATTGTTTTGACTTTTAAAATAGAGTAATTTATTAAATTTAGCTGATAAATTACCTTACGCCGTTATCTGTTATAATCTTACATATATTTATAACCTTTTTTCATATATTAGGTCTATTACTATATTCGTTAATGGTTTGCCAAGAGATGGTGTAACTTAATTATTATTCCACTGTTCCAATATTCCGAACACGCTTTGGAAAGCTACTGTCCGTGTGCATCTTTTTCAGTATACGTCATTCATTTGAATGGTAATGAACCATTTTGTTTTTTCATTCAAATATATCGAATCGTTTGCCTGAAAAAGTGTTTTTTTGTGCGGAGTTCTTCTTTATTACTTCAATATGAAGAAAACCTTATCCGAAAGTCATCGTATTATGGTGGAAGTTTATGGTGAACATTCTCTAGCTGAGCGAACGATCCAAAAGTGGTTTGCACGATTTGAAAGTGGTATTTTTGGCTTGGAAAACGAAGAACGTCCTGGGCGGTAACGCCAAGTGAAACCATTAATGGCCTACTAGACATGAGGTAGTAATTTTCCATCATAATAACGCTCGGCCTCATGTTGTGGAACCGATTAAAAACTGTTTGGAAAACAGCGGCTGAAAAGTTTTGACTGACCCACATTAGAGCTTAGACTTTGCGCCGTCTGACTATCATTTGCTCTGGTCGATGCAGAATGCCCTTTCGAATAACAGGGTATCAGAAATTGGCTTCATTCATTCTTGGCCGCTAGGTCAGCACAGTTCTTTTGGAATCCACAAATTTCGAGAAATGTGGGAAAATGTTTAGCTTCAAATGGGCAAGACTCTAAATAATAATATTGTACATGTTTTCCTTAAATAAATGTTCAAATTAAAAGAAAAAATTCCACTCCTCGACCGATATATATGGTATAAAGTTAGCCGGAAATTCGAAAATATTTATATGAGGTATATGGGCGATATGGGCGATATGTTAAGTATTTACCCCATTTTACCCATTTTTGAGACAATTGCACCATAATACCAGGCAAAGATTTGTTATGAATTTCGATAATATATCTCACAGAGCGACCAATATTTTCGTTACCAGTTTGTTTGTTGGGGCTTGAAAATTCTAAAATTTTTAGACGTGAGATGGCATCCCTTTAGGCACTCTTTGTGCAAATTTTTGCTTCGGTACCTTTATTGGTAATTGATTTATTCACTGTAAGTGAATGAATCATATGGAATTTAAAAATGTATGATATGGTAAGGAGACGTGGCGCGTAATTCCTATTTCGCCTATTTTCACATTGTAACATAAGGATATTAAAAGGTGTTATACACCAAATTAACTTGAAATATTTGATTGTTATAGCTTAACTCGTGTAGGAGATATACTTCTATAGGGAACGCTTCTTACATTTTCCATTTTCCTAGAATGGTTATATCATGTTAAAAGCACTGCACGGTCCGTGGATCAGTTGACTGGTAACAATATCAAACAATTCTTGATCAATTGATGGATACGGAATTTCGGGAGAAATTATTTTATCGATTTTATTTGGACAGATTTTATTTTGAAGACAAATTAGAATGTAGGTATGAGGCAAACCTTGCTTTTGCCATTCAATCGAATTCAGCCAACATCGTCTGAAATTACCGAATACTGAATATTTAACTATGAAATCAATCAAGGATTTAGATTTTTGTTTGAACACACATTCAGTTATGTCATGCCGATGTATTGCTTGTTGTTGTGGTAATAGCAAAGTTTGTAGTTCCTCCCAGTTCGAATTACATGTAAATGTAATAAAAAATCTAAACGACCGTAATTACGCACGAAAGTCATTGCATCTTGTATGCATTCCTGCATGTTTCGTGGATGTGAATTCAAGGTAAAATGAAAGCACTTCCGACGTCACTGGTTTTTAAATTTCCATCAGTGTTTACTACATTAGCATCTTTTGGGTGGCTGTATTCTTCGGGTCGTAATTTAACCTGCTTGTATCGGATGAATCTCAATAGTTCGCTGTCAACCTTAGCTTAATAAATAAATATAAGCTTTTAATAAATATATTGTAATGGATGTGCTAAATTAATCGTTCACGTTAAAACTCTACCCTGATTTCGATCACTAAATTGATCAACTAAAGTCACAATTTAATGGCTATACTCATTTCTTTATTTCCAATTCAATAACTTAACATTTTGTTACTCGTTACTCGAGCATACTTATAATTCACTTGTACTTTAGTTAGCAACACTCTAAATAGAACTGTGCCTTGCTGCCACTCCAACAGCCTTTATATAGTAGATCCTTCTTAGATCGTTACCAACAGATCGTCACTCGAATATTCTGGCAACTACTAGTTTCGCTGTCTGGCTGATTTTGGCAACTTATCGTCGATTCTGGCATTCGTGTTCACCACAATATTATAAATACATTAATATAAAATTTACCAATATTTGGGTCACACTGTTTGATGTCGAGATGATATTCATCTTGTCCTTGCTAAAAAGTTATTGGATATTGGACAGCAATCTCATCAACAGTTGGCGCGTTGAATCTGGAAGCATGTTCTCCTAATGACACTTTGCCGGCTTTGATGACGAATTGATTGTTGTCATTTTTCAATTGCATGTTTTTTTTCAATTTAAATGATACACGCTGCCACTTTCCTTCTTGAACTCTTTCAGTACCTATGTGTTGTTCACGCGCCGCTCTAGTTCCAACAATATACTGTTCTCATTCTTTGTGCTTCGTTTTTTGTTTTAATTTGTTCCACTGACTTGTTGGGCCGCGCTGCATCGCCGATCGTTAAGGTTTGAAATTTGCTTTATAATTTTACTCGAAATTATAATAATAATTACATTTTTTTGAATCGATAAAATAATAAAATAATTCTTACATGAAATTTTATCAGATGCGTATGATTTGAAATATATGTATATATATATCTTATGAATTGTTTTGACTTTTAAAATAGAGTAATTTATTAAATTTAGCTGATAAATTACCTTACGCCGTTATCTGTTATAATCTTACATATATTTATAACCTTTTTTCATATATTAGGTCTATTACTATATTCGTTAATGGTTTGCCAAGAGATGGTGTAACTTAATTATTATTCCACTGTTCCAATATTCCGAACACGCTTTGGAAAGCTACTGTCCGTGTGCATCTTTTTCAGTATACGTCATTCATTTGAATGGTAATGAACCATTTTGTTTTTTCATTCAAATATATCGAATCGTTTGCCTGAAAAAGTGTTTTTTTGTGCGGAGTTCTTCTTTATTACTTCAATATGAAGAAAACCTTATCCGAAAGTCATCGTATTATGGTGGAAGTTTATGGTGAACATTCTCTAGCTGAGCGAACGATCCAAAAGTGGTTTGCACGATTTGAAAGTGGTATTTTTGGCTTGGAAAACGAAGAACGTCCTGGGCGGTAACGCCAAGTGAAACCATTAATGGCCTACTAGACATGAGGTAGTAATTTTCCATCATAATAACGCTCGGCCTCATGTTGTGGAACCGATTAAAAACTGTTTGGAAAACAGCGGCTGAAAAGTTTTGACTGACCCACATTAGAGCTTAGACTTTGCGCCGTCTGACTATCATTTGCTCTGGTCGATGCAGAATGCCCTTTCGAATAACAGGGTATCAGAAATTGGCTTCATTCATTCTTGGCCGCTAGGTCAGCACAGTTCTTTTGGAATCCACAAATTTCGAGAAATGTGGGAAAATGTTTAGCTTCAAATGGGCAAGACTCTAAATAATAATATTGTACATGTTTTCCTTAAATAAATGTTCAAATTAAAAGAAAAAATTCCACTCCTCGACCGATATATATGGTATAAAGTTAGCCGGAAATTCGAAAATATTTATATGAGGTATATGGGCGATATGGGCGATATGTTAAGTATTTACCCCATTTTACCCATTTTTGAGACAATTGCACCATAATACCAGGCAAAGATTTGTTATGAATTTCGATAATATATCTCACAGAGCGACCAATATTTTCGTTACCAGTTTGTTTGTTGGGGCTTGAAAATTCTAAAATTTTTAGACGTGAGATGGCATCCCTTTAGGCACTCTTTGTGCAAATTTTTGCTTCGGTACCTTTATTGGTAATTGATTTATTCACTGTAAGTGAATGAATCATATGGAATTTAAAAATGTATGATATGGTAAGGAGACGTGGCGCGTAATTCCTATTTCGCCTATTTTCACATTGTAACATAAGGATATTAAAAGGTGTTATACACCAAATTAACTTGAAATGTTTGATTGTTATAACTTAACTCGTGTAGGAGATATACTTCTATAGGGAACGCTTCTTACATTTTCCATTTTCCTAGAATGGTTATATCATGTTAAAAGCACTGCACGGTCCGTGGATCAGTTGACTGGTAACAATATCAAACAATTCTTGATCAATTGATGGATACGGAATTTCGGGAGAAATTATTTTATCGATTTCATTTGGACAGATTTTATTTTGAAGACAAATTAGAATGTAGGTATGAGGCAAACCTTGCTTTTGCCATTCAATCGAATTCAGCCAACATCGTCTGAAATTACCGAATACTGAATATTTAACTATGAAATCAATCAAGGATTTAGATTTTTGTTTGAACACACATTCAGTTATGTCATGCCGATGTATTGCTTGTTGTTGTGGTAATAGCAAAGTTTGTAGTTCCTCCCAGTTCGAATTACATGTAAATGTAATAAAAAATCTAAACGACCGTAATTACGCACGAAAGTCATTGCATCTTGTATGCATTCCTGCATGTTTCGTGGATGTGAATTCAAGGTAAAATGAAAGCACTTCCGACGTCACTGGTTTTTAAATTTCCATCAGTGTTTACTACATTAGCATCTTTTGGGTGGCTGTATTCTTCGGGTCGTAATTTAACCTGCTTGTATCGGATGAATCTCAATAGTTCGCTGTCAACCTTAGCTTAATAAATAAATATAAGCTTTTAATAAATATATTGTAATGGATGTGCTAAATTAATCGTTCACGTTAAAACTCTACCCTGATTTCGATCACTAAATTGATCAACTAAAGTCACAATTTAATGGCTATACTCATTTCTTTATTTCCAATTCAATAACTTAACATTTTGTTACTCGTTACTCGAGCATACTTATAATTCACTTGTACTTTAGTTAGCAACACTCTAAATAGAACTGTGCCTTGCTGCCACTCCAACAGCCTTTATATAGTAGATCCTTCTTAGATCGTTACCAACAGATCGTCACTCGAATATTCTGGCAACTACTAGTTTCGCTGTCTGGCTGATTTTGGCAACTTATCGTCGATTCTGGCATTCGTGTTCACCACAATATTATAAATACATTAATATAAAATTTACCAATATTTGGGTCACACTGTTTGATGTCGAGATGATATTCATCTTGTCCTTGCCAAAAAGTTATTGGATATTGGACAGCAATCTCATCAACAGTTGGCGCGTTGAATCTGGAAGCATGTTCTCCTAATGACACTTTGCCGGCTTTGATGACGAATTGATTGTTGTCATTTTTCAATTGCATGTTTTTTTTCAATTTAAATGATACACGCTGCCACTTTCCTTCTTGAACTCTTTCAGTACCTATGTGTTGTTCACGCGCCGCTCTAGTTCCAACAATATACTGTTCTCATTCTTTGTGCTTCGTTTTTTGTTTTAATTTGTTCCACTGACTTGTTGGGCCGCGCTGCATCGCCGATCGTTAAGGTTTGAAATTTGCTTTATAATTTTACTCGCAATTATAATAATAATTACATTTTTTTGAATTGATAAAATAATAAAATAATTCTTACATGAAATTTTATCAGATGCGTATGATTTGAAATATATGTATATATATATATCTTATGAATTGTTTTGACTTTTAAAATAGAGTAATTTATTAAATTTAGCTGATAAATTACCTTACGCCGTTATCTGTTATAATCTTACATATATTTATAACCTTTTTTCATATATTAGGTCTATTACTATATTCGTTAATGGTTTGCCAAGAGATGGTGTAACTTAATTATTATTCCACTGTTCCAATATTCCGAACACGCTTTGGAAAGCTACTGTCCGTGTGCATCTTTTTCAGTATACGTCATTCATTTGAATGGTAATGAACCATTTTGTTTTTTCATTCAAATATATCGAATCGTTTGCCTGAAAAAGTGTTTTTTTGTGCGGAGTTCTTCTTTATTACTTCAATATGAAGAAAACCTTATCCGAAAGTCATCGTATTATGGTGGAAGTTTATGGTGAACATTCTCTAGCTGAGCGATCGATCCAAAAGTGGTTTGCACGATTTGAAAGTGGTAATTTTGGCTTGGAAAACGAAGAACGTCCTGGGCGGTAACGCCAAGTGAAACCATTAATGGCCTACTAGACATGAGGTAGTAATTTTCCATCATAATAACGCTCGGCCTCATGTTGTGGAACCGATTAAAAACTGTTTGGAAAACAGCGGCTGAAAAGTTTTGGCTGACCCACATTAGAGCCTAGACTTTGCGCCGTCTGACTATCATTTGCTCTGGTCGATGCAGAATGCCCTTTCGAATAACAGGGTATCAGAAATTGGCTTCATTCATTCTTGGCCGCTAGGCCAGCACAGTTCTTTTGGAATCCACAAATTTCGAGAAATGTGGGAAAATGTTTAACTTCAAATGGGCAAGACTCTAAATAATAATATTGTACATGTTTTCCTTAAATAAATGTTCAAATTAAAAAAAAAGTTCCACTCCTCGACCGATATATATGGTATAAAGTTAGCCGGAAATTCGAAAATATTTATATGAGGTATATGGGCGATATGGGCGATATGTTAAGTATTTACCCCATTTTACCCATTTTTGAGACAATTGCACCATAATACCAGGCAAAGATTTGTTATGAATTTCGATAATATATCTCACAGAGCGACCAATATTTTCGGCAGTTTGTTTGTTGGGGCTTGAAAATTCTAAAATTTTTAGACGTGAGATGGCATCCCTTTAGGCACTCTTTGTGCAAATTTTTGCTTCGATACCTTTATTGGTAATTGATTTATTCACTGTAAGTGAATGAATCATATGGAATTTAAAAATGTATGATATGGTAACGAGACGTGGCGCGTAATTCCTATTTCGCCTATTTTCACATTGTAACATAAGGATATTAAAAGGTGTTATACACCAAATTAACTTGAAATGTTTGATTGTTATAGCTTAACTCGTGTAGGAGATATGTACATCAAACCTTTTAGGTGGCGGGCTCATAACCAATTTGCAAAAAATTTCAACCCGGGCATACTATAAGATTCCAATGCCATATCAGCATGACCTATTATTTTATTACATATATTATGCAAGATGTCATGGTACCTTGGTGGGCCTTGATAAGCGCTATATGCTTCTAAGTTACGATCTTCTGGATTTTCCACGAGCTAAATTCTGATTGTTCGCCTGAAAATTCACGTACTGTTTTTAATATATCTGGATATACCCTATCTAGGTCACCTAAATTCCTGATATGTTCTGGGGCAATCACGTGATCGGCTGCATTGGCATATTCTTCCGGTGAATTCTGTCGCCTTAATATTGTAACATTGGCTGTTGGTGCATTATAATTTCACTAATCGTAGCTGCAAGAACAGCTCGATCTAAGTTTTCAACCATATTTGTGTTTTGTGCTTGTTATTCCTGGCGTTGTATTATGGATTCTTCACTACGTATTGAAGACCTGATTAAGTTATTTTGAGTGGCCATAAAGCAAACACGGAATTACTAATTCAATGCAGGTTCAGAGAACGAGTAATTATTTAAAATGAAATTATGGAGCTTATATTACCATAAGAGTTTGTTGTGAATAGTAAAATAGTATTAGCTCACAAATGGTTCAACGGTAATTAATTATGTAATATAATCAGAGTCTGGTTATTTCCTTCTATTTCGGAATTTACATCACTTATCATCTTAAAATTTTCAGATAATAATAATATTTTCTGTTAATAAATTGGCTTTTTTTCTTAATTCTTTAGCAATATTCTTATTCACTAGCTTACATTAAGGTAGTTGATGTGGCCACTCTCGCCGACCTTCCGTATGTCATCCTTTTTAGTTTCTATTGATTCTTACTAAGGATTCTGCGACTAGTATTGATGCGGAGCTATCCTGCGAACGAACCTTGCAGGATGTGTGGTTCCCCGATGAGGTTTTGAACTCAAATTCAGAGTTTCACGGAACGAAACGGATTTTTTTCTTTTTTAACCCGTATGTTGCACGTTCCGCAATTAAACCGGTTGCAGCGAACTTACACACTGTTTTGCGATATCGCTTCACGTAGCGGTCCCTGCTCGGGCGTCAGTTAATTTTATCCACGCGGGGAATAATAAAAAACAAATCCAAATAGCAACTGAATTTTTATCCTAAAGCTAGCCCTATATATCTATGTAATTTAGCATTATTCTTACGTGCATTGCGCTTCCCGGTCTTCTTGGAATCGCTTTAGTGTCGTACTGCTATGGGCCGGGTTCGGGCAACTCGGCGAGTACAAGAAGTTGGGCAGGCGCTGAACTTGCATTTTGTCATAACTACTTGTATTTCGTTAATATTGTCGTTGTTAACTTGTATACCAACTTTCATAAAGGTATCTTAATTTTTACTCAAGTTATCGCTTGCACGGATGGACGGACAGACAGACAGTCTTTAGGATTTCAACTCGTCTTTTCATCCTGATCATGTATATATATGTATATATATATGTCTATATCTAACCCGGTTAGTTTTAGATGTTACAGACAATCGTTAGGTGAACAAAATTATTATATTCTGTTGCAACATGTTGCGAGAGCATAAATATGTCAAGCATATTTTTGCTTTTGCTGCTCTCAGTGAATCTCATTAAATAAATTACTCGATGAGAACAAAACTTTGCAAAATTAAACGAACGAATGATGAGAAGAAATGTATAAGTATAATTGTACAGTTGCGCATATCTATAAATTATGTGCAGAGTCGTTTGCGCATTGTAAATAAGGGAATCTGCAAGCGTTTACTAACATTGAAAATAACATAACTTTTCTCGTTTAACATCGAAAATGCTCAAATTTGGTATTTTCAAGTCCTCTGATGTTAAACCGTGGTGAAATAAGCTGATAATTTTCTGTTGTAAAATACACTCATCGTTCTCAGTACCCCTGCAAAAAGTGGACCGGTTCGACAGTAGGAAAATCATGAACCTTCTCTAAATTCGATGTTGTCTGCAACTTGTCAACTTTCGCATTCTTCTTCTTCCTGGTAGCTAACAACTACTAGCATTTCGGAAATAAACCTCTTGTTTTCCGAATGTTTTTTTATTATGTTTGACGAGATGTGACAGAAAAAAGAAAACTGGACAATTGACATATAAATATGTTAAAATAAATTTGTATAAAAATGGAGATTATGGACAATGAAGAAGAGTTGTCCTAATGATACAATAATTTCATCATGGCAAGTAGAATTAGTAAGTACGAACAATGGAGATATGATTTTAATTTACTGAGAGATTCGTGAATGTCTGCTGAAAATCTTCACAAGAACTTTATTCAAAAACATATTCTGAAATCTACCACTGTAGATATCTCCAGTGAGAATATAATGATGGTGAGTATATTAATTAAAGAAAATCTACACAAGATGAGAGAACTAATTTAAAAAAAAAAGTAAAAATTTGTCAGTCAGTCTAATTAATAATTGAATACTGTTTTTAAGACCCGAGGGTGTATTTTAATAAACAAACTTAAATTTTTGAAAATTCTAAATTTGCTAACCGCTTAAATCCATTTCTATGCTGAATTTTAAAGCATCCAAAGACAAAATGTATAGCTGGTGTGAAATAGAAAGCGGTGTTTTAATCACAAATATCATGAATATCGCCATTGAATATAAATCAAAGAAAATACCTACCCAATATTAATAGAACTCGAAGCATACATTAATTTGTGGAAATTGGAAAAATCCATCCACAACCATTTATATATGTTCGTAACAGTTATATGTTTATTATGTTATGTTATTTACTATTCAGCTGTAGTGTGGATATTATATTGTTTGTGCGGATAATAGCGGAAATGTTTGGTGCAGTGCTGCAGAGAGTCAATTATATTTTACATCCCAAACAAAGCCAAATTGCTATCAAAAATTTATTGTATTAAGCGAAAAAGTGCTATATTTCTATTATAAACTAATAAAATTTGTTAAAATTTAGATTTAGCTGTGTTCTATGTGAAACATTAGTCGTTTTCTATTCGCCATTTCTCTCCTTACTGTCTTTAGCCTTGATCTCCTGTCAAAAAATTTACGTGTGGAAACAACAACAAAGCTATCAAGTTGAATTTAATACAAGACAGCATACGGATACCTCATTAATGTAATATAATCACACTTCAGTCCTATTTTTGTATTTAGTATTTTTTTTTTATGATGTATGTCTCATCCATTGTCAAAAATCTGCGCAGAAACTCGATCTTACTCCGTTAGTTAGTGCCAGATTGTCAGAACTGATTAATCGAACGCAAAAACTTTTCATTTGTAGAAATTTGCTGATTCGACGGCGTTTTACCATATGCAGAAGGGTGTTAGATGAGTTACTTTCGCAGGGCACATAAGGAGATGGTTAGTGTCATCCGAGAACTCTTTGCATGCTGGAGATGAGTTAAGTGCTTAATTTAGTGTCTCACAATTCAACGAACCTATTTTAAATTTATTTGACAAGTATGTTCGTAAACATATTTTTACTAAGAGAAAAACTGGAAATTTGTGGTTTTCAAAATTAACAAATAAAGAACTCGTGCTTTTAACATTCAGCATTGCGTTGGTAGTATTCGGACCTACACAAAAATGCTATAATAATATACATTTAAAAACAAAAATAATACAGTAGGTAGTACAAAATTGTTTTACGGTTTTGTTATTTCTTCTTTTAATAGACTCCGGAAAAGCAGTGGGTTACATTTTAGGGTTGCTAAAAGCGAGGGCTAAACGAGAGCCAGACCTATAATTAATAGCAGTATGGAGGACTCTGGTTTTGGGACGTTGGGTTGATGTTCCTGATTGCCAAGTAAGCAAAAGATGAAGTGGAACCGAATAGCGGCATTAGAGGGACAGCTTTAGTGCTCTCCACAACTGTATAAAATCTGGTGTAGCGCTGGAGAAGTCGCGAGCTCCATCTAATGGGGTAGATTCAACTGCAACACAGGGAGAGTCTTTGGAATTCATAATCAGTAGCAATTAAAGATAGGGAACGTGTCACGTAGGCACTAGAGAAAGAGAGGAAGTCATTGACATTACTCTAAGTAACGACATGATCGTTGGCGTGATATCACAGTATTTACTGGGAGTAGAAACTAACATGTAAGGATGTGTTTACGAGCGCTCGAGGGTTGGAAAGCAGGGTCTGTTTAATAAATTAGTATATTATCAACGCAAACTACTGAGGTGAAATAGCTTGTTTGTCCAAGAGGCAGAAATGTCCTCGTTTGTGTAGTAAATTCAAAAAGTCAGAACACCAGTCTTTTAGATACACGATCCATTCAAAATCCTACAACAAAAGAGAGAACATCACCTCAACACCAGAAGAGGATATATTCCACAAGGCTCTGGCTAGTTGAAGGACTGAAACCGTGATGACAGTTAGACAAATCGGTTAGCACACAGGATAAAACAAGAGCCCTTCTAAACATGTACTTCCCGAAAGCGATCCCGGAGGGCCACTCCCGAAGGTCGTTGTGCAAAAACCAGATCATTGGGATTTGGTAGTTGCAAAGAACATATTCACCGAACACTCGATTTGGTGAGCTCTGGTTACTTTCCAATGACATCAGGAACTACTAGAACAAGTAGGGACTTCATTTTGGCTCACCTAGTGGGGGTGATGAAAGATAACTTGGCGATGCCAGTATTGTCTCCCCTTCCATGGAGTCTCTTCGTGGACGATCTATTTGAACTATTAACGGACAATTAAATCGGATATCAAGAAAACGGGGACAGCATTGCAAAGATGTCTAGCAATGAGATGTTGTAATCCGGTGGAATTGAAGATAAACCCTTAAAAACGGTCATCATCCCTCTCACTTGAAGAAAATTCCCACCGGTCACAAGGACTTTAAATCTTAATGCCAGTGAAAAAGCCATGACAAACGAATTCAATCAGTTAGGTCATATACTGGATCTCATTATTCGTTGGAACAAGCATGTAAAAAAACACGGTCAAAGCTGTATGATATGCAAATGCCTTGTTGGTAAATGCTAGGACTGAAAACCACGTACCTCTGAAACTCACGCCGCTCTATAGAGTGATTAAATAAATTGCGAAATAAATCATGTAGCACATGACGGTGGAAGGTACAGGTTGGTCAAGTTGATCAATAGATTTTAAATCCGTAAAAGGTATTTCATAAGAAACGAAGTAAATATTATTTGAAAAACACGTTTTCATAAAGTATTTTGAAAAAAAGGAAAAAATTAAAAGAAAGTTATTTTTACTACTAATACTAATACTATTTTTCCTTCTATTTTCATGCAAACACCAATCTTGATACTTAATAGCTAATATCGTTTAGTCTCTTTAAATTTTCTTACACATTCGTATATTATATAAGTTACTTTTAGTGTAGCTGGTGTAAAGAAACACAATTTATTGACAACTTGCTATTATCGGTGTTGGCACTGTTCTTGTTACTTTTAGCGCAGTTAGTATAAAGGAAACTCGACTTATTAATTCTTGCGCGTTGGCATTCCGGTTTAGAACTAACATGAGTAAAGCTTATATTCTAACACTTAGTCTAAAGTTTTGCACTTGCTGCCGTCGATACCGTCACTGCTATTCGCTGTCCGCCAGGTGCAGAAGTGGTGTCTCGTTACTGTTCCCAACTATTGCGACTGTGGATAGCGGATTAAGGTGGTGATCATGGTCAGTAATGTCCCGAACGGATGTTAGGTAGGCAATGCTGGCTGAATTCTCCCATCTCACTCCTAATTAAGAATCCTTCGCGATTCTCTCAGTGACCTCTTTTACTAAGACATTCATTGCCCTTTTTGTTGCGTTTTTTTTTATTTGCCTAGCGCAAGTTGCAAAACGACTAGGATAATGAGTAGTGTTATTGCTGCTATTCAAATTGGCTTCTTCTTGTTGGTCGCCGATTTTGTTAATATTTTCTGCTTTCATTTCTGGTAGGTAATTAAGGCTTAAAGCCTCTCAGCGATTGCGATATTCGGTTCCGTTTATTTTTACTGATCGGTCAATAAGTACCGCACTCCGGCGTATACTGATACATCCAATATAATACACAGATAACAGCCTTTTTCGCAAGTTTTTTTTTAAGAATCAATCTCACTTAATTTTGGGGAATTAAAAAAAAATTATGCAAACTATTTCTTGTAACAGATTTAGCATTATTTTAAAAGAAATATTCATTAAATTAATTAATACAAATCTTTTCAATTTTGGTTTCAAAATGAATGTCAGCAATTTTTGACTGAATCGTCTACATAAGCGTCTCTTTCTTACGCGTTCAAAAATCAAGTTTGAAGGATGTTGCTTTCCATTACAAAAAATTTCATATAAAACCCAAAAGTTAGTGTTGGGTATGTAGTGGTAAAAGTAAAAGTGTGGGGCATATTTCAATGAGGGGGCAAGCATTACAAATTTAATTTCAACTTCAGCAAATTATCAAATGATTTACTATTTGTAGCACTTCTTGCCAATTATTTCTACCGCACTACCGTTATGAACTCTAATAAAGTTAAATGAATAAGTTGACAAGAAAATCATAATAATTTCTACATTTCTTTTGAGGAATAATAAGCTACAATAACAAATGTGCTAAGTAGACCACTCGGTTTTGTTCAGGCTGAGGGAAAAAGCTGAGCATTTCTCCGGTTAATGTAATAATTTGTATCTTTCTTGTTACTTCAATAAGTGTAAAATGCATAAACATTTCAGTAAAAGTGTAAGCAAATTTTATAGCACAAGTTTTGCCCTTGTTGTTCTCTGTGCCGGAAAAAAACATTACTCCTATCTGTAATCTCTTGATTCTTTTGTTACTTCTATGCCTATGCAATGACATGTATTCTAGCATTGTATAGCCATACAAGTAACCAAACTATCGTATGGTTTTCAATATTTTTACATAGCTGAGATCACCTGATTGATTTTGCTCCTTTCTCGGCACAGATCTTTAAGTAAAAGGACTTAAATAAAATAAGAACGTTTCCTGTGAAAGGGTATATTTAATGGAAAATATTATTGAAAGTTTTCTGGCATATTTTAGAAGCAAAAGTTAATTGAATAGTTAATTGTTATATGAATTGCTTTTCCTCACCACCTCTGAGGTTGGAATGTAGGCGCGTTACCGATCTTTTTTGGGTGTTTCGGTTCCTCAGGAGGCCTATTTTCACCCATATGATATTTACAATGCTTAGCCAAACTACTTGTAATAATTTAAACAAAAATAAATATATAAAAATCTGATACAATTCAGGTACATTAACAATACATCATAAAAACCAAGGAATTTGCGGTCTTCGACAGACAAATATTTAGACAACTATCAAATAATTCACATGGACAGACATAGATATAAATTCCGACTCACATAGGCAGACAAACGGCACCAAACATGGCAACACTCTATAGCAGATTTGAGCCTTTTTTTGGGGCATTTGGCCGCTTTAGTAGTAGAATATTTGAGGCAAACCTAATCAAGTGCCTAATGTTTTGCCCCTTCTCTTCCTTATTCTATTTCATTCTTATTGTAATTTCTTTCATTCTAAAAGCGTTCGCCTGCGTATGTATGAGTGAAAAGTCTAAGATTTGTTACTTGTAGGCTTATACAATGTATTCTAGGTGCAGATAATTATGCAGATATGCAAGCAGAATATCTGCATATGTATTTCCGATCACAACTAATATGCAATACCGCGTTCATGCTCGAAGACTTTTGTCGCACAGGCACATATGTTGTTGGCGAGGGGCCGACCAGGAAAGATGAATGGCACCGAGTTGCTCGTGTTCATGCAACACGCTTTGATTTCTTGTACATAACAATTCGCTTCTGCCTACTTCGGCATTACTTTTCATTTTGAAACTCTTTTCATGGTTACAGTTGTTTTGAAGTTGTACGGATGAACATGCGGTATTGCGGGACTAAAATTTTATTTGCAATTTTCTTATTAAAATGTGCATAATATTAAATAAATATTTTAGAAAATGGAGTATAAGGATAATGAGCAACAAAAGTCTTCATGCAAGAACACGGTCTAAC
Organism: Bactrocera minax; assembly: GCA_021498325.1. Lineage (NCBI taxonomy): Eukaryota > Metazoa > Arthropoda > Insecta > Diptera > Tephritidae > Bactrocera > Bactrocera minax. The sequence continues at coordinate 1,815,795 of JAKEEE010000042.1, read as the reverse complement.
GGGACTGCTTGTTTTTGTTAAGACAACCAATGCTAATTACCCCAGCAATTTGCGGCTACTCGAAACTTCAACGCATTGAAAGAATTTTCTTGAACACCTCATACACACATATGTAGCAAACTGTGAATTGGACGCAACCGTTCTCTATCAAGCTCTTCTTTCCTTGCACAAAATGGTGAATGAGAAAAAGAAACAACCAAGTATCATGTTCGAACTAATCGTGGCTGCTTGTGATAAAATGCGTTTATTTAGCCATTTTTCTCGAAATCGTATGTATTCTGTTGCAAATTGCAATAATAAAATTGCTAAAGAAAGAAAATTTAAAACAACTTCACAATGTGGAGAATTATGTGAAAATATTATAAAGTTATTGTTGACTTTAAATTTGTGATTTATATTCGCAAGATATACTAAATCTGTACGAAGGGTCACAATTTCACAAAACATATCTTGAACTACCAAATGAATTCACGATATGGAAAATATTTTCCTTGCGACAATATCAGTCTAGATAACGTTAACTTCTTTTGAGTTTCCTTTATACGACTGAGCACTATGTACGCGCTCGGTAATTTGAGTTCTTGGGATCCTACCGGTTTACAAATGGAATGCTGTTTTTTTAATGGATAATAAATTGTCAAAATTGTCTCTTTTCATTCATGAAGTTAATCTTGTTTACATATGATGCCGCTGGTTTATTATAGGTGAATCTTTTATGATATGCTGAACTTTTCAAAGAATTTCGTGGATACACATCCTTTTTTTTAATCAAGGAGTGAATATGTAACGTAACGACTTCTTACGAAATGAATTTCAAGTCAAATCAAAATGTTAATTATTATTTTATACAGTAAAATACTGAGTTATATTATTTGTATATAAATTTTGCTTAAATGCATATTTCTTTCCTTTCAAAAGTATATTTATTTTTTGTTCATGAGCTTTTTCTCAATGTTTTATACAGAAAGTATATAAATAGAGATTCCAGGAGAAAAAACGCTCACATTCACAACAATACCAAATTCTTAAAAATTTAGGGTCTTTTTTTTAAATACTATACAATTTTCCTTTATTATTTTGAAGATCCAAACTCGACCCTTTATGGTATCTGTCAGACCGAAAAATGTTATACATCAGTGAATTAAAAGGAAAACGTGGATGATGTCGAAAGTTTCACTTTTCCAGTAATTTTTTTTTTCTTATGGCACAATCAATCGAATAAATTTGGTTTGGGCCAATACCTAGCCGGATGTAGTACAATGTAAGTACTCATTGCCAGAAACCAATACATTCATTTTTGTTATTACCAAGTATTTATTGCTGGTAAGGCTGCGTGCCAAATGGTATGAAATTGTAAATTCTGACATATGAAAGTGAAGTTTTAACATTTTTCGTGTTGAATGCGAACAGAAAATTTTTACCTAACTCTAGAGCAATAAATGAGTTTTCGAAAGAAAGATATACCAAACAAAATCATACGTAACAGGTAAGTTAGAAAATATAATGTTTTTAAATAGTAAAGATTCATTTATAACAATTATGACTAATTGTATATGAAGGGAATTTTGTGGAAAGGCTACTGTTAAAAGTAAAAATGCAGGAGAAAGCTTAATTTAGCGGTAAGTAAACTACCAAGTTAAAATGAAGAGATTAGGAGTAAGTAAAAATAACACTTATGTAGGTGGTTAGGTGATTTTAACCCCCGTTGTATGATGTGGCTTACGAAGACCATTTCGATTTTCTTCGATCTGTTTTTCGATAAATTTTTTAAAAATCGGCGTCAATATACCACACATTTCTATTAACTATGGAGTTTGTGAATTTTGCTACCATTAACGGCGCACAGGTTAGGAAAAAATCGGTTTCATACAAAAAACTTCATATACTAAGGTAAATAGCCTACGCAGGCCACCACTACAAGCTATATTGTCATGTATTATATTTTCATAAAGTTTTTAAGACTTTTTTTCTGGTACGTGAACTATTAGTTTATGTAACATCTGCAGTTATGTTGCTACGGTTTGTTCGTTTTGATGGAGCTAACAGTCGTTCTGCAGGTATGATGTTGAGTAAATCAGATAGCAGATATGGATAATGAGCAATCACAATCTTCAAGAAGCATAAGCAAGAAGCATTTTCTTACCGTGGACGAACTAAGTTTACGCAGTATATTGTGTCTAAGCCGGCAAAGTACGGAATAAAGATTTGGTAGGTCTGCGATTCTTCCACAAAATATCCTCTCAAAGGACAGGTTTACACATTAAAACGGCCAAATGACGAACGAGAAATGAATCAAGGTTAAAGAGTGGTAATGGATTTCGTAGAGAAGTATCTTAATTCCGTTAGAACAAATTAGTGCTATAACTTTTTCACATCACTCGAATTCGCAATATCTCCAATGCAAAAAAATTAGCTATTGTATACACAGTGCGAATAAATGGAAAATTCGTTCCCCTATGCTTTCCGCTGAAGAGAAAGACAAGGCCATATAAAAAATTTCGACCTCTATATCAGAGATTGCTTGCTTTCCTGAATGAAAATGTTATCCTACTTTGCCAAAGCATACAAATATATATGAGGTAATATTGTCAACAGAACAATACATGTAAGCCACGGAAGCTTCAAATAAATACAAACGGGCAGGTATATTAGACTACAATGAAGATAAGTCCGGGATTCACACAATGGACAACAATTGCAAACGTGCAACATATCGATGGCCATTGCCATTTTTTGTAATACGAGGTGTGCTCAGAAAATAACGGGATTGTTCTTCAACTTTAATGGCATAGTGCCTGAATTCTTGCCTCAAGGTCAAACAGTCAATAAGGATTACTAATGAGGATAATAAGGAGTGTTATCCAAAAGTTCAACGCCGTTTGCGTGAAACAGTCCGAAAAAACTCCCGCATTTCTGGAAAAACTATTGCAAAATTAAAAAAAAATGCACCTGCTCACACTTCGTTGCTGGTTCGTGAATTCTTGGCTAAAAACAATACTGTATCGATGCCACAGACTCCGCATTCGCCAGATATGGCTCCTGTGACTTTTTCCTATTTCTAAAAATAAAGAGAACCTTAAGGGGCCGTCGTTTTACAAGTATAGAGGACAAGACAAGTATCTATAGATAGTATAGATAGTAGAAGATTCTACTAGATATTAGAAGATATAGACAAAGCGCATCGCTGAAAGCGCTAAAGGCTATCCCAAAAATCGAGTCTGAGAAGTGTTTCGACGATCAGAAGAAGCGCTAGCAGAAGTGCATAATATCGAATTGAGTATATTTTGAATGCGACAACATTAACGTAGGTGAATGAATAAACGAATGTTCGAAAAACGAAAATACCCGTAATTTTTTGTACGCCGGATGCTTGACGATGCCACCACGGATGCTTGACGTCAGTGGTTTGATGGTTTGAAATGGTTTAAAAATCAGACAGCAATGGGATTTTATACTAGCATTGGCAGAACAATTAACAATATCCCATTGCACGATACGTACCGTGAATCCTAGGGTCTATGGCAGACCAGAAATGAAAATGGCAAGCAAAAATTTAATGTGCTTTATGTATGTTTTATGTATCTACGTCAAGCACAAACAAACACACAATTCCGAATTAAAATATATATTAATTATAATTTTATCACTTTACAGGATCCACCTTCAGATTTCATAGTCGCAAAACCTAGAACTGCTTTCAAACCCGTGAGCTCACAATATCGGCCGTTGTGCAAGTTATGTACCAAAATGATAAGTTTAAAAGAAAAACCCCATTTACCCGCCACATATGCAAAGATGCAATCTGCTTTATCCGCCGTACAGAAACCAGAACCTACACTGGTAACGTCTGCTTAGTCGTAGCATCATCAACTATGTAATTTAATAAATTTGAATTGGGTTTAATTGGAATATTTAAAAAATGGCAATGGGAATAATGAAAAAGTTGTAGCAGAAGCAAACGAATATGATTATTTTACTTCTTAGTATACAAAAGAACACGAAAAATCTTGCAATCGATAAACAGACTATGCTCTCTAAAGCGCCTTATTAAAAAGAGCTTTAAGTCTTCTGAATGTGAATTTTTAAACGTGCTGGAAGGTATTCTTGAATACGCTCGAATTCTTTTTCTATAACCAGTCATAATGCCTTTGATATCCGCAGATATATTTCCGGAATGAAGGCAAACTATATCATGAAAAGATTCGTTGTCGTATCATCAAACGTTGTCTAAATTTCTCAATTAATAATAAATCTTCAAACTAATGTCTTTTTCCTAGTTTTATTAATTTTGCAATTTGCAAAGAAAATTTTAAAAAAAACTTTTAAACCCGTATGTACGTATGTGAAGTACCGGAAAGACTTATCTTGAGCAAGTTTGGTTGAGGGTGAGACCGCACCGACTTAAAAAAAATTTTCCACCCACGGCTGCATTTCTCTACTGTGATTACCTGTGCCAAATTCTACTCTTGGGAATGGGGAGCTTAGTTATAGCATTTTACAGGTTTTCCTTTAGCGGCGTTTTGTGGGCGTGACAAAGATCCGATTCCGCCCATTAGCACTACCAATCTCTTGGGAGTACTGGGGAACATCTATACCAAATTTTGTCAAGATATCTCAATTTTCACTTAACTTATCTCAAGTCTCGTTATCCTGAATATTTATATATACACTCAGCAGAAAAGGTCTGCGTACACGCTTATGTCTTATTTTCTTTTGTTAAAAAATATCTTTTATATATGAAATTTCATAGCAATATCACATTATGTGCTTCATTGCAAGTCTATTGCATAATCTGATAGCATTTAAAGCAATTAAAATCAGGCAACATTGTTTTAACGATATATTTATAAAAAATACTCATTTGGAAGCGCAGAAAAAGTCTGCGTACAAATACTAAAATGGGAATTCCCCGCGTAATAACCAATTGTGAAAGTCTCGGGGAGCTATAATTTTACTTTTTGTCGTAAAAGAACCAATTTTAAAAGATTTTTGTATCATTCAATTCGTTATTAATATTATAAAAAGCAATATAGGCGAAAAGAAAAGAAATAAGCCCTTCTGAAAGGGAAAAGGGTTAAACTCTTCTAAGAAGGAAAAATTTGCCGTGAAATCTGAATATGGAAGAACACACTCTTCCATACAAGGAATGATTATTAATTCCAAAGATACCGGCGTTTTTGTATCTTGGCCCTGTTGAAGGCGGTCAAATATATTAACACAGCGTGAAACTCGTAACGTTTTGCAAAGTGTAAAACAAAACTCTCGACTTACTCCAACAAAATCGCTCAAAATATTAAGGAAAATTTTAAAAGGACCCTCTGCACTGACACCGTGCACAAAATTTTGAAAAACCTGAGTATCCTGGTCATAAACCGAAGCTTTCGCGAAAGACTACTTAAATAAGCCCCGAGAGTTTTGCCAGAAGGTTATTTTTTCCGATGAGAGCAAGTTTTGCGTCTTTGGAACCAAAGGGCTTAGGATTGTATGGCGAAAAACAGGAACAGCACTCGATAAGGAAAACTTGGTGCCTACTTTGAAGCATGGTGGTGGTGGAGCAATGATATGGGGGTGCATAGCTACTAATGGTGTGTCTAGGAAGTGACTACTATTTTGAACATGATAACGACCCGAAGCATACAGCAGACATAGTTAACTTTAATTTACTCTATAACGTTTCCAAGCAGCTTCGAACACCACCACAGATTTGAATATCGTGGAGCACCTATGGGATTCACTCGAACGAAAAATACGCCAACGCACTATTACCTCAAATGCTATGCTCAAGGATGTGTTGCAGGAAAAATGGACTCAAATCCCTTCAACAGAAACAACTAAGCTTGTTGATTCCATGGCAAAACGCCTAGCGGAAGTTTTAAAACGTAGGTGATATTCAAATTCTATTAAATTTTAAGAGGAATTTGGAAGAAGAATGCTTTGATCGACTTAAGTACCTTGTACGCAGACTTTTTCTTATCGATTTTCTAGTCGTTTGTATGTTTTGATTTGTTTATATGTTATTGATAGAAAAGTAATCACTTTTATTTTCATAAAACTACAAATATAATATCCTTTAGTGAATATAAAATAATTTTAATTTTATAATAACTATATAAAGCCTTTTTTCAAAGAGTAATATTTGTTGACACCTTGTACGCAGACTTTTTCTGCCTAGTGAATGTAACTCTATATTTATCTGGAGACTCTATTATACTCTGTTGAAACATGTTGCGAGAGTACAAAAATAGCTGTTTGTCTTCAATTACCGTAAACTCATTTAAAAATATTTTCAATCTTACAGTACAAGTAACAGTATAGGCACAAGTTTTTTTTCTCAAAATTGGACCTTCCAAAAGGAGTTCACAAAGTACGTGTAAAAGAGTATGATAGAGAGAAGATTGGGTGTCAGAAGTTTATTACTATTGAAGAACGAATTTTCCAATTTTCAGAGACAAATAAATCACATACCAAAAAAATGCATCAATAAAATATGTCGTTTACATGAAACTGGCTGTACAATTTTGGAATTTTTTAAGGAAACAGGGTGATTTCTTATTATTTTTAAAGTCATTCATATAAAAAGTTATAATAATTAATTTTAAACAAATGAAAGTTAAATTTAACTACCGATTTTGTTAGGCAAATGTGCAATTCTAATGTGTACGGATGAAAATGTTGCTGTCGAGATCGAGTGTATGTGTCAGCGAGAAGGATTATCCTCTGCTCTCCGGAGGAATACTTACATGGTGTTGGCCCAGGGATGAGGATGGTGTAAACAGATGTGGTTATAATGTGTGGTGTCATCATGAGGGCTGTTGTTTGGCATTCTGTAAGCATACCACGCCATGCTGGAGCAAAGCCTAACAAAAAACACCAAAAGAAATAATTGTCTTTAACGCTTCTAAATATACCAGATCTGGAAATTCATACTAAATTGGCATTTATTCAAATAAGTTCAAGAAGTGCAAGTCAAATAACGACCAAGTTTTTCAGCGAATTATCTTCCAAAAATCTCCCGCTAGTCCACCCCGACACTAATAATTTTAAACAGTCACGATTGGCATCGCCTGCGCATCACACTTACCTATCCGAACACTACGAATTAGCACATAAAGCCAGAATTCCTTTGGGCAACCCGGTATTGTAAACTGAAATACATGTCGACATGCTTTCTAGAAGTTACAGTTCTCCGAAAGCATACTATTAATTATCTTAGGTGATAAAAGTTCTCAAAAGCGCAGAGCTCCCCCTAGAAAAGATAACGCCGAATCACCCCAAACATATTAAAGAATATATCTAAAAAAAAAACTTGTTGGACGCTAATTGCCTCATATTCGAAAAGGTAAGTGCAACAAACAATTTAGAGATCCATTGGAATTCAATTTCGGATCAATTCTCATACATTAATGAGACAGCTGCAATATCTCCAATAACCAAAATGCAAAATACGAACTGGGAACTTTTAAGCTGAAAGAAATTAAAGCAAAATTAAAAATAGTTATTCCCTTAGAAGCAAACGGGGTTTAATAATTTTGACCGGAACTGTATTTAAAGGGATCATCGGCATAATGGCTGGGGAATATATGTCCAATTTTACAGTTTCATCTAATATAAAATCTGTAACAAAAAATCCTTTTTAACAGCGTAATAAAACGGTTACCAAATTATCCAATTTGGGATGCTAATTTACAGTAGAAACCGAAAACCACTATCATTAAAAATTGTTTAAAATTGTGGCGAACACGAATTCCAGAATCGACGATAACTTGCCGGAATCAGCCAGACAGCGAAATTGGTAGCTGCCAGAGAGTAGTAGTAGGTAGTTGCATTACACAGTTCTAATTAGAGTGTTGCCAAGAAAAATGCAAGTGAATTATGAGTAAGCTCGAATAAAGAGTAACAAAGTGTAAAGTTATTGAACTATAAATAAATAAAAGTGTATAGCCATAAAACTGTGATTTTTATTGAACGATCCAGTCATCAAAGAGTATAGTTTCAACGTGAATGATTAATTTAGAAAATCTGTTCCAATTGGTGCCAGAAGTGGAATTGTTAAATAAAGTCCCATAAGAAATTATTTTAAAAATGGCTAAGTTTAATGAACTAAAGTTTCAACAACTATAAAAGGAGCTTGAGCAGCGTGGTTTGCCAACAAATGGTGTAAAATACGATAGCAATCTCGGTTACGAGAGGCCATGGAAGCAGATCATATTAATGTTGACGAATACGTCTTATAATCGGAATTAGAGGATTTGGCAACTAAGATGGAGGAAAGTGTAGAGGCTCAATGTTCATCAAAAGTTATGGTCATCAACACGATTTTGGCAGCAATGTCGCAGATGTCATCACAAATCTTAGCACAGGTGTCTTCAGAGATAGCAGAGGTGTCATCTTTGTTGTCATGCTGGCACAACAATCTCAATTGTCCCCGCAGTTGTAACAGCAAGAAGCATGTTTATCGACGAAGTAACACAAATAACAACACACACAGATTTCGGAAAAGCACGATAAAATTAGGGCTGAAGTGGATGTGTTAGAAAATAGTCTCCACGCCCTACAATTAAATCGCCCAATTATGTCAACATGATCTGCCAAAGCAAAAATTCCATCCTTTGACAGCACAATTTCTTTCCAGATTTTTAAGCTTCAATTTGAGAGGACAGCAACTGCAAACTCATGTACTGCATATTTACATCTACTCAACCAAACGATATCTGGTACTCACGGCAATAGACAAATTTTCTAAATTAGCTCAAGTCCGAATCATTAAATCAAAAGGCACAGAAGATGTTCGAACCTCTTTGCGCCATATTGTATTTTACTTCGAAGTCCCTAAGCATATTGTTATGTAGAACGAAAAATCTTTTTATTAACTGTCAATAAAATTCTTGTTCGAGCAGAGTATAGAAGTCTATATTGCACCAACTTACAAAAGCGCTGTTAAAGGACAGATGGAACGCTTTCACTCAACATTATCAGAAATCACTCCCTCATTCATCGATTCGTCGTCATTCGGTTACGAAGAAGCGACCTTTCGCGACGAGAGATCTTTTATGGCAAAATGTAACGAACAAACCAAAACTAATACAAAAAAGCTAGACACTCATTAGGGCAAAGTGTCTAGACAAAGACTAGGTCAACATTGACAGACTTAGGATAAAACGAAATTAATGCAGACCTATTAATATTCTTCAATATTTAGAAAAGAAGTAGTAAAGGAAAGCAAAAACACGACTATGATAACAGAATCAGAAAAAACATTTAATAAAAGTCAGGTCAAAACTTAATTCCCACTATGACTAACAATACGCAAATTCAGATAATACACAAACGACTAGGGAAATTACAAACCTTAACGACCAAATTAATACATCTAATAAACTCTAAAATGCATTGGATCTGTTATACGTTCGTACAGAAAACAGTCTTAAACGCAGTCTATTATATGCCACTATTCACCACGAGATAAACACTACTATTTACATATATCAATCAATTACAGCCTTCCGAAAAAGCGCAAAGTCAGATTTTTAAATTGGATTGGGTCAGGCTAGAAATTTATAGCACATAGTCCATATCGCTACGATTTAATAAAACTAGAACAAAATTTGAATAATCTCATTGGGAATAATAACCAACAAGTCGTTACTAATCAACAGTTAGAACTCTAGATAAACCAACTTACATCAATATCAAACGGCCTCACAAATTTTATGCAGAAAGCAGTTCAATTAATATCGAAGTAGCTATCAGCTTACACAATCAGATGAGATTATTAAAAGAAGAAAAAGTTAACGTTAAATACGCAACACAATGGGCACGTTTAAATATTGTAAACACGCTTTTATTAAACGAAGACGAGCTAATATAAATAGAGAACAACTAAATAGAGAACATTTTCCAAAAAAAGTAACGTGCCACCCCTTTCGATCGAAGAAATGATGAAGTTTTCCAACGTTTCAATTCTACACAACAGAACTACACTTTTATACATTGTTAGAATACCAAATATAGGAGAAACAGAATACCAAGACATATTTGTAAAATCAATAGTAAAAAAAAATACGATTGTGCACCTAAAATCAAATGAATATATGAGGTTTTCCAGAAAGTTGTAAAACAGTGGTAAATGTAAAAGTTTGCAAAAAGAATATTCTACTAAGCGACTACAAAGACATAACATGGAATGGCATAATATGGAATGACACAGAATTGCATTTAGAATGCACGTACTTAATCAGATGATTCGATGCTTATCAACAAAAAAACGATTCAGTAACTTGGAACCAGGAATTCCTCTTGTACAGTTTACACTTGAAGAAACTGGACAACCTATCTTATCCCGATCTTATCCCTGGAAGCCCTGGAGGTGTTACATTTAAACATCACTGCATCTCTAAGAAGGCTTTCCAGCATTGTACTGACTCTCATCCTGGGGCTGCACACTTACAGTCATATGCAAAAGAGTATAACATTGCAGCTAAGATATAGTCACACCACCAAAGTGTCAGAAATCAACAGCTGAGGTGCAATATCCGCTATATGAGTTCAATAATATTCCCTTCTTCTAAAGATCATAAATTGGAGGAGGAAGAGTTGAAACGATAATTTTTCCAAAATGCATGTTCAGCGTTTGTCCATGTTGCCTACACCCGACCAATAACAATTACAAAATAAAACACCAAAGCGATTTCAAAAAGATCGACAAGTGCAACGCACTAATCAATAAAATATAGAAGAGGTTTATTAGATTAATCGCTAACGTTCTCTTCACAGAATTCGATAACTGGATTGTTAAATAAGAGCCACGATTACAACTACAAATACGCTTGTCTTTATATCAGATTTAAATAACTTAACACTTAACACTTTATTCTTATTCACTTACTCGTTATTCTTCGTTCTTCGTTATTCGTTACTCTAATTAGAACTGTCCTGCTGCTACTCCGGCAGTCTTTATATAGTAGATCCTTACCAACAGATCGCCACTCAAACATTCTGGCAACTACTAGTTTCGATGTCTGGTAGATTCTGGCAAGTTATCGTCAATTCTGGAATTTATATTCGCCACACTACCCTCCGCCTAAGTCTGATTGTCCCGATTAGACATATTTGAGGTGCCATACACTGCAAGACATTCTAAATGAACTGCCTTCATTTAATCCTTAGGCCTTCCGATGGCCTGTATGCGATATACTACATCGTTGAATATTTTAATAACTTGATATGGTCCATCAAAACTACACTGTAATATAGGAGACAAGATTTTCTACCGTTGTGGGTTATACGTATATCAACGCCCTACCTCCTTCAAAAAATCTCTCAGAGTTCATTGCGTCGTCGTATTTTGCCTTCATTTTATCACTCACAATTTCCGTGTGTTGTCTCACTATAGCACGTATTTCTCTCATCTCGTCTTTTAAGATACTGTTGGCTTCTTTAGCATTCCTTCTCCCATTAGGGTTAATTTCGAACTTCAATTGAGCTATTATTTCTTCTTCTAAAATTCTATTGAATCGGTTTACCATGAATATGGAATAATATATATATATGGATATATTGGTATCTCAGTTTTTGATACTTGTCTAGCACTTTCCTCAAATGTCCTTCTAAAGTTCGATTGAATAATTTTAGCATGTCATCGGACTGCGGATGTAAAGCAGTTGTAAATGTTTTCCGGATTCTTGGCTTCAGACACACCTCCTGAATTAGAGCTGATTCGAAATTCTTTCCTTGATCAGAATGCAATTCTATTGGAACATCATATCTCGTTACCCAATTATTAAAGAATATGTCCGATACTGTTTTAGTCTCTTGATTAGTAATTGGTTATACCTTCGGCCATTTACTAAAATGGTCCTTGACTACCAAAACATATTTGTTTCCCAGTATACTTGTGGAAAATGGACCAGTTACATTTATGGCAATTCGCTCAAAGAGAAATTCGGGAATTCTTACTTTCGGGGTAAACATAAAACCTCTGGAGCTTTGCCCATTTTCGCTTTCCCATACTCGATGCAAAAAACCGGACACTAACTTTAGACTGTTTCGCTGTGCCCAATATGCTTTTGCGACTTCTGCAGTTATTTCTACTCCCGTTGGACGTTTGTTCAGTTCCACTCCACCCACTACAAGTTTCAAATCTGTATTTTTCTGCTGACATTTTTGTAGTTCCTTCGGATCCCAGTCTTCTCGCGATGTTATTGTCATTAATCGGAATAATGTCTACTCTGGTCTTAACCATGGTCTTAACCATGCCATAATTTTTCTTAAGCGTTTCGGTAAAATTCTTCAGTATTTTATCCATCTTTTCAAGTAATTAATTCACCCAAGTGTGTTCTTCTATTTTCATTTGGTGATCTTTAAATGTTCGATTACTAAGCTCAGATGTAGATTCGTGCGTTAGGGCATTCGAAACGGTTTTCGAAAAGCTTTCGGAAAGCGAAAAGCAGCCATGTTTCAAAATATCTCTTATGGGAATTTATTTGACAATCCCACTTCCGACACCAACTGTAACGGATTTACTAGCCTAATCGCTTATGTTGAAACTTTACACTGAGTTCAATAACTGGATTGTTAAATATGAGCCTCAATTTAATAACTACACATTGCCTTTATTTCAGATTCAAATAATTTAACACTTTATTAGTTCGCCACAGTATATATATTGACATATAAAACATATAAGGGTGAATATTTTCGAATATAAGTGCACATACGGAAAATTTTCTGTTTTATTAATTTCGTTTTCGCGCTTTCTTTAAAATTATAATTCTATCGCCTCCGATTCAAAGAAAGGGTCAAGCAGGCGTTACAGTCAAACAGTTCACCCATAATGATGACTAAGTCATTTGGCTTAGGAAGCTCTAAAAGAATCAGGTGGAGAAACTGGAAACGACTGGATCTGATTGTTTGTCGATTCTATCGACACAAAATATTCGGATAATCCCAATTATTATTATTATGTGAGCAATCACTCCCATCACGAAAAAAAGTGTTTGGCAACAAATTGAAGATTTTCTCGAACTTGTGAATGGATTACAGTCATATTTGGTATCTTTTTAACATATATTAGAGGTCATAGACTCTCTTAGTTTCTACATTACATCTTAGTTTCTTACATTTTAATAAGTTTGCTAAGATATCTTAATATTGACCGACATATTCGGTATAAAGACAACGGGAATTTGGAAATTCTTGTATTAGGTATGTGAGGGCTAGTGGAAGTATTGACCTGGTTATATACATTATTGCATTACGAAACATTATTACCAGGAAAAGATGTTCTCTTAATTTTATTAGATACCTTTCAGTACATATGGTATAAAGTCAACCGGAAGTTTGATAGACTTTATATAAGGTATAAGGCGGTTAGCGGAAGGGGTTAGCACAAAAAAATTAAATCCGGATCATCGGAAAGAGCAGTATTATCATCATTCATCATAGTATCGTAAGATCAAAACAAGTTATTAATAAAATTATTATTATTATTATTTAAAAAAAAAATTGAAAATTTAATAAAATAGTATAAGACGACAATTGATATAAAAAATTTTGAAGTAGAAGGAAATAACCAGACTCTGATTATATTCTAAACAAAAAACCTATTACATATTGTAATTAATTACAATTAAACCATATGTGAGCTAATACTATTGAACTATTTCCAATAATAATTCTACAATAAACTTTTATTGTAATATAAGCTCCATAATTTTTTAATTTACCCATTCTCTGACCCGTCGTGGAATTAGTAATTACGTGTTTAGTTTATGGCTGTCCTAAGTAACTCAAACAGGCCTTCAATACTTAGTACAGAATTTACAAGACAGAGACACTCTTGCAGCTACGATTTGTGAAATTATAGCGCAACAACTGCCATTTTTATTAAGGGGACAAAATTCACCGGAAGAATTTGCCTATGCATCCGATCAGTGGATTGCCCCAGAACATATAAGGAATTTAGGTGACCTAGATAGATTACCAAATATAATAAAAACAATACGTGAATTTTCAGGAGAACAATCAGAATTTAGCTCGCGGAAAATGGAGTAGATCGTACCACCCACTAATCGCACAACCAAGGCAAAACTTTAACAAATCGGTTACCAGCCTACTGGCACACCTCAACAACCATTTCTAAACAAGCAGTTCCGATCTCAGCGGATCGCACCGCCTAGGTCAATTGTCCAAAAACCACAGTCCCGTAAAGAACCTATAGATATGAACCCTAGTGTACAAACGAAAATGATAAACTATATGAACCGACCTTGCTTCGAAGTTGGCAAAAGACCGCTGGGTCCAATGACAGATGGACATAAGCGTGAAAGAAATTGTTACATCCAAATTTCCAATAAAGAAGCCAAATCACAATCCGCTGAAACATACGCTTCAACGAAAGAATACGAACAGACAATCATATGCTATGAAAACTATATAACAAATAGATGAAGTTGATTCCGACAACAATACTTACGAACTCCACGATAATGCCTCCTTAAATTTCTAAAATAAGGAGTTCCTCCCTTCTTTATTTTGTACTCAAGATGGGGAACGCACAATTTAAAAAAATTTTAATAGATACAGGATCAAATAGGAATTATATCCAACCGATATTCGTAAACAACCCAATTTCAAACCAAAAATCGTTTAACGCTATTTCCGTAGGAGGCAACACCTTAGTTACACACCATAAAGTAGCAAATCTTTCTAACATTCAAGACGCAGAAGTAAAGTCCACCCGGTTATACACGCTAAAATCTTTTGATGCTATCTTATCTAATGATCTAATGATAATTGAAATGAGCTAAGTGCTGAAATCAAAATCAGCAAACACATTATGACCCTTAAAGTTAGTGGCCGAGTATTGTATACATACCAAGATGCATGTCGAGAATTAAAAATGCTATAAGACGATCACCATTGGGACCCATCATTTGTTGATGCTGCATTGACATCAACAGCGATAAATATTCGTCAGTTATTTGTAATTATTTTAACAACATGTTATCCATAGGAAACATCGAATTTACTGTGATTTACAACGAAAAACACTATGACCCTGGTAATATAGCTACAATTATGGCGAACAGTGAGCCATTACTGACAAACAAAAAACTATTTATAATCGGATTATACTGATTGTTGCTACTGAGCATAGCGGTTTGTTTTTTTCTTGGACGCACCAGGTGGAACCGGTAAGACATTTCTAATATCGTTGATTCTTGACAAGATGCTGTCACAACAGAAAATCGCATTGGCAGTTGCATGGTCAGGCACTGCGGCTACTTTGCTAGACGAGGTGGGCGAACGACACAATTAGGCATTCGTAAAAAAACAAACGCAAGATGTAACATAAACAAAATAGGGGAATAGCTGTAATGTTGAAAAAAAGTTTAATCATAAATTAGATTAGTGTACAATGCCTCTTAAATATCCACTCGAATAACTTCACAGAACAATGCAAGATTTAAAAGGTAACCATAAAATTGTCGGTGGTGCTATCTTACTACTCTCTGGGAAATTCCGACAGATCTTGACGACCACACACCGCTCTACTTTCACCGATGAGATAAATGCATGTTTAATACATAATCATTCCTATGACGAAGTGTTGAAAAACTTCGATTGACTATGAACATGCGCTTACAATTGCAAAATGATCCATTCGCTCAAATATTTTCCCAACATATTGGGAACGGTAAAATAGAATTGCAACGAAATACGCAATGCATTAAATTGACAGACAATTTCTGCACTGTAGTACATGCAAAAAATAAATTTATTGAGATATTTTCTCGGACAGAAAAATAATTACTTGGAACACAACTGGCTCAGTAATCGAGCTATATTGGCAGCAAAAAATTTAGACGTTGACGAAATTAATTTCCTTATAGTACAATTGTTGCCAGGTGATCTGATGCCTTTTAAATCAATCCATACTATCATCTATTTATGTCTTCTATTTACGTGTGGAAAATCCTCGTTTTTTCGATTGGTCATGATCACGTGTGGGAAAACCATCGAATCTATTTGTGCCAGCTAGATACAGAATAACCAAGAATATTGTGCATCGAATAGTGCTGAATTACATGGAAAAATATAAACATTAATTTTAAAAATTAAGATTGATCCCAACCCTACCCTACCTACCTCATTCATAATATTAAATTATGAATAGTAATAGTGTGCCTTTGGGTCAAAAATGAATAAAATCGGGTCATTAGTCCCCTTAACTTCCATTTACCTAACATAAAAACTTTCGCTCTTGCAGTTGATTTTATACCGCATATATCGGTCAACTTGCGAGATATCGTAATGAAATTCAGATAAGGTTTTTTCATGGTAATAATGCCTGATGCAAAAAAATTATGAAACTGGGTTAATACCTCCGCTAGCCTCCATATAGCTAATATGATAATTTTCAAAATTCCGCTTTACTTTATGCCTTGTACAGCGGTCAATATGTAAGATATCTTAGCAAAATTAAATGAACTTATAATCTTGAGTATTCAATAGTAAGGTGGCGAAAATTTGTGAATTCTATATACGAAATATCCCAGCTCCCATATATTACAAATATTACTTTCCGTTATTTTGGCAGGCTTAATGCAATCAGCGAAGAGCTTCCCTTAGCCCCAATTTAGTGATTTCCGACTTTCCAGCCGACTTTAAACCGTTTATGTTGGTCAATATGTGTGATATTTCAATGGAATTAAGTGAAAATATTGTCTTAAACATAATGTGGTTTATCGCTGACTATATATGAAATGGGTCTAGACCATGGTCTAAACTTCATATCCCTATTATAATGATTTCCGTTTCTATGGCTGGCTTTTTCCTCATTTACCCAAGATATTAAATGTAGCCACCTTGGTTGAGTTTATGTCATATATATCTCACTTGAATTAACTAGTTTGGTTTTAATATAAATATCTTGAATACGAAGCAAAATAGAGTAATGAAAGTACGTGTGTTTATAATTGCGGTTGACTTTATACCGCATGTATCGGCCAATATCTAAGCTATCTTAATGAAATTCAGACAGCGGGATTTTATGATAGTAATGTGCCCTTGTACCAAAAAGGCGGAAAATAGGGTCAATACTTCTGCTAGCCCCTTACATATTTAGATAAAATAATAATCACATAGTTTTATTATTATATGTTTCTTCTAGTGGTCATTGATATTTCTGGCGTGTTATAATACATCTAGAATATTCGTGGTGTGTATTTTTTATTTAATATATAGTAACGGATTTTCTAAATTAATCGTTCACGTTGAAACTCTACCCTGAGTTCGATCATTGGATTGTTCAATTAAAGTCACAATTTAATGGTTTTACACTTTTCTTTATTTCTTATTGAATAACTTAACACTTTATTACTCGCTATTCGAGCTTACTTATAATTCACTTGTACATAACTTAGCAACACTCTTATTCGAACTGTGTCTTGCTACCACTCCGGCAGCCCTTATATAGTAGATCGTTACCAACAGATCATCACTCGATCATTCTGGCAACTATTAGGTTCGCTATCTGGTAGATTCTGGCAGCTTATCGCCGATTCTGTTTTGTTCTGACATTCGAGTTCGCTACAATATCTCCAATCGAACATTCTGGCAACCACTAGTTTCAATGTCTGGTAGATTCTGGAAAGTTATCGTCAATATCTGTCGTCTGGAATTCATATTCGCCACAATATTGATTGTCTGGGGCTTACAGAAAGGTATGTATCGACTTCATCAATATCGATCAATATCCAACGATATGTTCGACAAAATAAAGGACAAGAGGGATGAAAATTTTAAAATTAAGTATTTGGGGATTAGATCAAGGTATCAACGGATCTAATAGTTTTTAACGCCAAATTACAATGTGATCAAGAATATTAAAGCACTGAACTAAAACATGGCCGAAAACATATTTCGATCCCGTGTTATTAACAAATACTCGACAGTCAATTGCTTTGCTAAAATAATGAAAAACATTGTACTATAAGGATGTAGGGGTAATTCCCGGATCGATTTCAACAATTTTTCGCACACAACTAAAGCATATCAAAGATAATACGATCACTTATTTGGTTATCTTATAAATATGTTGACCGCGAAATGAGGTATGAAGTCAACCGGAAGTTCGAAAGTCATTATAATAGTTATATGATTCTAGGAGAGGTACTGAATCGATTTTATACATTTTTATCTCCAGAGCCACAGCCGGGGGAACTAACGCGCATAGAAATAAAGCACCTTATCTAATTTGTAGTAGGTTCAAGGCGCTTTGTCGAGATTTAATATCCAACTACAAGAGTTTTTATCTTGCTTCCGAAAGGACTTTCTTAATTAGTCCAAATGTGATCCCCTTCTTATGGAACTTTCCCAAGAATCAAACTAATGACGAAACTCATTGTTACCGGGAAGAGGTGCCCAATTCTTGGTCCAATATTTTCCATATAAAGTCAGCCATCGACACAGATAACAGTTGGAACACCTTAAGCGCCATATTTGTGCAAATATATTTCGATATTGTTACTAAGACTTGATTTAAATATTGCCAAGTGAAAGGACCTGATGAAATTTTAAATCTTGTTACATGGGAAGTAAGCGTGGTTGTAGCCGGAGTTCAATTTTTTTTATTTTAGATTTATATTAGAGTATGATGTGATTATGTACCAAATTTGGTCAGAATTGGCTGAGATACGGAATTTTACATAAAAGTGTGCGGTGAAAAGCCCTTTTACCAATTTTATATCGATTCAGGCAAAGCGCCCGTTTTATCATATTTTTACAGTTAAATCCAATACATCATAGGTAGTTTTTCGTTCTTCACTACTGCCCATATATAATAATGTAATCCTCTAAACAAAATATAAGTTCTGCGGAATGACTTGCGATCTAGTTACTAACGGCATTTTGTGAGCAGAGCTTTGGCCCCGGTTTATCCAACTGAAACAACATCCTCCTCAGAGTTCTAAGGAACATGTGTACATTCGATTCCTTACGATATCGTTTTTTACTCAAGTTACAAACAACCTTTATGTGAACAGAACTATTATACTCTGTGCAACATATTGTTAGAGTATAACACCTCTGTTGCGTATCAATAATTGCGGCAGTGTAGTGGGCGTTAAGAAACCGTATACCAAAGTATACATTATGTATCGTATACCTAACACAAACGACTGAGCCGCTAGTCGCCAGTTTTTGTTTATTATATATTAGTACCATCCCTTATATACTTTATTTTTTAATTATTTACGAACGTGTCCAACTGAATAATTTACCAAAATCGTTATCACCAAAATTTGGTTCTTTAAATATTTTATGAATTTTTCAAACAATATTTGTTTCATACTTTGTTTGTTGTGAAATATTTTTTTTAAGAATTTACATTATATTTGTTTTGATTTCTGATGTACTTATATGATTTAATTTATATTGATAATTGTTTGTGCTTAAACGCTGCATTCTTATAAGTTGTTAGTAAGTAAAAAATCATCATACGATTAAGAAAAAAGCATACAATAACTGAAATAGTAAATATTCCTTCGTATACAACAGTCCAGCTCATAATAAAACGTAAATGAGGAAAGTCGAGTGTACAAGGATCGAAATGCATTGAAAGTATAATAGTTCTGTTTACCTAACTGTTTGTCAATCGAGGCTGGAGAGGTCGGTATTGCAGATGGTCGAAATCCACAATTGGACATTGGCTCGCCCACAAAATTCCGTTAAGTGCTATAACAAAGCAACAAACTAAGCTTCAAGTTATGGCAAAGAATCGCTGTAAGGGCGTCCAAGGTTCAAAAATTTTTTAAAGTGAGTGTGGCTCTCTAATAGGTTTAATGTACATATCTCACGAACTGGAAAAGCTATATCAACCAAACTTGTTTTATTACATTATACAATGTTGAAATATATAACCATTATATTCAATATATATATATGATATTAACCCACACCCATATGACGATAAAGAACATATAACGATAAAGAACAACACTGAAAGTATTAAATTTGATAGTTAAGATGGCAGGGAAGGGGTGCATGTGAATGTCACGTGAAATCCCATATATCGGCAACTGTCGGACTGCTTTCAACCAAATTTGGTCCATAACATTGTTCTGATATCCATATGTTACAGTTTGAAAAAGGGCAAAATCGGACTACAACTTCTCCTACTTCCCTTATAACATATTTTTAAATTCCAAATGATTCTTTCACTTCTTCAACAGTAATTAAGTCAAGCACCAATCAAGATATCGAAATAAATCTCTTGGCACCTAAAAAATGTCCAAATCGAACCCTAACTTTTCAAGCCCTGGTATATGGCAAATGTGGGCTTTAGCGCCTATGGCTGACATTTAACCGATAATGTCAATGTAAGAGATATATTTATGGAATTCAAAGAGCGTCTCTTCTTAATAGTAATGTGCCATTTTGACAAAACTATATAGAATCGGGTCAATACTTCTTCTAATCCCATATATCTAATATAGGGATTTTCACACTTTCTCTTAGCTTTTTACCGAAAATGTCAACCAATGTGTGGAATATCTTTATGAAATTCATCTTTTAATTATTGTAGGGTACTCTGGTACCAAAAATGGATAAAATAGTGTCAGTACTTTCTCGAGCTAAAATATAACAAACATTTATGTATGTATAATGATTCTCAAACTTTCGGTAGGCGTTATACCATATACAGCGGTCAATATGTAAGATATCTCAACAAAACTAAATGAAGGTATTGTCTTCAATATACGTTCAATAATACAGTAGATATTTGAAAAAGTTAAGTAGTTTGTTATTGGGGTGCTTAACTCTTTCGAATTCTTAACTTTTCCGTGATATGAAACATGCATGTGTATATATACAGTCAGCGTCATAAATCTACAACCAGCTAATACAAAAATGTTTGTTTGAAAATATTTTTTCAAATAAATAATTTATTGATTTCAAATTTTTTTATTCTTATACAGGGTTGAACGTGAAATGATGACGCCAAATTTGTTTGCACGTGTTCGCCAAATAAGCGCGATAACGGTACTTTTATTTTTCAACGTAACTATGTAAGCGATCAAAAGTCTACAAGCACTCAGTATTATCGAGGAATTAGCGCGTGTTGCAAGTTAATTTTCCAAAATTTTGATAGTGTTTTAATGTGTTCTTTTAATTAAGCAAAACAAGTGCATTAAATAAATTCCTTTTAATAAAACTGCCGTAAATTTGACGATGGTGTCTAATCGAAAAGAAATTAGTGTCGACGAAAGAAATATTATTATTAAATTTTGGCAGGAAGGGAAATTAAACCGCGAAATTGATAGATTGATTGAATTGTTCAGTCTATACCGTGATAAAAAAAACTTCAAATCTACAGGAATTATCACGTTAAAACCTCGATCTGGTCACCCACCGAAGCTCACAGTCCGTGAAAGTCACTCAATATTGTATGCGGTAAATAAAAATCCGATTAACTGCATCATCAATTGCACGTGATGTAGAGAAAAAATTTGCGAGAAACATTTCTGTAGTTACTGCGCGAAGAATTTTGAAGGGCATGTCTTCATGGTAGAGTAGCACGAAAAAAACCACTTGTTTCACGAATTAAGCGAAAAAAGCGTATTGACTTCGCAAACAAATATGTAAATATGCCGAATGAGTTCTGAAACACTGTTCTTTTCTTCGATGAACCGAAGTACTGTGTATTTGGCATAAAAAAACGCAAATTAGTGTGGCTTAAACCAGGTGAAGCATACAACAAAAGCAATTTTTATCCAACTGTGAAGCGTAGAGGCGGTGGAGTGATGCTTTGAGGTTGTATGTCAGCCAGTGGCACCGGCAACTTGGAATTTATGGAGACAACAATGGATAGGCATATTTATTTTTAATTTTAAAACGTAATATGCGATCGAGTGCTGAAAAATTGGGTTTGCAAAATGGATATTATATCCAACGTGATAATGATCCCAAGCACGCAGCGGAAATTGTGAGGCTTTGGTTGCTTTATAACGCACCGAAATAACTACACACGCCACCACAATCACCCGACTTGAACCCAAAAGAGCATTCATGACACTTTTTTGAAAAGCAGCTCAAAAACGCGATAATTAAAGAGCGGTCTCAAATAACAACTCAGGAGACGAGCAAGCTTGTAGGTTCAATGAAAAACCCCTTGGTATAAGTTCTAAATCGCAGTGGATATCCGATTTGTTATTAAATTGTATAAAAAATTTAAATATTACGCAGTAAATCCCTTATAGGTAAAGAACTTGTAGACTTTTGATCGTTCGAACGATATTACAGTTATTTTTTAATGTTTAGAATCTTACATTTCTTGGCGACTGATAATCTTTTTTGCTTACGTGCTGCTGACATTGCTGTGATCAAAATAAAGCAAGTACGACTGTTCTCTTAAAATAACAACTGAAGACTGCAAACAGATATTGTAAGACAACGTACTTATGAATTCGCATGAAATTTACAGTGGTAATTGCCGTTAAATATTTTTTTTTGCTTAGCCATGTGTACAACACTACATATGTACTTACATATGTGTATAAACACCAACAGTAGACATTTAAGAAATTAAAAATATATCCGAAATAGAAAAATTAAATAACTCAAAAAAATTAAGAACCATTAACTTCTTAAAATCCGTTGTGGCGACTGAAAGCTGCTTAACTTTTGTGCGTCTTAACTTTTATATATATTATATATATAGTGGTACCAAAAATACTCCATATAATGGTTTTAATGTATTAGTAATTAGTAATTCTAGTAAGAATGTACGGAAACATGTTTTCGAGCATATTTGAGTTTAATGGCAAAAGTAAATTCAATCAGCTCAGACCACTCCCTGGATTCAATATACCCGATATAGTGGGTCTAATCATTGAATCCGTTTCGATCGAAAAATTTGTCGATACGATCGTAAAATATTACGTTGAAATCGTTGAACTCTTACCGAAAATAAAATTTTCGAATTTCGAATTGACCTCACTGACTCAAAAATATACACTCTGTGGTTCATAGATAGAGAGAGAGAATTTCAAAATCATTAAAACCACAAAATCGAGATTATTTGTCGAAAGCTATCCCTTGGAGGATAGCTACCTTTCTTTGGAAGTTTTTTTGTGAGCAATTGCTGAGGACACAGTTTTTGTGCACAATTATGTTTTAAATGCGTGTTTCAGATACAAGAGACAAAAATACGCTAACAAAAAAAAATGCATGTGAATGTTATGATGTTGCAGCCGGCATAACTAAAGGATTTTCGCGTTCTTTTTGAGTAATAGTAATAGTCGGGAGTCTTTTCCAATACAATGGTAATAGTTGCCTATGTGTAAGAAACGTAGACATATGTATTGTATCCTATGGCTCCGCGGGGGAGCAAAAACCCACAATGAGGCTTTTCCATTTATTTCGATCTTGCTCTAACCTCTTGATTTGACTCCAACTTTTTTGGACCTTAGATATTGATGCCCAAATTTCTTCTCCAGGTTAGAACGGCCCGGCCTTTCCGTCGGTTGCCTCGTGGATTCCAGTCGATAGCGTTCCCGGTGATTGTCTGGATCTCGTCTTAGAACATGGCCGAGTCAACCCCATTTTATTTTGAGAATTTCCGCCCACAGGGGTGTTTGGTTTGTGCGTGAATATAAGTCCGTGTTAGAGACGGTGACGGTCCAGAAAATGCGGCAAATGTTGCAAAGGCATGGGTTTGTGAAAAATTGCAGTTTTTGGATGTCAGAGGCTACGCCTACCTAGAGATTCTAGGTTTCGAAGCCATATAGAAGTGTGGACCTAACATTGGACTTGAGTATTATTATCTTGGTAGCCGCATAATGGCCGAGGAGCTCCGGACCGCATTGAAGGCGCCGAAAGCCTGCTTGACCTCCTTTATACGAATCGTGATGTCTTCCTTTGATCCTCCGTTTGCACATATAATACTGCCCAAGTAACAAAAGGATTTCACATTTTTTATTTCTATACCACCGACTTTTAAGTTCTGCGTATAGGTGGTATTGATACGCATTTCTTTGGTTTTCCCGATGTTTATTCTGAGACCTACTTTCGCTGCAACGTAGACATGCAGCAAGTTTTATTTTCGGAGAAAGTATTTTTTTATTTCCAAATTCATTTTCGCATTCACCTGAAATCTCTATAAATTATATTTTGTTGATGTGAAAATTTTTAAAGAAACTGTAAATAAGTATGTATGTAAATAAAGTTCTTGTCTTTTTAACTTAAATATTTTGACTCACCATTTCCAACACGGCTTTGGAACTAATCCTCAAACTATACAATTTTCAAATTTGTCGACACAAGAGTTTTACTATATTATAAAGCAGGTTATCGACGACATCAATGATCGTTTAAAAATTTTCGATAGAAAATTCTTTCGTATCGTTTCGTTCGTATCAGTGTTGTACGAATATCCAGTTGCCTTTATACCGTCAATATGTTTGGTATTTTAATGAAATTAAATGGGCATGTTTTCTTAACCATAATCAGGTTTATCATTGAATTTGAACAAAATATGTCTTTATCACCATGGTGTAACCCCCATACCTGCAAAATAATGATTTCCGCCCCTCTGGTTGACTTTTTCTCAAATACTCAATATATAGAATTTCATTCCTTTAGTTGCGTTTATATCTCATTTATCTCAATAGAAGATAAATTCAATAAAATGAAGTGAAAGTATTTCAATTAGCATTGTCATCTGGTAGTCAAAATTTGTGATATCAGTATGTACCTTCCCTCTACACTACAATGATGAAAATGTGATGAGATTTGTGTGAGTAAGGTTGATTTTGATATAAATATTTCGGACATGAAGCACAATGTAGTAGTAAAACTAGGTGAGTATATGACTATATAGTATGAGTTAATAAGATACCAAATAAGGTAATAAGTAATCCACTCACGATTCCTCCATTTTTATACTCTCGCAAGATGTTGCGACAAAGTATATTAGTTTTGTTCACCTAACGGCTGTTTGTAACAACTAAAACTAATCGAGTTAGATATAGACATACATATATATATATAATAGAATATATAGATATATAGGAAGTAATGTATATATATATAGTAAATATATATATATATAGGAAATATATATATATATATAGGAAATATATATATATATATAGGAAATATATATATATATATAGGAAATATATATATATATATAGGAAATATATATATATATATAGGAAATATATATATATATATAGGAAATATATATATATATATATAGGAAATATATATATATATATATAGGAAATATATATATATATATATAGGAAATATATATATATATATATAGGAAATATATATATATATATAGGAAATATATATATATATATAGGAAATATATATATATATATAGGAAAGACCACCAAAGACCATGGTCTAAACCGCTTATTCCTAACATAATGATTTGCTTTTCTCTGGTTGACTTTTTTCTCACGTATATATATATATATTCAATTAAGCCACTTTGGTTGAGTTTATTTCGCATATATCTTATTTGAGTTAATTTGGTAGATTTTAATATAAATAACTAGGAAATGAAACAAAACATAGTAATGAAAGTTCGTGAGTCTATGTCCTGTAATATAAGTTAATAAGATAGCAAATATGATTGTGATCCATCCGCGGTTTCGTCAAATAATGAATGTTGAATTGTTACGCAACATACTTTAATATAAAGTTATGCCAGCACCTGAAAGCATTCCCCCGCCTTTGATCGTTGCACATTGCCAGAATATAAAATGTTCGGATACACCCGAACTTAGCCCTTCCTTACTTGTTAATATCATGTTTTGCCAACACCTGAAGTGTTGTATCTTACTTGCTTGGTATACGGTTGCCTATCGTTTACTTGCGCTAATGTGCATACGCAATAGGGGCGTCATGTTTATTCTATTTTGGAATACTAGTCCTTGAGTATTAGTAAAAACCAAACTATCAAACCAAGATACCAATAATATTATGGAAAAATAATATATATTGGCTGTGTTCGTTGGTTAAAACAAAAACATACTTAAAAAAAGGGAAAGGTATGGAAGTGTAATTTTAGACAAATGGAGGCAAATTTTTATGTCTGCGTTGTAAAGTATTTAATGAGTTGGAAAACTATTACAAAGTTGATATATATCTTATATCTACCCATATATACTTACGTTTCCCACCTTTACATGTGATATTTTGTAATTTTACTTGATTACATGAATTCGCATGATTGAATTTAGTTGTAAAGTAAATAATTGATTTTGGAATTCACAAATAATAAAAAAAAACTGCCTAACTAATATCATTAATATTGTCAAAACATGATCTAGCTTAAAGTTGCATCCACGAAATCTTATTTAGTCGAAAGCGAAATAAGAATATTCTTACATATCATGGAATATTTTATTCTAACAATTAAATAATCTTACTTTATCTGACCTAGTTTTTGTTTTACTGAGAAATCCCTTGTCCGTCACGTAATTTTTTAATCTCTTTCGTTGCCCAATTACATAATGATTTGGTACGTGTTGCCTTCGATCTTTTACCGTCGGCTAAGAACTGAGTTATCGTGACATCTTCTAACATTGGATATAGCCTTGGACCGAACGCGGTGCATAAATCCCCAATAAATCCTGCTGCGCTAGCTATCATAGAGTCTGAGTTATCTCCGTCGATAGCTATGCGTTTTATAAATGCAATTATATTAACTAAATGAGACTCTAAATGGAATACATCAGGGTGTGGCTGCGGTTCTACTCCTTTTAATCCTTGAATTATTCCTGTATAGGCTTCCAATACACTTTCTCGCAATTCATTTAAATATTCGACCATATCATAACTGTTTGAATCTACCTAAAAGTTAGAACAAAGACATGAAATATATTAATTATTATATAAATTTAAACTCTTTTCACCTGAAGTTGTGAGGCTGCATTGAGCATATCTAATACAACATTCAAATATTTCACGAATTCGCTGCCAATGCTTAAAGCCATATCCCCAAATGCTGATAAAATTTGTGGCTTAACACTGCGATGAAGGGTTGGCTCCGATAAGTTTGCAAGAAGCAAAGTCATTATTTCATCACAGTAAGGAATAATAAGTTGTTTTAGAGCGCGACATATATCTCCAGTTAAACCAACGGCAGCACAACACACTTGATATTCTTGATGAGCTTTCAGTCCCATAAATAAAAATGGTTTGAACGCGTCCATATACTTAACAAATTTGTAACCAAGTAATTCTACCAGAGTTGAAACAGCTAGGAATGCATCTTCCTGAACACCTCCTGTTTTACCAGAACTTGAGTTGAACATTGTCAAAAGTGCAGTCATTATAGCATCGGATATTTGTGGAGCATCTTCTTCACGAACTTTTCGAAGAACACTTTGTAAGGTAGCACAAAGTAAAGATTGTAAGTCATTAAACTGGTGGCGGTCATTGTGACTCGCAATATGAGATTCCATTTGTAATACTTGATTCAATCGTTCTAAAATAACAATAGTGGTTCTCTGAACAACTATGTAGCAATCTAGAGGTGAATTCTTAATCATATCCATCAGTGCTTCATAAGCAGCAGCTCTCAAATTCGCCTGCGTGCCATCTTGCCTATCTGTTGTCTCAAGCAACTGAGTAATAATATACTCGAAATATGGTGATAGGCAATAGGTTTCTGGAGTTTCGCCTTCATTAATTTCAGCTGCGTCATATGCGGCATCTGATAAGCCTATAAATGCCCAGCAGACATTAGCAGCGACACGTGGTTCGGCTTTCAGGCCTTTAATAAAACATTCGAGAAGGGTATTCAAATATGTTTTGTTAATTGCTGCCTCAGGAACAATCTGAAAAAGTATACATTAAGAAATTTTTCTTCAAAATATCAAACAAAATTAAAAACTAATTATATAAAGATTAAACATTTAACATAATTTTACTAGCGTTTAGTATACATACTATTTTCCAGACTTTTTAAAACTAGATAGCTTCTGCGCCATTTTCAACCATTTAAGCAGTTATGGGTTACAAGGAATTTCAGATTTTTAACAACTAATAAATACAATAAAAAATATAACTGGCGAATATGATGAAATTAAAAGAAAAACAGAATTAAATGTTATTAAGTCTATTTGTCTCCATTTACTTAAATATATCTTTGCGATCATTCACATCATTTTACGGTTAACAAAATTTTTACGCTAGCGTACTTTTCCGGTAATTTTTAAGAAGCACTGTTTAAAATCTTTAGTAGCACTTCTCAAATTTGTGCAAAAATTTATATAATCAGAAAGAAATAAATGGAAAACAATGAAGAGCAGATTTCAATCAATTTGCACGTTCGTTGAGAAATTACTAGATTCCTGTATTAAATGAGTCAAATGCTCAAATGATTAATATTTCTAACTTTAAAAGAACAAAAAAATCGTTCATTACCTACTAACTTATATTAATGCATCGTTCAAGTTCAATTATCACCAATATAAACGTTATTTTAATCATAATAATACATCAACAGACATAAAATTAACTATTCAATCGGAAACTATTCATTGAATCTTCAAAACTTGCAATATTCTGCTAAAGGCCTGTTGCCTGAATTAGAAATTTCTGTATACTATATAAGAGATGCTAATGAAACATATATTAAAATCACAGTTGCCTCTGAGCAGTAGCCGATTGTAAAGCATAATGCAAATTATTATATAGGTTGTATAGCTGCAATTATATTGCGCAAATCGGAATACATAGTAAGAGTATAAGATTGTCTTCTTAAAATGTAGATATTTATTTTCTTGCTATGCAGTTTCAGCTTCTGATCAAAATCAACATCCGCCTGCACTTTCTTGGGTATTTTTCTTTTCGAACAGAAAATCAACGGAGAAATTCCGTTTGATTCCGTTTTGATTTGAATATTCTTTAGCTAAATTCTTTCATTCTTCAAAGTTACACCAATAAAAAAGTACAATTACAACAAAACAATTTAATGTCTACAATGGAATTCTAATTAAAGGATGTACGAATTTAAAAACCTACGTCACATATACGACCAAATGTCCATGCCGTTGTATCTCGAACTATTACACTCTCATCATACATTAAATGTATAAGTGTAGGCATTGCTTGTTCTATTAAAGGTTTCAGTGTATTAGTTTCCAAGCCACTCAAGATAGATCCGAAAGTCATAACAGCTGCATCACGGAAACGCCAATTAGGTGACTCTATATTGTCTTTGATAAAGGGGAAAACATACGGAACAATTTCATCTTCACAACAAGTTGCTAAGAGCATCAAGCAAACAGATGCAGCTTTAGCTGGACTCCAGTTATCCTCATCGTCACATTCATCTTGCTTTGTTAGTTTTTCAACTAAGACAGGCGTTAAATATTGTAAAGCACCTCTAGCGTAATGTTTTGATACTCGAATAGGAGCACGACCTGCATCATTCGCTTCCTGAGTTTCTATTGCCAAATCAATTTCTTCATCACAGACATTAGACCAAAATTCAATACCTTGAAGAGCAACTTGGTCGTTTTCAGATTTCATTGCTTCTAAAGTTATGGGGAACAAAGCTTGAGCCATATAAGGCTCCATATATTGATAGTAAAGAGTTAGAATTTTAACGAGACATTGTAAAGCGGCAACGCAAACTTGGGTATCTTGAGATTGTGTTGCTTCGCAAACTACTTCCATAATAAAATTTCTTTCCAGATCTTTTTCAAAATTGGCTTTGGTAAATTCTAATGAATTATGTAGAGCGGTTGTTGCAGCGAGTCGAACATGATTACTAGGCTCCTGTTTTCTCATACCATGAATAATAGCAGTTAAAATTTGATTCGACTGATGTTCTAAAACGCCATAACGTATATCTTGACAAATGTATCCAATAGCTTCAAGAGCAGCCTCCCGATTTATTTCACTGGAATTATCAGCAACAACTTTGTTGACTAGCGTTTGAATTAGAACTGGCCAGCCTTTTAATGGTAATTCGGTTACAGCAACGTAAGCAACACATTGGGCAGCGCTAGAAGGACGTGTATTTTCCGTTCCTAAAGCAGCGAGTATCTAGAAATACAAATAGTATGATTTATGTTTGTATAAATATTAATAAATATGTACAAAAATATATACATTTTTTTTTATGTACTCGCGCGTATCCTCCGGGAACTGATGCCATCGTTGCTGGTATTGTTGATTAACAGTTTCATCTTTACTTGTTAAATGATTTTTAAGTTGTAATCCTGCAGCCATACGTGCTACTGGGCTGTTGCTAATAGTTACCAGTATGTCAGACAATGCTTTCAAGAATTCGGGTAAATTTTCTTCCGCCGCTTGTTCCAGGAAATTTTTTGCTGATAGAAGCTCATTTTTGTCTTGGAATTAAAATTGGGAAACATATAAATATTTCATTAATAATACTGAATGACATAACGCAAGAATATACAAATATATTCTATTATTTTCTATTATAATCTATCAACTCATTTCCGTAGAAAATTCATGAACAAATTTACAGTTGAAAGTGAATTTTTGGCAATTTTTGTGGTGCATACGACCGCCAGAATTTTACTCAGCTCAAGAGTTAGGTAAAATGTTTACAACTTATAAATGTGTATGCAAATATGTATTCATGAACAGAGACATTTAAAATACCCTTCATAAACACAAGCAGGAAGTATAGGAAATAAAAAATACTGAAAAAAATTTTACGTATCATGACTTTTAGATACTATAATATTATTAATTAGTAAAAATTCATTTATTAATATTATTATTTATATTATATACTTAGTCTAGCCTTACATTCTGTTACAGATTTACAGTGCATACAGCGAGGACAAATTCGCACAAAAATGCGCCGTTATTTTTTTTTATAATTTGTGTGTAGTGTCTACTCATATATAATAATCAGTTCAGTGTTTGCTTTCGCTTATTAACAATTGAGTGAGGACCTAAAAAAATTGTATGCCGTGATTGCTTTTCATAAGTGTGGAAATTTATTAAAGTG
The DNA here is from genome assembly GCA_021498325.1 of Bactrocera minax. NCBI lineage: Eukaryota > Metazoa > Arthropoda > Insecta > Diptera > Tephritidae > Bactrocera > Bactrocera minax. The sequence continues at coordinate 1,784,771 of JAKEEE010000042.1, read as the reverse complement.
GAATTTATTAAAGTAATTTATGAGCTTCTCAAAAAACATAATATTTCGAGAATATTTGTCGTTGATCGTTTTTCTCGACGTCTACAGTTGATGGCAGGAAGAGAAGTGGTCGTCCTCGTGTGGTTCGAACCAGCCGTATTCGAATTCAGCCATAAAAACTGTTCGCGAACGCATTCGCAGAAATCTCCTTAGAAAACAGAAAATTATGTCACGGAAAATGGATATATCAACCAGATCAATGTCAAGACTTGTTAGAGATGATCTCCACATGAAAGCCTACCGTCGGTTAACTAGTCATCTTCTGACAGCGCACTTGGAGCATATTAGGCTCAACAGATGCAAGCGGCACGCGGTCAACGGCCATGAAAATATCCTTTATACAGATGAAAAAATTTTTTTTTGCTAAAGAAGTTTTTAATAAGCAAAACGACAAAATCTACGCAAAAACTTGCAAAGAAGAAAAAAAATGGCTCAACAAGCAATCAAGGGCTTAACCGAATTCACAAAATCTCTAATACAAAAAGGATTAGCTATCGTAGGCACAGTGCGTGCAAATAGAAAATTTGTTCCCCTATGCTTTGCGCTAAACAGAAAGACAAGGCCGTATAAAAAATTCGACCTCTAATCAGAGTTTGCTTGATTTCCTGGATGAAAATGTTGTCCTACGTTGCCAAAGTAGACAAATACATATGTGTTCATACTGACTATCTTACAAGTCGTATATAGAAGAGAATGGGCAGCGATAGAGCAGCTATAAAAATATCGTGTTAACTAATAATCGTGTTAATGGAATATTTGATAACTTACTTACATCTCTCACCAGGCGAAGTGGCTGTTGAAAGGCGGTAGCAAGAGTAGCAAGATCAGATATAAAATAAGAGCTTCATCAAAAAGAACTTTAAAATTTCAGAAATTTTAACATTAACTTTTCATAAGAAATAAAATTTACTTAATTTTTGTAAACGCGCTAGAAGCCATACTTAAAAGTTGGCACGTTGACTTCTTCAGATGTAATGATGAAGGAAACTATATCCTCAAAAAATTCGTTCAAAACTGAGTATGAAGATATAAATATGTATATTCAGCGCAAGTAATGAAGTCGGCGAACACGTTGCCCAAAGTTCTCATTAATAATAAATCTTTAAATGAATGCACTTTTCTAGTTTCACTAACATTGTAATTAGCAACGAAACGCATGTTCTCTAATTTCTATTAATTTTACAAATGTTTACGAAATTTAAATGACCAGAGAAACATTCAAACGTCGCAAATGCGTTTGTTTTCAATTTCAATTGTCAAAATTTTACTTTCCGTAAGGCACAGTAAAATATATAATTTGTTTACACCATAGTAAAATGTTTTACCTCAATTCAACACAGAGAAAAAAAATTACCGATTAACACACAACTTGATTTAAAAGTTTTTAACTTAATTTGAAGATTGTTTATGCACCTACTAATTATTAAGATTAACATATTCTACAGATCGCTTGATAAGTTCATCACTCTGATAGTTCTGAGCCATCTATGCGCAATGGAACAATAAAATATACACGTATACCTAACGAATTGCAATCAAGAGTAAACAAATATTTTGACCCTTTTTTTTAAAACCCATTTTATCTGTGAATTACCTGAGTAAATTACCAAGTAGTATATAAAAATATGTATAATAATAATATATGATAAATTTTTATATAAATACTAAATTCTCCACCCCGTGTGCTAACGTGTAACCCCACACTATTACGGAACCGCCTCCGTGTTTGACTGTAAGAAGAAAGTTTTTTGACATAACACTTCTTGGTTTTTGGGCCATACCTTCATCTTTTCCATAACAGTTGAACTGGCTGACTAAATAAGATGTTACCCCAAAAACATTCATCTGCATTAACAAATTTTGTTGCAAAATCAACACGTTTTTTTTATATTAATTATTAGTAAACGGTTTCTTAATGTTTTTGGATGCACTGAAGCAATATCCAAGTTTCGCAGTTTCCATAGCCGAAACCTGAATAATTTTCTGAAATACTCTCAAATTTGAGGCTTTGCAGGTGATGAAAGCTTAAATGGTCGACCGCACCTAACCTTGCTTTGTGTATTTTTCGTTAGATTATAATTCCTAATTATTGTTTAAACCCTACTAGCTTTCCTATCTCACTCAGAGATTTTTTGTTCTTATGATAATTGATAACTAGTTGCCGTACTAATTTCTTTACTCATTTAAAAAAAAAAAATAGTACCGTGAAAATATTAAAAGTAAAGAAATTCCTTATTTGTATATAACGAAATACAGTAGTGATGCTTAAGGTGGTTGAAAGCATTGCTGGTATACAGGGTTTAATTTTATCCAGCATTCAGAACTGCAGTATGTAGACTTTTCTGTGTTTTGAAAACAATTTTTATGAAATATTCTTAATACAAAAAAAAGAAAAAAAATATTTACCAAAATATCTGTTTTCTGCTAATTGCAATTCTTCTGGTATATATTCCGTTGTTCCATTGTGCATAGATGGCTCAGAACTTCACTTTTTATGGGTGTATGTAGATTTAATTGGCGACTTTATGTGGGATAGAAAGAGATATGAAACTGATTTCGTCCATACTTCACTCAAAGACTTTAAACTCAAAACAAGTAAGGGCTGAATTTGGGTGTAACCCAACATTTTTCAACCAGCAAGGATTGAAGGTTTCATATGTTGGCAAAGCTTTACATTAAACATATTTATATCATTAATGAAAGGCTAAGGTCGGGTGCTACCGAACATTTTATACTCTCGCAATTTGCAAGGATCAAAGACGGGGAAGCACATTCAGGTACAGAAAAATTTTATATTAAAAAATGTTGCGTAAGAATTGCAATCATATTTGGCATCATATTAACTTTTACTTAAGGTCTTATAATATATTATCATAAAATTAATATCGTCATAAAATCAATCTAACTAAGACAAATCATTTATATTCACGATATTAGTTCTGTGGGGAAAATTTTTATTACCGAATGACATAATACTAATCGAAATATTCTCATTTAATTTCGTTGAGACATCTTCTATGGGGATATTTGTGATATAAAGTCAAACAAAGGAACGAAATTTAATATATGGTGTACATGTGGAAAAAGTCAACCAGAAAGAGATAAGTCATTATTTTAGAAGTATGGGGTTTATACCGAGGCCTAGACCGATTTCTTTCATACTCATTGCTAAACTATATCACACATATTGTCTTATATAAAAGGTTTAATGTCATCTGGAAAGTCAGAAATCACTACATTGGGTATGTTGAGGCTATGGGAAGGTCTGAGCAGATAACATTTACTTTTGGCATTATAACATATTTCTACAATTTGATAGATATTATGTAGTATATTTGGGCTGGCGTAATTCGTAGATGGATTTCACACATTTTCGCCACCAAAGAGAATACTCAGGATTATAAGTTAATTTAATTTTGCTAGGATATCGTACATATTGACCGCTATACACGGCATAAAATAAACTGGAATTTTGAAAAGTATCATATTAGCTATATGGGGGCTAAGGGAAGCATGGGCTTTATTTCAGCAATTTTTGGCATTCGGAGTCCTTAGTAGCTGATTTCATCTGAATTTCATTACGATATCTCGCAGATTCACCGTTATATACGATATAAAATTAACCGAAAGTTCGAAAATGTTTATATTAGGTATATGGGAGCTAAGGGAAGTATTCACTTGATTTTACCCATTTTTGACACAGGGGCACTTTATTACAGTTTAGTATTAGTATTACTTTACTCACAGATTGACTGAAATTTTCCGGATTCCTAAATACTCTTCCCTACCATATTTACTGTAAGATTTAATGTTTCTGACCTGTATCTTCTGCGAGCCAACGCAATTTCAGTGCGCGCAGTATATTAACGCAACTAAATTCATTTTCTAAGAATTTTCAAACCATAGATGACTGTGTTTCCTTGTACCAAATTACGGGCTTGTATCTTAATTTGTTGCTTAGTTATAGCACTTTAGCCAGTAGTCCGATTACGCCCATCTGCAATACTAACCTTCTTATAGTGCCAAGGAACCAGTGTCCCAAGTTTTATCAAGAATTAATTTTTTTAATAATTAATAATTTTTACTCAAGTTATCACTTGCACGGACGACAGATAGTCACCCGGAATTCAACTCGTCGCGTAATACTGATTATTTATTTATATATAAAACCGTAATAATCTATCTCGGTTAGTTTAGGTGTTACAAACAACCGTTAGGTGAACAAAAATACTATGCTCTGTTGCCAGAGTATAAAACTATTTCCTTTTATCTTAAAGTGAAGGAGTGGAGGAAGAAATTGAGGGAGAGCTTTATATTATTGGTTAGGTAGCTTGAAACGCTATAAAATTGTATTGCGATATTTCAGCAAATCATACCAAGAGGTGCTTAGTTATGAAATTTCTTAGGAATACTTTCTCAAAATAATTATTAATAGAATAAGATAAAAAGCATTAATAAAACAAATATATATACAACGGCTCAGGGCTTATTTTTTCATGTTAAAATTCAGAATGTCAATAAGAAATTCCAAATTTTATGTCACAGCTTATTTCATGCACTTCGAGTTTTCTTTTTATGTAACTTAAATGACTGAATTTTAAAATATTTAACTTTTAATGTGGTACACTTGAGCCTTTAATACGGCATTTAACCTAGCTGGGATTGTTTCCACCAAAGTTTCCGCTGTTTACAGTCCGCTTTTGTTCCACTTTTCCAAATTGAATTTCTCAACTGTTCTTTGTTAACGATGTTGTTCTCTAATAAAGCCCATAAATTTTCGATCGATTATTGGTTCCATTAACTGCGGACAATTCCATATCAGCCACGTCTTCACAATTGCCGATTTGTGTTTTGGCTCATTATCCTGGTAATAACGGAAATCTTGGTGTATTCCAAGCTTCTCGACACATTGAAGTAAATTATCTTTTAATATTTTGAGGTCCATGGTTTTGTTAATTATACACATACACGCACAACCCCGTAATACTGCCACCTCCGTATTTTACAGTTGGCTTGACGTTCGAACATTTAAGGAGCTCAATAACTTTGACTCATCAGCAAAAATTATCATCTTCATGAAATCAAAAACTTTAGTTTTTAGCCCCTTGTGAAAGCAGCTCGGCGATTGAAGTCATATGCCTCACTGTTTCGGCGCAAAATTATTTGTCTAAATCCTGCTTTTTTGTGGTTTATTTAGGGTGTTATAGTTTGATTTTTTTTGTTATACTCTCGAAATATGTTGCTACAGAGTATATTAGTTTTGTTCACCTAACGTTGTTTGTAACACCTAGAACTAAACGAGTTAGATATAAACATATATATATATATATATATATATATATATAAATGGTCCGGATGAAAAGACGAGTTGAAATCCGAGTGACTGTCTGTTTGTCTGTCCGTCCCTCCGACCGTGCAAGCAATAACTTGAGTAAAAATTAAAATATTTTGATTTTGGCACACGTGTTCTTTGTCACCGTAAGACGGTTAGTATTGCAGATGGGCGTAATTGGACATCTGCCACGCCCACAAAATACCATTAATCTAAAACAGATAATGTGCCATAACTAAGGAGAAAATTAAGATATAAACGTGTTATTTGGTATAGAGTATCCCAGTAGGGTGGGCATATGTGGGGAAAATTTTTTGTTAAAGTGGGAATGGCCCCGCCCCCAAATAGGTTTAATATACATATCTCAGAAACCGTTAAAGCTATATTAATCAAACTTGCTCCGAGTAAGATTTTCTAGCATCCCATCATATATTGAGAAAATTAGTGAAATCGGATAATAACCACGGCCACCTCTCATACAAAAGTTATGTTGAAAACTACTAAAAGTGATATAACTCGCTGAAGGAACACGTTAGAAACATTAAATCTTGCAGCGAATATGATACGGAAAGGTTGCGTAGGAATCCACCTAAAACTTTGGTGACGGGCGTGGCACCGCACACTTTTAGGAGAAATACCGTGTCTCAACAATGCCCTAACCGATTTCAACAAAATTTGGTATGTGAGATTATATTTGCATTCTTATGTCACGCTGTGGAAATGGACGGAATGGATTAAACCACGCTTACTTCTTATATAACACAATTTTAAGTTTCATCTGATCCTTTCACTTTAACAGTAGATAAATCGAGCAGGAATTAAGATATGAAAATCAAACTTTGCAGAAATAGTGCTTTCAAGATATTCCATCTCATGCGTAAAAATAGCCGAAATCAGATTACAACTTTCAAGCATCCCATCATATATTGAGAAAATGAGTGAAATCGGACCACGAAATGAATGAAATAACCATCCCCACCTCCCACACATAAGTTATTTTGAAAACTACTAAAAGTGATATAACTCGCTGAAGGAACACGTTAGAAACATTAAATCTTGCAGCGAATATGATACGGAAGGGTTGCGTAGGAATCCGTGTAAAGTTTTAGTGACATGCGTGGCAACGCCCACTTTTAGGAGAAATACCGTGTCTGAAGAATGCCCTAACCGATTTCAACAAAATTTGGTATGTGACACTGTATTTGCCTTCTTATGTCACGCTGTGAAAATGGACGAAACCCGATAAAAACCACGCTTACTTCTTATATAACACAATTTTAAGTTTCATCTGATCCTTTCACTTTAACAGTAGATAAATCGAGCAGGAATTAAGATATGAAAATCAAACTTTGTACAAACAGTCCCTTCCTGATATATCATCTTATGCGTAAGAATAGACGAAATCGGATAATAGCTTTTCAACCCACTAGATACCCAATATTAGGACCTCAGTGCCTCTATCTGACTTTTTATCGAAAATATTGGGAAATTTGTAAGATATCATAATGAAATTGGAGGGTTATCTTCCCATTATAATAATGTGCTCTTGTGTCAAAAATGAGGAAAATTGGGTAAATGCTTACCCTAGCCCCCATATACCTATTATAAGGATTTTCAACTTCCCTGTAGACTTTATACCATATACAATGGTAAGTATGTAAGACATCGTAATGAAATTGGAGGATTATCTTTCCATGATAATAGTGTGACATAGTGTCAAAAATGGCGAAAATCAAGGAATACTTCCCCAAGACCCCATATACTTAATATAAGGATTTTCAACCTCTGGGTAGACTTTATACCATATACGACGGTCAATATGTAAGATATCTTAACAAAATTAAGTGAACGTGTAATATCGGATATACCATAGGTAATTGCCGAAAATGTGTGAAATCGGTCTACGAATTATCCCACCTCCGATATACTGCATATAATGATTTTCGCTATTCGGGCAGACTTTATGCCGAATATGTCGGTCACTGTGTGAGTTACCTTCACAAAATTGCGTAAAAACATGTTCTCTAATATACTTGAATAATGAGCTAATGAATAAGAGTTAATGTGGTCATTGGAGATCTTCCTCTATCCTAAAAATGCCCGATATAAGAATTCCAGTTTCCATATGACTTTAAACCTTAAATGAGTTAAATGAAGCAAAATATAACAATGAAAGTACATGAGTCTAAGGCCTGTAATATAAGTTAATAAGATATCAAATATGATTGATCCATTGACGACTTCGTCGGATAATGAATGTTGAAAGCATATCCCGGTTCTGATCCTTGCACATTGCGAGTATAAAATGTTCGGTTACACCCGAACTAAGCCCTTTCTTACTTGTTTAATATAAAGTTATGCCAGCACCTGAAAACATTTCTCCGCCTCTGATCCTTGCACATTGCGAGAGTATAAAATATTCGGTTACACCCGAACTTAGCCCTTTTTTACTTGTTTTGTATTCGATTTACATTATACTGTGTACTGTTGTGTGACTCAATTTTACTCAATCAGCGACTTTCCAATTCCGAAATGGTTTATTACCAATTCTCGCTGTTCAACTGTCGTCCCGCTGGGTCACTTAGCTAAATTTTTCTTCCGATCACTAAGTTTAAAATCAAACTCTAAATGGAATAAAATAATAATTGAATATGAATTGTAAAAGGTAGAGAAGTTAAATAAAGGATTGGTAGACTGGGTTTCCCAAATTCAAATTTTACCAATTCGAGGTATAAAAAAAACTATCCACAAGATTATTATTATTTGATACATTGTAGAGTCCTACTGAATAATTTTTTCTGTTTTCATTGTCATGGCTATTTTTTCACTATTTTCTGATCCATTACTGCGCAGTGATGTCATTTCATTTTTACGAAATAGTTTTAGAAAACACTAAGTACCATATGTTCCTCATTTTTCGTATTTTAAATAACCAACAATATTTAGATTAAGGAGTGATCCCTCATAAGTTATATAGTAGTTAAACCGACTTTTAAAAGAGATTGTCATATTCCATGGGCCTTAGATTTTACTTACCTGGCGAAACTGTTTTTTCCAAGACTCTAATCAAATGAAGAGTAACTTGAGCATTCATTTTGAACTGCTGCTTGAGAATATTATTGTTCTCGATCTAGAAAAAAATAACAGAAGAAATAAGAGATAACATGGAATTATCAAAATTAAATCACATAGAACAACCAAAGCCTTATTATACAGCGATGATGAAATACAGGTACTAAAAATTAAGACATCGGCAGCGCAGATGAGGTGGCCATTAGATTGCTGAGCTCGTTGAATGCTATAATAAATAAGGTTGCAGAGAGAGGAGAGTATTGAGGTATGCCATTGCGTACAGGGTAAGCATTGTACTTGTTGTTGTTTACGCTTCCAGACAGTTTACAGTTTGAGAGAAATGCTTTTATGAAATCATACATTTTGTTTCCAATGTCCCATTTCTTGAATTCTTCTCTTTTATCTTTATTTACAAATTATTTGGCTTGATAGGGTAATAAAATTAGAGTGGAAGTTGAAATTGTTTGCCCATGTTATCGTGAAATTTTCTTCCACATGTTGGGGAATGCAGGACTTTGGAGAGACTGAATAAAGTAGATATTTTGTATTTATATCCACCTGAAAGAATTTTATATCCCTCCAAATTTTTTTTTGAATAAGGAATTTCGATCTCGGTTTAATCATATTAAATCCGGATAATCAGAGTAGTTATGAAGGGAAAGTAGTCATTGTTATGAAGATTTTATTATATGAGAAAGGAAATTTTAGGGGCTATAGATGCTGAACAAGGGGCAATATCTACACGGGTGAATAATCAGTAGAGAACAAGTCCGTACATTGAAATCTTCTATGAATATTTTGGGGGTAAGATGTGCATTTGCAATACTAATAACATCACTTGCATTAAACTTTTGATGTGGGGGAATGTAGCACGTGGCAACAGAAAGCTTGAAACCTATTTGGATTTTGATAGCAATGACGGATATGTTGGAGGAGATAGCAATACGTGCATGTTTGATTTGTTTTTTCATAAAAAGACAGTGTGTTGTTTAGCTGGTTTATTTTGAGGTTGGTTGAGAAAGTGACCGATGTATTTGTGAGGAGTGTATGGTGTTTTGTTTACTGGGAGGTGTGGGAGTTTTACCCTGCATATTGTTTTATTGTGCTGATTTTTTTTGCAATAGTGATAAGTTTTACGAGAAGTAGTAAATTGCCGCCTCGTTATTCCCTAATTTTTATTACTTCACACCTAATATGTTTTAAGCAACAAAATTTATTCATGGGCTTATTTGTTTCACTTGAACCTACTACTACGTATTTAAGGGTATATTTTGTTTTTGTTATAGAAGTAGCGTGAGAAGAAGAATGTATGCAGCAGCAGAATTATGCCGAAAATACAAGTGCAGATTTCTGCATGCATCAGAAACATTTGTACTGATTTGACAGTTGCTGTTCTGCACCTCAATGCAGATCTGCATGGCATGTGAAATTTTAATTTTTCTGCGCAGAATCAATGCTGACAACATAAAAATTATCCTTTTTGCGCTAAGTCTGGCACCGCTCTGAATTTACTATCAGCTGTTTTGCAAAAATGGAAGAAAAATTAATTCAATTTGTTAGCGAAAACAGGTTTATGTTCGATAAAGCAAATAACTATAAAATTAATAATTTGCGTGATCAGAAATTTGAATAACTTCCGAAACATTGAACATTCCAGATAAAATCAATAATTTTATAAACGAACCCATAATTCATAAATGTATGTATTGAATGTTTTTAGCTGAGAAGTTAAAAGGCGCGTTGGCGAATGTTACGGGACAAATTCTGTAAAGACATTAAAAAGAACCCATCCGGAAACGGTGCAGATTCACCACATAAGAGGTGGAAGTGGCCAGGCAGATGTTTTTAAAAGATGTGACAATGGTGAGTTTGATATGTTATGTTGATATAATCAGCAGATATATTGTTTATCTGAAGTAATTCTATAATTTGTTATATTTGCAATGCTAATAAAAACTTTGCACTTTCAGCACTCGGGGCAATTATGAGGAGCTTCAACAAACTCAAGCTCAAACAAACGATATGACTTCTTCCTTAGCGATTTTGGTGAATCCGCCTGCATCACCATGACATCGCCGCCCACCTCACAACCACCAGAACCGACACCGCATACGAGTCGGCGCAAAAGGAAAATTGAGGACATAATCGAAAGTGTCAACAACGATTTTAAGAAAGTTGCATCCTTGGCAGAAAATGTATTAATGGGTGGCAGGGATAAATCTGCCATACACCTAATTTTTGAAAGCCTTGCTGTCCAAGCGGAGGGGGCTAACTTGACGTGCATGGAATTGTCAGAACTACAAATCCAAATGTGTCAAACATTCCACAACTTCTTACAAAACACGAAAACAATATTTGCGTGCTAATATTTTTTTATTAACTCTTTTATGTTTGAACTAAATATATGTTTAATACTATGTAATATAATTTAAAGTAAGATAATTCAAGTGGAGTTTAATAAAAGTAAAATAAACTAGAGAAAGTTAAGTTAAATGAAATTAAAAGAAAATTCATCAAAATGAAATAAATAGAAATTATTTTAAGTTTACGTTTGAGAAATAAACGTTATTACATAAAATGAAAAAGTAAATCTGGTTAAATATTTATTAAAGAATAGATAATTTTGTTTTTAATTTTCACATCGTATTGCATTCGCGCTTGACATTACCATACTCTGTTGTAATGGCGCTACAAATTGTCTCCACAACCCTTCTATTAATGTGCCATTTTCATTTATTTGGTCAACAAAGTTTGCAGGAGTATAGAAGGCGTGATTGTGAAATTTTACAAAATTATGTCGCAAAGGGCTCAATGCAAAAGATTTAATATCGAAAAAAACCGAGAAAAGCACCTTATATGTCAAAACAAAATGTTTCTAAAAGGGTACATTTTGGTCAAGAGCATGCCAACTGGCCAGTGGAGAAATGGCGTAATATCCTATCGTCAGATGAGTCTAAATGTAAGATGTTTTATGCTGTGTGCACATGTCCGAAGACCAATGAAAACCGATTTCAAACCACAATACACAGATTAAAAACACAACCATTAAACATGGAGAAGGATCCATCATGGTTTTGGGATGCTTTTTCTGTCGGGAGGAGACAATGAGAGCAGCAACTTATTACAATATTTCAAGTGAAGTTTTGTTATCTAATGCTGAAGACAATGTGCCGCTTCGATAGGTGTTTCAGCAAGACAATGACCCAAACCACACATCGAAGCTAGTAAAAAAAAATGGTTCTCAGATAACAACATTATCGTCGCATTTAAATCCAATTAAGAACTTCTAGCGAGAGTTGAATATTATTTTAGGGGTAAAAAACTATCCAATAATAATGACCTCTGGTCACTGGTAAAGGAAGCATGAGAAACTGTTCCCCACCCCACATGTCAAAAATTGATTGCATCTATGTATCGTCGATGTCGGGCCGTTGTACATAATAAAGGCTTAACAACCAAATAAAAAAAAAACGTATAATTAAATTTTTTTAAATAAAACTTAAATTTTTGGCAAAGTCCCGATTTTTTCACACCATAAATTGAGATGAGCGATTGAAATAGTTTTTATTTTTTCTATGTGGATAGAATTATATATTATTTTTTTTATTATTAGATACTATGTACATTAGCTATTTTCAAAATAAAAAACTTACTCAGAAATAAATGAAAATACTTGTTTTCTTTGGATTTATATGACATATCGCAATACCCTATTATTTTTCACATGACTGCATATAAGTGTACGTGGTGTGTTCAAAAAAATAACGGGAATGTTCTTCGACTTAAATAGACATGGTGCATAATGAATTATTGCCTCAAGGTCAAACGGCCAATAAGGAGTACCACAAGTTCTACACCGTTTACGTGAAGCAATCCGAAAAAAAAAACGCCCGGAGCTGTGGAGAAACAATTCACAGCTTTTGCTCACTTTTGCTCAATTCTGCTCGCACTTCGTTGCTTGTTCGTGACTTCTTGGCTAAAAACAATAATGTAACGATGCCCCAGCCTCTATATTCGCCAAACATGACTCCGTGTGACTTTTTCCTATATCCAAAAATAAAGAGAACCTTAAAGGCCGTCGTTTTACAAGTATAGATGACATTAAAAGCGCATCGCTGAAAGAGCTTAGGCTATCTCCAAAGATCGAATTTGAGAAGCGTTTCGACGTTTGGAAGAAGCGATGGCATAAATGAATAATATCAAATGGATACTATTTTGAAGGTAATAACATTAACGTAGACGAAAGAATATTTTTTTTAAGAAATTAAAATTCCCGTTATTTTTTAAACACACCACGTAACATAATTTTAAATTTCATCTAATTCTTTCACTTTAAAGTATATAAATCAAGCACCAATTAAGATATTGGAATGAAACTTTGTACAAATAGTGCCTTCAAGATATGCCATCTCATGCGAAAAAATAGTTGAAATCGGCATACAACTTTTTAAGCCACTATATACCCAATACAAGGACCACAGTGCCTATGGCTGACTTTATACCGAAAATATCGGTAACTGCACGAGATATCGTAATGAAATTCGAGGATTATCTTTCCAATAATAATGTGCTATTATGTCAAAAATGGGGAAAATCGGGTAAATTCTTCTCCTATCCCCCATATACTTAATATAAGGATTTTCAACCTTCCGATAGACTTTATATCATAAATAACGGTAAATCTGTGAGATATCTTAATGAAATTCGAGAATTATCTTTTTATAGACTTAATACCATATATTGCGGTTAATATGAGTTATCCCTGTGAAATTCAGAGAGCTTTTCTTTCCGATAATAGTGTATCCGTATGCTTAAAATCGATAAAACTGGGTAGATACTTCCTCTGGTCTCCACATACTTAATGTAAGAATTCTTAGCAAAGCCGCTTACTCCTAATATAATGATTTCCGCTTTTCTGGTAGACTTTTTATAGTAATGAAAGTACGTGAGTCTATGATCTGTAATATAAGTTAATAAGATATCAAATATGATTGTAATCCATTCACTTTTTCGTCGAATAATGAGTGTTGGATTCTTCCGCAACATTTTTTAATATGAAGTTCTGCCTGCACTGGTTACACCCGAACTTATTCCTTCCTTACTTATTTCTTTATTATTTTAGGTAGGAGATTGGATGGTCACCGAGTATTAAGAATGGTCGAGGATGGTAGCGACGACATGGGATTAGAAGTGTCGGCCGAAGTGCTCATACCTTTCATTAAAAAACGCAAAGCGCAATTATTTGGAAGAATTGCTGAGAGGCCTATAATTATTTATCCAGTCACGGGTATGAGAAGCAGAGGACGGGACTCATACATAAAGTATTGAGTTAAGTGAATAAATCGAATTGAACAAAACGTTAAATGTTGAGTTAAAGCTATTTTTACAATAACTTATAAAAATAAATATTTAGAAACAATTTATTGAAGTGATAGCATGTGAAAAGTGCTTAGTATAAGTGTAAAATTCACTATAAATCGAAAAATTACATATTTAAAATTGTTACATTTTTAACTTTAAATATAAATATCTTAAAAACTATAAGTTTGGAATATATATATAAATATATATATATATATATATATATATATTCTTAATAAATTATTCTTAATATATATATATAAGAATATATATATATTCTTAATCTGGAGAACTTCCTCTATCAGCGCATACCCATTTTAATCCCTAATTCGGGGGAAGCTATTCGAAAGTTTTCCCCTTAAAACTTTGCTGACATGGTCATGGAGTATTTTTGGAAAAAATTAAATCAAGAAAAAAAATCAAGAAAAAAAATCAAGAAAAAAATCAAGAAAAAAAATCAAGGAAAAAAAATCAAGAAAAAAAACCAAGACAAAAAAAATTAAGAAAATAAAATATCAAAAAAAAAATATCAAGAAAAAAATTTAAGAAAAAAAAATCAAGAAAAAAAAAGCAAGAAAGAAAAAATCTAGAAAAAAAAAAAATCAAGAAGGAAAATAAATTAAAAATAAAAAAATACACTTATTATCCATAAAAGCCTTTTTTTTATTAAATTGGGAAAACTACTTCCTTTTATTTTTAGTGGATATTTGTTTCCTGCATTTGGGGTAGAGAACGTCCAACTTAGGGATGGTTCCTGGTGTGCCGATTGTCAAACTGGTCCACTTTTCGCAGCGGTACTGAAAACGATGAGCATGTTTCACTACAGAAAATTATTAGCGTGTTTAACCACAGTTGAACATCATCCGACTTGAAAATAACAGATTTGAGCATTATAGAGAGAAATACTGTTATTTTCAATGTTAGTAAATGTACGCTTATTTACAATGCGCAAAGGACTGCAAACAATTTATAGATATTTTGCTTATATTTGGTATCAAAATACATAGGTATATATATACATATGTACAAACTGACCTAATTCATGACGAATTCCATAAAATATTTTGAAATATATAATAAAGAAAGGCTTTTATCATTACCTATATATATAGTTAATATAAATTTGATTAGATATGTAGTATATTCAATTTATTTACTTTGGTCGTTAAACGTTTGTACATACATGGGTAATTATGTGAAGTTCATGATTTTTGTTTTTATGTCACAGAGTTGTAGTGAATGCAGTGCGTTCGCTGGTAAAGGGGCACAGGCGCATATATGTATATATTTTCGTTAATTTCTTATGCCTATGTAGATATACTACTATTAATACAAATTTTCGACAATATATATTAAGCGAATTCTACTGTCTGTATCACTTAAAATGGCCCTGTAAAGCTTGCTGTTTGCGAAACGGCAAAGTGTCGTTGCTGGTAGAAAGTCCGAGCTGTTCCGAAATAAATAAATTAAGCAAACGACCACTGCTTCCCTTGCCCCTAAAACGCTTTACCGACAAACTTTCGTGAGTATGTATGTTTATGTATGAGCATGCACACATATCGGCATAGATTTTTGTCATTCATAGAAAATATTTTAGAATTCAAAAATTACTTTGTCGTCACTTTGGTTTGCGGGGTTGTGACTTTTTCATTCTGGAAGTAACATCAGAGTTTTTCAATTTATGATTTTTAGCTTTTGTCATCATCGCGAAAAGGTGCTTGTAGGTAAACGCAAGCATGGGGAGATGTGTATGGGCATTTGCTTTTATGAATGAAGCGACTTTGCTTGTGGAATGTGCACTTGCGTTCTTGAATGAAAATGTTTTTGTGATGTCATTTACTACAAAATTGGGCTTCATCTATTTGGCTGCCATATTAACTTGCGATGGTGCTCATGCGCTTTGAAACGATTGCTGTTTTTGTAGACTAATGTTTGTAGTTTTCGCTGAGGGCTGACATACTTACATGTGTACGCATATATATATATATATACATACTTACATGTGTACGCATATATATATATATATACATACTTACATGTGTACGCATATATATATATATATACATACTTACATGTGTACGCATATATATATATATATACATACTTACATGTGTACGCATATATATATATATATACATACTTACATGTGTACGCATATATATATATATACATACTTACATGTGTACGCATATATATCTATATATACATACTTACATGTGTACGCATATATATATATATATACATACTTACATGTGTACGCATATATATATATATATACATACTTACATGTGTACGCATATATATATATATATATACATACTTACATGTGTACGCATATATATATATATATACATACTTACATGTGTACGCATATATATATATATATACATACTTACATGTGTACGCATATATATATATATATACATACTTACATGTGTACGCATATATATATATATATACATACTTACATGTGTACGCATATATATATATATATACATACTTACATGTGTACGCATATATATATATATATACATACTTACATGTGTACGCATATATATATATATATACATACTTACATGTGTACGCATATATATATATATAAATACTTACATGTGTACGCATATATATATATATATACATACTTACATGTGTACGCATATATATATATATATACATACTTACATGTGTACGCATATATATATATATACATACTTACATGTGTACGCATATATATCTATATATACATACTTACATGTGTACGCATATATATATATATATACATACTTACATGTGTACGCATATATATATATATATACATACTTACATGTGTACGCATATATATATATATATACATACTTACATGTGTACGCATATATATATATATATATATATACATACTTACATGTGTACGCATATACATTCATATACATACTTACATGTGTACGCATATATATATATATATACATACTTACATGTGTACGCATATATATATATATATATACATACTTACATGTGTACGCATATATATATATATATACATACTTACATGTGTACGCATATATATATATATATATACATACTTACATGTGTACGCATATATATATATATATATATATACTTACATGTGTACGCATATATATATATATATATATACATACTTACATGTGTACGCATATATATATATATACATACTTACATGTGTACGCATATATATATATATATACATACTTACATGTGTACGCATATATATATATATATACATACTTACATGTGTACGCATATATGTGTACGCATACATATATATATATAAATATAGGTTTGTGTATGCGCCTTTATAGGGTAATGTCATATACACATATGTATGTATAAATAAATGACAAATGATCTTTTATTGACTTGAACTCGTGAAGGCGTTCATGCATACATATGCGCACGTGCAGATATATGAGTATGTAAGTTTCATTTGACGAAAGATGTATATATTATAATAAATTTAATTTCTACTAATAACAAATACAAAAAATTTTCATAGGAAAATATATTACTTAGAACTCACAGTAAATTATTAAGACGTGGTCGGTTTGTACATATTGACTACCAATATTAATTTAGAGATTGCATAATTTATTTGGAATGTAATCAGTTGTGCATGCATTTATTCACACAAGGAATTTCATACTAGTAGGTATGATTGCATATATAAGTATGAACATAATATGAACTGTAATATTAATATAAACTTCTGAGCATATTTTTCATTCAATGCTCAACACTGCTAACACGCCATAGTATATATTTCTCCTTCCAAGCTGGCTGTGGTGAAACATTCTCATAGTTTTTTGTTAGATTTTGACTATTCACATGCTGGACCGCAATTGAACCTATTTGAACTCTATTTTAGGCGTCCTTTGTTTAAACTATAATCTTTCTTCTTAATTTCTTTTGGTTCGATTGCAAAATATGTAGATTTGGTAACGCTTATTATTTATCAACATGCAACGCTTTTGCTGTAGTGTGAACCAATCAAATTGAATAAAAAATGAAACATTTAATTGATTTTTTTAATTATTAATAAAAATAAATAAAAATATAATAACAATGATATAACTAAAATCTGTCCTAATAGAGCTGATGGCCGCAAAAGATTGTCGAAATTATTGACACTCTAAAGATATCAAAGGAACGTTATGGACATATGGTTCATATTGTATATATGTACATATGTATATTGTATATATGTAATGTGAAAGATTTGTGCAAAGCCGCTGTTACGCCTCGTCCCAAAACAACAAGGAATTGAAGATTCTGACCGTGACATCGATATGTGACAATGTATGCAACATGGCTCCAGCTCCATCATTTTACTCTGGAGTCCAATCCATATGTAACCGGAATGGGCACGGATTTTTATCCAACCAAGGACTGTTAACCCGGCACCATTTATCGAAATAATTGTTGAATGTTTTCTACCGCTAAAATAAGTAGAAGGCACATCTCAACTTGCAAAAATTGTGGCATCTATACTTTTGTATATGAATGGAATAAATTTCATCGAATATCTTAAAAGGAAAAAACCACCAATTACCATGTGGTTACTGAAACTGAAACGTTTAAAAGAAAATCGTTGAAAACGGCCATTTGAAGAAAAAATAAGTGTCATTTCATTAATCACTAGTGTCACATCATTTACATTATTTTTTCATATTCTTAGGCTTCAAAACAACATTTACTGGAATGGAATTTAGCGGCATTATTATAAAAAAAATATATTCTTTGAAGTTATAGAACTATTTTGAAGTAAATTTTAGTAAAAAAAAAAGTTATATCGAGAAGTTGGAATATTATTAAGATTTCCCAGATATCTGTAATTTTGGGACTCCAAAAAAAAAAATATTATATCTACTATTATTTTTCAAAGACCCTTCCATTAAGTGGTTCAGCAAAATTCTCTAAAGTTCACCACTACAATAAGATTATTCAATAAGCAGCTTTGATGATACGTATGTAATTTTTATAATGACTGGTTTAAAAAGGACTGTTTCGTGTAATTTTTTCAAGATATCCGCCAATGAATAAGACTTGTTACAAAATATTCAATAGTTGCAACAGCAAGAAATCGAAATATAGATACATATGAATATAGAATATTAATAAGCGTTGCATTGGGAGTTTTTAATTTCTGGATCGAAGAAATTCTGTACATGGCCAAAGTTGGTTCCGTCTGAGTTATATCAGAGTCCTACAGAAGGTTGCTTTGGTCTAAGGAAATTACCTACTTAACGTTTACCCGCCATAGAAACTGGTTTTAAGTGCTGCCTAAGCCTAAACCTGCTTTGACTCTAATTAGAACCTCAGATGTAATAACCCGGTTTCGCTTTTTTTTCCACAAATATTTCACTTTTAAGATCAGTTTTCTTTGCTAGCACTAATATACAAATCATTTTGTTTTCTAATGAATTGCAATAAAATAAGTTTAAAAAATTTTTTGGATTTGACATTAATATATAATGAATAAAAGTACACCACAAAAGTACATACATACCTAACTTCGCTTACAATAATTAACTTTTCGGCCATTATATGTTTTTTCAAAGCAGTCCACATTTTAACTGAAGAATTTACTTACGTATTCTTGGTTATCGCACCAAAATATTAGTTAGTTGCTTCCTTCAGGTATTTGCCGATGGTTTGTTAAATCAGATGAAGATTCTATACAATTGATAACAATACACCTTTTCTAAATTTAATGACAAAGCTATCAAATCCAGACCGACACCGACTCGCGGAAAAACACACGGAATGTTAAAACGCATTCTTAGTGCTGCCACCTTTTGTTCAACTTTCTTTATCCAACCTTTACAGTGAATTATACGCACGATTTATAGTACAGGGCCAAGGAATTTGCGACTAACCGAAACTAATCTAAATTTGCGTAGAAACGAATGTATACACACATTACAACAAAACAACCTATGAGTAAGAAAAGGATGATTCATGTGATCGTACTGAAAAGCTACCGCAAACTTGTCAACGCGCCCTTATGAAAAGGAAGGAAATCTTAGCTGAAATTCTCGCTAGATCTCTAATAAACTACGTATGATTTAACAGATAGCTGATTTACTAGGGTTCTGTGCGATCGATAAAAATTTTCTCTATTTGTACATAAGTTTGTACAAAATTTATACTGTTTATCAAGAATTCGAGGTAATTTAACGGAACTCTCAATAGTTAATACATATTATCTCTTTAATCTTACTGTGCAATGTTTTTGACTATGAGTAGTTATCCTGCTAGCTATTGCCGCACAAAAAAATTGGATCGGCAACATGTACACCATTTTCGTCGACTGATGCTTGTGTCTGCTATTTTTATGTTTTGTTGTAAAAAATCTCGTTGGTAAAGTTAGGTTGTGTGCCAAACGGTAACTTTTTTGTCGATCGGTGTGTGTTGGTTTAAATTTTTCTCGAGTGTGCACGATTGCTCAATTGTAAAGCAAAATGTGGCAAAAATAAGGTAAAATAAAATAAGGAAAAGTAAATTTTTAAATAATTTATTGTCTAAATATAGTCAAATACATAAAACTGTTATTCTAATAAATTGCAATGACATTATCGCCTTGATTCTCGCACCTGTTTACTCAATGAACGACGTATGTAAAATGGACCTGTATGTCGTGTATGGCGATCGAAACCATGTATGGGAGCTAGGGGAAGTATCTATACGATTTTACCCATTTTTGGTATAAGGACAACTTATCATGGAAAGATAACCCTAGAATTTCAAAGGGATATCTCAAATATTTACCGTTATGTATGGTGTAGTCTAACGGTAGGTTGGGAATCCTTATAATAGTCAACTGGGACTACTTTCCCTAATATTTGGGCGGTTTCCTCCATTTATGAATCGAGAATACATTTTTATCATGAAAAGATACTCTTTGAATTTCATTAAGATAACTCGTATATTGACCGATATTTTCAGTATAAAGGCAACCATTGATATTGAGCCACTGAGATCTTTATATTGGGTACCTGGGATTTTGAAAAGTTATTTACCGATTTTAACCATTTTTGCGCAAGAGATGGCATATCTTAAACGCATTATTTGTTCCAAGGTTTATTCCAATATCTTAATTAGTTCTTAATTTATGTACTTTAAAGAGTAAGAATCACATGTAATTTGAAATTTTTGGAAGTAGGCGTGCATGTTATCCGATCCCTTTTTACGGCGTGACGTGGGGATGCCTTTACAAATTTATGTATACAATTTGGTTGACATTGGTAGAGCGATTCCTGAGATATTAAAATTCTTGTAAAAGTGGGCAATGATACACCATTGTCCAAAATTCAGACGGATTCTTATGCAGCCTTTTCGTACTATATTTGATGTAAGATTTAATGTTTCTGACGTTTTTTCTCACCGAGTTAACGCACTTTATTTACTGTATGGGAGGTGGTCGTGCTTGTAATTCGATTTCCTTAATTTTCCTACTATATGAGGAAGTGGTAGAGACTTTTCCTGAGCAGGTTTGATTGATATAGCTTCACGTTGAGGAGATATGTACATTAAATCTATTTGCCATTCCCATTTTAAAAAAAATTTCCAACCACAGGGGCCTCTGGCCACTACGATTCTCTATACCCAATTACACGTTTGTACCTTACTTTGTTGCTTAGTTATAGTACTTGTTTATGTTTAGGTATAGAACATGTTTACCAATTTTCATCGAGATATATCACTTTTACTGAAGTTATTGCTCGCACGAATGGACGAACGGATGGACGGAGAGACAATCATTTGGAATTCAACTCGTCTCTTTATCCTGATCATTCATATTTACATAACTCCATATCTACCTCGATTAGTTTTAGGTGTTACAAACAACCGTTAAGTGAAGAAAATTAATAAAATCTATTGCAAGATGTTGCCAGAGTATACAAATGTTTCGTAAGACTTCACGATTTTTTATTCGACGAAATTTTGAATGGATTGCAATCATATTTGGCATCATAGTAACATTTACTTTAGGTCGTATACACTTAAAGTCAATCTAACTAAGACAAGTCATCTATTTATTTATAATTTTTTTATATTATTATAATATATAATCCATTAAAAGGAAGAGCTAGCTACTAAGGCCTTCGACTTTTTCTATCCTTATTTTATTTCTTTTAATATATTATTTGAACACACTTGTACTATATATTTGAGATCTTACACACTTTGAGAAACTTGTTGATAGCGGTAATGTCAGTATTGGTAGTCTTCTGAGAGCTGGTTGGTTTCGTGCTACCAAATGTAATTGATGTAAAGCAATTCATTCGTCCAATATGTGATTGTAACAGTCATATATCTGATTGCAATGTATAAAACTTGGTTTATCGGTTCTATCCAGTAAATTGCAATGTGAACTTAAGGTGTGGCCTATCTTGAGGCGCACAAAAGTTCTTAGGTATTGACATGAGCAGTAAATTTGGTAATTTGGTTTGGACCCGGTGGGATTTTGTTCTTTGTAGTGGTGATGATAATTTGACTCGGCTTTGGCTACTGTCGCGTTGTAAACTTTTTTCACCAACATGTCCTGACGTACACAAGAGGTTAATGATATTTGTTTGTTGGTATAAAATTTCTTTCTGAAAAATTTTCTGATTAACACTGTGTTATTTGTTACATTCAAAAGTGTGTTGATTATCGATTTGCTATCGCTGCAAATGATATGGTTTTTTTCCAGTTTATTCAACGAAAATAACTGCTTCGTATAGCGCAGCTGCTTCAGCTGTATGTACAGAGCAGTACGTTGTTAATACACCGATAGCTATAGTGACACCTTGATCGTTTGTCGCGGTAGTGACCCAACGAAGTATGGGTATATGATTTTGAGTGATTGGTTTAGATAACTTTCAATTCTGGTTTATAAGGATCTATTGTGCCAGTTTTTTTTTACAGAAACCTTGGTTCCTGATGTTTTACACGAATGTACTAAAAATTAAGACATCGGCAGCGTAGATGAGGTGGCCATTAGATTGCTGAGCTGGTTGAATGCTATAATAAATAAGGTTGCAGAGAGAGGAGAGTATTGAAGTATGCCATTGCGTACAGGGTAAGCATTGTACTTGTTGTTGTTTACGCTTCCAGACAGTTTACAGTTTGAGAGAAATGCTTTTTATGAAATCATACATTTTGTTTCCAATGTCCCATTTCTTGAATTCTTCTCTTTTATCTTTATTTACAAATTATTTGGCTTGATAGGGTAATAAAATTAGAGTGGAAGTTGAAATTGTTTGCCCATGTTATCGTGAAATTTTCTTCCACATGTTGGGGAATGCAGGACTTTGGAGAGACTGAATAAAGTAGATATTTTGTATTTATATCCACCTGAAAGAATTTTATATCCCTCCAAATTTTTTTTTGAATAAGGAATTTCGATCTCGGTTTAATCATATTAAATCCGGATAATCAGAGTAGTTATGAAGGGAAAGTAGTCATTGTTATGAAGATTTTATTATATGAGAAAGGAAATTTTAGGGGCTATAGATGCTGAACAAGGGGCAATATCTACACGGGTGAATAATCAGTAGAGAACAAGTCCGTACATTGAAATCTTCTATGAATATTTTGGGGGTAAGATGTGCATTTGCAATACTAATAACATCACTTGCATTAAACTTTTGATGTGGGGGAATGTAGCACGTGGCAACAGAAAGCTTGAAACCTATTTGGATTTTGATAGCAATGACGGATATGTTGGAGGAGATAGCAATACGTGCATGTTTGATTTGTTTTTTCATAAAAAGACAGTGTGTTGTTTAGCTGGTTTATTTTGAGGTTGGTTGAGAAAGTGACCGATGTATTTGTGAGGAGTGTATGGTGTTTTGTTTACTGGGAGGTGTGGGAGTTTTACCCTGCATATTGTTTTATTGTGCTGATTTTTTTTGCAATAGTGATAAGTTTTACGAGAAGTAGTAAATTGCCGCCTCGTTATTCCCTAATTTTTATTACTTCACACCTAATATGTTTTAAGCAACAAAATTTATTCATGGGCTTATTTGTTTCACTTGAACCTACTACTACGTATTTAAGGGTATATTTTGTTTTTGTTATAGAAGTAGCGTGAGAAGAAGAATGTATGCAGCAGCAGAATTATGCCGAAAATACAAGTGCAGATTTCTGCATGCATCAGAAACATTTGTACTGATTTGACAGTTGCTGTTCTGCACCTCAATGCAGATCTGCATGGCATGTGAAATTTTAATTTTTCTGCGCAGAATCAATGCTGACAACATAAAAATTATCCTTTTTGCGCTAAGTCTGGCACCGCTCTGAATTTACTATCAGCTGTTTTGCAAAAATGGAAGAAAAATTAATTCAATTTGTTAGCGAAAACAGGTTTATGTTCGATAAAGCAAATAACAACTATAAAATTAATAATTTGCGTGATCAGAAATTTGAATAACTTCCGAAACATTGAACATTCCAGATAAAATCAATAATTTTATAAACGAACCCATAATTCATAAATGTATGTATTGAATGTTTTTAGCTGAGAAGTTAAAAGGCGCGTTGGCGAATGTTACGGGACAAATTCTGTAAAGACATTAAAAAGAACCCATCCGGAAACGGTGCAGATTCACCACATAAGAGGTGGAAGTGGCCAGGCAGATGTTTTTAAAAGATGTGACAATGGTGAGTTTGATATGTTATGTTGATATAATCAGCAGATATATTGTTTATCTGAAGTAATTCTATAATTTGTTATATTTGCAATGCTAATAAAAACTTTGCACTTTCAGCACTCGGGGCAATTATGAGGAGCTTCAACAAACTCAAGCTCAAACAAACGATATGACTTCTTCCTTAGCGATTTTGGTGAATCCGCCTGCATCACCATGACATCGCCGCCCACCTCACAACCACCAGAACCGACACCGCATACGAGTCGGCGCAAAAGGAAAATTGAGGACATAATCGAAAGTGTCAACAACGATTTTAAGAAAGTTGCATCCTTGGCAGAAAATGTATTAATGGGTGGCAGGGATAAATCTGCCATACACCTAATTTTTGAAAGCCTTGCTGTCCAAGCGGAGGGGGCTAACTTGACGTGCATGGAATTGTCAGAACTACAAATCCAAATGTGTCAAACATTCCACAACTTCTTACAAAACACGAAACCAATATTTGCGTGCTAATATTTTTTTATTAACTCTTTTATGTTTGAACTAAATATATGTTTAATACTATGTAATATAATTTAAAGTAAGATAATTCAAGTGAAGTTTAATAAAAGTAAAATAAACTAGAGAAAGTTAAGTTAAATGAAATTAAAAGAAAATTCATCAAAATGAAATAAATAGAAATAATTTTAAGTTTACGTTTGAGAAATAAACGTTATTACATAAAATGAAAAAGTAAATCTGGTTAATTATTTATTAAAGAATAGATAATTTTGTTTTTAATTTTCACATCGTATTGCATTCGCGCTTGACATTACCATACTCTGTTGTAATGGCGCTACAAATTGTCTCCACAACCCTTCTATTAATGTGCCATTTTCATTTACTTGGTCAACAAAGTTTGCAGGAGTATAGAAGGCGTGATTGTGAAATTTTACAAAATTATGTCCAATTTTTGTGCTTTTACTATTATATTGGCATTTTAGTAAACACATCGAATGAATTGTTGAGAACTCGTCATCTAGCTATCCAAATGCCAAAGGTATTTTCAATTGTAATCGGCGCTCTGGTGGTCTTTGTTTGCTTTTAAACACTTTCCCGTATATGGCCTCATCAAATGGCTCGTCAAAGGAAAAGCTGCATCTCGCACATAATAAAATGGGTATTTTATCGCACTGCGTGGAGGATTTTTTGCTTCCAAAACTACTGACTTTTAACACTCCGCCGTCACTTTGGCTTCCGTAAGCCCCTATGTCTACTGTGGTGAATGTGTGTTTGCTTTTACAAACAGCTAAAAACACAATACTGAAATATTTCTTATAATTGTAATACATTGATCCGAGATTCTCGCGGACACTTAATTTGCATGTATTTGCCGTTAACAGCTCCTATAACATGACGCATTGTTGTTTTGAGGTAGAATAATTCGGCAACTTCCTTCCACTCATATTCAATTGGTTTTGTCAAGTATATACCGGAACTGGCTGCGCATGTTTGCAATGCAATCTTGCCAATTGTCGACACTCCTACTCTGAAAGCCCAAGCCAACATTTGGCGGCTAACTCCATGGGCCAAATATCTATTGTTAGTGTTGATGAATGTATTTATTTATTATTTAATTATAAAATTTGTAAACAAAACAGACTTACACTAATGTTATTGCTAGGCGACATTCTGTTGGTATTGCTGTATTGTTGGACTGCTAGAAATAAAAGCAATTTTTGCATTCTAGTTTTTCTTTCAACTTCCATCTTTAATTAATTTCAATTCATTTATTTACACTCATCAGCTGATTGTCAAAAATCACTGCACATGTATTCACAACTGCAGAGTTTGTGCAGATCTGCAAGCGGAATATCTGCGCATGTATTTCCGTCATTAATGTCAGAAACAAAATATCCCTTAGAGTAAAATGTTTGCGTCAATTAGCAGACGACGACTGATCTATGTATTGTGGCGAACAGAATGCCAAAATGGATGATAACTTGCCAAAATCTGCCAGATACCGAAGCTAGTAGTTGCCAGAATGTTCGAGCATTGTATAAACCTACAAGTAACCAATATTAGATTTTTTATTCATACATACGCAGGCGAACGCTTTTAGAATGAAAGAAATTACAATACGAATGAAATAGAATGAGGAAGATAAGGGGCAAAACATTAGGCATTAGGATTAGGTTTGACTCAAATATTCTACTACTAAAGCGGCCAAATGCCCCAAAAAAGGCTCAAATCTGCTATAGAGTGTTGCCGTGTTTGGTGCCGTTTGTCTGCCTATGTAAGTCGGAATTTATATCTATGTCTGTCGATCTGAATTATTTCATAATTGTCTAAATATTTGTCTGTCGAAGACCGCAATTTCCCTAGTTTTTATGATGTATTGTTAATGCACCTGAATTGTACCTGATTTTTATATATTTATTTTTGTTTAAATTGTTACAAGTAGTTTGGCTAAGCATTGTAAATATCATATTGGTGAAAATAGGCCTTCTGGGGAACCGAACACCCAAAAAACATCGGTAACGCACCAACATTCCAACCTCAGAGGTGGTGAGGAAAAGCAATTCATATAAAAATTAACTATTCAATTAACTTTTGCTTCCAAAATTTGCCAGAAAACTTTCATTAATATTTTCCATAAAAAAAAACCTTTCCACAGGAAACGTTCTTATTTTAAGTCCTTTTATTTAAAGCTCTGTGCCGAAAAAGGAGCAAAATTGATCAGGTGATCTCAGCTGTGTGAAAATATTGAAAACCATATGATAGTTTGGATACTTGACTGCCTATACAATGTATTCGCGTGACGATCTGTTATATAAGGACTGTCGGAGTGCCAGAAGAAGACATTTCTAAATATAGTGTTGCCAAGTAAATGGCAAGGGAATTATAAGTAAGCTAGAATAACTAGTAACAAAGTGTTAAGTTATTGATTTGAGAGTAAAGAAAATAGTACAGCCAATAAATTGTGACTTTAAATGAACAATCTACTCATCGAACACAGAATTGAGGTTCAACATGAACGATTAATTCAGTAAATCCATGATAAAATCATGGTATTACATGGGAAGGTACAACAACCATAATTTTTATTCCCAAATGATATAATTTTAATCGAACTATTCTTATTTAGGCTAGGGGAAGCAGACAACATTCACCTTTGACATTAAACTAAAGTACGCTCGAGAATCCACAATTTGACCGACATGTTTGGCGGAAAGTCTACTAGAATAGCGCTAATTATTATATGTAGTGTAAGGAGGTCGGGATAATTCGTAAATCGATTTCACTTAATTTTACCATCAAATTATAGTATTTTCCAGATTATATGTTCATTAAATTCCCGATCCCGATCTCATAAATCTTTGGGTATGTTATTGGCAGAGAAAGGTCTCTGAATATATCTCACATGCTGATATTTTCCGTAAGAAGTCAGATATGTGCGCTTAGATTCCTTTATTCATTATACGGGGCCTCGAAGAGATATTTTTCGATTTCCACTATGTTAAGCATACCTTGAGGGCATTGCGCAAAGTTTTATTCCGATATCTTAATTAGTGCTTGAGTTATATTCTGTAAACTAAAAGATTCCGGTATAAATTAAACTTGTCTTTTACGAAAAGTATGGGTGTTTGTGTTTTCGCACGTTTTCTTAATCTTCTATAAGGATATCAAAATAATGCTGTGGGCCAAATTTAGTTGGAATTGGTTTTGTCTTTCCTGAGATATTGGATTTCACTGAAAAATGGGCGGCGCCACACCTATGGTTCAATTTTAGAACAGTTCAATTTTAATATTTCTGATGTGCTTCTTCAGTGTGTTAACGCACTTTGAGTAGAAAGATTAGTTCTAAAGAAGTTTCATTGATATAGTTGTAATGGTTTATGAGATATGTACATTAAACGCATTAGGCGTTAATACATAACATATTAACGCATTAGGCGGTGGGACCAAACCTCTATAATGCGATTCAATTCCAAATTACAGGTTTGTATTTAACAACCTTATTGCGCATCTATAATAGCGCGAGTATATTAGCTGTTCGACAACAATGTACCATATTTACATTACGAGCGGACATCGACTACACACCGTAGGCATTTTGTGGATATTATCGACCCTTGCATGCATACCCTTGTTATAATAGATAGAAATGTCAAAATTATGAAACTGCTCGAGAACAATTCCCTGCACTATTTTGCGACTTTTGGAGTCAGAATGCATTGAATATCTTTCCAGAAAATATGTATACTTTACTTGATATTTATTTACGTTTGTAACTGAATAATTACCAAATTTTATCAAGAAATTATTAATTATTAAGAAATTTTCAAATAGTTTTTACTTTCATACTTTTTTGTTGTGAAATATATTTTAAGTGTTTACATTGTTTAATGATGCGTTAATATGATTAAAGTAATATTTATAATTGTAATAAATATGTCTTAGCACTACATTCTTATAAATTAATCGGTAGTAAGTAATACAACTTTTCCTGTCCAGCCATTTACCTTAAGGTGGAGATACACAACAGATCGGTATGTGTTGAAGTGAAATTTAATCATATATGGCCTTCAAGTTGCACACGCTTACTCAATTGGAAAACCATAAGTAATAAAAATAAAATAATATTGAAAAGAGAAAAATTAATGGAGTATTTAATAGATTATAAAAATTGATTTATTGTCTAAATATAGTCAAATATATAAAAAATCGATTCTAATAAATTTTTCTAGAAATACATAAAGTGCAATTACATTATCCAATTTATTCTCGCACATGTTTACTCATTGAATAGCGAACGTAAAATAGATCTTTATGTCGTGTATGGTGAAATGATTTTATACTGTTAGAAAACATAAGTGTGTCATGACACAACCACATGGAATGTATATTCATGCTGTCTCAACCATAGATAATATAACACGAAACTCTTTTCTTTTGTTTCTTGAGAGAGTACTTGATCTCATAGTTTATATTGGCAACATAGTCAAATGATGAACTACTGAACAGACGATAGACGAACAGGTGAGATACCACCAAGAATTCCTCAGTAAATAACTGACTAAAGCTGATTGGTTCTTAACAGATCGGGTTTTTAGTGAACTTTACGTATATTACTAACTTTCATTTAAAGAATGTGTTATTTGAGGAAGAATATCAAAACTACATATTATGAATAGAATTCAAAAATATTATTTTCTTTTCGATTTGCCGAAGTAGCAAATCACACAAAGTTGTTTAAATTACATTTAAATTTCGTATTTCCTTTTCTTTTTATTGTTTAACATTTTTATTTGTGATCTCGCACGATGATTAAAAATCTCTCTGGGGAAAGGTTTTTTTTGCAGGTTTCTAAAATTTCCGTTGCAGTCTTTCTAGTTGATAAATGTCAAACCTACCCAACCCAGTGAACTATCAAAGTCAAGTAGGTGATTTACTCTCTCAATGTTAAGTGACAGAAGAGTTGTACATCTCTTTATCACTGTACCTAACTTTTCCCTCGTACTAAAACTCGAATGAGAGAAAAATAAAAGTCCAGTTAAAAAGTTTGAAGCATTTTTATTTTGAACGGAACCACGACTGCTTTTGCCAGTGTTGAAACAAGGATACTTCAGTTGAGGCAACTAGTAGTTAGTGGAAGAAGGAGCGACGAGGAAAGACACCGAGCTGCTCGTGCTCGGCAACACGTTTTGTGTTCTTGTTGGTAACATTTTGCTACGTAATTCGGAATTTCTTTTTATTTTTAAATTCTGTCAATAGTTGAAATTGTGTTCAATTTCGAATTAATAGCTGCAATATGCTTAGTTATCTATATTTTGTTATGTAATTTTTTGTATGCAAAATGCATATATATATAAGCAAATATGCTTAGTATAAAATAAATATTTCAGAAATTGGCGAATTTGAATTAAGAATAACTAATCTAAGAACCGCTTGTATACCGCGGAAACTAACCGTAAAATGATAGAAATATAAGAATGGCAGAAAATTTTCCGATTTGAGTTGCTGGTATGAACAAAATGACCACCACCAGAAGAGAAGTTGCGGATAATGAGAGAAAAAAAGTTCTTCATTTGACCACAGACTAATTAAATTCAGTCAGAAATTTCCTCATTCTATAATAGAGTCTGAAGAATCTTCTATCTCAATAAGAGAAATTATTTAAATCGGATTAAATTAATAAAAACATAAAAAAATAATAAAATTTTGTTTTTATTCGACCAGATTTTTATGTAATTCTGATAGCAATTCTTTTAATTTTTACTGCAAACTTTTTTTCTATGGTGGTTTGTATATTTAATTAATTTTTAATGCCTGTAAATTAATTCTCGAATACGGTTTACAACTTGACTCAGTTGAATTCTATTTAATGCAACCAAACTCTTTTTCGGTATTACGAACTAGAAAGATGTTCAGCTGAAGTTTCATTAATATTGCCAAACTAAAATGTGAAAGAAAATGTGAAAGTAAAACAATTCAAATCCGTATTGCTCACGAATTTGAATAAACGTTAAAATGGACATTAACTTTGTTTTATATTACAATGAAGAAAATTTTGGGGCAAAACTGATGCGATGCGCTCAAATCTCCAGAGCGCTCAAATCTTTTGGAACTTGCTAACACCAAGTAAGCAATTAGCAACACCAAGTAATAATTGAAGTAAAAATTAAATGCCTTTTTAATAATGTGTGTTGCAGATTCATAAGTTGTTTTCGCAAATCTCCGTTTTCTTACTGACGGTAGAACTGGAAATGATTTTAACGTTGGGCTACCGCAACCTACGATGTCTATAGTTGTTAAGAAGGTTTTAAATAATGTGGAACGCAGTAGTTCCACGCAGAACGGATTCAAATTTAATAAATGACTGAAGAGGAGCGATACGCTCCATAAATTAAATTTTGCCCAAAAAGAGTTTTCCCAGGAATATTAGATTACATCGACTCCTTTGGTTACATATTTCCTACAATCTCCTAATTTTATTTTTACTGCTTCCAATATGCCTCGTCCAGTTTCGGGATTCTTCTATATGTTCAATAGTTTTTATTTCAACATTTCAAAATTTTTTTTCAATTTCTTGTTTCGTTGTAACTTTGTTTTTCTATATACTTGTGCAAAATGACTGATTAACGGGCAAGAAAGGGCTAAGTTCGGGCGTAACCCAAAAATTTATACTTTCGAAATTTGCAAAGATCCATGGTGCGGAAATCGTTTCAGGTGTTGGCAGAACTTTATATGTAAAAATATTGCAAATGGATTCAGCATTTGTTATTCGACGTAATTGTGAATGGAAAGCGTGAAAATCATACTTGGTATCTTATTAACTTATATTACAGGTCATAGACTCACGTACTTTCATTATTCAGTTTTTTCTTCTTGTCCGAGATATTTATGTTGGTTAACCACCATCTATGTTTATTTATGCTTGTTTATCAAATTAACTCCAATGAGATATGTGCTACATAAATTCAACCTTAATTAAATATATTAGGTATATGAGGAAAGAGTTAACCAGAGAAACGGAAATCCCCATAATAGGTTAAGGGCTTAGACCAGGGTCTAGACCGATTTGACTCATAACATATCCATTAAATTTTATTAAAAGATCACATATATTGAATAACATAAGAAGTTTTAAAGTCAGCTCGGAATTCGGGAATCATTATATCGAGTATATTTGGGCTAGGGGAAAGTCTAAACTGAATGCATTAACTTTTGCCATTACTAAAGTGCAGTAGAGAACAATTTTCCACACAATGAAGATGACTTACACACTGACCGACATATTCGACATAACGATAGGCTCCATACAAACTCCACCTCGGTAGATGTAACACATGCAATTGATGGAGCCATCTTAAAACCTGCTCAGGCCTTAAGACACACTGCGGACACACAATACAGCGGAAAATGTCTCTACAGCCGTGTTAACAGCACATAGTTCGCGAACTGCGCCGCAACTCCAGACGAGTGGCCACCAAAAGACTTCAACGGTCCCCTGGAGCTCAACTAGGCAGCATGACCCTCATACTGACCTACCATTCCCCCAACCCTCTTCACGCTCCAACCCCGGTGCGAGCACCATAAGGTAACTCTTGATTCATCGCACCGTCTCTTCCGTGTGTCAGACCGCAATACGTCAGATGAAATTCTTGCGACGCAAGACCATTTTACAATTTGACTGCAACGGACTTTCGAGTAAGATCGAGGAGATAGCTGATTACATGAACCGGGATGGAATATCGATAGTGGCGGTCCAAGAAATCAAGCTCAGATCTCCCGAGATATGCTGGTTTCAACGTAATGCGTATAGAGCGAGTAGCAGATAATGGTGATGGCCTAGCCTCCATCTTACACAACACAGTAAAATATCGTCTTATCGACGAAGACATCGACCGCAGGGATACTACCTATTCCCCCAGGGGGAGGAAGCCCCCCCAGAATTATGGGCACCTTCAATAGCTCTCCTGACATTACATTGCTAGCGGTGGCCTGATAAACAGCATAACCTGGCGACCTATGCTAACTCTTGCATCAGACAACCGGCCCATAATTCTCACTATCGAAAAATCCCCCGACTTTATTTTTGTGGACAACCGCTCCTTCGCTGACTTTAACAAACCTAACAGGAACGGCTTCACAGAATTCACCGAAAACGCCTTCACAGCACCACCCATTCTTACTGACGTATTTGTTGGCGAATGTCGATTCCCCAAGGTGATCGCTGCTACTACCGTCCCCTTCATTCCCACTGGACGGATTGCGGGAATCTGCCCTAATTTCTTAGCTGAAGCGACAGTTTCAGTAAACGGACACGACACCTTACGTCAGATCGATCGCTGTGATCCCCGAATAAGGGATCTCAATTTGAAAATTCAACAGCTGGTAAATCATCATAAGCGGACGAAATGGGTAGAGCACCTGAAATTTTGCAACCTCTCCGACCGTGTGAGCAAGCTCTGGAGTAATGTCAAATATCTGTCCAACCCGAGGAGACATAACGACCAGGTTGAAATTCAATTTGATAATTATGCTTCCTCGGACGCGAAGAAGTGCGCGAGCTAATATAGCTGGCAGTGTATTTTGCACCCTTCGGTGGACAAGGCCAAAGACGGGTTACCCGACAGTTGCACAAAATGCCAAAAGACTTCGCGCCACTTGCATTCACCGACCAGGATGTTCAAGGCGGCATCAATAAATCAAAATCATTAAAATCCATTGGCCCAGACCCATATATAAATACATTGATGCTAAAACACCTAGGCTCAAGGGAAATAAAATATCTCAACAAGGTTTTCAAACTGTCGCTGTCCACTCTTCAGATACCCGATGTGCGGAAAATCGGAAGAGTGGTCCCACTTCTGAAACCCGGGAAACCAGCCAACCTAGCGGAGTCTTACCGCTAGATAACTCTACTTTCCCGAGTAGTGAAGACACGCGAAGCCTTGTTACTCGCCACTTTCACTCACCACCTGAGCCTAGCGCAGCACCAACAAAGTTTCAGAAAAGTGCATAGCACCACCACAGCACTTATCGTCATGAACACGCAGATAGCTCTTGGTCTAAATCAAAAACTAGTAGCGTTGGACTTGTGAAAAGCATTTGACACAATCAATCATACAAGGTTACTAGACCACATTGAGCAAACCTCGCCCCATCCAGGACTTACGAGGTGGATTATGAATTTTCTAAGCGGTCGTCAATCGTCCATATTACTTCGAGGTCAACAATCTAAAATAAGAAGAATTAAACAACGGGTTCCGTAGGGTGGTGATATCTCCCCACTAAGGTTTAATTACTATATCTCGAAACTCCCTAAACCACTATAGGGAGTTTTCGTGGCCTCATACGCAGATGATTGCACGATTTTGACGACGGGCAGCGGAATTGATGGCATGTGTTTGAAAGTGAACGCCTACATGCGCCTCCTTTCTCGCTTTCTCACTGCGAGGCGCCTAACCCTCTCCCCTCCCAAATCCATATAAGACCATTTTCACCAACTTTACGAAAGAATACAAACTAGATCTCAACATGTTTGCTGATGATTTCAAAATTCTGACAGTGTGCAACTCTCAAACTCTGTGTGTCACATTTGACAGCTTAAATTCCTTCACTTCGCATATGACCGCGATTGTTACCAAGATACAGAGCTGCAACAAGATCCTCAAGTCGCAGCCGGCAGCACCTGTGGTAAAGATAGAGGAATGTTGTTGGCAACTTACAAAGTAATCGGCCGGCCGGTCATAAACCCCAATATTGTTGCCTGGATGCAGCAGAACGCAGCTGGGGAAAATATAAGCTTGTCAGAACACCTCATTCCCGACAATCACAGGATGGCTGTTAATATCTGCAATCGAGCACCTACATAATGAAGCCCGCATGCTACCGGTCAGGGAGGACAATGTATTCCTCTCCAAGCAGTTCCTGCTGTATTGCTACATCCTTACGGTACGTCGATGATGTCCAAATTCACCGACCAAACTCCGGACGCGATTTTCTTCCGACGAGCACTGAACGCGATCCACTATGGGGCCAACAACACATTCATCGACTCCCTCCCAATAAATGGCGTCCTCAGAGTCCAACCACCATCCATTGCAAGAGCTCGTGTTGTCGCGCGAAACTTGAGTAGCTCTCGCGCAACTTCGTTCTGGACACTGTAGAAGGTTAAACTCCTACCTATGCAGAATTGACTCCGACATAGCTAACATTTGATTCCCCCCTGAATCCAACTTACTTAACACACGTTTCCCTTTGGTCTGACCCCGTCGAAACAGCTCGTTTCCTGGACCTATCGTAAGTGAACTAAACGACAGCTAGTTATCGCGCTTGCCCCCAAACAGGGTCTGGCTATTCGCTACAATAACAACAGCAACATAAAACGAAAATCATTATATGTAATATATCGAAGCTGGGATAATTCGTTGACCGATTTCACACAATTTCCGCACATATCCGTTATACTTGGTATAAAATCCTTGTGTCTTGAAAATTTTTTTTGAGGGAATTCTCCCATTGTTGGTTTTCAATCAGCACTGTGGTTAGGGCAGCGCTTGCCGTAAGGCTTGTAATTTCGTGATAGGTAATTTCGGAGTCGATAGTAAGTGGTTGACAAAATATAATTTGTCGCTCTTTGGCGATTCTAGTGTAATCTGATGTTGTTTGGTTTCGAGAAGCATTAGATCAATTTATTTATTGCATTGTTCAATTGCAATTGTTCACCTGAATTATTGAAAATTTGGGAGATTTTTTAAGATGCGCCTGGTTGCTGAGTGTGTTTCCTATATTTCAAGGATTGCAGTGACTAGCTGTAGTTGTTCCATTTTTAAAATAATATATTTATAACTTAAAACCATTCATTCCCTTTTTAGGTAATGTATCTATATGCAGACAGTTGATATGTAGGCGGCTTCCATCACAATAGTATCTTGTGTTGTTTTTGTCTATTTTTTATCTATCTATTTAATTTTAATTAAATTTTAATTTAATCAATTTTTGTCTATTTGTTAACGCATACACTGCTTGTTTACACATACACAGTTCAAACGATTTGTATTTCTATTGAAGTTATCTGATATTCGTGACGTGAAGCAGAGGGAATAGGCAGAAAGTGGAATTACGTTGTTACCTCTCGTGAGCTCATGGGGAGGGTATAGCCGCTTTATACCTAAATATCGGTCAATCTATGAGGTATCTTAATGAAACCCGCAGAGCATATTTTTCTGGTATTGATATGTCGTGATATCAAAACTGAATAATATCGGGTCAATACTACGATTATGCCAATATAACTAATATAATAATTTCAAACTTCCTCTTGATAATACATAATACTGTATATTTTAGCAAAATTAAGAGACGCTTAATATTGGATATACCAAAGTTTTATGCTGAAAATATTGGTCATGCTCTCGAGTGTGCTTCAGTAATGACAAAAGTAAATGCCTTAATATACTCGATATAGTGGGTTCCGACTTTCCGCTCTGATTTTTTAAATTTAATTTTTTAACGAAGTAAAGTGGTTTTCTTCAACCAAATGTGGTTTTGCGCTGAATATGAATGAAATCAGACCAGCCCAGAATTGGCTAAGTTCGGGTGTACCCGAGGCGGAGCAACATTTTCAAGTGCGAAAATGTTTATTAAAAATGTTGCCTGTGACCTCACCATTAATTATTCGGCGAAATTGTGAATGGATAACAGATATGTTTCACAACATACTACCTTATACTATAGGTCATATACTAGCATAGTTCCATTACTACTTTGCACCGAGTCGGAGATATTTATATTAAAATCCAATTAACTAAGTGTGATTTGTGACTATATTCATTTCATTAAAGTCTTAATTTTTGTTACCGAATGACAAAATATTAATCAAGATATTCGCGCTTAATTTCATTGAGATACCTATTGTGATATATGCGATATAAACTCGACCAAAGAGACGACATATAATATATAGAGTAAAAGTCTACCAAAGGAGCGTAAATCATTAAATTAGAGGATCAAATAAAGGTTAGACCTCTTTCATGTCATAGTCATAACCACAGTATTGTTAAAGAAACATATCCACTTCCTATCATTAAAGTATCACACATGTTGGTCTATATAGAGGGTATAAAGTCAGCTGGAAAGTCCTAAATCGGTATATTGGGGTCAAAGGAAGGTCTTAGCTGATTGAATGTAATTTTGGTATTAAGCTAAATTTTTGTTTAATACCGTTGTTTAATACGTGTTTTCGTGCAAATTTATTAAGATAATGTAAAATTTTCTCAAGAACATGTCTCCAAGCAATTTTATTAAGACAACTCAAAATTTCACTGATATATTCGGCATAGAGTCCATTAGGACAACGAAATTCATGGACATATAAAGCCATAGTATATCTAAGATTATACGTTCACTAAATTTGGCTAAGATAACTCATCATATACCATGTTGCCATATTGCCATATACCAAATTAGATACATGAGAACTATGGGAAGTATTGACCCCATTTTATATATGTTTGGCACCAGAAAAGGAATTTTTATCAGGAAAAGATGCGTTATAATTTCATTAATGTGCCTTACAGGTTGACCGAAATATTTTTCAAAAAGTGAGCCATAGTCACTGATGTTTTCATATTAAGTATATTAAGGCTTGTAAAATGATACAAAGATTTCGACCACATTTACATTTGCGGTGACTCACTTTAAATATTATATTTGTGGAAAGTTGTATTCCAATATCCTGGCGCTTGATTTATATTGTAAATTGACAGAATCAAATGGAATTTAAAATCGTGTTATATGGAAACTATGTGGTGTTTTATTCCGATTTCGCGCATTTTCTAACAGTAATATAGGAAATATAGGAGATAGGATCTCAGAAATGAGATTTCTCCTAAAAGCGGGTGCTGCAATGACCATTGTCCAATTTGGGTGGACGTGGTTAATATCCAAATTTATTCCTTTTCATCCTGTGCGATATCTCAAATTTTACTCAAGTTATCATTTGCACGGGGAGACAGACGTCTGGAATTCAACTCGTCTTATCCTGATCATTTTTTTATACAATATATAACTTTATAGCTATTAGTTTTAGTTTAGATTAGTTTTCAGTGTTACAAATAACCATTGTATGAACAAAACTATTATACTATGTTCAACATGTTGCGAAGGAATAAAAATTTTGCTTATGAAGTCAACCTTCGTTTTTCGGCTTATGATATAGGTTATATACTCACTTAGTTTCTTAAACCAAAATCATTATATTTATCATATTAGTGCTGTGAGAAGGTCCAACATCCAGAATTTTTACTATCGAATGACGTAATACTATTCGAAATACTCTCCCTTAATGTATTTGAGGTATCTTCTATTGAGATATATACGATATAAACTCAAACAGTGGGACGAAACTAAATATATTTGGTACATGCGGAAACACAAGGGGCGTAAATCATTATTAGGGGTATGGTGCTTAAATTTAGAATTAGAACGGTTTCAGTCATATTTAGCGCTAAACCATACTAGGGGCATTCTCTAAGTCATGTAAAACTCTCGTATTAGGTACGGATTTCAAAACTTTCCAATTGGCACAATAGCACAAAAACAAAAAATCCGCAAAAATGTATATAATGGTTACAAAGTTTGCTACATCTAAGCCCGTGTTAATTTTTGTACAATGAAATTTAGAAAAACAATTGCAGCCCCGTGCCACCTGTCATATACATACGTAAATCTGTCTAATGCGGGTGTGTTAGTACACTTGTTATATATTCATGCCCAAACGCTTGTGCGGATTTGCATGTAGTTTGGCATATTTACGCACGGTGTATTTCGAAAAGACAGTTAAAATCCATTAAAAACGTTCAATAAAAAAAATAAAAGTTCAATAAATTATTTCTTTTGTAGCAATACATACAATTTTGAAATTTTATTGCTTACCAAACGTTATTGTATACAAAGATCTGCGCTTCTCTGCTTCGGAAGTTCGCTGACCGCTTTCGTGTAGAGAAAGTTCAGCCATTCTTTGTCGTTATCAGCGACCATATTTCCTACATATTCTGCATCATCCAAAGCAACTCGTAAGTTGTACAATATGCAATAATCAGTACACCAATTGGATCATAGATTCTGACTTTTTTTGTCTTGAATATGGCTTCTTAATTCTTTCAGATTGCCAAACCGTTATTTCAAAAGTCAAAAGAAAATGTAATCCTCATGCGATATCTGCTTTGACATAAGTTTAAATCTTTACGTTTTGAATAGTCCAATTGTTGTGAGTTCGTACAAAATGGAATGATGAGAGTGATCAGTTATGGATAAACAGAAGTCCTTCCTAGCCATTGAGAAGATTAAAGGAAATGCCGAATTCTTAATTGTGAATCGCATATGATCTGTGCCTTTATGGAATTCGCCTTTTTAATAAATAAGCTGAATGATTAACAACTGGTGCTTCCGCAAGTTTTATTCAGTGCCACTAATGCACGCTACATACAATTGGTATCTCATTGTACGCTGTTTTAATGATTTTATGTCTTTCAAAAAGAAAAAATACTCTTTTTTTGATCTTCTAAATCATTTCACCATTTCTTACTCGAAACCGTATGGTTACTTTCCGTATTGCCGCATTTTTACCAGATGAACCCAAACGCTATAAAGTTAGCTAGCTGAAGATCTACCGAAAAATGTCTGATGAATTGAGTGTTGTTAAACTGTGCACTATCTTTGATCAAGGACAAAGGCAACGTTAATTGATCTGTTAAGATTCGGAAAATCTGTTGGAAATGGCCTTCGTCTAACTGGTTAAGGACAATTTCTCTGCTTACTGTTACGCAATGCGGCATTTCCTTTCATTTTGAAAAGCTTTTCATGGGTTTAATTGCGCTCCATTTCAGATTAATATATACAATATATTCGGACACATGTAAATATGTATACAAATACATGTAATATAACAGAAATATTTTAGAAACGTGTGAAAAAGGATAAAGATTAGCTAATAAAAAATATTGTGTACTGCTTAAATGAAGCGTATAAAGATTTGAGAATATGATATGAAAGGGAATATAGAAAATTGCCCGGCAACTCTAGTAGCCCGTGTGAATCCAGTGAAAAGGGAATTTCTCGATAATGAGCAACAAAAGTCTTCATTAGAAGTCGGTCTTTAGCTTTCCCTGCTCAATTAGAAATTGCCCTTAATATTATTGAGTGTGGAAATATTACATGAACTTTGTTTAATCTGTTACCACCTTCTTACAGGAATAATTGTAAAAGTTTTACGGTGCATTTCGGCAGGCAATGGATGCTATGTAAACAATTTTACCGCTATTACTATTGCAAATGGAGACGTAAAATTATTGGCTTATGTACATAGCTTCCGTCGCATGATGCCAGCAAAGATGAAATGCCAGTGCCAGATGCTTTTATGTTTTGTTGCATAAATTCCAATTTAACAATTAAATACATATATCTTTTATGTCAGTTAATACTTTAATGAAAATTGTTGGCATAAGTACATATCTATCGCATGTCCACATATTTTATTATTGAATTTAGTACAAAGCTATTTAAGAAATATAAGAAATCTTATTTATCCAAAAATAGATTTGTTCAAAAAAATAGATATTCATTCTCCTCATAAATTTTTGTCATCCTTCTGAAATTTCTATAGGGTTTAAGAACTCATACTTTCCTAACGCCATATCACAAGTCAGGAAAGTCACAAGAAAAAGTGAGATCAGGAAAGTCACAAGCTCATATTTGTTTCGAACTGTTTTTTTTTAATTAAGATCCTGCTATATACGACAGACAAATCTATTTTCCGCTTGTTCTTCAATGAGTAAGCTATGGAAAATAAGATGCGAAACTTTTCTCTTTTACTTGTTGAGAGAATTCATGATCTCCCTCTTGAAGTTGTTGAAGAAGTCAAAACAGTTGTTCTGAACAGATGGCAAATGAAACGGTTAGCTAGCCACAAGAAAGTGCGTTATTTGTGGCAAAGTATTGTGTTTTCTTTAGCAGTGTTCGAAACTATCATTTTCTTTACAACACCTGAAAACTAATTAATCACTAATTTGCTTATTAAATATATAATTATCACAGGAAACTAAAACTACAAGACGGGTAAGAGTTAGCTAACGTATTAGCTATGTGTTACTAGTAATTAATGCAATTGTTCTGCGATAGGTTACTTTTGACCACGGAAAAAAGGTAACAATTTCTTCTTTTTGACTACACCTGGATGTGATTTTCTTACTCGCTATCTCTAATTGCGCTAGTGCATATGCTATATATATTTTGCTGTTTTAATTTTTCTCCTATTGTGTTTTGGAAAATTATTTCTCACTCTTTGGTTAACACCATTCTTGTTAGGAAAGCCATCTGCTACTGAAAATGGTTTGCTTAGTTATTGGGATCGGTCACAGAAAACTGGTTGATTAGTTACTTGTTTGGTTAGCCATTAGTTGGTCAGCTACATTATCCATACTACCCTGCAAGCGAACTATCGCATAAATCACACGCTTATTGTCAGAGAACGCTTTTATGTTAAGGTTTCTATGAATTTCTGAAGAGCGAGTTGACAAAACTAACCGAAACTCATGTCTTAGTACGAGCGTTCATCCCTTTCTTACTCATAGCTTTCAAACTGTCAAAGTATTTACGTATATGTATTCCGTAAATAGGGAAGGACTCATACTTGAATCAAGGATTAAATACCTCATTACTGATACAAAATTACAAGTTCACTTCTGTTAAGGTGCACACAAAATACCTGAAACTATATCCTTTATTGGGGTAGTCCTACCGTACAAATGGTAGTACTAAATGAAGTATGGTAGTAAATTTTAAACGGTAAAAGGTAAAAAAAGTAAAGTGCTAAATGAAAGTTTATTAACAAAATAATTAGTTTCCTCATTTCATTCTTCTTATTAAAATATTGTTAAACGTGTTATTACGTATTGTTATATCAATTATAACTCCATTGCACAATACCTAAGTTAATACATACATACATATGTTTAAGTTAAAATGTTTAACATACTTTCTTTTACTGGAAGAAGCTTTGGCTTAAACCACACATTTTTATTGGTAATGAATTTCAAGTATTTAAATGTAATCCATTAAACGAATGAGGTGTTCAAAATGCAGTTCATTCTTCTATTCCATAATTTAAATGCATCAGATTTAGTATTAATAGAGGCTATATTTACTTAGCATTGCCTATCTATATATATGCAGCATAATTCTTTAATAAATAGCGATATTTCAATGGTAAATAATTTTGATTCCAAAATTGTTTTGGTCGGTTTCAATTTACCATGTGTTTCATGGAAAGCTATCGATGATAATATCCATATGTCAGTCGGTTATGCTTTAACGAGTTTGTAGAAGAAAAGTCTGAAATGGGTCTTAAACTAATTAATTTAATTCCAAACACATTTGATAAGTTTTTAGATTTACACCCCTGTTCTGTGAACAAAATATTGATAATTTAACAAA
Organism: Bactrocera minax; assembly: GCA_021498325.1. Lineage (NCBI taxonomy): Eukaryota > Metazoa > Arthropoda > Insecta > Diptera > Tephritidae > Bactrocera > Bactrocera minax. The sequence goes on along the minus strand of JAKEEE010000042.1, from coordinate 1,742,309 downwards.
CCCTTTATCAAGTAAGAAATTTTTTGTATGTATTTGTATAATATTTTGTATGTACTTTTTGGCAATCTTGATAAAATATAAAACTTCAGAACACAGCACTATAAGTTAAGAGGTAAGGGCCCAATACGTAGTGTTGCAAAATGGAAAGAGGTAACTTGCTTCATATTAGTTTACGTTGGATTTGGTGCATTTGCTTCACGCGTGTAAGGCGTTGAAAAATGAGCCAGAGGCTGACTGGTGGAGGACCAAGGTCCAAACCGATAAGAGATTTCGAAGAATAAGGCTTTAGCCATATTTGGTTCAGCTGCTGTTGATAGGGTGAAGAGACCATCACCAACTGAAACTGCATCGTCCTTAGGTAGTCCTCTGCCATCATACTGTCCGCTACTTCTAATGAACTACGAGTAACCGGCAAGCTCAGTCCAACCGCTAAACCCAGAACTACTGATAAATCCTGAATCATCCCCATTCTCATCGGTAAGATTAATGATAAGTATTTAGATAAATAAGATCTTATGAAGGATGCTCACATATCGCGGCCATCACGAGGTGATCGAAATAAAATTTATTAGCACATTGATAGCTAATATAGCAAAAACGAATGGTGTTTAGGAGGAACGGCAGCGTATTGAAAGCAAAAGGCGACAGGAACACCGGGGGATGAAGCAGACCATCCACACAAAACCTTCATAATAGGTCGGCGAAAAAATATTGTTTAATTATTAATTATTATTATTAAAAAAAAATTGGATAGCAATTTTGATTTGTTTGGTTTTAATGTTTTCCAATTCTTACTACATATTAGCCACTCCCTCCCTATACGAGTATAAATATGTACATTTATCTTGTTCAGATATTGCAAGTTAATCTTTACCTACTTCTCTGTGTCCGATAGAGCTGAAATTTAGCATCCTTATGTAAGTCCGGTGAAAGTGCAATATTATAAAAAATTTAGAAAATTTTCTTGGGGACTACTAGGTTTGGTTGCTAGGAGATCATAAAAATAAGTTTTTTCTTTGTTGACTTCGGTAGGAATTGGCTTTGAAAAAATATGTGTTGTATTACTTGTTTTCCATTACCGTCACTTCTTTTATAAAAAAAGGAAAAATAAATAAGCAAATAATAGAAATAGTGTATTTCAGAAGTCAAATATGAGAATGTTTACATTTCTGGCTTGACTTGGTAGGTTTGACGTTTCGTGATTGGAAAAAGAGAGGCGACCAGATTGAAATGCCGCCAAATTTTTAACAGAATGGAGGAATTCGTAACGGACGAATAAATACGAAAGTAGAAGCTGAGTTTTCGTGGAAGGGAAGCAAGAGACAAAATTCTGTCTAAGTATAAAAATTTTAAAAAACAAGAGGACTCAGTTTAAATACACGTAAGTAGTTTTTTTTTTTAGTAATTTTTAGACATAATTTTATACATGAAACAATTTAAATTGCAGAAAAAATCCCAGAACACCACGCGGAAAAAGTGTACTATGAGCTGTAGAGAGGGAGGCAAATTTTTTTAATTCCCAAAAGAGGGAACGAATCTCGAGCGGTGAGTAATTCAAATTAACTATACATAGTAGAAAAAGTGACCTAAAATATTAAACAAACCCAAACAAACAAAAAGTTTTCAAGAAACAGTGAAACGGTGTAAAAAAAAGATTCGATAGATTTCGACACATTGAAAACTGTATTTTTAAATTATTGAAATGTAACGATAATACGAATTTATTTAGATATTTTGAATGTGAAATTAATAGTGATATTTAAATACTATATAATTGAATATTTTCAATGATAAGCAATAAAACGCTTAACTAAATTTCAAAGAGAAGTTTAAACAAAAGTTTCAACTATTTTAAGAAGCTCTAAAGTTAGAACTCAAATTTTGAACTTAATTAGAATTGTATCATATATGTGTATATCTATATTACATATTATTTATTATTGCTATGATATAAATGAAGTGATATTGTTTTTGTTACTTTTTAGCACCCAAAACTAACTTCGGTAACGCGCCCTTTTGCGTACCTCAAAGGTGGTGCAGAATGGACAAATTGGGGGTTTTAATTTAAATGTCCAAAAACGAATATTTTTATGATCTGGCAACAACGCAAAATGTTATAAAAAACGCTTTTGAGGCGCTCTCATACTGGAATAAGTTGGTTATCACTTTGGCACTGGTATGCAATATAACGCAAGTGCTTAAAACAGAGCTGAAGTTTAATGCGTATAACGTAGAAATCGATGCTTAAGAAAACATCTGAAGCACGATTTTAAAACACAGAAAGTAAAACAGATGTTTTATTTAAAAAAGTCACCGCAATCTTGAATATTTTTCAAGAAAGGAACTATTTTTATGATACCGAATAGAAAAATCTTGATAAGTTGTCAAGTGGTCTTGATAAATTATGAAGATGTTGAATTTCTTAGGTGTACAGAACAGGGGTTAATAGGTTGATAATGCTTCAAAGTTTTCTGTGATTCGGTGAGATTCTTTATTTCTGTCAAAGGATACTGCTTTGGAAATAACTATCGAAATCATAGCAACTTACTTGGTAAAAGTCTTGCAACTTTTAGCCTTTATATTTTTAAAAAATAGGGAAACTACTATTTTGGCCTAGCTATAATGAAAATATCGAATTTAGTGTCACAAGTATATTCCAAAACTTATTGTTACTAAAAGAAAAAACAAATGTTTGGTTCTCTAAATATTTACAACGACTCATATTCAACACCGGACAATGCAAAATTTATCATCGTACTGCAATTTCCATTGATGTAAAAACTATCATTTTTATATTGTGATCTCATCTACTGTATATGAAAAAACATAAGTGAAAAAATTCAATAGATTCTGCCAATAACAACAACAATACAATTCGGTTTTAGCATAGTTCTTTCGTGCTCACACTCAAAGCCAAAGTCATACTTAATGGTAAAAATAACGGAATGTTTAGCAAAATTAAAAAATTTTTGTGATTTTGTTGTTAGTTTAGATTGAAAGTGCAATGACTTCAAAAAAACAAAGTACGGTTGAAGAATGACAAATTATGATCAATACGGCAAATGATTTTCAATTCACCCAATTGTCGATATTGTCAATAAAAGCAGATCAACCGTATACGATATTGTAAAAAATACAAAAACGAAGGCAGAATTCCTAATAAAAAAATGATCAGTTCAAGGCACAAGTTAAAAAATCAAGATGAACAGTACCTTTTAAAAGAAATATCTAAAAAGCCTTACAGATCTGCAGTTGAACTTCAAAATCTGCTCAAAGAAGTAAAAAATGAGAATGTTAGCGACGAAACCATCCTACAACTACAACTACAAGATGAAAGTGTTTATTTAATAAGATGCTTTGTATTGGTATATCATTATCGTATTGTTCGTATATCTGTCTGCCACATATTTTTAGTAATATAAATTTTTTTAAACGTATTATTTATGTATGTACATACGGGCGTATGTAAAACCTTTTTAATTTGGATGAAAAATATTTCTCATGGCGAACGCCAAACAAAGAATACGCCGCCTATGTCACATAAGAAAAGTGTCAAACACTGTGCATCTCGGTATTTATTTATAGATTCGCCAAGAATAAGTTGGTCGACGACATAAAGTTTTCCATATCGTTGAAGTTAAAAATTGATGGCATTAAAATCCCAAAGTTTAAATTTAATTACGAGAGAAAAATCTCATCTTTTAAAATAGATTTATCTCTCGAAAGCTTTCTAGTTCTTCTTTACGCATTACGTCAATAGTATTCGGACCTAAACAAAATATATTATAGTAATTACATTAATAAGTTAAAAAATAATATTGTACGTAATCAAAAATAGTTTTATATTTTTACAGTATTCCAAACGCAGGATTTCTAAATTTTCGTCCGCAATAAAATAAAAATCTATCACGTCATGTGACAATCATATTACTTTCTACATGTTTGAAGAATTTTTTAAGTCAAATTACAATACTAATTTTCCCAATTAGTATGAGTTCCGTCTTCAATTAATGACTCAGGTATTTCCGAAGAAGACGTCTTACTTCATTTAAATAAGTTAAAATCATATTTTATGTACAGCCCTGATAAGACACCATCATGATTCCTTAAAAATTATTCTACTTTCCTTTGACAAATATATTTAATTTCTCTCTTAAATAAGGTATATTTCACATAGAATTGGATTTAGGTCATTCATTGAAAATTGTAGGTGAATTGGAAAAATATTGGCGATTCCTAAACTTTTTGAAGTTATTATCACAGATCAATAACTTTTTTGATTTCTGCATTAATTTTATGTTTTCAGCACGGATTTCGTAAAGGAAAATCTACGCTAACAAATTTGCTTGAGTTTGTGAACCATGTGTTAATGAGTTTTAGAGAGAATAAGCATACGGATGTTATACACGCTGACTTTAGCAAAGCTTGCGGTAAAATAAATCACTCAATTCTCGGGCAAAGTCTTGATCATCTTGGTTTTCAACCAAGATTTCAACATTGTGTATCTTCTTATCTCAGTAATACAACACAAAGATTGATATTTAATGTAATGTAATGTTAAATACTCTAGGATTTAGGATAAATGTCTCTTCAGGCGTTCCACAAGGTAAACATCTTGGTTTGATTCTGTTCTTGTTTTTTATTAATGATATTCCTTCTACTATACAGTACTCAAACTTTTTGTTATATGCCGACGATGTAAATTTTTTAAAATCATATGCTTCAATTAGCGAAAGGTGTTTGCTGTAAATAGACTTAAACAATTGGTAACTTTCTGTAATAGAAATAATATCCCACTTCATTTTAAAAATGCAAGACGATGTGCTTTTCCTATAGATCTGTGTTTATCTCTCTCTATGTAATCATAATTACATGTAAGTATTACATGTAACTCTATATAAGTGTAATCGGAGGGTAATTGGAGTTAGGTTTCTTATTATTCAGCATTGTTTATCATTGTTTGTCAATCGTTTAATAATCATTGTCTACATTTCGAGGCACAGTTTCTATCATGTTATTAACATCAGCAGCCACATTGTTAACTTTTTCAGTCATTACATATTGTCGCTGGACGAATCGCAACCGTCGAATTCGCATAAAAGTTAATCTCAGTGATATTAAATCACTCGTAAACTAAATCCAAATCAGAAAGATTGTACATGGCCAAATTCCTTATTTTTCCAGCAATTAACGAGAATATCTTGCCATGAGACAATTGGGCATAATTGTTGCAAAATTGCACTGCGCGACAGACTTTTTGAACCATATCTCTGTGTTTGTCTATCTCAAACAGTGCATGCAAAACCAAATGGGTTATTCTCAAATAAATTTTCGAATACATTACGAACACCATTATGTCTGATATACAGCGTATAGACCGTTGGCGGGTTTTCTTCTGCTCGTGTTCTACGTGCATTGAATCTTTTCCGGTACCCACGACAGTATATGTCCGCAGGAATGTTAGAGTTTGGGGTGTCGGTTGTATTTTCCGAAGCCTGCTACAAGGCATCATCGTTGAAGAAATTTTGAGTTTGATTTGACGAGTTTTGGAATTCCTCTGCAATAACAACTAAAATTCGACTTGTGTTCGTATTTCGACTTGTACTCGTATCACTGTCTTTAATGCCTTGATTAGAACTAGCGCCAAATTTTAGCCGCTTGCAATTTTAGTGATACCTAAGGCATCTTTTCGCATTTAGTTGTTTTTAATGTAGAATTTTTAAATATTTTCCGGTACAAGCTCATCGCTTTTTACGATAGACTTATTATATACAGAACTCGACGCTGGAGCTCTCTAGTACCCGGCATGGCATCTGTTATCGGTCTACTAATTTTTTACAGTGGCTCAGAGTTTGGTTAGACTTGCGAAGATGACTGGAGGTATAAATAAAATTGTATATTGAATGAACCAGACATAAAACAAAAAGCCAAATTATGTCTTTTATGACGTAAAACTAATTAATCTTCGAATATTTCCGCACCTGTTTTTTCATCGTTGATCGATTTATCTGACTCACTGGCAGTATTTTTATGTATTGCATCACATATCAATATATGTATATCAACACCAAGGAAGAGTCAATTGTCCTTGTGTAATTGACTTATATACCACTTACACTTGAATGTATGCGCAACCGCAAAGTCAAACCTACCAAATACAATATAGTATTTACGTACAAATGTAAGTCCAACTGTTTGTACGCATTACCAGAGAATCCCTTTCGCAATCACAAGCACAAAAACATGCTTGAGTAACAAACAAACAAATTAAATTACGGGCGAAATTCTCAGCATAATGAGAACAACACCCATCCAAACTTTTCTCCCTCTACAGGTGCACCTGTCAACAAACTGTTTGTTCGTGGCGTTGGGAAATATAGACAGCCGTAATGCAACATTCAATAGGTATATGAAAAAATTCAAGGCGATTCGTGAAAAGTTTCACTTTCTGCAATATGAATATTCAATCTTCTACATTGTAGAGTTTTTTTTATAATAAAACGCTTAGTTTAGGTATTACTATATATTTATTGATTTTAAGTCTGTTTAACTGTTCTTTGTGTACATGATAATAACTTTCTATTATAATTAAAACAAAATAAACTAATACTCTCTCACCTCTTCATACTCTTCTTCCTCTTCATCAGACTCTTCACTTGGTGAATATTAACAGCATTCTTTCTGCCTTCCCATTATATTTTATAACACATGCTCGTTTAACTGATTTTTCTGCTTCCGTTTCGTTGTATCGTGGCGAATCTTTTAAACTTATTTCATTGCGAATAGGTGTCTGCAAGTATATATGTTTATAAGAGCTGGCTAAAATCATGATATTTGTTTACATCCCTGCAAGTCAACTATCGGTTAAATCACACGTTAATTGCCTGAGAGGTTAGCAGAGATTTATATTTATGTTAAACTTTCTATGATTTTAAGTCCGAATTGACAAAACTAGCCGAAAATTACGATGAACGTATTTCACCGCAGTCAGATCGGAAAGAGATATATAACAGTGGCGCCCTAACATAGCTGAACAATGAATGAAACATATGCTCAGGTATTTACATTGCTATAACAGCAGTTTGTTAGCTTTTTGGTATATACAGTTTCGCGAAAAATAATACGGACATTTTGCGATGAGTCATATAACTCGAAAGAAAACAAATGTTTTCATTTATTTCTGAGTAAGTTTTTTATTTTGAAAATAGCTAATGTACATACTACTAATAATAAAAAAAATAATAAAAAATTCTATTCACAAAGAAAAAACAAAAACTATTTCAATCGCTCATCTCAATTTATGGTGTGAAAAAATGGGGACTTTTGCAAAAATTTAAGTTTTATTTAAAAAAATTTAATTATACATTTTTTTTATTTGGTTGTTAAGCCTTTATTATGTACAACGGCCCGACATCGACGATACATAGATGCAATCAATTTTTGACATGTGGGGTGGGGAACAGCTTCTCATGCTTCCTTTACCAGTGACCAGAGGTCATTATTATTGGATAGTTTTTTACCCCTAAAATAATATTCAACTCTCGCTAGAAGTTCTTAATTGGATTTAAATGCGACGATAATGTTGTTATCTGAGAACCATTTTTTTTTACTAGCTTCGATGTGTGGTTTGGGTCATTGTCTTGCTGAAACACCTATCGAAGCGGCACATTGTCTTCAGCATTAGATAACAAAACTTCACTTGAAATATTGTAATAAGTTGCTGCTCTCATTGTCTCCTCCCGACAGAAAAAGCATCTCAAAACCATGATGGATCCTTCTCCATGTTTAATGGTTGTGTTTTTAATCTGTGTATTGTGGTTTGAAATCGGTTTTCATTGGTCTTCGGACATGTGCACACAGCATAAAACATCTTACATTTAGACTCATCTGACGATAGGATATTACGCCATTTCTCCACTGGCCAGTTGGCATGCTCTTGACCAAAATGTACCCTTTTAGAAACATTTTGTTTTGACATATAAGGTGCTTTTCTCGGTTTTTTTCGATATTAAATCTTTTGCATTGAGCCCTTTGCGAATGGTGGAAGTATCAACGCTTAAAGAAAATTCAAGTTTTATGTCGTTTGAAGATGCAAAGGGTTTTTTTTCGTAAATCTCAATATGTTATTTTCAATAGTTGGTGAAAGTTTTGGTTTTCGTCCGTGTTTCGTTTTGCAGTTTATATTTTATTGCATTTTCGACCATTCTCTTAGAGCATTTCAACGTCTCGCTTATTTTTTTGTACGAAAATCTCCTTTTGTGAAGGTGTTTTATTTGTTCTCGAAGCTGAACGCTGCAATGCCGTCCTCTGCCCATTTTGAATCAGTAAACTATAATATTTCGTTATTCGTTTCATATACAATTATATTTCGTCATATACTTAATACCTCTACTGATTATAGATGTTTAAAATCCATAAAATTTCAAAGAAATTATTTAGTCAACTCTCGCAGTCCCTATTTCGCACAGGCTAAACTGAACTCACTTCATAAAATGATCAACAATTTTGAAACCACGCAAACTATTTGTTCTTTGATAACGGTTATTTGCTTTCTCGACATCCCATCAAGAAAATAAGTAAATAATTTCTGACATTTTTTTTATATTAAAGCAGAATAGGGTTTTGAATTATTTTAATATAGGTGCCCTATTATTTTTCACATGACTGTAGAAATTAGACTAGAATGAAATAGTTGGCGTGGTTTTTATCCGATTTCACCCAATTTCACAACGTGACATAAGAATGCGTATTTAATGTTATGTACCCAATTTTATTGAAATCGGTTATGGCGTTCTTGAGATAGGGGATTTCACCTAAAAGTAGGCGGTGTCGCACCCATCACCAAAATTTTAAACGATTCCTTTGCAAGCCTTCCGTGTTATATTTCCTGTAAGATTTAATGTTTCTGACATGTTTCTTCAAGGAGTTAACGCACTTTAAGCAGTTTTCAAGATAACATTTGTATGGTAGGGGGCGTGTTTATAATCCGATTTCACTCATTTTCTCAGTGTATGAGAAGATGTTAGAAAAACTTACTCGGAGCAAGTTTGTTTGATATAGCTGTAATGGTTTCTGAGATATATATATTAAACCTTTTGGAGTCGGGCCCCTACCAACTTTTAAAAAGTTTTGTGCCCACAGATCCCCCACCCTACCAGGATCCTTTAATTTAGAACACGTTTATATCTTAATTTGTTGTTTGGCTTATCTTTATCTGTTTTCGATGAATGGCACTTTGTGGGCGTGGCAGATGTCCAATTATGCACATCTGCAATTCCAACCGTCTTCCGGTGACAGAGAATACGTGTAATAAGTTTCAACAAATCATCTGAATTTTTACTAGTCTAGTTATCTAGTCTCTAGTCATCACTTGCACGGACGGACAGACAGTCCAACAGATTTAACTTGTCTTTTCGTTCTGATCGTTTATATATAAATTTGTGTGTATCTAACTCGGTTAGTTTTAGGTGTTAGAAACTCCCGTTAGGTGACCAAAACTAATATACAAGTGATAAAATGATATACAACTCTCCTGTCACTTAAAATCAAGAGACGAAATCACCTATCCAACTTTGACAGTTGACTGGATCGGGCAGGTTTAACGTTTATCAACTAGAAAGACTGGAACGATCAGATTCGAATCCTGCAAAAAAATTTCAGCAGAAACATTTGTAACCGCCATGCAAGATCAGAAATAATAGTGTTAAATAATAAGAAGAAAAGGAAACGCGAAATTTAAATGTAATTGAAGCAATGTTTTGTGATCTGCAGCTCCGATCAGTATTAATTTGCCATTGAAAATGATACGAACCTTATATTAATTGGCTGTAGACAAGTTTAGTTCACTTAATTTATTATTGAAAGCTTAAAGACACGTTGTTTTAATATACCATGAAATCAAAAAAATATATATTTAAATGTATTACTCTATACATTAAAAGGTCAATATGTAATAATTTTTAATCTTAATAAATGTTGGGTGTCTTAATTTTAATGCCCAAAAATGTGTATTTCGTATGATCTGGCAACAATGCAAAATGTTACAAAAAAAGCGGTAATTTTGAGGCGCTCTCACACCGAATTAAGTTGGGTATTTCTTTATCACTGTATTAAACTCTGTTGCAACATGTTGCGAGATTATAAAAATCTAGAATTATCGTCAAATGCATTAATATTTTAAAGTAATCGATGCATGGCCCACATCCCAGACCTTAGAAAATGACAGTGTAGTATGTGTGTTTATACTAAATAGAAAGGCTTATGCTTCGTAAAGAATGCCGCTGAAAGACGTAATGGTTGTCGAATTTGTTGGTCTAGCACCAGGACCTCTGTGCGGAAAAATTCTTGCAGATTTTGGTGCTTCGGTGTTAAGAATTGATAAGGTAATTTATAACAGTGTTGATTATTTGGACATTAAATATAAAAGCACAAAAGTACTATTCACGTTCAGTCCAAAGGGCTCTAAGTTTCATCGATATATATAGTAATTTTGCAATTGTCATTATAAAGTGTACTTTTGTGTCGGGTGTACAATAATACGGCAAAATGTTTAATATACGATCCTCTGCGAATGTTTATATGGAATTTGGTAGGAATGTAAAAAAATTTTATCATTGAAAGTATTTTAAAAATTCATTAATATAATTTACATTAATTGTTTTTCTATTCAGAGGTTTTTTTTATTTTTCTAAAGGATTCTGTACGAATATTGCACCAAGTGTATGAAAACATTAAGTCGGACGTTTAAGTGCTGGGTATATAATATGAAAAGGCACTAAATTATATTAGTCGCAGTTCGCTATTAATAAATTTCACGCTTTAAATACTTTTTAAATTTAAATTGCTGCAATTGCGGTCAATTTGAAATTAATTCTTACATACATCTGAAATCTTAAATCTTACAATGTAATGGCACCTTTAAAACTTAAGGAAAACTTTAGGATATCATCCCCTGAATTCGGGATTGAAATGGGTAGGGGATGATAGAGGAGGTTCCCCAAATTAAGAATATATATTTATAGCATCGCAGACTTATAGTTTTTAAGATATTTGTATATAGAGTAAAAAATTTAAAAAATTTTAAGTATATAATTTTTCGATTTATAATGAATTTTAAAGTTATGCACATTTCATACGTTATCACTTCACTAAATTGATTTTACATATTAATGTTTTATTAATTATTGTAAAACTAGCTCTAATTCAACATTTCACTTTTTGTTCAATTCGATTTATTCACACAAAAACAAAAGGGTGCAAAATCAGCCAAAACCTATTCTTTCTTTGGGGTTAAACTAGGTAAGGGCTGATAGAGGAGGTTCTGAAGATTAAAAAAAAATGTATATATACATATAGCTATCGCTGACTGAAGTTTTAAAATATATGTTAACAAAGTCATAAATTTCACAATTTCAAGTATGTAGTTGTAATCAGTTTTTCACTTTAGTTTTGTTCTTTTATACACACTTACTAAATTTTTTCTATATATATTATTTTACAATTAATTGTAAAAATATCTTTAATCCAAAACATTCACCTTTTTATTAATTTTGATTTAAATAATTTTTATTTAATCGCAGTAGGATTAGGGAGTTGCCGTCACACTTCTTCCCTTGAATATGTTAATGACGGGTGTTTGACACATGTAGATGGATTTCCGTCATAAAGTTTCCCTTGAATATTCAAATAGAGGAGTTCTCTCTAAATATTGTTCTGTCACATTCATTCCAATTCCTTGTAAACAATATGTGGCAATTTCCGTAGTTGCAGGAAATACCATAATTTTTTAGGACAAATTAAGAAGATTCATATGAAAACAGACGAAAACCACACTTTAAATTTTATATAATAAATTGATGTTCATAAAAATTTAAAAAAAAAAGAAATTGTATTAGTTGAACTTTTATTTAATTTATTTGTTTAAAAGTAAATATCATTCTTTCAAGTAAAAATAAAAATATTTAAACTATATACAGTCAGAGTCAAAAGTTAGCATACAGCTGGTACATGCTTCTAAAACCGTTTAGTTCTTTTCTTAATAGAAAAACAACTTAGTCTTTTGTGTGCTTTTAATAATCTCATAGTTTGTAGTCAATGAAAAATCCAATTAAAAAAAATTTAATTCAATGAAAAACTTAGGTTAAAAAACTTAAGAATTTACAGAATATTCAAGTTCTAAGAAAAATGTAACTGAAAAATGCATTCAAAAGTTAGCATACAAGAGGTATAAGTGTACTTTTTTATACTACTTTAATCTGAAAAATTAAAACTAATATTTTCTGGGGTCACCATTAGATTTTATAACGGCTTCCATACGCTTTTGCATGGAGTTAACTAAGTTTTGTGTAACCTCACTTAAAAATTTAGCCCATTCTTCAGTCAAGTCGTTCCGCAAATCATTTTTTGTGGTTATGGGTCTTTTTCTAATGTTTCCGTCTAGAACATTCCACAAATTCTCAAAAGGATTGCGGTCCGGCTATTGGGGAGGTAAATTTAAGTGTTTTGGGGTGTTATACAACCGCCATTCTTTGACAACTCTAGCTGTGTGCTTCGGGTCGTTGTTGTGCTGAAAGACAAACGGCGAGGCTAGAGCCAACTTTCAAACACTTTGATTTTAGTTGTCTTTCCATAGGTTTCCGGTACCAGCAACCGACATGGATCTCCAAACCATTACAGAGCCTCCCCCATACTTAACACTTGAAACAAAAAGCAGCTCGCTATTTCGTGCTCTCCAGATCTTTTCACGTTTTTTTGTGCCAAATATCTGGAATTTGCTTTCTTCACTAAACACAACGCTGTTCCAGAAGGCTTGCGGGTCAGTTAAAAAAGTTTTTGCAAAGTTAAGCCGTTTAGCCCTATTGGTAGTGGAAATCCAAGGCTTCCTCCTTGGTGTCCTCTCATTCAAACCATTAACATTTAGCGCTCTGGGAATAGTAAAGGCACTAACGGACTTACTTCGTTCTTGCGAAAGATCTTCTGCTACTTTAACCGCACTACACTTCGAGGTTTTCTTAACTTCTCTTACAATTTTACGAACTATGCGTATCACTCATAGTACGGGGGCGACCAGAACGTTGAGCAGTTTTTGTATCACTTCGCAATTTATAGCTGTTTATAATTCTTTGGACAGTTGAACGACTTTTGTTGTAAATTTTTGCTATTTTACCTAAAGACTTCCCGTTTTTACGATGCTGTACCTCCAAATTTCTTAAATCTATTGGAAGCTCCTTTCCACAAACCGTTGTGAGCGCTTTTAGGACACAACTAACACACAATGATGACAATCGTGAACTAAATTTCTTCAGAAATTTAAGTAGGCAGTTTACTTATAGTCATAAGCCTTAGAGTCAAGAACGGTACTTATAACGCTTTATATATGTTTATTATATGCTAATTTTTGACTGTATTTTTTCTTTAAACTGAAATATTCTGTACATTTTACTTTTGTTTTAACGGGTTACTGCGTTAAATAAAGTAACGTTATCAATAGTTAAAAAACATTTATAAGAATTTACATTTTCTTTAAAAAAAAATATTAATGATTTTAGACGCGAACATTGGCAGTATGCTCATTTTTTACGCTAACTGTATAAAAATTTTCTGTACTGTAAAAAAAACTAAAAAATATATTCACAAAATTACGTGGAAACATGTTCTCGAGTATAGTTAAGTAATGCCAAAAAGTAATGCAATCAGTCCAGACCTTACCTTAGCCTCAATATACCCGATAAAGTAATTTTCGACTTTCCAGCTGACTTTTATGTCGGCCAGTATAAGTGTAATATTTTATTGAAATTAAGTAGATATAATGAAACTGAAATTAAGTAGATAATAATCAGTGCTGAATATGAAAACAATCGGCCCAGACCTTGGTCTAAACTCCATATCTCTAATATAATGATTTCCGATTCTTTGGTTGACCTTTTCCGGTGCTGTTAAGCGTAACCGATAAAGCGTTATAACTAAGCAATAAATTCTAATTTGGTACATTCAATGTAGTTTAAACATGTTTAAAAAGTGAGCATGGCCACACCCCCTCACAAACCTCTTAACCTATATCGACCAAACATGCTGAAGACAAATCCTTCACCTCCTCAAACATTGGGAAAATTAGTGAAATCGGATGATAAACACGCGTATCTCCCATACCAAAATTTAAGTTGAAAACTGCTAAAAGTTCGTTAATTCGCTGAAGAAAGACTTCCGAAACATTAAATTTTATAGTAGAGATGGTCCGTGTTCGATTTCATTCAAATTCAGTGCATAGCATTATAAAGTTAAAGCATATAAGGTGTAGCCAACATCTGAAAGTTTTTATAGCGATTACAAAATATTGCGAGAGCATAAAAATGTTCGGTTACGCCAACATTCCCTTACACCAACATTCCCTTAAACCAACACCCCTTCCTTAATTGTTTAATATAAAATATTTTGCAAATTACGATGGTATAAAAGGTTCGGTAACAGTCGAACATAGTACTTCCTTACTTGTTTTTATTGTTTTTGTGGACACATTTGCATAATAACTATGTACATACATACATACTATTTGGACATAATTAAATATCAAGAACGACATTAAAGTAACTTCATTTATAATGATATATTCTGTATGGTATCTTTCTGCATTAATTTCAATTTGTATGAAATGGGGACTGAACGCATTTTTATATTCATACATTATACAATAAGTCATAAAGACAATTATGAATTACCAAATAGTATGCATATTGTTTTGAAATTTACAAATTTTAATAACAAACTACATAAAAACCAAAAGAAAAGAAACTCCTTTCTCCTCTTATTAGTATTTGAGGTATTCCAAACTATATATTCGTTAGTAAACTACTAAAAATGTAACGGAATACAACTTCGATAGGGATAGACAGTAGAGTGAAGGTTGTTAATTGGGTAGATTTAATTTGCCTTGCAAAGAAGTAGGTACTGCCACTCGGAGACTTGAGGGGCAATATTTTAGTATCTCGTATCCAAGTCAACCATTATGCAATGGGCGGAGTATTCAGACCTAATTGCTTTAAGCACCATTTTCCATGAGTCTGATATCAAAAATTTCAGCAATACACATTTATATATATTAATTTCAGCTCCTGCGTTCTTCCTTTCCTGAAAGTGTGTCTCAGTAATTTGTGATTTGTACACTTTGTATTTGTTTTTATTTAGTGAATATAGGGTTCTACTATTGGTGCAGACATTGTTATTGTAGCTCGTTATCACTATGTTGAACGGTTTGTATGGGTGTTTATTAAAGACTTTCAGATTATATCCAGTGGAAGTACACAGTAGTAGAATACACAAATTTTAAGATCTAATTTTACTTTTTTTTTTTTAGTCACCTGAGAGATACAATACTACTTGATTCTCTTTGCGTCAGTTTAGGAGGCCGTCCAGGTCTTGGCTTCGAAGTGATTATACCTGTTTTCGAGAAGTTTTGGATACCTGGACGAACTGTTGTCTAATTTCTATCGACGATTTTCTGCTTATGTTGTATTATATCAGCAAAATATACCAACTTAATTATTTTTTTGACAAACTGTATGTGTGTGGCTAACTTGAACATCCTGTACTTGTGTCTATTAGTCCAGCAAAAACATACGAAATTAGAGAATTTGTATTATCGCAAAAAAAGGTAACTACATTTATTCAACGACGGATAATTATATTAGAACATAAATGGAGATTGCTTAGAGAAATAATCAACACTCAAGATTGTTATCGATTAATAGATCGGGTCGTTGGTAATTACTCAGTTTCATTTAATTATCGATTAAGTCATACGTTAATTACCACAGAACCCGACCAGAGATTTCTGTTAAAGTTTCTTAAGGTCGAGTTAACTAAACTACCCAAACTCTTGTGTACGTGTCATAGTTCATCCATTCCTTACTCTCACCCTTTGACTTTTTGAAATGTCTACCTTGCAATCTAACTATCTGTTATAATTGTAAGTCTATGCGTTTTCACTACTAGAAACATCCCAACACAACAAGGCCTTTTCAAATTTATTTGAATATATTAAAAATAAATTGAAACAAGCAAAAAAAACATGCTTTATAATATCTCCGAAATTTGTATGAAACAAAAGCGTGGATATATTTCCAGCAGCCAGTTAAATTATATATTAGAAGATGTTAGATACGAATTTAGCATGCCTAATAATGTGAAATAGTGAATCGATTACTGTCAACCAGAGGAACAGGAATCTATATTGGATACGTGAGGGTTAGGAAAAGGAAGTGACTATATAGTAGTGATATATATAATATTATTCAAATTCAAAGAAAATTACTTCCTAATGATAGTGTGTCATTTTTCGAACATTCAGTTGACTTTATACCGTATATATCCGTCAATATGTTAGATATCTTATTGAAATTCAGAGAGCTTCTTTTCCTGCTAACAATATATTCTTGTGTCGTAAATGGATAATATCAGTTCAATACCTCCCCTAGCTCCCATATACCTAATATAAAGATTTTTATATTTCCGCTTGGCTTTATACCATATATGTCAGTCAGTATGAAAGATATTCGATGCAGAACTTTTTTAAACACAATATAATAATTGTTAACCTTCCGGTTAACTTTATACAGTATACATCGCTCAATATGAATGAAATTGAGCGGATTAGTTTTTTTTTTTACCACAATTTGTTTTCGATTCAAAAATGAATAAAAATCGGTCCATACCTTTGCCGGAGTGTAATCGTCGTTGACAAAGAACTATTAATATCGATTCATATTTGTCTCATTACTAATATGATGAATATTGATTTTTACTAATATATATATATTTAGGATGACATAATATATATATCTGGATATAAATGTTCAGGATGAAGAGACGAGTTGAAATCCGAGTGACTGTCTGTCCGTCAGTGCAAGCGATAACTTGGGTAAAACTAAAAATATTTTGTAGAACTTGGTACACGTGTTCTTTGTTACCGTAAGACGGTTAGTATTGCAGATGGGTTTAATCGGACGTCTGCCACGCCCACAAAATGCCATTAATCAAAAACCGATAAAGTGCTAAAACTAAACAACAAATGCAGACATGAACGTGTTATTTGGTACAGAGTATCTTGTACGGGACATATGGCGGGACATCTGTGGGTAAAAAATTTTGTTAAAGTGGGTATGAATCCGTCTTCCCAATAGGTTTAATGTACATATCTCACAAACTAGAAAAAAGCTAGTTCAACCAAACTTCCTGAAAGCAAGTCTTTCTAGAATGTGCTCATATACTGAGAAAGTGAGTGAAATTGAATAATAATCACGCCCATCTTCCTTACAAAGGTTATGTTGGAAACTATTAAAAGTGCGTTAACTCTCCGAAGAAAGACGTCAGAAACATTGAAGCTTGCAGAAAATATAATACCGAAAAGTTACACGGATTCCTGTAAAATTTTGGTGATGGGCGTGGCATTGCCCACTTTTAGGTTAAATTCCATACCTCAAGAACGCCTTGAGCAATTTCAACCAATTTTGGTACATGACATTTAATTTGCATTCTTATTTTACCTTGTGAAAAATGGCGAAACGCATGACAACCACACCTACATCTCACATAATACAATTTTAAATTTAATCTAATTCTTTGAATTTAAAATATATATTAAGATGGTAAATGATCTCTGGTAAATGATGGTTAATGAGGACATCTTAAAGAAATTCGAGGATTATCTTTCCGTGGTAATAATGTGCTCTTGTGTAAAAATCGGGAAAATCGGGTAAATACTTCCCCTAGCCCCCATGTACCTAATATAAAAACTTTCAACCTCCCGTTAGACTTTATACCATATATTTCGGTTAATATATGAGTTATCCCTGTGAAATTCAGAGGGGTTCTCTGAATATTCCATACACTTAATATAATTATATTAATATAATTTCAAACATCCGGTTGGCTTTATACAGTATATATCGGTCAATATGTAAGATATTTTACCAAATTAAGTGAACGTGTAATATTGAATATATCATAGTTTAATGCCGAAGCTGTTTGAAATCGATCAACAAATATATAAATATACTCTATATAATAATTTTCGTTATTCTAGCAGAGTCTATTGCGAATATATCGGTCAGTGTGTGACTTATCTTCGTAAAGTTGAATGGAAACGTGTTCTCTAGTTTACTTCATGTAATGACAAAAGTTAATGCAATCAGTCCAGACCTTCTCCTAGACCAAATATACCCTATGTAATGATTCCTAGTTTTCCAGCTGACTAAACGTTTCATGTAGGTCAATATGTGTGATATTTTAAAGATATTAGGTCGATATGTTTTCTTAAACACAATGTGGATTTGCGCTAAATATGAATGTAATCGGTACAGACAGTGGTCTAAGCCCCTTATTCTTAATATAATGGTTTTTGTTTCTCTGGCTGACTTTTTCCTTATATAAACAATTTATTTAATTAAGCCACTTTGTTTGAGTTTATATCGCATATATCTCATTTGAGTTAATTTGGTTGAGTTTCATATATATATCTCGGACTTGAAGCAAACTACAGTAATGGAAGTATGTGAGTCCATGACCTGTTATATAAGTTAATAAGATACCAAATATGATTATAATCTATTCACGGGTTTGTCAAATAATGAATGTTGAATTCTTCGGCAACATTTTTAATATAAAGTTATGCCAGCACTTGAAAGCATATCCCCGAACTTAGCGCTTCCTTACTTGTTTTTAGTTAGGTTGATTTTGGTTAAATCTTGATATTGGTATAGGTTGATATTGGTTCAATATTGATTGTAATCGATCTACAATTTCGGTAAATAATGAATGTTGATTTCGTGTGAAACCTTTTTATGTAGAAGTTTTGCTTACACTTTCTTCACAAGACATGAAAACCGCTAAAGCTATATCAACCAAACTTGCTCATAATAAGTTTTTCTATCATGTCCTCATGTCCGCATACACTGTGAATACATACATACATAAGTGAAATCGGATGACAATCACGCCCATCTCCCGCACAAAGGTTATGTTAAAAACTACGAAAAGTACGTCAACTCGCTGAAGGAATACGTCAGAAATATGAAATAATACAATAAATAAGTACGGATGCATAGAAATCACTGTAAAATTTGGGCTATGGGTATGGCATCGCCCACTTTTCGATGAAATTCGATATATCTCAGGCACCGCCATATCAATTTCAACCAAATTTGGTATGCGGCTACGTATCCTTATGTCACATTATGAAAATGAAAATAACACAATTTAAAATTTCATCTGATTCTTTCATTTTAAAGTATATAAATCAAGCACCAATTGAGATATTGAAATGAAACTTTTCACAAATTGTATCTTCACGGTATGCCATCTCTTGGGCAAAAATGGTGGAAATCGGATTATAATTTTAGAAGCCCCCGATACCGAATATATGGACTTCAGTGACTTTATACTCGAAAATATCGGTCAATCTGTGAGATATCGTAATGAAATTCGAGGAGTCGTCATATGTCGAGGATCTCGGAGAATATCATCTCTTCATGATAATTATGTGCCCTTGTGTCGAAAATGGGAAAATCAGGTAAGTATTTCTCCTAGCCCCCATATACGTAATATAAGAATTTCGAACATCCGGTTGGCTTTATATGGTATATATAGGACAATATGTAAGATATCTTAGCAAAGTTAAGTGAACGTATAAAATTGGATGACATATCATAGTTCAATACCGAAAATATGTGATATCGGTCGAACAATTATCCAAGCTCCCAAATATTATATATCATCATTTTCGTTATTCTAGCAGACTCTATGCCGAATATGTTGGCCAGAATGTAATTTATCTTCGTAATATTGCCAAGAAACATGTTACTCAATATACTTGAGTAATGACTGCAGTTAATGCAATCACTCCAGACCTTCCCCCAGAGCAACTATACCAGATAAATGGATTCGCGGCTTTCCAGCTGACTTTAAACGGTTTATGTTGGTGATATTTAAGCAGATACGTTTTCTTAAACATTTGTGCTTTAACGTTAAATATGAATGATATCGGTCTAGACCGTGGTCTAAGCCCCTTATTCCTAATGTAATGATTTCCGTTTCTCTGGTTGACTTTTTCCTCGTATGTATAATATATTTAATTAAGAGGCTTTGGTTGAGCTTATATCGGATATATCTCATTTGAGTCAATTTGGTTGATTTTAAAATATGTATGGATATACCTCCGACACAAAGCAAAATATAGTTTTGCCAGCACCGGAAAGCACCCCACCTTGGATCCTTGCACATTGTGAGAGTATAAGAAGTTCGGTTACACCCGAACTTACCCCTCCCTACTAGTTTAATTTGCGTTAGAATCAGCGATTAGCTTCTGTAAAATTTTTGTTTTGAGCTTCACAATCTTTATGAACCATTATATTTTCCTAAACAACACGTTGAATAATATTTGGAACTGTGGAAACACACTTTCAGTAATTTTTTCTACGATTTTAGATATGGTATATTCAAACTAATCTAAGCTACATTTTGGTTTATGTTCGAGATATCTATATTAAAATCAATCTAACACAAATCACTATATTTATTATATTAGTGCTGAGAGGAAGTACACATACCAATATTCATAATTTTTCTACCGAATGACATAATGCTAATCGAAATACCATCGCTTAACTCTATTGAGAGATTTTTTATTGAGATACGAGTATATGCGATATAAACGTAAGGAAGGAAAATAAATTTAATATATTGAGTAAATGAGAAATCAAATTCATTCATATTGACGGTCAAATCACATGCTGACGGTCAAATCAATGGCATTAAACTAAAGTATGTTCCAGTATATGTTTCCACGCAATTTTATTAAGACCACTCACATTTTTACCGACATACAATTTCGGCATAAAGTCCACCAGGGCACAGTATTATCAGGAAAATATGCCCACTTAGTTTATTACAAATTTACAGATTTTTTTTGTGTAAAGCCAGCCATAGGTGCTTAGGTACTCATTGGGTATATGGTGCCTTGAAAAGGTATATTCCGACTTCGACCATTTTTATAAGATGATTTTGCTCATCTGCAATACCAACTTCTTCAGCGCACCAAGAAACAATATCTAAATTTTGACTCAAGTAATCGTTTGCACGGTCGAAGGGACATACCGAAATCCGAGTTTTAACTTGTCTCATTTTCCTGATCATTGTGATATAATATAAGTAACTAATACATCTCGATTCGTTTTAGGGGTTACAAACAACAGTTAGTTGTTATTATATTCTGTGCAACATGTAGCGATAGTTTAAAAATAATTTGGAATGTTTGGAATTGAAAATAGCTCATCTTTGCGTTCGCATTAAACATTTTTTTTTTGTTTTCATACAAATAAAATTTTTACACAATTTCTTTCCAATAAATAGGCACAGAAAATAGCACAGGCTGAGAGCCGCTGTAAAATGAGTGTAGGGCTGTGGTAATTATGTTTTTATATTTTTGTGTTATTGCATTTCTCTTTACTAAAAAAATTAATTATTTTTGTAATTTTTTTTCCAAACTTTTTGTGTTTATTATTCCTTTTTGCCGCTGAGCAACCAATACCAATATTTACAGTACGCTTGGTTGAAAATATATACGCAGAAATGTCAAAATTAGGTAACTGGTTTTGAGTAGTGCTTTCCGAGTTTCACACTTGTTTATTGCGAAATATATTTGAAGTATTTGCAATGTTTATATATTATATATATTAGACATATTAGATATGTATATTAATCCCTAGATGACAGATAAGAGTTAGCTAACCTATTACTAGAAATTTATACAATTGTTGAATTGAATTTTATGTAATTTTATATTAAAAATTTTCATGAAATTTTAACATAAAATCATTTGTCTGATTAGTTTAACATAAGTTAAAAGAACTAAAGAAAAAGTTTAATCATTTTCAGAATCATTCTTAGGAACACTATTATATTCTTAAAACTAAGTTACACATTAATACTCACATTCCATCAAAAGCACTACATTTGGGAACGGGTAGGATCTCAGATGTTCAAAATGCCGATCGGGTAGAAACAATACTCAACAAGTGATCGGTTAAATCATACGTTAATTATAAGAGAAGGATCAGCAGACCTAAGAACCATAGAATTAAAGATTACAACTTTTTAGCGTTACTTTTTTTGGTTCGTGTTCAACAGAAATAGGTTATTAGAGCGTAGTTTGCAATAAAATAACTATTGATAGAAACATCCCATTCACATCATATCACTTTATTATACACTTAATGGTAATTATTTTGATGATATGTTAAAAGTAGTTATTTAAATATAAAATATTGTAGTTATTTAAATATGATCCCGATACATTCTTCAACTCTTACTGAAACTTTTTATTAATATATATCCTAATAAATAAAATGCGATATCAAAAACAAATTGCATTTAATATTGCGTTTTTAAAATTAAGTCGCAAGCGTTTTGAATTCACAAACAGGAGTGCGTGCAATATTAAAAAATAAAATTGAAATTCTTTTAATTATGTTGTTGAGGTACAAAAAATTCTCACTTGGTTTTAGTGAATGCAACAGTATTGAGGAACAGAGTAACAAGTTGATTGTCCCTAGTAGAATACAAGTTGTGGTAAGTTCGGGTGATCGTTGGGAGGGAAAATTCGTTCAATCGAAAATATAATAGACTCTGATTATAGTACTCTATAATAAATAATATAAGCATAAATATTAAGAACAGAAGAAATGTAATTTTTATAGACTTCTCATTGCATTAGGGGAAAATATTCAAAAGATCTCTTTCATAATCTCTAAATGCTGAGAACGACTCAAGAAACAGCGTTCTATAACAAAACGGGTCATAAAGCTCCAGTCTAGGAAGCTCACTAGTCTCCACTCAAGTTCTCGAGCAGTTTGTAAAAGATGTCGGTGTCGCATGATGGAAGGTGAACCGTGGGAGCTAAATCCATCATTTTGAACTCTGAGGTTCTTTCCTTAACTGGTTGGGTTGACACCTGGGTTTTACTCGTGTCTACATCTTTCCTCATTGAACCTAAACAAGAGAGATACTCTTGATAGAACTTCTTATATCCATCTTTTTGATCTTCCACAAACTCCATTAAATCAGTTATTGTGGTTTTGAAATCCCCTATTTCAGTGGCGAAGGTAAAATTAAAAGAGAAAGGAAGTAATTTCTGGATAAAATTGATGAAAATCGCGTATGAAAATTCAGTTTTAGACTTTGTTTTTAGTAACAAAAATGCGCGTTTTCAGTTTTTTTTTTCATTATGCTATATATGAATGTACCTTAAACGTACCTAAGGCAAAAAATATTTCAAAAGTAGAAACTTAAACTTATAAAATCAACAAAATGTACATTAACGCAAATGTTGTGCGGTCAATTAATTATTTGCAAAATTCAAATACTTTTTTTAAATAAAGATGTTAATTCCTGTGGTTAATTCCTTCGGATATTTATGTTGAGTACCCGTGTAGCTCTGCGAAGTTTTGTTGTTTTTCGATTTCTTGATTGTTGTGTTTTCAAGTATTTTCTTCTCTGTGTATTTTGATTCACACTTTACTTCTACTTTGCGCGGGATTGTGCGGGTTTGTTGTTTTTTCACTTCTAATCTTCTTAAGATCGGCAAATGATATGCGAGATTGGGCTGGTTGTTTTTCTGTGCATTACGTCTCTATTACTTCTAGGAGAATATGAGAGTAATGCAGAAGAGTATTTGTTTGGATTAAACATACACTATTTGTGCCAAGTTTTATTCCGATATCTTCATTGTAAAGTGAAACAAGTGAGGAAGGGTTAAGTTCGGGTGTAACCGAACATTTTATACTCTCGCAATATGCAAGGATCACAGCCGGGGAAATACTTTCAGGTGTTGCCATAACTTTATATTAAAAAATATTAAAAAGAATTCAACTTTCGTTATTAGACGAAACCGTTGTCATGGACTCACATACTTTCATTGCTGTAGTTTGCTTCAAGTCCGAGATATATGTATAAAACTCAACCAAAGTAATTTAAATGAGATATAAGCGATATAAACTCAAATTGACTTAATAGAATATATCGTTTATATAAGGAAGAAGTCAACTAGAGAAATGGAAACCATTATATTAGGAATAAGGGGCTTAGACCACTGTCTGTACCGATTTC
Source organism: Bactrocera minax (assembly GCA_021498325.1). Classification (NCBI taxonomy): domain Eukaryota; kingdom Metazoa; phylum Arthropoda; class Insecta; order Diptera; family Tephritidae; genus Bactrocera; species Bactrocera minax. The sequence goes on along the minus strand of JAKEEE010000042.1, from coordinate 1,718,156 downwards.
ATTCATATTTAGCGCGAATCCACATTACGTTTAAGAAAACATATCCACTTAATTTCATCAAAACATCATACATGCGTACTTACATAAACGGCTTAAAGCCAGATGGAAAGTCGGGAATGCTTATATTGGGCATATTTGGGATCGAGAACGATCTGCACTGATCACATTAATTCTTTTCATTATTCAAGTATATTAGGGAACATGTTTCCAAGCAGTTTTGTGAAGGTAACACACACTGACCTACATATTCGGCATAAAGTCTGCTAGAATAACGAAAATCATTATATGTAATATATGGGTCCCAGCTCTCATTCGTTGACCGATTTCACACATTTTCGATATTAGACTATAGTATATCCAATATTACACGTTCACCTAAATGCTAAGATATCTTACATATTGAACGAAATATATAGTATAAAGTCTGGCGGGAGGTTGAAAATCTCTATATTAGTTACATGGGTGCTAGGAGAAGTCCATGGTATTTGGGATTTTATTCATTTTAAGCACTTGGACACACTTATCTGAAAGAGACGGTCTCTGAATTTCACAGTCATAACTCATATGCTGACCTTTATATATGGTATAAAGTCTACAGAAAGGTTGAAAATCCTTATATTAGATATACGAAGGCTAGGGGAATTATTTACTCGATTTTCCCAATTTAGACACTAGAATACATTATTATCATGGAAAGATAATCCTCCAATTTCATAATTTTTCTCATGCATTTACCGTTATATATGGTACAAGCTCTACCGGAGGGTTGAAAATCTGTATATTAGCTATATGGGGGCTAAGAAAAGTATTTACCCGATTTTCACCATTTTTGATACCAGAGCACATTATTATCATGGAAATATAATCCTCCAACTTCATTACAATATCTTACAGATTTACAGATATTTTCGGTAAAAAGTCTGATATAGGCACTGAGGTCTATATATGATATATAGATATTATATATGGTATTTATTGGTATCTGGTGGGTTGAAAAGTTATAATCCGATTTCGACTATTTTTACGCATGAAGTGGCATATCTTGAACGTATTATTCGGGAAAATTTTTAATCCAATATCTTAATTGGTGGCCGATTTATCTACTTTAAAGTGAAAAGATTAGATGAAACTGAGAAGTAGATGTGGTTTTACCCGATTTTGTCCATTTTCACAATGTGATCTAAGAATGCAAATATAATGTCTCATACCAAATTTTGCTGAAATCAGTTATGGCGTTCTTGAGATATGCAATTTCACCTTAAAGTGGGCGGTGCCACGCCCACCACAAAAGTTTTACACGGATTCCTATGCAACCCTTCCGTACAATATTTACTGTAAGATTTAATGTTTTTGACGTGTTCCTTCAGCGAGATAACGCACTTTTAGTAGTATTCCACATAACCTTTGTATAGGAGTTGGGGGTGATTATTATTCGATTTCACTCATTTTCGCAGTATATGAGGAGATGTTATAAAAACTTACTCGGATCAAGTTTGATTGATATAGCTATAAAGGTTTCTAAGATATGTATATTAAACCTGTTTGAGGGCGGGGCCATGCCCACTATTACAAAAGTTTTTACTCACAGATGCCCCGCCCTACTAGGATCCTCTATACCAAATAATACGATTATATCTTAATTTGTTGCTTAGTTATAGCACTTTATCGGCTTTCGATGAATGCCATTTTGTGGGCGTGGCAGAAGTCCAATTAGCCCCATTTGAAATACCAACCGTCTTACGGTAACAAAGAACACATATAGCAAGTCTTATCAACATATCTTAATTTTTACTCAAGTTATCGCTTGGACGGACGGACGGACGACAGACAGACAGTCACTCGGATTTCAACTCTTCTTTTCATTCTGATGATTCATATACATATGAACATATGTCTATATCTAACTCGATTACCTTTAGGTGTTACAAACAACCGTTAGGGGAACAAAATTATTATACTCTGTAGCAACATGTTGCGAAAGTATAAAATTTTTGCGTAAGAACTCAACATTCATTATTCGACGAAACCGTGAACTATCACATTCATATTTGGTATCTTAATAACTTATATAACAGGTCATAGGCTGGTGGACTTTCAATACTATATTTTGCTTAATGTCCGAAATATTTATATTAAAATAAACCAAATTAACTCAAATGAGGGATATATATGATATAAACTGAACCAAAAATCAACCAGAAAAACGAAAGTTATTATATTAGGAATGTGAGGTTTAAACTGATTTCATTCATATCCAGCGCTAAACCACATTGCGGTTGAAAAACTTTTATTTCCTTCAAACTGTCACACATATTTTTGGGTATTTTGGGGCTAGGAAAGGTCTAAGGAAATAACATTTACTTTCGGCATTAATACTCGGAAATTTTACTAAAATAACTCAAATTTTGACCGATATATTCGGCGTAAAGTCAACTAGAATTACGAAAATAATTATATGTCTGGCATAACGGCATTAAACTAAAGTATATTCAATATTTTACGCTCACTCAATTTTGCTAATATAAATTACGTATTTACCGATATACACGGTATAAAGTCGATGGGAAGTTCGACATTCTTTATATTAGGTATATGGGGGATAGGAGAAGTATTGACCAGATTTTACCTGTTTTTGATACAAGGGCACATAATTATCATGAAGAGATACTCCTGGAATTCCATTTACGATATCTCACAGATTAACCGATATTTTCGAATATAAAGTCACTGAAGTCCATATATTGGGTATCGGGGGGCTTCATAAATTATAATCCGATTTCTACCATTTTTGGACATGATATGGCTTACCATAAATACACTCTATGCAAATTTTCATTCCGATATCTTCCTTTTTAGCTGATTTATATACTATAAAGTATAAGAATCATTTCGAATTTGAGATTCTGATATACGTGGTGTCTTCAAAAAATAATGGGAACTTTCGTTTTAAAAAAAAAATTCATATTCATTCGTCAACATTAATGTTGTCGCCTTCAAAATAGTCTCCATTCGATATTATGCACTTATGCCAGCGCCCCTTCAAATCGTCAAAACAGTTCTCAAACTCGACTTTTGGAAAAGCCTTTAGCTCTTTCAGCGATAAGCTTTTAATTCCATCTATACTTGTAAAGCCACGGCCCTTTAAAGTTCTCGTTATTTCTTGAAATAGGAAAAGGTCACACGGCACGATGTCTGGCGAATATGCAGGCTGGGGCATCGTTAAAGTATTATTTTTAGCCAAGAATTCACGAACAAGCAACGAAGTGTGAGCAGAACTGAGTAAAAATGACTAAAAACCAGCAATTGTTTTTCCAGAAATCCGGGCGTTTTTTGGGATTGCTTCACACAAACGGCGTTGAAAATTTGGGTGGTACTCCTTATTATCCTCATTAGTAATCCTTATTGACTATTTCACTTTGAGGCAAGAATGCATGATGCACTATGCCATTGACGTCGAAGAACACAGTCAAAGAACATTCCCGTTATTTTTTGAACACACCACGTATGAGAAGTGGGCGTGATTGAAGTCCGATTACGCCCATTTTCTTATTAACACATAGGAATATCAGAATAAATCTATGTACCAAGTTTGGTTGAAATTGGTTCTGTTGTTCCTGAAATATAGGTTTTCCGTTAAAAGTGGGCGGTGTTATACCCATTGTCCAATTTTTACACTGATTCCTTTGAAGACCTTAAGTACAATCTTGGCTATGCAATTAAATGCTTTTGATGTGTTTGTTTGATTAGTTACCGCACATTTAGTAGTTTTCTACATATATATAACCGTTATATAGGGAGGGGCGTCGTTATTATCCCCATTTCCACACTTTTCGAGGGGGTGTCGATGGGATTCATCGTCAGCAAGTTTAGCTGTTATTGCTTGAGTGGTTTGTGAGATATGTACATTAAACCTATTAGAGGGCGGGCCATGTCCACTTTTAAAAAAATTTTAAACCGTTGATGGGAGGAGCATTTCCTTCGATACCCTGTATTAAATTACGGTTTCGTATCTTAATATATGGCATTGTAATTGTTAGCTAGTTAGTTAGTTATAGCTTTATAGTTTTTCAATTAACGTCTTTGTGGATGTGGTAACAATCTGATTTCGTCCATCTGCAATACCAACTTCCTAAAAGTGCCAAGAAATATGAGTACCAAATTTCATAAATTTTGCTTGCTAATCGAGGTATCGTCTGCACGGCAGACGGACGGACAGGCAAGCATCCGGAATTCAGCTTTCTTTCATCAGGCTTTTTTTCATTCAGGATCATTAGATAAACAAAAACATTATACTCTGCGCTAAATGTTGCGACGGTGTAACAAGTAGGGGAGGTTAATGTCGCAATTTGCGGAACTGAAAAGCGGTGAAATATTTTTTGGCTAAATGCTAGGCTAGAGGCTCTTAGGCTAGTGGCTAAATTTGGATGTAACCGAATATTTTATACTCTCGTGGTTTGCAAATACGGGAGCGGATTACAATCTATTTGATATTAAATAGTAATAGTAATATAGGTAGAGGTATAGGCATATACTCACTTAGTTTCGTTACTACATTTAGCTTCGTGTCCGAGATATTTTTATTAAAATCAACATAACTAACACAAATAACTACATATATTCATCACATTAGATGATATATGATATATGTAACTATAATTTTAACTATAATTTTATATGAGAATTTATGATACATATTCATGATATCAATCGAAATATTCTCACTTAATTTTATTGAGATATTGCTTTTTGAGATATATATAAGCTCATTTAAAGGAACTACATGTAATGTATTATGTGTATTAAGGAATAGTCCATCAGAGGATCAAATCATTATATAAAAGTGAGTTGCCTCCTAAGCGTACTAATATAACGAGTTTAGTTTTGTTTTATCCATGTGTGGAAGCAATTGGAAGATGAGCAATATCGATTGTATCTTGTTTTTTTTTACAGGGAAATCGTTTAGAGAAATTAAAGAGCGATATGATGTTGTATGCGGGTATTCTTTTCCTTCCAATTGGTTTAACGGCTTTCAACGCCACAAAAATTTAGGATCGCTTATTGGCAGACCTCTTATAGAAGATTTGCGAGATGGCTCAGATAGTACGCATCTGAGAAGACCGCATGAATCATATCCTGCACGATAAAGCTGTTGGGACGATGGATGCCGCGTTTGTTCACTCCAAGCAACTAGCGTAACAGTGAGACCACTTCACAGCATTGTGTGGCGTTGTTTCAACGCAATCCGAGTTAGTTTCTACATCGTTTCGTTTCGTATATTTTCATCCACTGTAGTTTTGTCTTTCTTTCGTATGCTAACTGTTTATTGGACCGCCCTCGTACAGAAGCTTATGTCTACCTCGTTTAGTCTTTTGTGTTACAAAGAATTGGTTGGTGATCAAAACAATTACACTTTGTGCAAAATATTGTGAAAGTGTAAATATGCGTATGAACAGGTTAATAAGGTTGATTGAATCGTTATGTTTCGTAGATTTGAATTACTTTGGACATTTGCCATGAAATTATTAGATTCCCGGGAGTTAAATGTCTCGGGATTTACTAACTACCAACTTAAAAGAATGTAGTTTTTAGGGACTTGGGAATCTATGCAGTATATCCAAACACCAAAACTTATAAAACTTACAAACTATTGTCGGCAACTGGTCTTGAGCAATTGCATAATTTTGATATTTCTGTATACTATAATAAGGGATGGCAGTAATAAATAAACAAAAAATTGCTACTGGCTATTCAGGTGCTTTTGACTGATAGCCGATTAGTACAGTTGCCTGGCGGCTATTATACTCTTTACACAGAAATAGTTAGATTTTTCAATATTTGAATTGCCTTTAATATGAAAAATGTATAATGCAATATCTTAACAATAATTTATATATACTATTGCTGTACTATCGCATTAAATATAATGCACTTAATATATATGGTTGCATACTCGTACATATTTTAAAGTTATACACTTTTATTTTAGGTTTGGGAAAATAACTTCGATGTACTGACACACGGAAAGACGACTTTGAATATTAATTTAAAAACATCAGAAGGGCGTGAACTGACACGAAAACTTGTTCAAGTTCATGATGTACTGATTGATCCATTTAGACCTGGTGTATTGGAAAGTGTTGGCCTTGGGCCTGATGTCGTGTGCAAGGAAAATCCCAGGTTAATATATGCACGTTTAACAGGCTTTGGTCAGTATGGACCCTTAGCAAAACGAGCAGGACATGACATTAACTATCTTGGAATTTCTGGTGTTTTATCTATGCTGCGTTCTCACAATAAGAGACCAACTCCACCTTTAAATATCTTAGCAGATTTCGCTGGCGGAGGTTTACTATGTGCAATGGGAATTTGTTTAGCGCTTTTAGAACGCCATCGATCTGGTTGCGGACAAATAATTGATGCCTCAATGTGTGAAGGAGTAGCTTATTTATCCTCATGGTTATTTTTGTCTCGTTCCCTTCCCATATGGGAAAATCATTCTGGTCAAAGCATGTTGGATGGAGGTGCTTATTTTTATGATCTGTACGAAACAAAGGATGGTAAATATATGACAGTAGGAGCATTAGAACCAAAGTTCTTCAAAATTTTTAAAAATAATTTGGAATTGCCGGAACTCTGCCAATTTCCTGGAAATCAATATGAAAAAGTTATTGCTATAGATTTGGTAAAGCGGGCATTTTTGAAAAAAACACAAGTTGAGTGGTCGGATATATTTGAAAATAGCGATGCATGTGTTTATCCAGTTGTGGAATGGGAAGATGCATCTCAGCACAGTCATAATAAATTTCGTACAAGCTTTCAGCGATTGAATAATATATGGGTGCCTGTACCGTCCCCCATACTGAGTAGAACACCTGGAAGTCTGAAAAGTATGTCAACACGTTCAACGATTGAACATTTTTTAAAAAATGTGGAGTTGCGCAAAGAGAACGTAAAAAATTGCGATGTTTTGTTTCCAACCAAAAAGTCAAAAATGTAAATAAAATTTACTTGGGAGCAGAACCCCGTGAAGTCTGAAAACTATATCAACTCTGTGATTGATAGAAATTTATAATATGGAGTTACGAAGAGAAATCGTAATTTTTTTTCCAACTGAAAAAATCAAAAATATAACCAAAATGTCTAAAATACCAGATAGTCTAACATTGATTATTGTCAACCAAAATATATTAAAATTCTTGACTTGTTAATATATTAGCAAATTTTAATTTTTAGATGATGATTGCAATTTTTTTTTATAAGTTAAGTTAGAGACAAGAATAGCTACTGGTAAGTAGATGAAAAAATTTTGGTCTGCTCTTCAAACAAGCTGCATCTCGGTCCTCGTTGTTAAAACTTTGTTTAAAGCTGTCGAGCTCTGTATTTTTGAGTTCTTTGGAACTCTGAGGTCAATTGCTGTAGTTTTCCGGTATCATATAGCGATACCGATATCGTACTAAATGTGGTCGTCAACGTTGCTTTTGGGTTTTTCGTCTTTAGTTTCTTTTTAGTTTCAGTAATCAAGGATCATCAGGAAAATGGGTGATTAGCCCAAGTTCGTTGGTAGGGCTGCTACCTTGGCATACTAACCTGCCATAAAAATTCACGTTTATAACGCGAGCCGCTTTCTCCAAGACAGACGCTCACTGCAACCGTCTCTATCATGTGAAACAGATGCTATGTCCTCCCTCGCAGAAGGATTGTGTTATATGGATTATGCCAGAAGCTAAACCACCTCCTGCATCGCCCTCAGTATCATTGCGCCTACTGAGCCCCCTCATCGCGACAAGATAACGAGGCTCGAAGCGGATGAGTAGCCATAATTCGAAATACCTCTTTAGTTTTATAAAGAATTTATAAATGTAGTTCGCTGCGAACTTGAAAAAAGCTGCGAACTGAATGTATTGAATTGAAATAGGATTTCAGCGCATAATCATTCTTTGTACGATTATAAAATGAAAATCAGTGATAAATATTCGAGAACTATTGATAGGCCTCGGTAGTCTAGCAGCACAAGGCTACCATCCAGAGGTCTCACACTTGCATCAATTTAGTTTGGTCCTTCACCTTTTCCAATGACTAGAATTTTCCTTGTTTCTAATTATTTCCTAGCGTTTCAAAAAAACTAGAATAGTTTATTTAAGAAACTGAAAGTTTCTAAGTGATTGTAATCCATACGCTTTCGTCGAATAAGGAATACCGAATTTATTTGCAAAATTTTTACATTTCCCAACATGCAACAGAGTATAACAGTTTTGTTCACCTAACGGTTAATTGTAACTAAATGATTAGGATGACGAGACGAGTTGAACTCCGAGTGACTTTCTGTCCGTCCGTCCGTGCAACCGATAACTTCAACAAAAATTAAAATATCTTGATGAAACTTGAAACACGTGTTCTGTGTCACCATGGGTTCATATTGTAGATGGACGTAACGGACTATTGCCACGCCTGCAAAAAATTACTGTAGGGAGGTGCTGCCGTAGTTGAAATTTTTTTAAAAAGTGGGTGTGGCCCCCCCTAACAGGTTTAATGTATATATCTCACAAACTGCTAAAGCCATATCAATCAAACTTGCTGCGTGCAAGTCCTTCTAACACCTTTCAATGCATTGCGAAAACGGGTGAAATGTGTTTATAACTGCGCCTACCCCCATACAAAGGTTATATTGCAAACTATTAAAAGTGCGTTAACTCGTTGAAGAAAGACGTCAGAAGAATTAAATTTTACTGCAAATTTGGCACGGAAGTGGTGCATGGGAATCAATGTAAAATTGGTGTGTCACCGCCGATATTTAGGTAATATCCCATACCTCAGGAGGGACAAAACCAATTTGAAACCACATTCGGTGCATAGTAATATTTTGATATCTTTATGTTACAGTGCGAAAATGTGCGAAGTCGTATCAGAACCACGCCTGCAACTCATATAACACAATTTTAAATTCAATCTGATTCTTTAACCTTAGATTATTAGATATCGGAATAAAACTTGGCACAAATAGTGCCCTCAAGATATGCCATTTCCTGCTAAAAATGCCAACTGTAAAATGAGCAAAGAAGGAACGGCGCTTGGAATACTGCAATCGGTATGTGCAAGTTCAGCGAGAAATTAACGCTGTTTCATGTAACGGAAATATGACTAATCCCGAACTTCACCATTCAGATACTCCAGGCGTAAATCCAATCGGATGTTTGAAAATCCTTACGTAATATTAAGTATATGGGGCCTAGGGGAAAATTTGCTCTTAATGGATGCTCTTAATATCTATGGTGTCTTTAGAGGCTGTAAAGGTCGTTGACACATCTAGCAATATTTTTAAGTTATCATCTTTTCAGGATGTCTACGGCGTTTTGGAAATAAATGGTCGAGTTAAGACAATGTGGTGCATCTAATCATAAACCACTTCCATGCCAAGTGCCATTATGGCAGTCTGAAAACAGTGATCAACAAAATATGGAAATTCTACTGAATTATAAAGCTTCGCACAGCAGCCAATAAAATTTCGTGTAATTGTCTGCATAGGGAAACAGAATATCTCACCTGCGTCCACCTTTGATGGGCTGCCTACCTAAAGTTCGGATTTTCACATTTAGTCATTCAATATTCATTGAATTTTTAATTGTACACGCTACAGTTTTTGGATGTACTAAGAGGGTGTTGAAGTCAGCATTTGAACTGTTAGATAAAAATCTTATAACGAAAACCTTTACCTCTGCTGCAACAAACTGGCGTTTGCATCACATGGGAGCATGACAGCCGCTAGTTTGGCCAGTAACGCTGGTACTTAAACAAAATTTGACGACCAGTTGATCCTAATTATCCAAAAAACTGTTGGCCTAAACGCAAGGTGATTCAGGTAAGAAAGAAACGGACGAAAAGAGAGATGACGAAAGGTTAGAAGCGCTATTCTGAAGACAATCTGTGGCATTTTTTAGGGACCTGCCTCCAAAATAGTCATTCCAGATGTGATGAACTCGGTAAATCCTAAAGAGCAGGATGTACCGGGGTAGTGTTACAAACGATATATCAGCACAGTTATTTACGTACGAACTGACGTGGCGAATTCTGATTAATCGATTGGGAGAAACGGGAGAAATTAGGAAACACGGGAGCAATGAGGAAGGGCTTGAGCCGATCAAGATGCACAGATCAGAACCGAAATAGGGGCTAGAGTGACGAGGAAATTCTTTACTTCTGTTGTTTAAAGTAAATTAAATGCAAGTTATTATATTAAAATATAAATAAATTTTAATTAATGTGATAATATTGCAATAATGCAATAAATATTTAATATATTACAATACTTCTACTTTTTGTTGTCAGTTTTTTATTTCTGATTTTGTGAGTCAATTACAAATATTTCCGTGGAAATACTGTTTTTAATAAACATATAAATCATTTAACCATTTGACGTGAAGTACATATATATCTACATGAACATGCCATTTATACATACATATATACTTACACAGAGTGTAACATTATACATGTTACATATAATTATTTTATTTATTTGCAAATATAAATAATTTAAAGTGCAAAAATTTTTTTTAGCAAAATCGGAATTATTTTCTCTAAAGGCAGTAGGATGATAAAAAATATAACCAACTAAAAGGCCTCGGTCACACGTTGTGGCTGAGGTGTACATTAAATTATATTATAGCAAAATATTCAATACGAAAATGTTATTTGTGAATAATGACGAAAACGTTACAAACAGTATAAAAATCCACGAAATTAAAATTTGAACAATATTTCAAAATCTGAAAATTATTGGTACAAAATTTCTTTGAGCTGATATCAGCACAAATCAACACAAGATGCTGAATGTTTTATTTAATTTATTTTATATTCATGTTTGTAACGAATGGGTAAATTACAAAGCAGTTAGTTGATAACATTTCACACTAGTAGATCATTCTTAATTTTTATACCCTCGCAACATGATGGATATTAGTATGTTGCATATTAGTGTACAATAGAGTATATTAGTTTTTTTCACCTAACGGTTGTTTGTAACACTTCGAATCGAGTTGGATATAGACATATATATATATATAAATGATCAGGATGAAAAGACGAGTCGAAATCCTGTCTATCGAAGTCTGTCCCTCCGTCCATCCGTACAAGCGAAAACTTGAGTAAAATTTAAAATAGTTTAATGAAACTTGGCACACGGATTCTTTGTCACCGTAAGACGGTTGGTATTGCAGATGGGCATAATTGGACATCTGCCACCCCCCAAAATGCCATTACTCGGAAACAGATAAAGTGCTATAACTAAGCAGTAAATTAAGATATAAACGTGTTATTTGGTATAGAGGATCCTAGAAGGACGGGCCATCTGTGGGCAAAAATTTTTGTAAAAGTGAGAATGGCCCCGCCCCAAAAAAGTTTAATATATTTATCTCGGAAACCGTTTAAGCTACATCAATCAAACTGGCTCCAACTAAGTTTTTCTAGTATCTCCTTCATTTTCAATCACGCCTTAACCGATTTTAATAAAATTCGGTACATAACATTATATTTGCATTCTTATGTCCCATTGTGAAAATGGACCAAATAGGATGAAAATCACGCCTATTTCTCATATAACCCAGTTTTAAGTTTCATCTGATAATTTCACTTTAAAGTAGATAAATCGAGAATCAATCAAGACAGATTGTGAAAATGGACCAAATCGGATAAAACCACGCTGACTCCTCATATAACCCAATTTTAAGTTTCATCTGATGATTTCACTTTAAAGTAGATAAATTCGATATATCTCAGGTACCGCCATATCAATTTCAACCAAATTTGGTATGCGGCTATATATCCTTATGTCACGTTATGAAAATGAAAATAACACAATTTTAAATTTCATATGATTCTTTCATTTTAAAGTATATAAATCAAGCACCAATTAAGATATTGGAATAAAACTTTTCGGGAATAGTACGTTCAAGATATGCCGTCTCATGTGTAAAAATAGTTGAAATCGAAATATAACTTTTCAAGCCAGCAGATACCCGATATAAGGACATCAGTGCCTTGATCAGATTTTTTACCGAAAATATTGGGAAAACTGTAAGACATTGAAATGAATTTGGAGTATTATCTTTCCATGATAATAGTGTACTTTGTTATCAAAAATGGTGAAAATCGGGTAAATACTACCCCTAGCCCCCATATACCTAATATACGGATTTTCAACCTTCTTGTAGACTTCATACCATGTATTTCAGTCAATATGTAAGATATCTTAGCAAAATTAAGTGAATGTGTAACATTGGCTATACTACCATAGTTTACTGCCGAAAATGTGTGAACGAATTATCCCAGCTCCCATATACTACATATAATGATTTTCGCTATTCTAGCAGACTTTATGCCGAATATGTAGGTCACTGGGTGAGTTACCTTCATAAAGTTGCGTGAAAACATGTTCCCTAATATACTTGAATAATGGAAAGAGTTAATGTGATCAGTGGAGATCTTCCTCTATCCCAAAAATGCCCGATATAAGAATTCCGATTTTCCATCTGACTTTAAACCGTTTATGTTGGTCAATATGTGTGATATTTTAATGAAATTAAGTGGATATGTTTTTTTAAACAAAATTTGATATCGCGCTAAATATGAAAAGAATCGGCCTAGACCATGGTCTAAGCCACTTATTCCTAATATAACGATTTCCTATTCTCTGGTTTAGTTTTTCAATTCAAATTTCAATTAAGCCAATTTGGTTGAGTTTATTTCGCATATATCACTTTTGAGTTAATTTGGTAGATTTTAATATAAATATCTCGGAGACGAAGCAAAATATAGCAATTAAAGTACATGAGTCTATACCTGTAAAATAAGTTAATAAGATACCAAATATGATTGCTATCCATTGACAGTTTCGTCGAATAATGAATGTTGAATTCTTCCGCAACATTTTTTAATACGAGTATAAAGTTATGCCAGCACCTGAAAGCTTATCCCCGCCTCTGTTTCTCGCATATTACGAGTATAAAATGTTCGGTTACACCCGAACTTAGTCCTTTCTTACTTGTTTAATATAAAGTTCTGCCAGTACTTGAAAACATTTCCCTGCCTCTGATCCTTGCATATTGCGTGATAATAAAATTTTCGGTTACACCCGAACGTAGCCCTTTCTTACTTGTTAACAATAAAATTTATTATTTTCATCATTTTAATTTCATTCAGCACTATTTGGTGCACAATATTCTTGGTTAATTTATATCTAACTGGCACAAAAAGATTCAATGGTTTTCCCACAGGTGAGCATGCAATATATAGTTGCCTATGCGAAAAACATGGATTTTCCAAATGTAAATAGCAAATGGGCATTCTTTGGACTGGAGACTTATTTGTAGACATTGCGAAAGCTAAACGAATGCGGAACTGTACCCTTCTGAATGGAATCGTGGATTCTGACTGTGTCATTGGAATATGTAAATTCGTTCGCTTCACTAATATTTCCTGTGATTTTTGTGATGTACAAATGTGTATCCTTGCATAACTGAGGTGTATTCAAATTACGCAGAAGAACAATAGGTGAACCAATCTTCAACTAAAGAATGTGTGGTGGCATTCCGGATATAGCTAGAGAATTTAGATATTCAATTGTAAAATTACCAATTTCTTTTTCATCAACAACGGTATCGATTGATTTAAAATACATCAGATCGCCCGACAACAATAACTGTATCCAGGAATTTATTTCGTTAACATCTTAATTTTTTGCTGTCAGTTGTTTTGAGTCAGTTGTAACCCAAGTAATTCTTTTGTATGATCGATAAAACGCTTTCAATGAATTCATTTTTTCCATAAATATCAGTGCAGATTTTGTCTGGCAGTTTAATACATTGCTTATTTGTTTGCAGTTCTATTCTGTAGTTCAATATCTGACAATTGTTCGGAAAATATTTGTGCTGATAGATCAATTTACAATTATACGCGCATGCTTATGGTCAATCGAAGTTTTTCAACACTTCACCATTAGAATGATTGTTTTAATCATGCCTTTATCTCATAACCGAAAGCATAGTGATGAATGACCATTGTAATTAAATTATATAATAGATCTAACAGATCTAATCCATTATAAGAGATCTAATGCATTGATTATCAGCAGCGGCTTCTCACGCGTAATGTATCTAGTTCCGTAGAGGCTACGCTAGTCGACATATGTAAACTATTAACGGCACTAATAAAAAAATATAATTAATTTAATTTTAATCGTCTTCAAAAATTCAAAATCTTTATATATAAAAATTACGTGTCACGTTGTTTGTCCGGGATAAACTAATAAATTACTGAAACGATTTTAATAAAACTTGGAACATTGTGCGCAGTTTGATCCAACTTAAAACATAGGGTAGTTAGTATCTCAATAGCAACAATTTTTTTATTGCAAACTATTTGCTTTTATATAAAAAAGGGTTATAATTATATGTAAGATTATAACAGACGATGGTGTAAGGTAATTTATCGGTTGGATTTAGTAGATTACGCCATGTTAAAAGTCAAAACAATTCTTAAATAAAAAAAATATATTCCAAATCATACGCAAGTGTTCAAAATTCATGTAAAATAATTTGATTATTTTAATAATTCAAAAAATAATACAATAATTGTAATTTTGAGTAAAATGCTGAGAAAAAAATCAAAACTCAACAATCTGCGAAGCACGTCTTGGAAAAGCTTATCAGGCGGTAGAACAAATAACAAGAAGAAACGAAATACAAACAATCAACACCAGAGAATCGTGCACAAAAACCTTAAGAATAGAGTGACGAACGTATGCCACAGACTATTGGAAGAACAAAAGCGGCGCGTGAACAACACATGCTACTGCAAGAGTACAAGAACGGAAAAGTCAACGGACCAGCCCCAGATTCAAACGTGCATCATTTGTTCCTCTTCGGTTTGAATATGTACCAGAAAAGTATAATAACAACTACTCTGCGCATTCAAAAATAGCTGTCGGTGCAATGGATAAGGTATGTTAATATTGTTGACAAGTGCTGCCCATCTGGAAAAGTTTTGCTGTAACTATGCGCCAACTGTTAATGAGGTTGCTGTTATTATGGTTAACTCAGTGTAACCCAAATACTGATACACTTTATATTAGTATATTTAATTTGAGAAAAAAAATTATTAATTATTAATTTTTAATTTTAAATTTATTTTCTTTGTTATCATTTTTAGATAGTAAATTTATCTGTTTTTTCAATGAACTGCTACGCACACCAATTGATGATTAGACTTAAGTCAGCCACACCAGCAGTATATTGTGGAGGTTGAAATACACACACACAACCAGTATATGCTAAGGTTGAAAACGAACTATTGAGATTCATCCGATACAATCAGGTTAAATTACGGCCAGAAGAATACAGTCACCCAAGAGATGCCTTTATAGTAAACATTGAAAGAAATTTAAACCCCAATGACATCGGAAGTGCTTTAATTTTACCTTCAAGCCACATCAACAGTACACGAAACATACAGGAATACATAAAAGATGCGTTGACTTCCGTGCGTAATTACGGTCGTCCAGATTTTTTATTACATTTACAAGTAATTCGAATTGGGAGGAAATACAAACTTTCCTATTACCACAACAACAAGCAATACATCGGCATGACATAACTCCACGTGTTTTCAAAGAGAAGTTTAAATCCTTGATTGATTTCAGAGTTAAATCTTCAGTATTCCGTAACACACGATGTTGGCTGTATTCGATTGAGTGGCAAAAGCGAGGTCTCACTTCTCATGCCCAAATTTTAATTTGTTTTAAAGATAAAATCTGTCTACATGAATTGATAAAATAATTTCTGCCGAAATTCCGTATCCATCAATTGATCAAGAAGTGTTTTATTTTGTTACCAGTCACATGAGCCACGGACCATGCTTGGTTAATGGGAAATGCAGCAAGCGTTTCTTAAAGAAGTATACCGATACCATCACGGAAATTTAAGCTTATCCAATGTATTGCCGTAAAAATGTTGAGAATGGTGACCACATTATACACGTGGGTTAAATTCTAAAAATCAAATGCAAATTGGCAATCAGTGACTGGTACCATACTCACCATTACTTACAAAAACCTATAAGGGTCATATCAATGTCGAGCTTTTTAGTTCCTTAAAATCAGTTAAATACATTTGCAAATATGTTAATCAAGGCAGTTACTTGGAGGTATTTGGAGTACAAAATATAAATAAAAATGACGAAATAACACTATAGCAAATGCTTCGATACATCAGCAGCAAAGAAGCTATTTAGCATAATCTTAGCTTTATACATCTTGAAAACGGTACACGTGTATACTTTATTGAAATAAATGTTCTATAAAGAGCGCTTCAGGTTTCAAAAAAAACACTAACTGAATTTTTATATTGTGTCAAAAACAAGATATTTTCAAACAATTCGCGAAGGCATTACTACAAAAAGACGCGCAGACACTATTTTACATGGAAAAAATCAAGCACAAAATGGAAGCGAAGGATTGGAAAAAACAGAATGGATCCTTCAATTGTAGCCAAGACATTGGAACGACTTTAAACAATACATCCTAAACAATGTGAGTGCTTTACGTTTGTTATTGGTGAATATTCCCAGACCAACGTATTTTGAATGTTTGCGAACAGTTAATGGCCGAGTACTCAACACATTCCATGGTGCATGTCGCGAATTGAAATTGCTAGAAGAAGATAACTGTTGGAACCTAACACTTGCTGATTCTGCCTTGATATCAACACCAAATAACATTCCTTAATTGTTTGCAATTATTTTAACAACGTGTTATCCATTGCAAGCATCTTTTTCCTGGGAAAAATACAAAAATTGCTTGCCGGAGGACGTATTCCACCGAATTAATCAAAGAGACCTGTAGACATAGATTTCACGCCTGAGATATATAATGAAGCATTAGGGTTGATCGAAAATTTATGTATTATGATTTCAAATTTGCCACTTAAATATTATCGCCATCACCTTATCGCCTAGCTACCGAATTAGTTAACAGTGCATTACAGCGAGAAAAACAATTCGACAATGGGAATTTAGCAATAATTATCGCGAACAGTGACAATCAATCATTATTGACAGCTGAACAAAAAATATTTAGAATCAATTTGAACAATGTTTGATGAGCAAGGATTTTTTTTGGACGCTCCATGTGGAATCGGTAAGATATTTCTAATATCGTTGATTCTTGCCAAGGTACAGTCATAACAGAAAATCGCATAGGAAATTTCATCGTAATTAGATGGTGGGCATTCAAATTGCCATTATGCATTCAAGGTAAACCAAACGCAACATGTAACATAAAAGAAATAATGGAAAAGTTAGTTTTGAGAAAAAGTTCTATCATAATTTGAGATGAGTGCACAATGGTTACTAAATATTTACTCGATGCGTTGCACAGAACAATGTAAGATTTAAACGCAACGTTGAACTTTTCGGTGGGACTGTCTTATTACTTTGATTGTGATTTCCTACAGACCTTGCTTGTCACTTCTCGCCCTACTCTTGTCAATGAGATAAATGCATGTTTGCAATCATTATTATGGCGAATTGTTGAAAAACTTCAATTGACTATAAACATGCGCGTACAATTGCAAAATGATCCACCAGCACAAATATTTTTAAATAACCGAAGAATTGCTCAATATTGCGAACGGTGGAATAGAAATGCAACCAAATAGACAAAGCATTAAACTGTGATACAATTTCTGCACTGTAATACATACAATAAATGAAATAATTGAGAACATTTTCTCGTACATACAAAAATTTATTTGAATCATAACAGACACAGTGCACGTGCTATATTGGCAGCAAAAAATCTAGATGTTGACGAAATTAACTTCGAGGTTTTTACGACAATTAATAAAAATAGATATGTAGAAAAAATTTAGTGAAGTGTTAATGTATGAAAAGTGCACAGCATAAGTGTAAAATTTATTAAAATTCGAAAAATTTCTCATTTAAAATTCTTAAAGTTTTAACTTAAAAAGCAAATATCTTAAAAACTATAAGTTTGCGGCGGCTATATTTCTTATTTATAGAATAATCTAAAAATTATATGCAGAGCCGTTTGCGTATTATAAATAAGCGACTCTGCAAGCGTTTACATAACATAACATAACAAATAACATAACTTTTCTCGTTTAACATCGAAAATGCTCAAATCTTTTCTTTTCAAGTCCCCTGATGTTAAACTGTGGTAAAACACGTTAATAACTTTCTGTGGTGAAACACGTTCCTCGTTTCAGTACATCGACCAAAAGTGGATCAGTTTGACAATTGCCACACCATGAACCTTTTCTAAGGTGGCAACGCTGTCAAATATTGTTCTTTAAACAGTTCTTAAAAATGTAAGTTAAAAATGTAAGCTCAGGGTTGTTGCATTCCTTTTCAAGTACACTGGCTTCAGTAGTCATCCGCAACGCAAAATCATGTTATATCCAATGAAAGTATATCAGCAACTATAATCCAGTAGTCTTACATAATCGGGTCGTAAAATTATATATATATCTATCTAATATTTTTCCTACATAAATTTTGTATTTCCTTTTCTTTAAATTGTTTAAAATTTTGATTTGTGATCTTGCATGGCATTGTTCTATGGTTTCTTTAACTTCAAACCCGGAATTTCTACATATCAGTGCGTGATGAAAATAGAGTGACAATTACAATTGCTTCAAAAATGTTTGCAGAATTTTTTAAATTTTCAAATTGCTCTACTTTTCTCCTAAAAATTTTTCCTATCAGCATGAGTTTCGTCCTACATTAATTAATGCACCAACATCATTTTTATCATTTAATTACCAGATGTGATACCCTCATGCTCCCTTAAACTTGTGCCAAATACATACACATACCCTTCTGCCTTTAACAAATATATTTAACTTTTCTCATAAACTATGTATATTTCCTTCAATATGGAAAAAATCGTTTATTATCCCTTTTCACAAGAGTGGATTTAGGTTAATTGCAAAAATATCGGCAGTACATTCAATTTTTGATGATTTAATCATATATCAAATTACTTTTAGATGTTTGTATTAATTTCATCTTTTTAGCACGGATTTCGTAAAGGGAAATCTACGCTAACAAATTTGCTTGAATTTGTGAACCATGTATGAATGGGTTTGGGAGAGAATAAGCATACTGGTGTTATATACACTGACTTAAGCAAATTTTTCGATAAAATGAATCAGGCAATTCTCGTGCAAAAACTTGATCTTCTCGGTTTTCAACCAAGATTTCTTCAATGGGTATCTTCGCATCTCGGTAATATAACATAACGAGTGATATTTAATGATGCTCTTTCAGATTCTATTGATGTCTCTTTCGGTATGATATGCCACTGATTCTTAAAAAGTGTAAGACGATGTGTTTTTCGGTAGATTTGTGCACCCCTCTCCTATGTAATAGAAAACTGTAACCTTGAGCAGGGGTCACTAAAAAATTTAACTTCGAGGCCACACGGCAACAAGATAGTTTTCGGAATGACTAAAAATACTCCGACTCAAGACTTTATGTATTTCTACCGAGCTAACAACAAAGCAATGAAAAGCAAGACAAGAACGTGTATTCAAGTCAATGTCAGCCAGCAGTGGACGAAATACGATAAATACTTGTCCCGTGAAATGCTGCCGTGAAAAAATGCTGTATTTTTTTGTAAGTGATGTCGTTGCGAGCCAAATCGAGCCAAGTGAGTTACGGTGCGAGTACCCCTGGTCTAGAGCTAGTATTGAGCTCTGTCGATTTGATAGTTATTATAGACCATAAGCTTCATGTTAATACAATGGTTTTGAAAGCTAAGGTGCTTTTAGTTTTGTCAAACTATAACTTTTCTTACAATTTTGGTTAGGTTTATATTGGAATATGGCGTATGGTAGGAAACTCTAGTTACCAAATTTATTCTGATAAGTTAAAATCCGTTTAAAAACAATTTTTATTATGATATATAATCAAATTACAGCCGTGGGGCGTTATCGATGGGCTTCTAGGTTAAGTCTTCCTTCATATACTAGTAATTTTAAACGTATTAATCTACCTGCACTCACTAGTGGTAGAGAAATATATGGTTACTATATTTAGTGAGAATCAAACTATATTAGTGAAACTCCTGAATGGATCAGTTTGCAGCTCTTTTCTTTTGTGTGAAATTAAATTCAATATCCCTGCTCGCATCTTGGGGCAGTTTAGACCGTTACTTTTAAAATAATCTAAAACAAATTTTCAATTAATCGAACCGTTCCGCCGCCGTACATATCATGATTTCAATTCTCATTCCTGCATATCTGATTTATCCAACGCACTTTTTAACATTAAAACACTTTATTATTCCGGTAACAAAGATTTCCGTAATATTATCTCGGCACGAACTCTGGACAAACCTACCCATACAAACCTATATATCGAAAGAAGGAAAGTAAGAGTTTCGTTACAACAGTTACAACAAAAAGATATAACATTACTTCTACTGAGAAACAGAGTGGTGAGTTAGTTGTCAATTACTTCCCCTTTTTTGGGTAGTTATAGAAATTTACAATTCGCGTTAAAAATTATTTTATTGCGGTTGCGTGGTTCCGTTTGTGAGGTTTACAATTTTGCGTATGTATTGGACACTCTTCGTTGATAAATTAGCAGACAGTATGTTATAAAGTTTTTTATAATTTTTATGAGGAAAGGATTAGCAGATTGTAGCGAAGACAGCATTGGTATGCAAATAGAAATTCCTTGTCAGTTATATATTTTTTTTAATAATTGCATTTAAAACATTTTTAAAAAATCGATTTCCCATTCACTCTTAACCATAATGTATCGTACTGTACGTATACTGCTTTGTGTTTGGTGCTCGCATAAAGTTTGGTCACTGTCTGCTGAATGATATGTTGTGTACTTCTGAAAACAGTAAGCTAATGAGAACAATTGAAAGCGCATACAGAGTGTTTTGCCAGCTTTTCTTACGTTGTTTTAAAAATTTTAGAGCTTCAAAGATTTTTGATAATCAAAGATTCCTCCTCGGAGATTGCAGTAATGGAATGAGTTCCACTTGTCATGAGTAAGATCTTCCAGTGATGTGTTGCGCGGTAAGCCATGAATGCGATTGAGCTGGGAGCTGCGACTATCACCTTACTTTGAGCATATGGTATATGGTATACAGGTACGTCTGGGCATGAGTTGCGTAGATGGCGGAAAGTCGCGAAGGAGTGTCGTGTCCAATATGTTCGCCATCCAAAAGTGGCCGCAATCTGGCGTCTTCTGGTTTCTTCAAATGCGCGATGACATTATAAAATTCGTATTCAATATTAAATAAAGGAAAACGGCGGGTCTACAATAAAATCGTCAACGTCTTTCGCAGACTGAGTATAAGGGAAACCGTGTGGCGGGATTTCCTGTTGTTGTTGTAGTGGAGTATTAATCTCGGACGTATGCAGAGTGAAGGAGTGCAGGTTATCACACTTAACATCCAATATTTTTAGGATATTAACTGTTGTAATTTGGTATTATCGACAAAAATATTGAGGTCTAGAGATTGCTCTTGCTCTAGATTGCTCTTTCGTCCAGTTTGTGGATGTGGTTGTTGTGGATTTAGGAGAGTGTTAGGCTCTTAGCAGTGAAGAAGTGAGAAAAGTCGTGGAGATAGGTGTTACTTTCAAAGAGATGGCATCAATTCTACTGCCCTACGTTCAATACCGAACAATTATCAGAGTATGAGGTGGCAGAAATTCTTTCTGGTGGTTAGGGGTGGTTAGTTGCGAAATGTAGAAGTTAAGTAGTAGTAGGAGAGGACACCACCTGTGGAAGCCCTTGTTTACTTCTTCTTTATTTTGGGTTTCTACTTCGAAATAATAATGATGATGGTCGACCGCTCAGGTAATTTATAGTCAATCACTTCAGCCTGAAGATGTTCAATGTCTTTTAGCAGTATATGTGGTTGACTGTGTCAAAAGCTTTTAACAAGTCCAACGCTACTAAGATAGTCTTATACACAGGGGGATGGGGGATGGTTTTCGCTTGAGTCTCCGAGTTATTTAGACCTTTTTGATGGTAAGTGGTTGATGTTTTTAATGCCGTTTCCTAGGTTTCAGTAGTGGGAACATACTTCCGGTATTAAACATGTCGAGTATGTTAAAAGTGGTCAGGGACAATAGGAGAATATTCATCGAATTTTATTCCCGTCGAGCCTAAGTATTTTAGCATCAACATTTTAATGTCTTTTTTGATGATATCTTGGATCCTCTCTCTGGTGAAAGTAAGTGGTGTGATCTGTTTTCGCATTTTGCGCAGCTGTCGCGTAACACGTTTTTTTTTACCTTGACCACTGAAGGGTGAAGTATAAATTGTCAGCTGAAATAGCTAGCACACTTCTTCGCGTCCGAGGGGACATGGACACCTAATTGAATTTCAACTCGGTCGTTATGTCTGCTCGGGTTGGACAGGGATTTGACAGTAGTTCAGAGCTTACTCACACCAGTGGAAAGATTGAAAGGCTTCAAATGCTCTATCCATTTCGCCCGCATACGATGATTTACCAGTTGTAAAATCTCCAAACTATAGTAAGGTGTCGTATTCGTTTGCTAAAACTGCTACGTTGGTGAGGAAGTTGGGCGGATTTTCGCAATTCTAACAGTAGGAATGAAGCGAGTAGTAGACGAATTAATTACTTTTGCTGAATTGACGTTCGACAACTATTACGTCGCTAGGAATCGGTAGTGCGGTGAAGGTATTCAGTTAGCTTTGTTCAAGTTAACGAAGGTGCGGAGAAATAAAGTCGGTAGGTTTTTCGATCTTGATAATTATGGGCAGATGGTCTGATACAATGGTGAGAACAGGCCGCCCTATTGACCACCTCTAGCGATGGTAATATGAGGCGAGCTAGTACATATGCCCATAATTCTGTTGTAACGTCTATCTATTCAGACAGTTCCATCCTCCTATGATCGTTTGACAGGCTAGACTGCCAAAGATCATAGTGCTCATTAAAGCCCCCTAGTACTAAATGGCTTTCAACTCGAAGCATCGCAATATATTTAGTTCGGGTGATATCCAGTTGAGCAACATGTAGTTGGGGGGATGAATATATTAGATATTTGAGTTCGACATCGCCTGACCGGATAGCTATGCCCTGAGATATTAGAGTGTATCCCTGTGGTCGATGTCGTCATCGTTTCTTGCTTATTAGAAGAGAATATAATGTTCGGTTACACCCGAACTTAACCCTTCCTTACTTGTCTATTTTGGTATAATGCAGCTCATATTGCGTAATAGTCAGGCTCAGGTCCAGGTGGTTGGTTCGGATGTTTCATTAAAATTTGGTTGGAAAACTCCAGCGTGGGATGGTAGTTCCTCTTTTATTTTGCTTACTACTTCTAGTGCAGAATTGTCTAAGGAAATTTTTATTGTTGCACTTTGATTTTTGATAACTTGCCGTTATCTCTTTTGAGGAACGTAGTGAATGGCTTGACAATGGCTGTAAAATTCTGCATAAATCTTCGATGATAACTCCCCAAGGAAGGACCTCAGTTACTGCAGTGATTTGGGAATAGCTAAATCTTTGATACTTCGTATTTTGGAGGGATCGACATGATCCTGTTGTATTTAAATATCTACCTTAAGTATTCTAAATTTTTTTTTTTCAAATTTCTGTAAAATGTTTATTCATTTCTCAACCGACATAGGGTACGGGTATTACGGGGTTAAATGTGGTCCGAAGATCTTCGTATTTCGTCCTAATGGTAGCTTTTGCTGTGGTAGTACTTGGTTTGTTTGCTTTATTTCCTCGATGTCTGCGCTGCCTCAAAATCTAATGCCTTTGTCTCATAAAATGCGAGATTATGTTATATTTTTCGGATTGTATTATTGAGTGACTATGAACAGCTTATACTTTATATATAGCTTATACAGGAAATTGGTCATACGCCTAAAAATCACTTGTATTCATCGTTGTTTTTATACACCGGTACAAGCTATTGTAGTTCTTCATCGCGTGTTTGGTTTACACGTCCACTGCGTTTGGTGGTTATGGCTTTTCTAGGAGGTACAGAAGGATTCCTTTTGAAATTTGTAGGTCTCATTTAGTGGTGAGAGTAATCTACGTCCATTTGTTGGTGCGACCTACGAACATTTTGTGTATATTGCACTTGCACGTTAGGTTTGTACCTTCGTGGTTCCTATTGGTATCTTCTGTTCTGTGGAGGTTGCCGCTGCTTCATGTTTTCATGGTATGTCATGCTTGCGATATTGTATGTGGTTTGTAAATCTTGTTTGGTTGTGGTTATAGAGGGTGTCATTGTATGCACTGTTCAGGCCACAATAAATATCCCGACTGCTACTTGGTTCGCATATTGTTTCATATCAGAGTGTTCTCAACTTTCGTGAGTGCAAGATTTAATGTTTTGCTTACTTCACAATGGAATTCGGGTAATGTCTTCTTTCCTTGAGTTATTTTTTCCCCTACTTCAAGTAAACTATATAGAGGTCTTTGATCCGCATAAGTGTAATCGAAGTGGTTTATTACGGAATAATAATTGAATTTCGTTTAGAGGTTGTTAAAAAAATCAACTGCCCCCCATAGGGCAAAAATAATTTATTAATTTAGCACTGTGGTTAGGGCAGCGATTTGTGTCCTTAGGTTTGCAATTTCCTGCAACCTCATTTTGGAGTCGATGGCGAGTGGTGGGCGAAATAGGTTTTGTCGTGATTAGCTATCTGATGTTCCTTGGTTTCGCGATGCACTGATCGATTTACATATTGTATTGTTTAAATAGATTATTTATATTATGAAACTTATCCACCAAAATTTTTGGAAATTCGGCGGTTTTTAAGATAATTTTTTAAGTTGCTGGGCGTGCTTTCTATATTTGCAGTTACTGGCCGTACTTCTTCCATTTTTTAAATAATATATTTTTTCTTAAAACTATTTATACTATTTTTAGGTAATGCAGGTAGACTACGAGTATATACAGGCTGCTGATATGCAGGCGGCTTCCATCATAATAGTATATTCCGTTCCTTTTGCCTAATTATGCGTTATTCACTGCTTATTTAAGTATATGTTGTTTGTAAATTTGTGGATAGTTCGAAGTTCGTGTGGGTAGTGCCTTATGCGATAAGACATATTCTGTTGAGGCAATCAGTTCTAACGTTGCTTGCATTTCTAATTGAAGTTATCTGGTCTACGTAACGTGAAGCGGAGGGAATAGGCAGAAAATGGAATTACGTCGTTACCTTTCGGGAGCTCGAGGAGTGGGTATAGCCGCTTTATACCTATATATCGGTTAATCTATGAGAAATGTTAATGAAACCCACAGAGCATATTTTTCTGGTAAGAATAAGTCGTGATATCAAAAATGAATAATATCGGGTCAATACTACGATTATGCCTATATAACTAATATAAGAATTTCGAACTTCCCCTTGGCTTTATTCTGTGCATATCGGTCAATACATAATGCTACATTTCTTAGCAAAATTAATAGACGACTTATATTGGACAGTTTAATACCAGAAATATTGATCACGTTCTCTAGCTTACTTGAGTAATGACAAAAGTTAATGCCCAATATACCCGATATAGTGGGTTCCAACTTTCCGCTGTGATTCTTTAAATTTAAATCTTTTAACGAAGTAAAGTGGTGATGTTTTTTTTCAACGAAATATGATTTAGCGCTGAATATGAATGAAATCAATCTGGTGAGGAGTGGCTAAGTTCGGGTGTAATCGAGGAGGAACAATATTTTCAAGAGTTGCCAAAAATTTGTAGTAAAAATATTAACCAAGAATTCGCCATCAATTATTCGGCAAAATAGTGAATGGATTACAATAATGTTTCACAACATAATAACTTTTACTACAGGTTATATACTCATTTAGTTCCATTACTACTTTTTGCTTCGTGTCCGAGATATTTATATTAAAATCAACTTAACAAACACAAATCACTATATTCATCGCATTATTGTCATATTTTTTATTACAGAAAAACATAATGCTAATCAAGATATTAAGCGCTAAATTTCATTGAGGCATATTATATTGTGATATATGCGATATAAACTCAATCAAAGGGACGACATTTAATATTTCAGTCGTATTCATAACCATACCATGGTTAAGGAAACATGCCCACTTCACGTCACTAAAATATCACACAAGTTGACGTATATAAAGGGTATAAAGTCAGCTGGAAAATCGAAAATCACTATATTGAGGTTAAAAGAAGGTCAGAGCTGATTGAACATAAATTTGGTATTAAACTAACGTTTGCTCGAGAACGGTTTTTCACGCAAATTTCGTAAGATAACGTAAAATTTTCTTGAGAACTTGTCTCAACGCAAGTTTATTAATATAACGCAAAAGAGCTGGAAAATATGATGACTGGTCAAAGGCATATAAATTAAGAATAGTGCGGCCTAGTTAGCAACATAGTGACACTACACTACACTACATAGTGACAGAATTTTTGGTTGAACGTTGAACCACCGTTGAACCTAGTGCGCGCGAGATTTGGGTGGATGTTGTTATAAAGAGGAAATCGATCGAAATGAAAACCGAAATCGAATTGAAACCAAACGTCATCATACCTATAAAAAAATGGAGCGTCATACGCTGATATACTCCGAAAAATAAAAAGTTACAGCGGCCGTGACGAATTGGGCGCAAGTGTGACCTACATAGGGAAAACTCTTAAAGGAGACCTGCTGTAGAGCTGAAATATCAGGCAGGCAAGAAAACAGAAATGTTCCAACAAGCATTAGAAGGAGTTGCTGGTGAAATGGCTGTGATAGAGTTAAAAACTCACAACGTTAACAATGTGCAAGGACTTGGATGAAATAACAACCTTCGAAGAAATTTGCGAGGCATTGCAAAAGGAGGGTGGGATCCAAAATGTAGGGAAAGCAAACGTGAAAAGTATACGAAAAACCCTTAGTGGCACACAAATAGCGTTTTTATGCTTGTGCGCTGTTAGTCTTGAGTTCGACTTGCCCCTAGTATTTGGAGATGGTGAAGGGACTAGGAAAATGAGGATAACAGTTAAACTTAAAGAACATTCATGTCTCCTTACTAAGCGAACAATATTCTCAGGGTTCGGAAATCACCTAGACTACAGGCATAACAGACAAGGCTCCAGTGTTGTAATGCAAAGTACAGCCTTTTATGTCTTGCTTCAAAGAAGTACATACTGGTTTAACATGGGCAAATATATGTGGTATATGTTTTGTAATCGATTGATTATATATATATATATATAATCGCCAATTATATTCGTGATCGATTTCAATGCGTTTTTGGCTGGTTTGATAACCCGTCGTGGACGCCTAATATTAGATTCTCGGCCCGGAGTAGAAGGCATACCAAAAAGAGCCCAAAAGAAGACATGACCTTAAAACCAAGCTTGTACGTTAAAATGTACAACGCTTGTTTAAAAGAAGGGATATTCCTTGACCCGTGGGAAGTAAACTGATTGGTTCTAATCCCTAAATCAGAAAAAAAAACACCGGAAGAACCTTCATCGTATCGACCTCTGTGCATGATGAACACAATTGGCAAAGTGAATGCAAGCATAATAAGAAATCACTTGGAGTTAGCAATACAGGAAGCCGTCAGATTGTTAGAAAGACAGAACGGCTTATGAAATATAGATCCACTATTGACGCTCTAAAAGAAGTCGTTGACACAGTGAAATGTGCGGAGAGTGGCAAAAGATGAAAGGCGGGACGGGAAAATATTGCGCATTAATTACCCTGGATGTGAAAAATGCTTTCGACTCAGGAAAATTGGCAAACATAATGAAAGCTCTTTATGCTATAATGAGCTATTTTGGTGCTCCAATGGTCTGCGACAATGGTTCCCCTCCATGAGTTTAGAACTGGCTGAGCACAAAACAAAAGTCTTGCTTATAATCACTAGGAAAGTAGGAGAAAGAATATCGCTAAGCATAAGATAATGTGAGAAAACTTCACAGCCAGAATTGTAGTATCTGGAAATAATATTGAACTCATAGCTAAAATTTAAGGAGTATCTGGAGTACACGTCAGATAAAGCAAACAAAATATAAAACGCTTTATCGAGGATGATAGCGAATGGAGGCTGCGTGCGTTTCTAACCGGCGATTTTTAAAAGCATAAGCAATGAGTTCTGTAGTATTGTATGCGGCTCCAATATGGCTCCAGGCGCTGGACATCAAGTCGTATGCTAGATTAATAAACCCAGTGCTTCAACTTTCTGGAATACGGGTAGTAAGTGCTTTCCCAAATATATGAAGCGATGTTGCTGAAGAATAGCCAGTATGCCGCCCATTGACATCCCGGATGATGAATTCGCCCGTTTATATCAGCCGAGAACCATAAAAAATTAGAGGAAAGAAGCAATCCAAAGGACGGTGGACCCACAGACTAATAAGGGACAACCGCAGATGTATAGACAAATGGCACGGGACCTGGATTTCCACTTGCCCAAAAACTTAAGTGAACATGAGTGCTTTAGAAGTTACCTCTGTAGATTGCAATATGACGTTAGTACGTACTGTCCGCGGTTTTTCCATTGCCCTTGGTTTTTAAATATACGGGAAAAGCTAGAAACTACACTCGGCGGCAGTTTCACGGTGGAAAATTCGACAGCAGCTATATGTCAGTCCTCTGAGAACTGGAAGGCTCTCAGCAAAGAGTCAGCTTTAATAATGACAGAACTGAGACATTTTCAGCAGATTAGGAGTCAGCAGGAGAGGAGACGTAAAATATTTCCTCACTACTACGAAGTAATACTTAATCCGGTGGTTCCGTAGGAGTGCCATGTATTGGTAGTAAGTTACGTTTAGCGAATTAAAGTTTCGCACTCCGGCTTTACTATAATAATATATGTCCTTACTATAAAAAAAAGCCATAACATAACAACGTGCAAAGCTGGGTCGGCTGGCCTGCCTTTTCTGTAGACATGCAAAGCCATTAATATCTTATCCCTCGGTATTTTGCCCACGATGTACAGGTCTATAAGCCTCTTCAGGGTTTTCAGTATGAACGAAGAGAGGGTGATAGACATAAAACCCTGATTGACAGATCTTACCGAACATGCTGACTTCAAGGTTCAACTATATTGCTTAATCTAGGACATTTCGCGTAGAGGGGGGCCAACTAAGATTAAGATTCCCTAGCTGAGAGCTGAAATTGACCAGGCATGATGCCACCAGTTCTCGGGTATTTGGAAAGTTTGAATGCATTCAACGGCCATGTAAAGCGAAATCCGCCCGGCAGACTTAGAGTCACTTCTTTGGACTTTATTGAACAGTATTCTACGTTTACGTATAGATCTGATTTCCGATACTTCCAACGGCAATCAAAGGCGTTTTCCTTTGTCTTTCCGAGTTTTCAGAGGACAGGACAGGAAATCTGGGTCTAATCCCCATACCTCTAATATACACAACATATTAAAATTCGTCTCTTTCTCAACAAAATGAAATCATAATGTTTAATTTAGTATTATGTCTCTTGGGAACAAAAATTATGGCTGTTGTACCTTCACACAGTACTAATGTCATGAATATACTTAGACGATGATAAGTTAGATTGCCTTTATGAGTATATGACTTAAAGTAAAAGTTAATATGATGTCAAATATGATTACAATCCAACCACAATTTCGACGAATCACGTATACTAAATTCATTGGCAACAATTTTATACTCTTGCAACATGCTCAAACAGACCATATAGTTTTTTCACTTAACGGTTGCTTGTAACACCTAAAGCTAATCGAGATAGATATAGAGTTATATAGTGTGACTGGCCGAGTGACTGTCTGTCCGTCCATCTCACCGTGCAAGTGATAACTTGAGTGAAAAGTGAGATATCTTAATAAAAATTGGTACACATGTTACCTGGCACTCAGAGGAGGTAGATATTGCAAATGGACGGAAGAGGACTACTGCCCGCAAAATGGCGTTAATTGAAAACCTATAAAGTGCTCTAACTAAGCTAGCAATTGAGATATAAATTTTTTTTTAATTTGGCATACGGAATCACAGCATCGAGAGCATCTGTGATTAAAAATTTTTTAAAAAGTGGGTATGGTCCCACCCGCCAATAGCTTTAATGTACATATCTCACAAATTGTTAAACTTATATCAACTAAACTTGCTCAGAACAGGTCTCTCTACTACCTCTTACCTACTACAGCGGGAAAATTAATGAAATCGGATAATAACTGCGCCCACCTCCCATATAACGGTTATGTTGAAAACTACTAAAAGTACGTTAACTCGCAGAAGAAACACGTCAGAAACATTAAATCTTACAGTGAAAATGGTAAGGACGTAGTACTTAGGAATTCGTGCAAATTTAAACAATAGGCAAGGCACCGACCACTTTTAGCTAAATTTCCATTTCGCAGGAACTCCTTAATCAATTTCAACCGAATTTGTACATGACATTCCATTTGCATCCTTATGTCGCCTTGTGAAAATGGGCGAATCGGAAAACAACTGCTACTTCTTATCTAACACAAATCTAGCACCAATTAAAATATTGGAAAAAAACTTCGCACAATAGCGCCTTCAAGATATGTTATCTCGTCCGTAGAAAGGGTCAAAAGTGGCATATAATTTTTCTAGCCCCAGATTCGCAATATATAGAAGAAGTCAGTATCTATATCTGACTTTTTACCGAAACTATATATTAATCTGCGAGATATCTTAATGAAAATCAAAGAGTATATTTTCATGATAATATTGTTCTCTTATGTGAAAAATGAGGAAAGTCACGTATACTTCCCCTAGCCCCATTTATCTAATATAAAGATTTTCTACCTCCCGTTAGACTTTCGTTCAATATATGAGTTAATTATGTAATACTATGTGATAATTATGTTAATTATGAATCTTTCTGATAACAATGTGTCCATGTATCTCAAATGGATAAAACCCGGTAAATAGCCCTATACGGCTATCCTAGCCCTATATACCTAACATACGGTTTTTCAACCTTCCGGTAGACTTTATACTATTCATATTGGTAAATATATGAGGTATCGTAATGAAATTCGAGGAGTATCTTTCCATGACAGTAATGTGTCCCTGCGTCAAAAATGTTGTAAATCGAGTAAGTACTTCCTCTAACACCCGATTTTCAACATTCCGGTAGATTTTATACCACATATATCGATCAATATATAAGTTATCTCTGAGAGATATAATTCAGGGAGGGCCTCTTTCTGATAACAGTGTATTCGTGTGATTATATTTCATGAAATCGGGTAAATACTTCTTCTAGTCCTCATATACCTAATATAAAAATTTCAAACTTCCGTATACTTTAGCTTAATGTCGAAAATGTGTGAAACGAAATTAACGAATTACCTCAGCTCCCAAACTACATATGAATAATGATTTTCGTTATTCTAGCAGACTCTTTGCCGAATATGTCGGTCAGTGCGAGAGTTAACTTCACAAAACATGTTCTCAAGCTTACATTACTTTAATACCAACGGCTAATCCAATCAGTCCAGACCGCCCTTAGCCCAAATACCCCCCGTATAGTGATATACGACCTTCTAGGTGACTTTAAACCATACATGTTGGTCAATATGTGTGATATTTTGATGAAGTTAAGAGGATAGATATTCTTAAACATAATGTGGTTTAGAGTTAAATATGACTGAAATCGGTATAGATCTTGTTCTAAGCGCCTTGTTCCTGTTTGACTTTTTTCACTTTAGCACACTTTAGTTTAATGCCGAAAGTAAATGTTATATTCTCAGACATTACCCTAGCCCCAGTATACCAAATGTAATGATTTTCGACTTTTTCCAGCTGCCTTTAAACTGTTTATGTAGGTCAATGTGGGTAATATTTTAATTTTAATGCAATTAGATGTTTTCTTAACTATAGGGGTTTTTAGTTCTGAATAATAATGAAATCACTCTAAGCTCCATATCACTAATATAATTCACGCATCTGGTAGACTTTCCCCTCATGTACACAACACATTAAATTTCAATGGAATATGTCTCAACAAAAATAAGCGTAAATATTTCGATTAGAATTATGTCATTCGCTAATTAAACTTGTGGCACTAATGTGATGAATATAGTAATTTGCCTCAGTCGTATTGATTTTAATATCAATATCCCGGACATGAAGCAAAAATTTGTAATGAACTTAAGTCATTGCCTGTAATCTAAGTTAATAACATGTCAAACTGATTAAAATACATTATATGATTTCGTCAAATAAAAAGTGTTGAATTCTTATGCAGCATATTTTAATATAAAGTTTTGCCAGCAGCTGAAAGTATTGTCCCGGCTTTGATCCTCACAAAATTCGAGAGTATAAAATGTTCGGTTACACAACTTATCTCTTCCTTTCTTATATTAACCTTTTATGTATACTCGTACAATTGTATGTAGAAATATATATATATATAAATATATATAATATGTATTGTATATAAATATTCATATATATATATATATATTCATATATTCATACGTATTCATTCATTCATACGTATTTAATAGCCGTTCGGTAAGCGCTCGGAAGATGCTAATAAATATATTTATGTATCATATATTTCTTTGTACGTTCATATGTATGTTACCTGTTTACATTTTCTATTTGTTATATATATTATATATTGAAATAATAATAATAGTAATAACAATAACATTAAACCCAACGATTACCCTCCTCCAAGCAAACCCATGCGAGGGACGCAATCCGCACACATTGCGGAATTTGGAGTCATGAAAGGCAAGAGAGTTTTTTGAACGTCAAGATCCAAAACTGCTCAGCTACAGAAACAGAAGTTAGAATACTTTTTAATTAAGAGAAAATAACACAGTTTTTTTTTAATGCTGAGAAGTGATTCTGATAAATTAAACGTGCTGGAATGAGAATTAAAATCATGACTTATGCGGCGGAAAATTTCATTTAGTTCAAAATTTGATCTACATGATTTTCAGTATGTTTCAGTATGTGTATGCATTCAACAGTATGTGTCTAAACTGCCGGGATAAGCGAATCGAGATAGTAAATTTAACTTCTGGTAAGAGAAAAGAACTACAAACTGATCTATTCATGAGTTTCACTAAGAATATTAACCAAGCATTTGCCTACGACTAGCGAATGTAGGAAAATTTATAAGTTTTATGCGACTAGTGGATGGGGAAGACATATTCTAGAATCCCATTGGAAATGCCCTCAGGCAAAAATTAAAAATTGTTTTTGGACGGACTCTAATTTGTCAGAATGAAATTAAATGAAATATGGATGTGTTTCATTCATATGTAATACATATGTGCGTTCCCTTACACCAGTAGGCATTTGTATATGTGTTTAATTCGCACAGAATTTTTGTTTCTTTTTTTTGTAACTGTCACTAATTTCACTTTATTGATATATATGTTCTTATGTATATTTTATGTATTTGCGATTTCGCTTTTTATTCCTTTTTTGAAGTACACTTTACAAATTTTTTTTACCATAAGTGCCTTTCAGAAACTCTTAAAGGACTATTTGTTTACTAACTTTAACACATTAAACACATTTCCATTATTTCATAAACTAAAATCTTGAAACTTTATTTCACATCCCTGATATTTGAACTGGACCACAGTGTCCATGTTTGACTTTATACGGAAAATATCGGTAAATCTGTGAGATATCGCAATGAAATTCGCATGATAAGAATGTGTTCTTGTGTCAAACCATATACCTAATATAAGGATTTTCAACCTTCCGGTAGGCTTTATACCATAT
This sequence comes from Bactrocera minax, assembly GCA_021498325.1. Classification (NCBI taxonomy): domain Eukaryota; kingdom Metazoa; phylum Arthropoda; class Insecta; order Diptera; family Tephritidae; genus Bactrocera; species Bactrocera minax. The sequence goes on along the minus strand of JAKEEE010000042.1, from coordinate 1,684,390 downwards.
AACGGTCAATATATAATAGTTAATATAATTATAATATATAATAGCTGTGCGCCTGTGTAACACACTTCACTGTAAACACCTCCCTTAGCCCCAATGTACCTAATATACAGATTTTCAACCTCCCGATAGATGTTATACCATATATCAATATGTAAGATATCTTAGCATTTAGGTGAACGTGTAATATTGGATATACTATAGTTTATATATCGGTCAGCGAATTATCGCAACTCCTATATATTATATAATATATATATATATACATATATATATAATAATAATATAATATAATGTAAATTATATACATATATAATAATTTGCGTTCTTCTAGCACACTTAATGCCAAATATGTAAGGCACTGTCACTGCCTGTGTGTTTCATTTTCTCAGAAGAATTTCCAACATCCGGTTGCCTTTTATATGGTATGCACATATATCGGTCAATATGAAAGATATTAGCAAAATTAATTGAACGTGTAATATTTGATATATTATTGTTTAATGTCAAAAATGGAAAAATGGAATGTCGAAACCCCAGCTTCCATATACTATATATTGTAACGGATTTTTTAAATTAATCGTTCACGTTGAAACCCTAGCCTGAGTTCGAACACTGATTAAAGTCACAATTTAATGGATACACACCTTTCTTTGCTCTATAGAGAAGTTATAACTTTGGAGTCTCTCAATCCACCGTGCCAACTGCCCCTCTGGGTTCTTGAATTGTCGAAGCTATTTTAATGGTGCGTGATCTGCCCTTACTAGAAATATGTACATAGACCATATAGCTACTTATGAAAATGTTTGATGCTCTTCACCATCTTGGGACCGGATATGCTAACATTGGTGCATTTCATAATAATTTTTTTAAAGTTTGGAAAGCCACTTCCTGTTCTTTATTCCACTCAAAAGCTTTGTTCTTTTTCATGAGTTCGTGGAGACTACTAGCCACGCTAGCGAAATTTGGAACAAATCGTCGATAATAGGTGTACAGTCCAAGGAAACTTCGCAATTCATGTAAATTTTTAGGACGGGGCCAATCTTTTACTGCCTCTATCTTTTCGATAGCTGTGCAAATGCCCCCATTGTTACTTTGTGTCCTAAGTAGGTCCTTTCCTTCCTTTTTGAACAGGTAACATTTCCTCGGGCTCAGCTTTAGACCAGTGCTAGCTAACCGTTGGAAAACCTCTTCCTGTTCTTAAGGTGTTCATCAAAGTTTTTACCTAACACGATGATATCGTCCAGGTACACCAAACAGATCTTCCTGTGTAATCTTTTTCATACGTGGTCCATAAGTCTCTTGAAGGTGGCAGGAGCGTTACATAATACAAAAGGCATTACGGTGAATTGCCACAGACCGTCTTCAGCGCTGTAAGCCGTATTTTCCTTGTCTTCTATGTTTACTTCCACTTGACAATAACCACTTTTCAGATTAAATGTTGAGAACCAATTTGTGCCGGATAACGAGTCCAGAGTGTCATCGCTCCTAGTTAGTGGATAGCTGTTTTTCTTCGTTACTTCATTCACCTTTCTATAATCCACACAGAACCTCATGTTTCCATCTTTCTTCTTCAAGAGTACTACAGGTGAACTCCGCGGACTCTCTGATGGTTTAATTATGCCACTTTCGCTTATTTCACGTATGGTCTGGCTTACAACTTCACGTTTTGCTAATGGAACGCTACGATGAACCTGGCAGATTGGTCTGTGTTAATAAAGTGTTTCACAACTTTGGTTGTGCCAAAGGTTGCTGCCAGGTTTAAAATCGTCTTCATCAAATATGTCTGAGTATCTGAGAAGGAATTGTTTAGCCTTATTTTGATGATCTGTCTGTGGTTGCTCCATCCATGAGTTTCTTCGAGACGTGTTTCGCAATTTATCACTGCCGCAATCTCCAGACACTGCTCTAATATAGTTCCTTTGGGAAGTTGGATTGGTGATTTTAACTCATTAAGTACTCTTACTGAAACACGCTTATCTTGTATTGCCATGGCCAGGGTTTCTCCTATAATCAATTTTTGTGTAGATTCTTCTGCGGCCTCGACAACTCAAAACTTTTTTTCTCCATAGTCTGCATCTATTTCTGCTCAAATAACAGCTTCTGATTTTGGTAGAATCAGTTATTTTTGTATTATTTGTACTCGTCTAATGCTGTGGTTATTATCATTATTCGGGTTTCCATGTCGATTTTGATCCTTTGATTAGCAAAAAGTCTACTCCTATTAATATTTGATTCGTCGATGTTTCCACTATAAAATTGTGTAACACGGCTGTCTTTCCAATGGCGATCTCACACATTACTTCCCCGACAACTTGAGTATTTCCTCCAGTTGCAGGCCGTAACTTGGCCCCTGCTAGTGGTTTTATTTTTTTAATAACCAGATCAGATCGAATTGTGGAATGTGATGCACCCATATCCACAGTCAGTATGCGCATTTTGCCGTCCACACACCCATTAAAGGTAACGTTACTCGTCTTTCTGCTTATTTGTGACATGGAGATTATAGGGCATTCACTTGTGGGAGCCAGTCCTTGCCCTTTTCGGCTAGCTCTTTTTAGTTTAACGACTTGTCTGATTTGAAAGCTGTTTGATCTTCTTCAGCTTTGCGTTTGCGTTCAGTTGGAATATTGGACCGGTTGGTTTCGATATGACAGTTGCGTGCAATATGACCGTTTTTCCGCAGTTGAAGCATTTAACCATCGCATCATATTTCTTGCGTGTTTCGGGAGATTTCTCCAAGATTTTATCCAACCTTTCAAGTAATCGATTTACCCAAGTGGGTTCTTCTATTTCTACTTAATGAGCTTTATATGTGCGATTACTAAGCAAAGAAGCTGTTTCGTTCGTTAGGACATTCGAGACGGTTTCTGCAAACGTCAATTTCGGACATGCTAACGCAGCATAGCGTGTAGCCTCTTTTCGTATTCCATTAACGAAGCTCTGAATTTTTATGTTCTCGATGTATTCCACGGATTTGTATGCGTGAGCCACAAGAGCTAATCTCTCAATCTCCGTAGCAAATTCCTTCAGAGTCTTATATGCTTTCTGGCGACGACTTTTTAACTCGATGTGGAAGATTTGCTTCCTGTGCTCACTACCATAACGTCTTTCTACAGCCCCATCAACGTTTCATAACTACTCGATTCGCAATTGGGAATGGTTTGTAAGATTTCTGCTGCAGACCTTTTTAGTGCAACGAATAATTCAGCGGCTTTCAGCGTTCCAATTATTTACAACTGGTGCTTTTGAAAACTGAAGTTTAAAAATCTAGAAAGGAAAAGAGCCTGTCGACATAACTGGGCGTTTTACTTGTAGCTCTCGGAGACTATTTTTCAACTCATTCAATTCAGTCCTAATTTTGTACTGCTCTTCCGAAATCTGTGTCGACACTTCTGTCATTTGTGAGGTTACCTGCGTCATGCGTGCCTCCTGCTCTTTCAACTGCTATGACACCTGTGATATTGCTGCCAAAATCATGTTCATGTCCATAACCTTTGATGATCATTGAGTCTCATCACTTTCCTCTATCTTCGTTGTCGATTTCTCTAGTTCCGATTGAAAGACGTATTCGTCAATATATATGCTATCTGCTTCCGTGGCCTCTCGCAACTGTGATTGCTGCCATGGTGGTTGAACTTTATTATGTTGGAGGGCAAACAACGTTGCTCCAGCTCCCTTTTAGTTGTTGAATCTTCAGTTCATTAAACTTATCCTTTTTTAAAAATAATCTCTTATGGGACTTTATTTGAGAATCTTACTTTTGACACCAATTGTAACGGGTTTTTTAAATGAAACGTTCACCTTGAAACTCTACCCTGAGTTCAATCACTGGATTGTTCAATTAAAGTCACAATTTAATGGCTACACATCTTTCTTTATTTCTTATTCAATAACTTAACACTTTGTTACTTGTTATTCGAGCTTACTTATAATTCACTCGCACTTTACTTGGCAACACTTTTATTCGAACTTGGTCTTCCTGCTACTTCTGCAGCACTTATATAGTAGATCGTTACCTACATATCGTTACCAGAAATTCTGGCAACTACTAGCTTCGGTGTCCGATAGATTCTAGCAAGTTATCGCCGATTCTGAAATTCGTGTTCGCCTTAATATAGTGATATTCGTAGACAGACTCTTTCCATGTGACTTTAAACCGTTTATGTTGATTTGATGTTTATGTGATATTTTAAAGAAATTAAGTGGATATGTTTTCTTAAACATAATGTGGTTTCGCCCTAAATATGAATGAAACCAATGGAGACCGTGGTCTAAACCCCTTATTCCTAATATACTGATTTCCGTTCTTCTGGTTGACTTTTTCCTCATATATCCAACATATTAAATTAAGCCACTTTGGTTGAGCTTTATTTAGTGGCCCTTGTTGGCACGGACGACTGCCGGAAGGGGTGCTGATCGGGTTGATGATCGGTTGTATGAAGCGGTCTTCGTCATGTCATGGGAACACATGATTTATCAAATATATCTTGTGATTGGAAATTTGTCATCTACTGTCTGCCTTATAACTAAAAATTATAATTTGTGAAGGAAAGATCTTCACCATCTTTATTGAAAATATATTTATACGAATTTAGAACTGATATTAAAACTTGTTTATCTTTGGAATTTAAATGTTCTGACAATTTATTTTTAATATATTTATTTTCTTCGCAACAAAATATTTGTACAGATTGCTGTCATACTCATTTATCGGTAGCTCTTTATTGGTAAAATTTTCTCTGCATTAGTTAATTTTCTCTTGTTATGATCAAGTGTTATGTTCAAAGGAAGTAAAACAATATTTCCAATTATTCCATCAAACCTAGTATGAAAATAAAAGTCATGAAATTCGAATTATGCTTGTTTTTTAAACTCAGCAAAAAGAGGAACTTCGCATTTGACATTTGTTTTGATATTTCGGTTTAAAATTCTTAATGCAAAGATTGAAGTGATTCTCCACTCTCCACATATTTATGGATTTATAATGGTCGAATTCTGCACCAGGTCCTATTATAAATTTAAGCTTCTTTACTGGTGTTCTAATGGCTATATGGGGTAACCTTCTGGGCAGGCTTCCTAAAAATTTGGTCCATCCATAGGCTCAACACTGCTTACATTATTTGTGTAATTTTATCTGTTGTTATATGCTTGCTCAAAATTATATTTAAATCGATTTGCCAAGTTATTTTTTGTCCTAGTATTATTGTTGGATTTTCTCTCCTGATTCATATTATTGTACATTCTACTTTGGTTCGAAGAACTTGATGACGTTCGTAACAGTCGTAATCTTGAAAGAAAGAAAACGGATCGAGTGGAGGTAAGAACAAGCAAATGATGAATGAAATAATAATTAATATTAAAACAAAATACAATTTACAAAAAAACTATTATGGAAAATGAAAAAGAAAATTATAGAATTTCAGATAGAATTTGAACTTAGGAAAAATATTTGAAGATGTAATATAGTTACGTGCAATACAAACGGCAAAATAGATAATATTGCAAAGCATTTTCATTCATAAAGGACGCACGCACATCATACAATCAACGTAAATGACAAACATCTTTATCAGCAAAACCTCAAAACAACATTATCACACAAAACTCAAAAACAATATAACCACATAAAATTCGTAAACAACATCATCAGGTAGCAAACCTAAACCATCAAAACAATTATGAATGTACACTTTATTATAAATAGTCGTAAGTCATTAAAATATATCAGCATTAAAATTTATAAATATAAAGAATAAAGAAGTGCTATTTAACTATTCGACTACTACGTCACTATTTAAATAATAATTTGTAATGCAAAACAAGTCTAACTTGTTTACTGGACCAAGCCGACCAGGAACCGACCAAGCCAGATTTTATTCTTAAGGTGATGAAAAACGAATAAAATAAAAAATTCCACCGAGAGTAGAACTTCCGGCACTAAATGCCTGAGAAAAGTGTCAAAATAAATAGAAGAATGACCAGCATTATTAATGGGAAGCATCCAGAGTCAACAGCAGCAATTCTCTCAAATACTACCATCAGTGGGACAGCGAAATCTTGCACAAGCAACACCTATAGTTAACCATGAAGACACCAAGCTCAATATACTAGACGCAAAGGAAATTGATTTGGAATTGTTCAAATCATTACCAAATTTTGACGATAACCAAGCATAGTACATATCATGGAGGTCGCAAGTGTGGACTTTCATGGAAGCAAAAAAAGAACGCAGCCATCATCCGAGGTTACGGTGCCTTAGGCGGAGAGATGTCCGGCGACCAAAATAATACTGCTATGAAAGATTATGCCTACCAAGAAGCAGTCAGGACGTTTCTCCTTGGACTGAACTCAAAATATGCAGGCAGAACTCTCTACAACAACAATCCGAACAACTTGGAATCGGCATATGCGATAGCATGTACTATCTACCACGACAACCTGAATCAACAGTCAATCAAACAATCAATCTCGCGGTAATCCTCGCTTTAACAAAGGCCAAGTAACACAAGTTCACTCACATAGAGAGCACAGACAGCACCATCAATAAAGAGAAATGATCAGCCTCGAGGCTTTAATCGACCGCAACAATGTTGTTGCTTGCATTGTTGTTTGCAGCAGTTCCAATGGATGTGGACACTTCAAGACAGTATGTATAAACAACAAGGAATAGTAATGGGGTAAATGGCAACTATAAAAATCCAAGTAATATGTTTAAAAGAAATAGGATACATAGTCATCAAAATGTTACTATGCCACAAAGCCAAAGAATTAATCAGATTAGGCAGGAAGATTAGGAATCCGTAAAATTTTCCAGCTATGAGGAACATTATGAATCAGGCAGTACTTTTTTAGGCGAATAAACAGGCTGTGCTGCGTTCAAACAAAATGTGGCCTCACTGGTATGCCCGTTACCCCATTAGTAGACACAGGATCTATTAATAATTATATAAACAAAACATGCCAAATGGGGAAATCAATTAAAATAAAACCATTTAAAACTAATACTCTGCTTGGCTATTCAATCATAGTTTCAAAAAAAGTAATTAAGTATGGTCATCATCCAACGTTCTTTGAAATGAATGAACTAAATGAATTCGTTGTGATCCTTGGCGAACAACGATTACGGTAAATGAAGGCAGAGATAAATTTATTCGCTTATAGCTTAAAATATAAAAATAAACTGGTTACCAAATTAAAACAAAAATTAATTATACTATTAATAATAATGAATTATTGAATAGAAATAATTCTACAAGTAAAACATTAACTTTCACAAGAACTATTCAAGCATCAATTAGAACTGAATGGGAAGATCCGATATGGATATAACAATATCCACATGTCATGGCTGATCACGATTTTGTCAGGAAAGAAATTGAGAAACTGTTAAATGAAAAAATAATTCAACCAAACAAAAGCCCATATAATTCACCTATATGGACTGTTCCAAAAAGGGGTACTGATGGCCAAACAAACCCAAAAGACGGATGATTGTTGATTTCCCAAAAATGAACACTCATACGATACAAAATTCAGGTAAAGAAAATTTTTTTCTGGAATTGATTTAGAATCAGGTTTTAATCAAATTTTAAAAAAGGGATCTGATCGAGAAAATACTGCGTTCTCTGTCAACGGTGCGAAGTATGAATTTATTAAGTTGCCATTCGGTTTAAAGTATGCCTCATCCATTTTTCAACGATGCTTCGACGACATTCTTAGAGAATATATTGGCAAATTTTCGTATGTTTATATTGACGGCCTGTTAATATATTTCTCCACACCCGAAGAAGATATGGAACACCTCCGAACTATAATCAACGCATTACATAATGTAAACATGAAAATTTCTGACGAAAAGTCACATTTCTTCCAAGATTCAGTTAAAAATCTTGGATGTATCATAAGACATAATAGGATAACAGTTGACCCTAAAAAAATCGAAAATGTAAAAAAATCAAACACACCCTAAAAATTTAAAAGAATTAAGATCTTTTCTAGGAATTAGGAATGACAACAAAAAATCAACAAAGTACTCGTACATCTACATCATTATCGATGATGCTGCAATAGAAGCTTTAGGAAAAATTAAAAATACATTACAAGAACTGTTTGAAGTTTTCCAACGAGATTTTTCTAAACCATTTAGTTTAACAATAGATGCAAGTAAGTTCGCTATTGGAGCAGTTTTATCACAAAACTGTCAACCGATCGTATTTATTTCACGTATGTTAAACGAAACAGAGCAAAATTATAGTTCCATTGAAAAGGAACTATTAGCAATTATATGGTCTTTACAAAAACTTAGAAATTATTTATATGGTATTGCAAACTTAACAATTTATACAGATCATCAATCATTAATCTTTCCAATCTCCGAAAAAAATCCTAATGCAAAATTAAAACGATTGGAATTTTCAATTGAAGAATATGGTGCGAAGCAAGTTTATAAACCTGGACATCAGAATGTTGTAGGAGATGTACTTGCGCGCCAGTAAATTAATAACACAACAGATTGCTCCGATCATTCGCAACAAATTTCACCAAATGAAATTATCAAAAAAGTAAAACAACCTTTAAAAATCAAATAATCTTACTTCAAGATAATGAAAGAAATGAGGTAGTTACCCAAACAACATTCCCTGGTCGATTTAGATTTAGTTATACAATTTTTAAAATACAATACAATACAAAGGCACCATTAAACCAAAAATTATTAATGCGCTTAAAATTGATGAAGAAATAATTTTCCATTTAAAAAATTAAATCAGCAATACTTTACCAAATTGTATTTTTGTGTGAACCATAAATGAACAAAGAGAAATAGTTACACAAATGCATAAACGTGCTCATAGAAATTTCAAAAATAATACACAAGAAATATTGTTAAATATGCAAGAAAGAAACGGTAAAATGTGAAGCATGTCACAAAACAAATAGGAGAGTCACCTTAATTAATAGCCAATCGGCAAAACACCAATCCCAACTCATGTAGGTGAATATATGCAAATGGACATTTTTCACATGAATAACAACATACAGTGACTCACACTCAAAACCGGACAATGTAAAATTTACCATCGTACTACATTTCCAATGGATATAAAAACTAAATAGCAAAAAAATTAAAAAATTTTTTTATTTTGTGTAAAGCAACATATACGCAACATTTTATCTTTATTAATACTTTCTATGTGCTCACACTGAAAAGCGGACACCAACTTATTTACATCATAATTTGTTTATTAATACCGAAAACAGTAATTTAGTAACGGGTATTTTTTCCGTTAGCATCAAAGACGGCTTGAAGGCGTCTTTACTTTCTATATTTCTATGTTTCTATTTCTATGTGCACATACTTTCTATGTGCTCACACTGAAAAGCGGACACCAACTTATTCACATCATAATTTGTTTATTAATACCGAAAACAGTAATTTAGTAACGAGTATTTTTTCCGTTAGCATCAAAGACGGCTTGAAGGCGTGGCATGCTTTTTACCAGGTTTTTACAATATTCTGGATCAGTTTTTTTCCCATTCTTACAGTGCAAATGTTTTTTAGGCCTTAAAGATTTTGAGGATGTCGCTGGGCCACTCTCATTTTTAAATTTGCCCATAAATGTTCAAAAATATTCAAGTCGGACGACTGAGGTAGATTTTCAATGACTTTTTGACAATTATATAGCAGCATTTTGGATAATTATTCTGGTAAAATGAAAAAGTATCACTAATTCCCAATTTTTGAGTGCTGGGTGATAAATTTTCTTTTAGAATGTCAATATATTTCGTAGCATTCATTAAGCCATCAATAACGTGAATAGTTCCGACGCCACCTGCAGACATGCAACCCCATATGTTAACAGATGCACTATGTTTTACACTTTTCTTTATGACATCGGCGTCGTATTCTTTGTTTGGCTTTCGCCATACAAAACGATTTCCATCCGAACCAAACAGATTAATTTTTGATCCGTCCGTGAATAATACCCTTAAAAAAATTAATATTACTAAAAAATCTGATAGATAACCTTAATTTATAAACTAACCGAAGACCAATACGAAGCGTACTTCTCAATATTTTGCTTTGCAAATTCAACCCTTCCTTTTGATTTTTTTCGCTTATAAAAGGCTTTCGCCTGGCAGCACAACCATTAAGATTGTTGTCTCTGAATAAACGCCGGATGGTTTCCGCACCAACGTTCACTTGTTTTACTTCTTTGAGCTGTTTTTGAAGTTCAACCGCAGATTTGTGGTGGTTTTCAGATATTTCTTTTAAGAGCCAACGTTCATCCCAACATGATAACTGGCGCCCATGTTTTTTTTTTTTTTTGGTAATTCTGCCTTCTTTTTTATATTTTTGAACAATATCGAAGACTGTAGATTTGCCTTTATAGACAATATTGGCAATTTGTCGAATTGAAAGACCCTTGACGTGATTATTGATAATGATTTGGCGTTCTACGACTGTACTTTGTTTTTTTTGAATGATGCTCGTTTTATGCACTTTCAATCTAAACTGACAACACGCCGACCAAAACTTCCAAATTTGCTTACACATTCCTCTAATTTTACCGTTAAGTTTGGCTGTCCGGCTTTGAGTGTGAGCACGAGAAAACTATGTGTAAAAACTAATCGCTCTTTTGTTATTGTTGATGAATTATATTGAAAATTTTCATTTATGTTTTTTTATACACAGGAGACTAGAGATTAATATAAAATTGAGGGAAACCCAAAAGGCACCACTATTAATTTTATACATCAATTAAAAGTGCAGTATGATAGTAATATTTACACAGTCCGGGTTTAAGTATGAGTCACAGTATGTATTAGTAAAGCTTGTAAATATTCCAAATATTGCTACATACGCAAACTAAAACATAAAGTTAACTGCCATAAATACATTGAAGAAATGTTACCTCAAGTATACCCGAACGCGAAATATTTAATGACAGATAATGAGAATGTATGTATCGGAAACCTAGCTAAATCAGTATACAAGGGATTACATATACTACATTCAGTTACACCAGTACACCATTCAACTACAAACGCTCAAGTCGAACACATTTATAGTACTCTTATTGATTTAACCACAGCTTTACCACAAGGAAATAATACGGCACCAGGAGAAAAATTATTCAACGCTATGAAGCAGTACAATAGAACAATACATTCTGTCACTGGACTCAAATCTGAGGAAATATTCTTTAACTGAGAAAAATATCCTGAAATAAAGGATGTTTTGAGTAAAAAACAAGATAAACTTTTCTGATACCATAACAAAACAGGCAAACAATTACTTATAAAACAGGTGACACCGTATGTGTAAAAACAAAAAGATGAAACAAATTAGCGGAAAAAATAGAATAAACATAAAGTGAAAGAAAATCGTGGGGACACAATCCTAACAGATAAGATATAATAACAATATATGCAGAATCGCGATAGTATTTTTCGTACTTACAAAAATTGCGACCTGTGATAAAATAACAAATTTAAATAACAAGGAATATGTATTAACAGAAACTGATCCAGCTTTCTTATTCGAGAATTCAATATATCTTTGTTATATAACTAACCTATCTACAATCCTGGAACCATATGAAAATATAATAAGAAACATGTATACTAAAAATCAAAATCTATAAGTGTTACTAATAAATAGGATAGAAACTTTGAAATCTCAACTAATACTTACTCCTCGTAGAGCATAAAGATCGTTACATTTTTTAGGTTAACTTTTTTAATTTATAACAGGAACACCAGATTATGATGACCTAACAGAAATAAAATCAGGATTAAATCAATTAATAGAAAACAATAACCAACAGAGAAAAATTAATTCACAACTTGACAGGATACTTGAAACTTTAGATCCTAAACCAGTAAATGAAAATATAATATTGAATATATCAAAAGCTTGTGCCATAACAAATACGAAAAATTTTGTCAAAAATGGAAATTTTTATTCAGCCACTAAATTTAAATGATATTAGAGAAGAATTTGATATACCTATAATAAATATATTAGAATATGCAAATATACACGTTTGTATGAACCAAAACACCGTAATAACTATTTATAAATATCCACTTATTACAAGTAAATGTAAACTTTATAATATAATACCTCTAACGTATATACAAGGAAAAATAATTATGGACAAAAATATTTCCGAATGTAACCACAAATATACTAGAGTAAATAACTGTAGAAAATAAATAAAGAAAATTTGTAGGAATAAATATATGCACACAATTTCCAGAGGATAATTATATATTATCCCTCTATTAGAAAATAAAAAAGCCAAATGTAACATTATTCAAGAAAACAGAAAACCTTTATTAGTATTAGATCACGGTCAAATTATTACAGATGGAAAACACATATGGAATGAATATCTTATTAAAGGACCAAACTTTATACAATTCAACATTTATACAAACATTGATGAAAAAACATACGTCAATCATGAACAAGAAATTAAAACTCTCATCCATTCACACTCACATGAACAATTAGAAATCTTAAAAATATTAACTTCCGATTCAGATTATAAATTTATTAACATACAAAATACATCTAATACCAATTGAGCAGCATCCTTTCGAGTTTGCTCTGTAACAATGATAACCTTAGTTTTAATTGTATATTCATGTGCAAAAATATATTTATACCATCAAATACGAGTGCAAAACAAACGTTGTGAACAAAAGTGAACTTCGTCGACTTACCCAGGCACCTTGAAATAAGAGCATTTCATTTTAACACAGTGACAAACATCTTTATCAGCAAAACTTCAAAAACAACATTATGACACAAAACTCAAAAACACTATCATCGCATAAAATGCGTAAACATCATTATAAGGTAACAAACATAAACCATCAAAACAATTATGAAAGTACACTTTAGTATAAATAGTCGTAAGTCATCCAAATACATTAGCATTAAAATTTAGAAATAGAATGAATAAAGAAGTGTACGTCACTATTTAAATATTTAATTTTAAATGCAAAACAGGTTTAACTTGTTAACTTTCGCCTAGTCAACTAGAACTCGTTTTATATAGAAATTATTATAGAAATTAGAAACATGTTGCCCATAAGTTGCCTTTTCACGACGATTTTAAAAATGAGTTTTGGTGATTTAAAAAATTGAAGAATTTTCTGATGTTCACATCAGGAATAAAAAGTGTCAACATAGCCCTTTGCCGACTCACAATATTTTTTTAATTATTTCATATTATAACCTATAATAATCGAATTTTACAATTTATGTCTGAATATCATTTAAATAAAAGCTTTAATTACTTACATGTGTTCTAAGCATGCACGCTAAATTGTGCTTTTATACATTTACTTGATAAGATTATTTTAAAGTGTTTTGATTTAGCCGATTTTATCTATATTCAATAACCTGAAATTACAACCAAGTCTATAATCGCATTATTACAAAGTCAACCTAAATATTTTTATATTTAAAGTGACAACATAGCGACATTGTTGCAAGATTGTCGATTGAAAAAGATTTGCTTAAATCCGCAACGAGTCGAAGGGGTAAGAAAAGCCGTGACTACCGATGAACATTTGTTTATTTTCAACGTTTGTCACAATTAAATTTTTCCACCAACAACATACAATTCATATGAATTCATACAATTTTAAAATTCCTACTTCCTTCTTTCTAACTGTTCTCGCATAAAAGCAAATCCGAGAATTCTGAATGAACTGGGAACTGAGAACTGAGAAGAGTTACCTTGTTTGTGTGGGGCAAGGAGAAATAGACGACAGGACGTCAGAAACGACAGTATCTGATTCTGTGTATAAGTTCGTATGATGAATTTTTCACGCTATAATATTCTAATAAATTGAAGTTTAAGTTACCACTAATAATTAAAGTTTCCTTGCATTCCCATTTATTTTAACTTTTAAAAGATCTAGCAACATTTGTTTATAAGTGTTACTATGGCCATCAAAATTTTAAAGATTTTTAAGGTTGGAGGAAATAATCTCAAATCTATTGTTTACATCGTGGTCCTCCATATTGCTGTTTTGATTTAATATGTAGGTAATTTTGATAAAGGCCTTATTTATTGAAATTATTGATTATGACGAAACCCTTTCTACCTTTCACTTATGCATGAGGAACTCTCAGTGAAATTTCAGGTAATACCTCTTATCCAATAATTATTGTTTTTTGATGAAGCTTTTGATATTCAGTTAGTTCCACTTTGGATTAATTGTTGGTAAAGGCTTTTAATAAATATATATGTATATGTGCATGTATTGATTAGCTGACAGCGAACTGTCCTCTAATTTTAATCATAATATTTTATATTCTTATCTTTCGTTAAGTTCTAGGTATGCGCAAATTCAGTGTAATGGGAAACTTATAAACTAAATTACGAATAAATAATATAGGTAATAAGATTCAATACTAATGGGCAATTTTTAGGAAGAAGTGTGAAGTTTTAATATCTACATTAGCCAAGGGCGCAAAGAGTTTTGTGAATCGACTTACAACACAGCTATAGGATTTGGAGTTTGGAACCAGTTGCTGCTTCTTCGTAAGAGAAGACAATATTTCTACCCTTTATTTCGATTGTAAAATATTTTTCTTCGTTTGATACAACTTTGCAGGGGTCATCGTATGATTCAGTCATAGATTGTGTGACTCGATTGTTGTGCACATATAAGTGCGTTGATTGGAATAAGTCTTTGTTCACGAATGGGGTGCGTATGAATGCCATGAAGTTTCGACCCATTGAATTTTTTAAGATGTCGCAGTTTGGCAATTTCGATAAAGGCGGAGTTCGACAGTACTTTATTTTTTCTGTATTAGGATTTGTGGTAAAGAACTCGCTTGGTAATCATGTTGCGATTCCGAATAACATTTCAACTCAGAAAGCTTTTAAATCTTGCTTCATCGCATGTCGTTGTCCCAAAAGTGTAAGTCCTAGGTTATCTATTTAAGAGTTTCTTCCGGCAGTTAGGGTGGCACTTTTGAAGGAACGATGATCTTTCTATCATCCCATTCGTTTAGGGGTGATACGGTGAGGTGCGTTCTGGCTTGGTGCCTAATGTTAGTGACATTTATTAAACATTTTTGGATTCGAACTGAGTTCCTTGGTCCGCTTTATCTTGTGAGGTGAACCGTATCGTTCGACCCACTCATTTCAAAATGGTCTGCGTACAATTTCAACTTGAATATCGACCCGAGGTATCGCGTCGAAAAAAGATTGATGAGAGTGAGACAATATCCAAACCCATAATTGGACCCATGGTCCAATGATGTCAACGTGGACACTTTGGAAGCGATAACCTGGCATTTTTAGATGTTGTAGCTCAGACTTGTTGTGCCGTAAAACTTTGTTGCGATGGCAACATTTGTATGCACAAACAAATGACTATATTTGCATATTTGCGCAAACAAAATGTCAAAGAATCATCTTGAGAGTTACATTTGCTCCAAGGTGCGCGAGTTTTTGTTCTTTGGTCATATCTGTGTAGTTGATTGATGCCATGGTGTTGATACGCGACAACATATCTGCGGTTTGATTACTTGACCCAGGTATGTGATGGATGTTCGTTGTTAACTGAGTAACATTATAGTTCAGTTGTCTGTTTTGTCCAGGTAATCTATCTGTCTGTGTCGTTTTGCTTATTGAAATCATAAATTAGTGTTTTATGATCCATAAAGGCGTATGATTGGTTGCATTAGGTAATTAAAAGTTAAGTATTGAAAGTGTTTAAAATGAGCAATTCTCTATGGTACACCGAGTATTTTCCAGTTTTCAATTTAGGTTAGGCAACGTGAGAAATGTAAATAATGACAACAACGTTTTGACCCTGCGTTACAAAAGGTCGTGTTAGCGAAAAAAAGGGGGATATTTTATTCCCACTTTGTGTGAACGTAGTTAAAAATACATTATTAGCAGTAAAAAATCGACTGTTATTCTTAACCTTCTCGGGAAACCTCTGTATTTTTATTAATTTTAATGTGATCGTCAATATAAATATCTTAAATGCAGCTTTTAGTGTCAACTTCACAATGTAAACAAAAAAAAAAATAACGCACGTGGCAGCTTTAAAGTGCACGCCGTTAACGGTTTTACAGTGAAAAAAATAATAAATATATTAAAAAATTTATCTTGAAAGCGTAAGGCACTGATAAATTGTAAATTATACGTGATTTTATAAAAAAGGAACTTATAATCCCAATCAACATTTCAAATGTCGAAAAGAAAACTAATTCTAGACGCTGTTGAGCGTATTGTGCTTGAAGATTTGGACTCCGGTGACTCTGGAAGCGAATTCGTTTGTGATAGCTCTGAACAAGCAGATTCCGCTTCAGAAACTGACGCTGGCGAAGAAATTACCCCAGACGAGAATAACTAAAACCACGGCGGATCGCAACAAGTAAAAGTCCATTGGATAAACGCCACTTTTGAAAGCTATCCACACATTATGCCGAAGAATCAATTTCCTATTGAATGTGCGACAAAAGTTAGCTGACATTATTGATGACTGCTCTGGGTATCAAGCGCTTGTTTCAAGTGCAAGCTGTTTCCATGTTGCTGGCGTGTACGAATTGCTGAATGTATGAATCAGAGATTAATTGTAATGCACCGTCGCTTGGATTCAAATCGAGGGCTCGCGGCTGCTAGTGAAATCTTAGTTTTTCTTGGAGTAGCATTAATTATGCATTTCATTAAGGTGACCTAAGACCACTAAAGGACTATTGGAGCAAAATTTAGTAAATGGGTTTTTAATAATAGTGTGTCACGAGACCACTTTCTATTACTAGGGTCAAAGATATATTTTAACGACTGCTAAAAGGACGAGAAAGAGATTAAAGACTATTAATATCTGATTTTGTACGTTGCTTCAAATACACATTAGATGTTGCTCATTGCGATAATCCTTTTCAGTATATTGATGAGTGCATGGTTAAATTCAAAGTTAGATCAAGATTGAAACAATATATGCCAATGAAGACAATAAAATGCGGAATAAAGATTTGGTTGTGTTGCGACGCAAAGACTGAATATACTTGTGATCTCAACATTTACACTGGGAAGGAACCGAATAATAATTAGCCGATTCAGTCATCCTGTACTCTCAGAGAAAGAGAGAGAAAGAATGTACATTTGTTTGGCATTAGATCGTCTCTTCATAAGATAAGTTATCTTCATCGATAAATTAATAGAAACACTCAACTGTCCAGCAACTGGAACATTTATAATAAACAGAAAGGAAATCCTTTAATTAAAATATTCTTCCTTTTAACATATTCATAATCACTTCCACTGAATTTCGTTTTTACAAATAGATTTCCAAAAAAAATTATAGCCATTAAACTGTCAGTCAGAGTACTTATTAAGTTCTCAATTTTTATACTCTCGCAACATGTTGCAACAGATTATATTAGTTTTGTTCACCTTCCTTGTTTCTGACACCTAAAACTAATCGAGTTAGGTATAGACATGTATATATTGTACTATATACATATAAATGATCAGGATGAAAAGACGAGTTCAAATCCGAGTGACTGTCTGTCCGTCCGTCCGTGCAAGCGATAACAAAAGTTAAGATATTTTGATAAAACTTGGTACACATATTCTTTGTCACCGTACGACGGTTGGTATTGCAGACGGGCGTAATTGGAGATCTCCACGTCCACAAAATGCCATAATCGAAAACCGATAAAGTGCTATAACTAAGCAACAAATTAAGATATAAACGTGTTATTTGGTATAGAGGATCCTAGTACGGTGGGGATCTGTTGACAAAATTTTTGTGAAAGTGGGTATGGCCCCACCCCAAATAGGTTTGATATCACACATCACACATCACATATCGCAGAAGCCGTTAAAGCTATATCAACCAAACCTGCTCCGCGAAAGTTTTTCTAGCATTTCCTCATATAATGAGAAAATGAGTGAAATCGAACAATAACCGCGCCCACTTCCTATGTAAAGGTTAAGTTGAAAAATACTAAAAGTGCGTTAACTCACCAACAGAACACGTCAGGAAGGATTAAATTGGGTTCCGCCTAAAATTTTGTTGATGCGCGTGTTACCGTCCACTTTTAGGTGAAATTCCATATCTCAAGAACGCTTTAGTCAATTTCAACAAAATTTGGTAAGTAACATTACATTTTCATTGCTATATGACATTGAGAAAATGGACGAAATCGGATAAAAACCACGCCTACTTCTCATATAACACAATTTTAAGTTTCATCTGATAATTTCCTTTAAAGTAGATAAATCCAACATCAATTTAGATGTTGGAACAAAGCTTTTCACGAATAGTACGTTCAAGATATGCCGTCTCATGCGTAAAAATTGTCGAAACAAAAATTGTCTGATTATAACTTTTCAAGCCACCAGATATCCAATTTATAGACCTCAGTGACCTTATCTGACTTTTTACCGAAAATCTCTAAGATGTAATGAAATTAAAGGATTATCTTTCCATGATAATAGAGCGTCTCTTTCTGTTAGCAGTGTGTCCATGTGTTTAAAATAAATAAAATTGGGTAAGCACTTCCCCTAGTCCCCATGTATCTAGTATACAGATTTTCAACCTCCCGGTAGATTCTATACCATATATTTCGGTCAATATGTAAGATATCTTACCATTTAGGTAAACGTGTAATATTGGATATACGATAGCTTAATATCGAAAATGTAGGAAATCGGTCAACGAATGGGAGGTGGGACCCATATACTACATATAATGTTTTTCGTTATTCTAGCAGATTTTATGGCGAATATGTCGCTCACTGTGTGTTACCTTCGCAAAACTGCTTAGAGACATGTTCACTAATATACTTGAGTAATGAAAAGAGTTAGTGTGATCAGTGCAGATCTTCCCCTATCCCAAATAGGCACGAAATAAGAATTCCCGACTTTCCAGTTCACTTTAAACCGTTTACGTTGGTATAACAATATGTATAATCTTTTTATGAAATTAGGTGGATATGTTTTCTTAAACATATTGTGGTTTCGTGCGAAATATGAATGAATAGACCATGGTCTAGGCCGCTTATTCCTAATACAGTGATTTCCTTTTCTCTGGTTGAGTTTTTCCTCATGTATCCAATATATTCAATTAACCCACTTCGTTTGGGTTTATATCACATATGTCTTATTTGAGTTAATTTCGTAGATTTTAATATAAATACCTCGGGCACGAAGCAACCTGTAATATAAGTTAATAAGAAACCAAATGTGATTGCAATCCATTAACGGTTTCGTCGAATAACGAATGTTGGATTCTTACCCAACATTTTTAAAAATATAAAGTTATACCAGCACCTGAAAGCATTTCCCCGTCATTGATCCTTGTACATTTAGAGAGTATAAAATGTTCGATTACACCCAAACTTAGCCCTTCCTTACTTGTTAAATATAAAGTTATGCCAGCACCTGAAAGCACTTCCTCGTCTTTGATCCTTGCACATTGCGATGTATAAGGTGATGTATAAAATGTTCGGTTACACCCGAACTTAGCCCTCCCTTAAATGTTCTTTATACATATATCCAACCGCGAAATCAGTATTGCTACAGACAATTTCTTCTTTAATTACTAAAATATCCTGTCAAAACCATTTAAAACCTACCAATTTTTTTAAATTAATATTGTGAATAGAGTAACATTTAGTACAACATAAACAAAAATATTATAACCAAAACAGATAAACTTCATAAGAAGGTTCATTTTACTGGGTAAACCTACGTCTATTTAAATGTACATATTTATATATTTCTTACAACATTGTAGTTAAGAAAATTCAAATAAATTGTAGGTAAACACATACATAACATATAACATAACATATCCTTTATGTATTCATATTGTATATGAATATCATTTATGAAAATATCCCTTTTTCTTCAAACTTATGCATATAAAAATATTTATTAAAGTCTTTGCAAAAATAAAACAAAAGTATTAAACAAATTTATTTCTTTATGTATGTGATTGCTTAAAATAAGCTTAAAATAAGCAATCACATTCTCGTTTCCAAAATAATTCAAATATCATTCGCTTTTTCCTCTCTTTAAAATCTCTCTATGCTGACGAAACATTATGTGGATCTTTATTATTAAAATTTCTTTGCACAACAATATATTATGAATAGGATAGCAGTAAGTTTAACTCGGCTTTGTTTTGATTAAAACCACCGACGACCATTTTTGTCCAACAGCGGCAGAGCTGTGCGGAAGCGAAGTTAAGGTCAAAATTTAATTGCAAAGCTCAGTTAAACTATTCAGCTTAAAATGTTAATTCCTATTTTCTAAAATTATTTTAAAGAAACTGATTTCCCTATATAAAAAATACTTCAATTTGTAAATCAAACATATACACTAGCCAGAAAAAACGGCTCTCTCAAATATAATTTTTTTATGTATTCAAACATTGGCATTAAAAGATAGCACAAAATGTTTTTAATTAATATTTCATTTGATAAAAATAAAATAAGGCACATCTTCTAGTGAATTCTAAAAATAGTTATCAGAAAAGTTTTCGCTGATATTATAAAAAATGTTTAAATCAATATGAATACAAGTAATTAATAACTTATGGGATAACCCGGCGTTACCCCTTCAGCAAGCCTCTTGGGCATGGAATGCATAAGTTTGGTTGTTCCGCGGATGTTTTTGATTCTTCCAGGATAACATTTTTCAAAATCTCCTTGCTGGTCCACAAGAGCCCACAAGTGCTCTATGGAGTTGAGGTCAGGTGATTGTGGAGGTGTATGTAACAACTTTGGAACATTATAAAGGAGCCAAAGGCGCGCAACAAAAGTAGTGTGTTTTGGGTCGCTGTCCTGTTGAAAGTAAAACTCTCCAGGCAACCCTATTTTCGCAGCACTTTCTTTCATCTTTTGTTTCAACATATTTAAGTAAACTTATTCATTATGCAATGAATAAATCCTATTTCCCCTACTCCGCTTGCCAACATGTGTACATCCCCACAGCAAAACTCCACCGCCATCGTGTTTCACCGTCGAAGAGAGTTTGTGAATATCCAGACTTTTTCCATACCGAAAATGCATTATTTTGTTGCATCACACCACATAACTGATTCCCAGAGCTTATTCAGATGCTCATCGGCGAACGCTAAAGGTTTCATTCGATTAGTTAAGGATACAAACGGCTTTTTACGTGTTACTTTAAAACCAGATTTTTTCAACATTTTTCCAGCTGTATCATTTCAAATTTGTTTTTGATATCGTTCTTTAACATCCTCCGCTATCTGCTCTAATGTTAGGCGGGGATATCTTTGAACCAAAGATATAACTTTCCGTGTTTCTCGACCCGTTAATATTTTTAGGTGAAGGAGACGAGGTTTTGAAATACCAGGTTACCAGTAAGATTCCAGTTGTTTTAAAGGCATTGATTATTACATTACGGCAATTTCACGAAAAGTTTTACAACTTTCTATTAATTTTAAAATAATTTTTCATTATCCCTCCAATTCCTTTCGCTATTTGTTCATTGTTACTAAAAAAATATTTAAAAACAAACCTGTTTCAAGACTATAAAATTTTACTTACAGCTTAAGAATTTTTAGTTCAATTTCAACTATTGTTTGCATATGCCTTGCTTAATAGCTATAGCTTAAGATGTTCTCTATGTAAGATAGTGATGTTCTCAGAATTATTGCTTCAATATAAGTTTACTAATGTTATTTGAGGAAAATAAGAATTAAAAAATTATGAGCGGAGACTTTTTCTGAGTAGTGTATGAACATTTGAAGATTGCAAAAATTCAAAGGAATCAGATTGTCCAAACATTGTAGTATTCTAAGGAACTGTTAATTCATTACCAATAATTCATTACCAATTACTAATAATCTTACGGAAATTATAAGTATTGACCAATATTTGACAAGTGTAAAAATTCAAAAATTTTCAAAAGGCGTATCTGTGACGTTAGAAATACAATAACCTTATATAATTTTGTTCATGGGAGGTTAGTATTTTTAGTATTTATGAGAAATTTGCTTATTCGTAAATGAATGTTACTTATAATTTGAAGGAAAAAAGTACATTAGAAAATATTGTTTTAGGTAATGAACAAAATATGAACGAAATTGCTGAATTAAAATTTAAAAGGGAAATGTCTTTTACGATATTAATAACCACAATAGTAATAACGTTAATAAAAATTTTGAATTTGTTAATTTTGTAAACAAAAGCTATAAACAAGTACATATCAAACAAAGAAATTCGAGGGGACTCGAAATCTGAAGAGTAAGGATTTTTATGTAAAAACAATGGTAATGATATTTCGCCTACCAAGTGCTTCATGTAAACAAGGAAACATCAGGGCTTGATTGCAAAAGCAGCATAAACATAATTGAACCAAATATAATAATTGAAACAAATAAGTCGTCCTTCCTACCATTTGATTTTCACAAAAATAAACATAATCCATAACATAAGAATAATAATTCCTGATGTTGCATATTTACTGAAATTCTTCAACCAATCGTAATATGGAAACAAGATTTAATAATAATTCAATGATTAGCGAGACCTCGAGGCGACCAGTTGTGCCACTCGTATTGAAATATAAATAAAATCTTATGGCGAAACGAATCTTATTAAATATACTTAAGTTTTATTGCGAAACAAATCTGGTGACAATGCCTTCTAAAGATCTTTTAAATGTTTCAAAGACCTCCAGATGCTCGCTATTTGTTACTAACGACTATAGAAACAACTTTTTGCATCAGTTTCCAGTGTCAATATGCGGTGTGTGGTTGGTGAGCATTAAAAGCGTTAATTTTAATAAAAGGGTTTCAAAATCCTTTATTTAAGAAATTTCGAAATGCTATAAAATAATATAAAATACTAATTTTGGATTGAAAACGTTTTATATGACAAAACATTTACATAAACAAATTATTAAATACTATATTTGGAAGTTTTCTTCCAGTTCTTCGTATGTTAATACGATAATAGTAATATGTTGCCATGTATATAGAATTTTCGGCAATAACAAATATGATATCGATTTTTTACTAAAATTAATGCATGCGCAACTGCAGCAACTTGTGGCATTCACACATTGACTGACATATTCGGCATAAAGTCTTCTATAACAACGAAAATCAATACACATATGTATGTAGTGCATGGGAGCTGGTGTTACTCGTTGATCGGTTTCCCACAGTTTCGCGATTAAACTATAGTATTCCCAATAATCTTCTTCTCTATATGCCAAGTCGTATTCGAATTTTGATAATCATATAATACTAAATAATATCCACATTTTTACATCAATTTTTAAATCCCGATAATATTCACAAGCATAATAATATAATGTTTGTAAAATGTAAATATATTTTAGGAAATTTCAGGTTTTTAATTTTCGCTCCATATTGTTCTCTGTCTTTCGCCACATTTGTGAGATTGCCAACGTTCTGTATTCTTATCCATTGTCGAATGTTTCGAGACAATGAAAGTTGTGCAGGCTGTTTTAATTTTCTTCATAGTCTTTCATAACTCTCTATGCCAGTTCATTCTTCTCCAGACATTGTTGGTGATTATATCTGTCCATGGAATTTTTAAGGGTAAGAAAGGCTCTAGTCTGTTGATATTTACTATTTTCAGAGTCCAGGTTTTTGTGGCATAGAGAAATACTGCCCAAACGGCGTTGACCAAATTACTTATAAAAAACGAATTTTAGTTGTTATTTTGAGATCATGACCAATCCCAATTTCTATTGATTTTACATTCAAGGCACTTAACATTTTTTACTCTTTCGATGAGCATATTCTTCAACATTAAGTTTGTGTTATTGTATATAGTCAGCGTCATAAGCCTACAAGCAGCTAACACAAAAATGTTTGTTTTAAAATATTTTTTAAAATAAATAATTTATTGAATTCAAATTTTATTATTCTATTTTATTATTCTTAGGCTTGAACGTAAAATGATGACGCCAAATTTGTGTGCACGTGTTCGCCAAATAAGCGAGATAGCAGTACTTTTATTTTTCAACGTAACTATCGAAGCTATCAAAAGTCTACAAGCACTCAGTATTATCGAGGAATTACCGCAAGTTAATTTTCCAAAATTTTTATAGTGTTTTAATGTGTTTTTTAGTTAATCATAAAAAGTGCAATAAATAAGTTTGTTTTTATAAAACTGCCGCAAAATTGACTACGGTGTCTAATCGAAAAGAAATTAGTGTCGACGAAAGAAAGATTATTATTAAATTTTGGCTGTCCGTGAAAGTCGCTCAATATTGAATGCGGTAAAGAAAAATCCACTACCTCATCAGTTGCACGTGATGTAGAGGGAAGATTTTCGAAAAACATTTCTTTAGTTACTGCGTTTTTTTCATTTTATTCATATTTTCAACCAAATATTTTTGTATTAGCTGCTTGTAGACTTATGACGCTGACTGTATGTTTTTTCTACTTAAAATTATGTACTTGGTCTTTTTTATGTTAATGCATAGGCCAAATTCTTTACTACGTAAATTAACTTTGACAACAAGTTCTTGTAGTCCTATTAAGCTATCGGCTACAAGTGTGGTGTCATATCCATAGCATATATTATTGATGAAGACACCGTTCACTTTCACACTTTGGTCAATGCTGGTTATCGATTCTTGAAAAATTATAAGTTGGTCTCTTGTGGAAATGACAATTTTGGTTCGATCTCTTGTCATCCGAAGAAACCTTTTCAAAACATTTCTTCCAAATACTTTGTTTTTCATTTATGTCGAATGCTACCTCGTTTTTTTTCATTACTGAGAATGGCTATTTGCGAT
Source organism: Bactrocera minax (assembly GCA_021498325.1). Taxonomy (NCBI): domain Eukaryota; kingdom Metazoa; phylum Arthropoda; class Insecta; order Diptera; family Tephritidae; genus Bactrocera; species Bactrocera minax. The sequence goes on along the minus strand of JAKEEE010000042.1, from coordinate 1,659,587 downwards.
GAATACCTCCGACTTCTTTAAAATTTTTAGGTAAATTAAAACTATTGTGTAGAAATTGTAACTGCTCAATTTCTTGGCATTATTTTAGCAATACGAATCCTCTTTCTTATTTCTCTATTCAGTTGCCGAGTCAACTTAATGCTTTCATTTATTTTATATTTATTTTCCATTTATTTTTATTTTCTGTTTTCTATATCCGAAGAGAGTTTTTTGTAGTGGTATAAATTAACTCTTTTAGCTCGCCCTATATGCTTTCCGCATTTTCTAATGGTATTTTATTTATTCGTTGGTTAATTTTATTTTCAAATAAGCATTTTACGTTTTCATCTCTCAATATTTCCAGATTTAGTTTTGTTTTAGGCTTATTGTTTTTAAATACAGATAGTCTGATGCGCAATTTTGCCAATAATATACTATGATCTGAAGGTACATCCGCCCCTGCATATGTGGCGACCTTTTTTACCGAGGAACAGAAGCGATTATTGATCAGGATGTAATCTATTTGATTTGTGATGGTATCATCAGGAGCGTCAGATGGAGATTTTCACGTATAAAGTCTTCTAGGCAGGAAGCTAAATAATGTGTTTTCTCTCATTTCTATCACCTAAGCCGTATTGGCCCGCTATAGCTTCGACATTTTATTTTACGAATTTTGCATTAAAATCGTCTTGAATTATAATTATTTCATACGGTTTTCGTTAATGACATACGCTCATCTATTGTAGTTAATCATAGAAAGTTTCTATTTCATCATTTTTTGTCGGCAGTTGGAGCATATACTTAAAAAGATATTAATATTGAATGGTTGTGCAAATAACTTCAGCACCCATACAGCATTCATACACTATAATGCTTTTGTGATGATTTTTATTTTGATTACCAGAGAAGGAAACTTTTATAATTTGAGAAATAAATTCCCCACAACCTGGCCACCATGTTTCAATTATGCTAAGTAAACTGATACTAAGTTTCTAAATTTCTAAGATCATATTGCTTAGTTTTTTGCATTCGTATAAACTTCTAGTATTCCATGTTCCAGTCTTTAAAGTTTGTTTTGTTTACTTTGTTTTGTTTACTATTGTCATTGTTATATGATATGCTGAGAAGTATACTTCAGTAGTTTCTCCTTGTTTCTGAAAGGTTTACTATTTTCCATCCTTACACATTTCAGCCGCACATATAGGGACATACGCTGATCCTTTATGGATGGCATTTAGCTTCGATACTCAACATCTTTATTCTCGATATACGTCTTTTAACGGCAACCGAAATTTTGAAATTCTTATATTTGTTATATGAAGGCTGGAGGGTGCATTGATTCGATTTTATTCATTATGGACACAACGACATTGTATTATCAGAAATAGATGTAGTCTGACTTTCATTAAGATACTTCAAAGATTAACCGATATGTATGGTATAAAGTCAGCCGAAAGTTTGAATATCTTTTTATTTGATATATGGGCACTAGGGGAAATAGTTATCCGATTTTATACATTTTTGACAAAGGGGTATATAATTGACATAGAAAGATGTCCTTTGAATTTCATTAATATATCTCACAGATTGAGCGATATTCTCGGTGAAAAGTCAGATATAGGCACTAAGGTCCACATATTCGGTATCTGGGGACTTGAAAAGTTATAGTCCTATTTCGGCACTTCTTAGAAATGAGATGGCATACCCTAAAGGCGTACTTTGTGCTAAGTTTTGCTTCGATATCTTTATTGGTAATAGATTCATACACTGCAAAGTGAAAGAATCATATGAAATTAAAAATTCTAATTATGAGAAGTAGACGTGTTCGATTTCGATTTCGCCCATTTTCACACTGTAACTTAACGATAAAAATATAATGTTATTTAATAAATTTGTTGAAGTTGGTCTAGTAGTTCCTGAACTATGCAATTTCACCTAAAAGGAGCGCCACGCCACGCCCACTGTCAAAAGTTTAAGCCGACTCCTACGGAGACTGAGGGACTCATCATCTTCACTCTAAAATTTAATGCTCCTGACGTATTTCTTCAGCGAGTTAAAGCACTTTTAGTAATGTTCAATATAACCGTTTATGGGGAGTGGGATTTAACTTATTTTCACACTGTCTACGGAAGTGCCGGGAAGATTTGTCCTCAGCAAGTTTCATATAGCTTTAGTGGTTTGTGAGATATGTGCATTAAACCTATTAGAGTTATTACTTTTTAAAAAATTTCAACCTGCAGATGGTTTAAAGTAAATGGTACGTGTGCTTATTAAGAATTAAAAATTAATGGATTTAACCGTTGAATTATTCCAGATAAAGTAGAATTTTTGAAAAAACGTTCTATTAGAAAAGGGATATGCATAAATGTTGAAAAGAGGAAATATCATTCCGGATGTAACATAATCATGCATGGTTGATAGAATACAGGTTACGGTAATCGTTGATTTTTTAGAGCCAACATCGTAAAATAATGTATTTTGCGTCATATTAAATTTTCCTTTAGCTCTTTTACTCATAAAGTCAATTCTGAAAAAAGGAAAAACATCTATATTCATTATACTAGTGCTGTGAGAAGATACAACCATTACCGAATGACATAATACTAAACGAAATAATTTTATTTAATTTTGTTAACGCATCTTCCATAGAGATATATGCCATATAAACTCAACCAAAGGGATGAAAATTTAATATATTCTGTGTAAGAAAAAAGGTCAACCCGAGGGACGTAAATCATTATATTAGAGGTATGGGGTTTAGAGGAAGGTCTAGACCGATTTAGTTTATATTCAGCGCTCGGAAAAGTATATAGGCATTATAGTATAGGCAGGTATAGGCATTGAGCTTCACATATTCAGTACCTGAGGTTTAAAAAGATAACGACCGATTTAAACCAAATTTGAGCACTGTTTGTGAAAAGTTTTATTCCGATATCTTAATTGGTGCTTGATTTATATACGGAAAAGGGAAGGAATGAGATGGAATTAAAAATTGTTTTACATGAGTAGTAAGCGTGGTTGAGTACGATTTTGCCCATGCATTGGTGCATATTGGTGCAGGATGCAATATAGTGCATATTTACTGTAGATATAATATTTTAAGGAGTTTCTTCAAGATGTTAGCGCAGTAAGTAGTAGTAGTTTTCAACATAATCCTTGTATGGAAGGTGGATGTGTTTATCATATGATTTCATTTATTTTGATCGATATAGCTTTAGTGATTTTTGATATAAGTACATTAAGCTTATTAGGGGCGAGCCTATAAACCCGCTTTAGAAAATTTAAAACTACCCATGCCCCACACTACTGTTATTCTCTGTACCAAATTACAGGTTTGCACCTTAATTTGTTGCTTAGTTATAGCACTTTATAGGTTTTCGTTTAAGGGCATTTTGTGGGTGTGGCAGTAGTCCGAATACGCTGATTTACTTACGGAATACCAATCTTCTTATGGTATTCAGAAGTACGTGTACTAAGATTCATGAAGATATTCAAATTTTTATTCAAGTTCGCCTGCGCGGACAGACGGACTGACGGACGGATGTACAGACAGTCACCCGTGATTTAGGTTGATTTGTCAGCCTGATCAGTTTGATATTAATGGCTACATATCTATGTCCAATAGTTTTGGTGTTACAAATATCTGTTAGGTGAACAAAACGATTTTACTCTGGTGCAACATGTTGCTGGAGTACAAAAATTGTTGTTGTTTTTTTTCTTTTCGCGTTTTTTGTTCAAATCATTAATACTCTATTAGGTGACTTACTTTGAAAATATATAAATTTTATTAGTTGATCTAATTTGGAATTACATGAAATTTATTTGTGTACGATATATAAAAATGCATGTGCACAAAGTGGAACCTGCTAAAATCAAGCAACTTGTTTAGTCAAATGCACAACGGATATGATTCCGAGATTTATTAGGAAAATATTTGAATCCATATTGTTACACTATATAATTCTCTTCACTTTATTTAAGTGAGGCAAACTTCTGCCAACTTTTTTAACATTTCTTAACAAATACTTGTACCACTCACACTAATTTTGTTTATTGCTCTGCCACTGAACTCTACACTCTCGATTTTAATTTTAAAACGGGATTTTTGCAATTTTAAGATTCTACCACTTTTGGAACGCACTTGATCTTGTTACAAAAATGTATATAAATTGCTTTTGATAGTTCTTTTATAAACAATGCAAACCTGCTCCGAAAACACAAATTTTTAAGGTTTTTGACTTTATTTACGCATGCCATTCGTTGGGAATGACATCAGACATTGGAGTTGCTATATATAAACTTTTTGTATATTTTTGTATTGTATATATATAAGCTAACTTCGTCATCAAAAATATGTTTTCAAATTTGTCGTTACCTTTTCTCTATCAACCTTGATAGTCACGTGAAGACTGCTATGCTATTCTGGAAGAGGCCAATAATGCGAAGCTAAAGAGCAGTTCTTCATTGTACATCCCAAAGTCCTTTGTTTAGAAAATGTGGGCGAAGGTCGGAAAACGGATATGGACTCTTCGAAAATTTAGTCTCAGTTTCACTAATTATTTCCAAAACAAATTTTAGTTAGCTGTTAAATTTAAATTTATAGGGCATACTGTAGTATGTGGAAACCATAACACCAAAATTTGCGTTAAAGAATAAAACATAGAGGTTAGGTAACTGAAAAAGTAAAGTATAATGGTAGACCGTAAAACAAACTACACAAATACCCAACGGCTGTTTTCTTATCTAAAATGTTAAAAAATTTTCAATGTTTAGTTTTTTGTTCCGCTAACACAATTAGAACTTTTTATGAAAGTATGAAAATTTTGAATAAGTTTAAAAATGACTGCGCATAAGCATACATATATATAAGTACGTATGTACTTTTGCTTTCAGCTGAAAGTATCCGAAATTGAAACAACTAAGGAATGCTTGATGCAAAATTTTTTTTCATTTAACTGAACTAAATCTATTTTACAAGTTTCCTTTTTCAGTTCAAAAAGACGAAACAGCAGTGAACGATTCATCGAGAAGAGACCTTTTCAAAAAGTATGTTAAAATATTAAACAAAATAAAAATAAGCTTAATTTGATTCTTTGAGACCAACTAAAGAAACAGAAATATTTATTTTTGGGACTAGACAAAGGTCATCACTCAATTTTCTACAAATAGGTTTCTTCCTCGGGTGTATCTAATTGTCCAGCCAGGGAACACAGACTATGCTGTGAGTTAACGATAAAACAGAAACACTAAGAAAGCGATTATTATTAAAGCCCGGCAGGAAACACCTGGCGGCAGCTAAGATGCTGAAGTCAGATCGTCGCTTGGCACCGAGGATTTTAGAGCGTTACAGCATCCAGAATTCTGGGAAGAATCTCGAGGATGATCCTCTTGATTAGTAACGCGCCAATCTAATGCTTCGTCTAGGAAGAGGCGAAGGCGACGTTATTTTAATCCAGGAGCCATGGCTAAGCACCAGCGATTTATCTGTGTTAAGAAGAAGGAGCCTTTAGCTGCTGATGGCCGACAATACAGCTAAATTAGAGTTTGATTGTTCTTACACAGTTTTAGTAACAAGGATGTCGTCACCGCTAGGCTATAGGACGATAACGCAGAATTCTGCCTGGTCTCAGCCTACATGCAGTATTAAGGCGAGGTGAAGCCAACTCCAGCGTTGCTGAGGTAGACTTTGGCAGCGGGCCGGCGACGAAGAGTTGTTATTTTAATTATTAATAGTCCGAATGCAAACTCGAAATGCTCAATCTGGGGAAGCTCACACTTACATGTTAGAGGTGAGTCACTTTCTAATTTTGTTTGTAGAGAAGATCTGTTTATATGTAATGTAGGAGCTTCCAACATTTGTCATTACGAGCAGGGAGAAGTACTCCTAAGATCACCCTAACCTCAAGGAAAATGGCACCTCTGAACTCAGAATGGAGGGTATTTTTGATCATTGAGCATAAATATGTTAGTTTTAGCTTGGACGGAGTGCGTCTAGTTAGCAGACAGTATAGGAACTTTAGGAATACGAACTGGAGTCGGTATTGCAGATCGCTTCAATCAGCTCTTCCGGTCATGCCAGATCAGGGATCTATGTTCTCCGCCAGCGCCATTGCTGAGTATGGTGGTCTTCAGATCGTTGGGCAGGCTCATTCTGAAAAATGCCTGTGTATTGAAAACTCTGAAACGTGAAAGAAAACCCCTTTGGTAGACATTGGATTTATCTGAGATCAAAACTTCAAGTAGAAACTCGTTTAATAAAGCTCTCAGAATCCGTCATAGCCATGATAAGATGCTGTATAAAGCGGGATTTGTTGGCCATTATTCTGTGATAAAGAAACCCTTCTGCGAAACCAAAGAAAGCTGTAATGATTCTTTAAGGTTTAAGCGCATTCTCTCCCCAGAACCCCATTCCCTTAGGGTATCTAAGAAATGAGGATGTTGACTGGATCTTGAACAGTATGGATTCGTTAAAACTCCTTCTAGAGGAATACTTTCCGTGGAACCATTATACTGAAGAAGTGCACTTTGAAGAGTTTCGGAACTGCGGTAGAGTCTTCTTAGACATTTTGGACGGACGTTACATTACATGGCAGTCCGAGCGTCAGAAATTCCAGCTTTAATTGGAGGACCAGTTGGTCTAATTGGTTTAATTTTTTGCGGAATACTTTAATTGAGATGTACCTTTAAGTCCTCCGACTCTATTGAATGTTGTATATGGGGAAATGAAGAAATTATGTTTGAAGTTATTATTGATGGTTTGCCTTTATTGAACAGTTAAAAAATTTAACTTTGTCCATTTTTAATAAAATATGTTAATACTAAATTAATAACTTGAGAAATTTAATACAGGCTCTGGGGTTATAATTGAGAGACAATATTTCAACTGCCAGTTTTTTCAAAGAACCATTAAAGTATTTTTCAGTCTAGAGTATGTGGTTGGCTGATGCAGTACCCACCATCGAAAATGAAGTATTCTCAGATGAAGATATAATTGCGTTATACATAATAACTTTATATTTTCCTACAGTATTTGCAGTTAGAAAAGAAAGCAACTGTCAGGAGCTGGAATGATTGCCCAGCTTCAACAAATGAATGCCAAAGTCCCCCCCTTATTATTTATGTTATTTATGGTAACTAAATTACTGATTTTACAATTTAAACTTTTGTTCCTTTAATTACAATATTTAAAGTTTGACTCTTTAAATTACTTCCATAGCGACCTAAATGGTGGTTACAAATTGCCAAAAAAGTACAAATGGGCTAAGTTTATTCTTATAAAAATAATTAAAAGTAATTATAAGCATAAATCTAAATATTTGATTAATTTTTTTAATAATGTATTTAATTTATGGAATCTATAAAAGCAGAAGTTTTTATTTTTAAAAGAGGTATTAGTTGATATATGCACGAGAAACGATTTAATTAAGGTAAACAAAGTCAAAAAAAGCAAAAAGAAAGTCCAACAATTTAAGTTTAATTTTTATTAAAACTCTTAAAAGAAAAAACAGTGATAAGAAAACCATTGTTTTAATGGAAAAATATTAGTTAACTGCAGCGTCGTTATAGGCGCTTTGGAAAGAGCTATTTCAAAATGACTCACACTGGTCAACTGGCAGTTCACAATTCCCTTTATCAATATAATGAATGTAATCTATGCCCCAAGCTTGTCTGAAAAGATATGAGAAATGTTGCGGAGTTATTCTCACATCAAATCCCCCCTGTACGTATGTTTCCGAAAAAATTCTCCAGTCTATCTTGAGTAAATTTTCTTGTCATTAAATGTGTGAATCCTTTATGTTACCAGAAGCGCCACAAACGTCTTAAACTACTTATGTTGACAAGCTAACCCCGACCGAGAGAATCGTACACTTTGATTGAGTTAATAAACTCCTCGGCTTCTTCAAGAAATTTTAGTTGGCCCGCAGTTGCCGAAAAAGGTTCTTTAAAATTCCCTTCTGTTCCAAAAACGGTACTATTAAAAATTTTAAACAATTTATCAAAAAAAGGACGAACTCGACTGTGTTAAGAAAATATTGAGACTTAAAAGTATTAAGTTTCCCGGAGCTATAAAGTCGAACATAGCTTGCAACATAATGACTAAAACTTGAGAAGCTAATTTCACTCTAATTTTTTGTAAGGATTTAGGCGCAGTGTGTGCCGAGGTTAGCTTATGGGTAAACGAATGTCATTTAAGGTACCGTTTTCATACATATGAACGGTATTGGACCATTCAACTGGACACCCATTAAATACGACTTTGTTTTTTTTATTATCTAAGCAGTTTCGTGAAATTTTTAACAAATGAAGAGAATCAAATCTCTTATGATATTATCAATCTCTTATCAATACTCCATATGACTTCTGAGTCATTCACTTCGAAATAGAGCATTTCTTTAAAAATTACTACTAACGTAGACAAATTTACGAAATTTGACCCTTGGTCGATAACTATTTGGCAGGGCCGCAATCCAATACTCTGGAGTTGAACAATGGCTTTCAATAAGTATTTCTTCATTATATCTCCTTTGTAAGCTTTACGCAAAAAAATATGCTAAAGGATGAGTTCAAGTTTCTCCATCAATACCTTGAACGAAAAGTGTTAAAACACGGGAAACTACTCGGGAGGTACGATTTTCGTCACGGTAATCCTCCAACTCAATAATCCAGTCCCTATTTCTTTCATACTGAAGATTAATTTTTAGAGACATTTCATCACAATATAGGGAAACATTTCTCTATGCGTCTGTGAAGCCACGACTTCTCAACTCCAGGGTTTTAATGCTGCTTTTAGCAGCTAGGGTTACGTGAGCAACCCTGAACAAATTGTTCGAGGGTAAGTTGCGTTGGCCAATTAAAAAGGGGCTTAAAATACTTATACGCAATGAGTGATAAAACAGCTAGAACTAGTGTTTTCAATTCCCTATCAAATCTATAACACGTCAGAGTACGGGGCGCATTTTTAAGGCAATTTCTCACACAAATCGCAATATGCGGAGGAAGTTTGCTTCTTTCTTCTGCCCAACTACAGAGATTTTTTTTTTAATTTTTTTAAATTTCTAATTCATTTTCTAAACCTGTCACCTTATTGCTCCAAAATTTTCTTATATGCGATTTGCTGTCTAACTCCTCCCATACATTTTTTCCTAGGTGTACCTTCTCTCAAATACTTATCTGTTTGCGCTAACCTACTATTTTCCGAAGCGCTAAATATTTTGTAGAGACCTAAAGAGGAAGAATATGTATGTTTTTCATGACATACGGGTTGAAGGGATTTACCCAAAGGCTTAATTTCAAACATATTCACAACCTAATTCTAAAATATTGTCTTCTCCGTTTTTGTCAATTACACTGCCTACTTGTACACTACAACCTATTGCCCTTCAACTTTCACTGCAGGTGATAATAAACTTAAACTTAAACCCGGGGTAGCGGACATCGCTATCAAGCGACCCTTCCTCATCTTTAGAGACAAATGTTTCTGGCATGCAAATAAATCTTTTGCTGTTGTGTTCGCCGATGCCCAACAGCTTGAATCATTCACGCCGCCTTGTTAAAATTAAACAAACAAAGAAAAGCATACATTAACTAAATTAATAATGGGAATCTAACCATTAACTGTTCTAGATATAATAACAATGAAAGAACCCTTAATCACGAAATAGAAAACCTATGTCCAAATTTTAATTTGTTGAACTTATTTACACAGGTTAATCACTTTAAAAAAATAAATATATGTACGTATATTTATATATAAATATATATGTAAATATAGGGTTAGAAAGTAATTATTAATATATATAATTAAAAATTTACGTTGGTCCCAAAAACTACTACAACCCTGTATATAAAAAAAAAACCGACTATACCAAAACGGTTCCTTACGCCTCAAGATCGTTTCTGTAAAAAAAAAAGATTTACAGAATTTTAAAATACACATATAAATATATGAATTTGGTGTTATTTTCAAACAAAAACTTATGTTTAGTACTGTAGATTTGTAAACTTTTAAAAATATGTATGGTTCATAACCACCTTATATTTCAATAAATAAAAATATCAAATAAAAAATTATCAATAAAATTTTCTTATAAATATATCCGACAAATTCAAACTACGTTTCTGTTAAGTAAAAACTTAAAGCACGTGAAGTACAATATTTCAATAGATTAAATCGCCAGGTGACTACACTTTTTTAATTAAGCCATATAGCACTCCAAATAAAGCAATGAAAGCAATCGCATTGATCTTTAATTTATATTAACGAAAATTTTTTAATTGATTGTATAGAATTTCGAATAATAATTATAATATTAATTATAAAATAACGCGACTTCACAGCATCACATTTTTTTTTGTAAATAAAGGCTTTATAATTTCGAATAACTCTATTTTTAATTTTTTTTTTTTTGAGCAACTGAAGGTTTTTTAGTTATTTAGTTTTGCTATAAATGAGAATTACTTGTATTTAACACGTTTCTCATAACATTTTATTATGAATTGCTTCGTCGTAATTTTGTTTTTTATGTTTATATATATCATTAAATATTATTAGATGAATTTTGAAAAATTTGAGTTGTTTATCTGCGTGCTCATCTAGTACTTATTTATAATATGTATGTACGTATTTAAAGTTTGATATGCGTGAAAGCGCAAATTGGAGGACAGAAATATTGAAATTTCAAAATACCAAAAGTTATTTTTAAAATACCAAAATCAAAAAAAACAATATACCAATCAATTATTTTCGGCAGTGGCATCATTGGCAAAAGTTATAAAAAATGTGAGTTTTGACAGCTCTCTCACGAATTAAAGAGTTTCGCATCACGTCATCCTTGCCGGGGCAGCGACAAACAACAAGAAACAACATCGCGCTTGGCCGTGGGGCAAATGTGCCCAGCGCGAAAGTATTTATGATTATGAATGCCTTTTGGAGTTATGAATTGCATTTTAGCTTTTAGGTAATTTAAAGACAATCTTTCTTTCTATAATTTTTTTTCTTCTAATTTCTTTTAATCGTAAAATATATAAAATAAATAAAGAAGTGCGAAAATGTGTCTTTCATGAAAGAATGAAAAAAATTCTCAAAATGTAAGGTTATTTAGTTCTCAGTGGGTGTTTTTACTTTCGTGCTCACTCACACGCATATATTTATATATTTATATCTGCCTATAACAAGGCAGAATGAGCTAAGTTCGGCCGTAACTAAAAATTAGCCGGGGCAATACTTTCAACTGTTGACAAAACTTTATATTAAATTATGTTGCCATTATTTCGTCATTATTTGACGAAATTATATGTTGTATTACAATCATATTTGGCATGTTATTAACTTAGATTACAGGCATTGAGTTAAGTTCATTACAAATTTTTGTTTCATGTCGGAGATATTTATATTAAAATCAATACAACTTTTTGTTTTAATTTAATTACCGAATTACACAATACTAATCGAAATATTTATGCTTGATTTGTTGAGATATATTTCATTGAAATTTTATGCAATGTGTGAATGAGGGAAAAGTCAACCAGATGCGTGAATCATTATATTAGCGATATGGAGCTTAGAACATAAACAACATTATAGTTATGAAAACAGTTAATTTCATTAAAATATCACGTATGGAAAGTTGAGAATCACTATATTTGGTATACTGGGGCTAGGGATGGTCTGATAAGATATTATTTATTTTCGGCATTAAACTAAAGTTTTATCGAAAACATACGTTCAGAAATTTTTTACTAAAATAACATAGAAGAGGAATAACACAAGAGTTTTCTTGAAATATGAGAATATAATCGAGCTTACTCTAAAAAACGTTACTAACAGTGGCTGCTAAAAGTTCCGGAAATCTTTAAATGCTTTCGTTAGCGACTAATTAATGCATATTAGTGACTAGAAGAAGTGAATTGTGTGTTAATTTATGCCCATTTCTACCCTATGGAGGGTAATACGATGCGATCTCTTCAAATTCTTCTAAAGAAAGATTACATCTTTTTAAGATTATTATGTGCGTTCTCTTTATAGTGTTAATGTTTAGTATGTTAGTAGTTAATGCTATTGTAGCTTTGTAGAATTAATATTAGATATCTGGTGTGACTTCTGCAAGCTTGATACGACGTCCAAAAAATTTGCTTAACGTCCAAAGCAAAGCAAGGGAAGATATATATGAGCACATTTAATTTTTTTGTGCCAAAAATAACTTGAATGTCCATTTGTCCTTCACCGACTAAACATATTATGTTTTCAGTCATTTTAATCCGCTTTTATTTCGTCTCAGTGACCGTATTTTCTTTTTCAAAGTACTCCGGAGAGATGAAAAAAGAAAATGAAACATAACATTTTATCTATAACAACCAAAAGGCGAAACTGTCAAGCTGTTTTGTAGATTTTCTAACCAACTACTTGGAGAATGTATAATAGTTCTACGCATTTCTGCATCACTGGCAATACATTTTCCATATCTGTACTTACTGTTAGATCCTGTTGTCAGTTACAAGGCTTTGTAATTTTTTATATATAAAAAATTAATTACGGTATTCCGATTCAGATTAGGTTTTGCTTCGTGTACGAGATATTTATATTAAAATCTATCAAATTATCTCAAATGAGATATATGCGATATAAACTCAACCAATTGGGTTAATTTAATATATTAGGTATAAGAGGAAAAAGTAAACCAAGGAAATGGAAATCTTTTTATTAGGAAAAAGCGGCTTCGACCACGGTCTAGACCGATTTCATTCATATTTCGCGTTAAACATATGAAAATATGTTGTTGTTATAGCGCTTATCCAGACCCCGTTTCGAAGCAAGTGCGAAACTAACTGTCATTGATTTCACTTAACGGTAGGAAACGAGCTGTTTCGGCAGGGTCGGACCAGAGGGAAAGGGGTAAGCGAGTTGGTTTCAGGGGGCATGCAAAGAGGTGGTTACAGTCACGTGGTGACTCGTTTCATGCAGGACATAGGTTAGCTACGTCGGGGTCAATTCTCGATGAGTAACAGTTTAACCTGCTACAGTATCCAGAACGAAGTTGCGCTAAGGTCACTATAGTTTCACGCGGCAATACGAGGTCTTGTTCTATAATGAGTAGTGGTTGGACTCCGAGGACGCCATTCACTATGAGGGAGTTAATGAAGGTGTTGGTGGCTCCACTGTGGATGGCGTTCAGTGCTTGCCGAAATTTTGTTGCGTCTAGAGTTCGGTCGGTTGAACATCGTCGACATATTGTGGGAATGTCCTCTTGATGTTCCTAGTGGGCGGTTCCCCTCCTAACAGGTGACAGCAAGGTTGATTTCGGCGAAAGCAATCCAGCAGGAACTGCTTGGAGAGGAGTGTGGAGTGCTTCCTGACCGGTAGTTTGCGGGCCTCACTATGTAGGTGCTCCATTGGAGACATCAACAGGCATTCCGTGATTGTCAGGAATGCGGTCTTCTGACAATCTTGCATCTCCCTCAACTGTGTTCTGCTGCATCCAGGCGACCATATTGTGGCTGCGTAGTTTATGACGGGCCATTTATGACCGGCTAACAACGTTTCTTTGTCTTTGCTACAGGTGCTGCCGGCTAGCGACTTGGGATCTTGTTGCGGCTCTGCACTTTAGTAACAATTGTGCTCGTATGCGGAATGAAGGAATGCAAACTGTCAAATGTGACACGCAGTATTTTAGGGTTGTTCAAATGGGACCACTCTTCCGATTTTCCACATATGGTATGTGAAAAGTGGATAGCGACAGTTTGAAAAGCTTATTGAGATATTTTATTTCCGTTGAGCCTAGGTGTTTTAGCATCAATGTATTTATATATCGGTCTGGGCCAATGGATTTTGATGATTTGGATTTATTGATGGCTCTTTGAACCTCCTCGTCGCTGACAGCAAGTGACGCACAGACTTTTGGCATTTTGTGCCGCCGTCGGGTAACACGTCTTTTGGCCTTGTCCACCGAAGGGTGCAAAATAAACTCCCAGCTAAATTAGCTCGCGCACTTCTTCGGGTCCAAGGAAGCATAATTATCAAATTGAATTTTTTCCTGGTCGTTATGTTTCCTCGGGTTGGACAGATAATTGACAGTACTCCAGAGCTTGCTCACAAGGGTGGAAAGGTTCTAAGATTTGGGTAGGTGGGTAGGTGCTCTACTCATTTTGTCCGCTTATGATGATTCACCAGTTGTCGAATTTTCAAATTGAGATCCCTTATTCGGGGATAACAGGGATCGACCTGGCGTAAGGTGCCGTGTTCGCTTGCTGAAACTGCCGCTTCAGCTAGGAAATTAGGGCGGATTTTCGCGATTCGTCCAGTGGGAATGAAGTGGGCGGAAGTAGCAGCGATAAGCTTGGGGAATCGACGTTCGCCAACAAACACGTCCGTAAGAATGGGTGGTGCTGTGAAGGCGTTTTCGGTGAATTCTGTGAAGCCGTTCCTGTTAGGTTTGTTAAAGTTAGCGAAGGAGCGGTTGCCCACAGATATAAAGTCGGGGGATTTTTCGATAGTGAGAATTATTGGCCGGTTGTCTGATGCAAGAGTTAGCATAGGTCGCCAGGTTATGCTCTTTATCAGGCAACCACTACCAATTGTGATATCAGGAGAGCTAATGCAGGTGCCCATAATTCTGGTGGGAGCTTCGTCGTTCATTGTACAGAATCTCGAATCGTCTATTTGTTCCCCCAGCTCCATCCCTCTACAATCATTAATACGCTGGAATGCGAAGGATTGTGGTGCGCGTTAAAGTTTCCAAGCATCAAACGATTCTCCCCACGAAGCAGCGCACTTATGTTCGGGTGATATCCTGTTGGGCAACATGTAACTGGGAGGATGTATATATTAAATATCTCGAGCTCTACGTCGCCTGACTGCGTTGTTATGCCCTGATATTCTAGAGTAGTATCCCTGCGGTCGATGTCTCCGCTTTTAAGACCATATTGCACTGTGTTGTGTAAAATGAAAGCTTGGCCACCACCGTTATCTTGTATTACGTTGAAACCAGCTTGGTTTCTTGGACCGCCGCTATCAATATGCCTTCCCGGGTCATATAATCAACTACCTCCTCGACCGAACTCGAGAGTCTGTAACAGTTAAGTTGTATAATGGTGGTGTGTCGCGCTAAGTCTGTCGTGATCTTGGGAGTGAGGGAGTGGTGTGTAATCGAGGTGGAGTTTGAATGGAGCCTTTTAGAGCATATGCAGCAGAAAAATTCCTTCCGGCCCGGGTTGGACTCATTGACATTACGGATCAGGAGGATGTAGAGCAGTCCTGCTGCCAGGAGTTGCTCAGTTCATGACAAACAATGTTTTCTACTTACCGATACAAACACGATTGGATTCTCGAAATAACGGCCCTTGGCCGGATATGAAAATCAGGGACTATTCCGGTACGATAGAACCAGCTGTTATGGGAAATGAAAATATCACACATATTGACCAACACCAACCGTTGTAAGATTTAAAGTCAGTGAAAAGTTGTATATCATTATATCGGGTATATTTGGGCTAGGGGAAGGTCTGGACTAATTCCAATAACTTTTGTCATTAGTCAAAGTCATTAGTCATTAGTTAAAGAACACGTTTCCACTCAATTTTATGAAGATAAGTCACACACTGACCGACATATTCGGCATAAAGTCTGCTAGAATAAGGAAATTTATAATACGTAGTATATGGCAGCTGGTGTAATTCGTTGTAATTGGTTGATCGCTTTCACATATTTTCGGCATTAAACTATGGTATATCTGAGATTACATGCTATATATAGTGGTTTGTGTTTGTTGAATTGAAGTCAGACATGAAGAAAAATGCAATAATGAAGCTAAGTGATTTTAGGACTCTGTCTCTCTATTACTGCAATCCATTGACATTTTTTATTATAAAGTTTTAACACCAACTGAAAATATTTATCCGCTATAGACCTTCGCAAATGGCGAGAGTATAATATGTTCGATTACACACGAACTTAGCTCTTCCTTACTTGTTTTAACTATGTTTTAAATGATAATTATTAAAAAGAATACATAATTGACAAGCATTTTCTATTCGCAATATCAATTATACGTCAACTAACTCTTTCTTCGGAAACATTACAAAATACTTTTTCAACATACAGTCTGCCGAAGAATTAACACATATGCAAAATTGCAACGCCGACGTTGTGCATAGTTGTCCTAAATACAAAGTGGTAAGTTCAACAGAAATAAATAAACCAATGAGTAAATTTGTTTGCATTGCTGTTCACAAAGCCTTTAAACATATTAGCTCTGAAGTAATAAAAGTTAATAATTTGAGAGATGCCAACTTACTGTAATTTGCGAAAAAAAGCACAGTTGCTAATAAAGTTACAGCAACAAAGCAATTCATTAGAATAAGCTTTACAAAAATTTAAACTCTTCAAAAACTTAACGCTCATCGCTTTAATGAAGTCCCAGACAATGCAATAGCAGAATATTTGAAAGAACAGCTTGTTTTATTGATCTAAAAATTTCCCAAATCTGTAAATAATTAACCAACACCAAGCGGTGTGTTATTTTTAATTTTCGATTGTTGTTGTCTGCTGATACGGTCAAGGTAAACATTTTCTACTCGAACACGCTGATGTGTAAAAATTACTAAGCACTTGGCCATACAAAAAACGCTGCAATAAGTACTTAGTTTGCGATACATGCACTTTTCCACACCACAACCCCTCACCTGGTCAGCCCGTCAGCCAATCAGCCTCTAGTAAAAGTTCACTTAAAATAAGGGAATACGAGGGCGCTTTCATACTTCCATACTTTTGGAATAAAACGCAGATTTTTTGATAAATAAATTATTTTATTTTTCAACATAGTCTCCCTTGAGCTCTATACACTTTGTCCAACGCTTCTCCAATTTTTTTATCCCTTCCAAAAAATATGTTTTGTCGAGGTCCTCAAAATAGGCCTTTGTTTGCGAGATGACTTCATCATTGGAGACAAATCTTTTTCTACCAAGCCATTTCTTCAGGTTTGGGAACAAGAAGTAGTCACTGGGAGCCAAATCTGGAGAATAGGGCGGATGAGGGAGCAATTCATAGCCCAATTCATGGATTTTTGCCATGGCAACTGCACATGTGTGCACCCTTGCATTGTCTTGGTGGAAAAGAACTTTTTTCTTGGCCAAATGAGGTCGGTTTTTCTTCAAATCGTCCTTAAATCGGTACAATAAGTTGGCATAATATTCTCCAATGATTGTTCTTCCCTTTTGAAGGTAGTCAATGTGGATTATCCCGTGTGCATCCCAAAAAACAGTCGCCATAACTTTATTGGCAGACAAACCCACCTTGGCCTTCTTTGGCGCCGATTCACCCTTAGAAACCCACTGTTTTGACCGTTGTTTGGTCTCTGGTGAGTTGTGATGGATCCATGTTTCGTCCACGGTTACAAAACGGCGCAAAAACTCCTCCATATTGCGATTAAACAACGCCAAACATTCCTGTGAAGTTGTTACACGATTGCGTTTGTGGTCGACTGTGAGCAAACGCGGCACCCATCTTGCGGAAAGCTTTCTCATGCCCAAGTGATCATTCAAAATTGAAACTACTGAGCCATGCGAGATCCCTACGGCTTCCACAATCTCTCGCACTTTCAATCTTCGGTCGGCCAACACCATATCGTGAATTTTTTCGATTGTTTCGGGTGTAGAGACCTCAACTGGGCGTCCAGGACGTTCGGCATCTTCAGTGCTTGTACGGCCACAACGAAATTCAGTAAACCACTTTTTTACCATAGATATCGATGGTGCAGAGTCCCCATAGTATTTATCGAGCTTAGCCTTGGTCTCGGTAATGGTTTTTTTCGCAAAAAATAATGCTTAATAAGAACACGAAATACACTTTTTTCCATTTTCTCCTCAAATTAGTGGGTAGTCTGATAAAGATAGCTGTCAAACACAAACTAACTGACACAGCAAGTTCAAATTTTGACAGGAGTCAACTGACAGATGCCTGTTGACGGGAGTAGTGTTGTTTTTCAGTAAAGAGGTCAGAAATTCAAAAAGTCACGGACTTATTGACCCGCCCTCGTAATAACAAAAAAAAACAGACAATAAATATTTTTTTCGGGAAGCACTTAATATACATAAAGTACAAATACCACCTGTTCTCAACTACTCTTCTGCTTCATTCGTTAACATACCTAACAATTCGGCAAACATGGAGATCAAAAATGAGAAACAAAATATCCAAGTAGAAGCACAAATCTCCTCTTCTTCTCTTGTCTCACTTACTCCTCTTACCACAAAAACAAATAGCATGAACAGCGAGGTAAAACAAAATAAAAAAACCACGCTATACTCAACAAATTCACCTTACTCTCTACCAGCAACAAGAGCGGTCGATGCCTCCACAACAACTTCTTTTGATTACTCTGCAACAGTGATCGGCATGAGAGCTGTGACTGTGTGAGTGAGCCCAAAAGTAAAGACACGCAGTGAGAACTATGTAACCTTACATTTGAATAATTTTTTTCGTTCTCTCATGAAACAAGCATTTTCATACTTCTTTATTGATTGAAAGAAATACATTGGTTCCTAAAAACCTTAACTTTATTGTCTTTAAATTACCCAAAACACAAAAATAATTCATAGCACCGAAAAGCATCCATAATCATAAATAATTTCGTGCAGGGCACATATGCCTTAGTAGCGCGATTATGCGTAATGTTGTTTCCCCGCTGTCTCGACAACGATAGGGCGTAAGTGTACGTGTGATGTAAGCTAGTACAATTCTGCTATGAAATGCCAACCACTTTTCTACAACAATCCCATTCATTTCAAACATGGGCACTTACCTCAGCAATACACCCATCATCGATTGATTGAAATCTGCTCATCAATCAATTCTCACCACATATTATTGCATTATAAGAATCACATATCCCACCAAACAAAAGAGCAGGCACTCCTCACAAATACGTCCGTCATTTTCGCAATCTACCTTAAAATAAATTAGTTAAACAAGTTAAACAAGCCCTGTTTATCAGAAAACCAATCAAGCATAAACGTATTCCCATCTCCTCTAACATTTCCGTATTTGCTATCGAATTTAACATTGGCAAATACTCTATCTAAACCTGCAATAATCTTTGGAGATTCCAAAGGATGTAGCCTGCTATGGGAAATACATAAGAATTGGAGAAATGAGACATTGGAAACAAAATGTATAATTTCATAAAAGCATTACTCCCAAATCGTAAATTTTCAATAAGCAACCACAACTCCAATATTTACCCATTCGAAAATGGCATATCACAATGCTCTGCTCTCTCAGTAACTTTACTTATTATAGCCTTTAATCAATTTAGCCACTTAACAACCTTAAATCCTCATGTAGACCATTACGAATATTTTAAGAATTCTCGGGTTAATATTTGATAAAAAACAAACTTTTAAAGACCATTGTGAATATGTTAGATTAGAATTACTTCCTAGACTAAATATTGCAAAGTTTCTTACTACAAAACACTGTCACAACCATATGTCATTTATCGCAAATATTGAAAAAGTACTAATGTTGTCAAAAACGGACTTTGGGCTCACGATGTATGAACACTGCGCAAAGACATTCCTCGAACCCTTTGTTAAAAAGCGGGGAAAAGAAGCCTACTTGTATTCCCTACATTTCCAACTAAAGCAGTATTAACTCAAGTACAGAACATTCCTCACTCAACAAAATGGAACACAATGGTCCTCACTCCAAACTTTTTCCAGTGTAAAAGTAAGATCCCTTTTGAACTGGTGATATAACGATCACGAAATGCATAGCAATTATCAATGAGCTCGAAATATTTTAATATCAACACCCTAACTCATTAAGGAGAACACTCTTCCGCTTTGCTTGACGTTAAAACCCTCCATAATATACACGCTCTTCAAACACCAAAAATCAAGCACCAATCCTGACCAATGTATCCTGCTATTTAATGACGCTTTAAAACAATATAAACCAAAGTGGAAAATCATATACACTGATGGATCAATATCAGACACTCAGACTTCATTTGCCGTGACAAATGATTAAGGTGTCACTATTATACCTACAGCAGTTAGAGCAGTTACTCTATATGAAGTGGTTCTTTTCGTTGCACAAACTGAAAAAAAAAAAACATATCACATATACAGTGATAATAAATCGACAATCAACAATCTGTCGATCGCAGCAAATAACACAGTCTCACATTCGCAACATGGTAAAAAAATTTCTCAACGCGTCAGGAGCCAGAGACTGTACAAACTATCATCACCAATGCAAGAAGAAAAATCCATAGGTACCAAACCAAGTTATCCACCTGTTTGTAGGCTTTAGAAAGTACCACACCTTTAGAAAACATGGTTATTTGCTAAAAGAGTCATTAAAATCAAACTACATATATTGTAATCATGGAAACCTATCACTCAATCACATATTGAATAAAGTCCCATACATCAAAAAAATTACATTTGGTAACCTGAAGCCTTCCAGCCTACTGAAGACACTCAATACTGACAACATCAGAGCAATTAGAAAATTTCTTATACTATGTAAAATCTTAAACATATAAGTACACATAAGTTACAGTTAGATAATAGAAATTCTATTGTAAAAATAAAAGGTACCCTAGTATTCAGCTCTTCATTTTGTGGATTAAATATTCATAATTAGTTCTCCCGAAAAATAAATAAATGTGTAAATTAGTTAATGTGAATTCTTTAGTAAATTCGGGATATTGTAGTGTAAAATCGTCAAATATATCGGGATTAGTTTCATGGCTGCTCAAATATTTTGACGACTTCTTCATGGTCGATTTTGTCTTTTTTGTAGATTTTGACATTTAACATTTGCATTTAACAAAAGATTTTGGAAATTATATTAAGACTTTTACAATGTGATACTTGGTCTTGGTTAAAAGTAAGAATATAGTCGATGTGAAAAGAGGCAACGTTCAAATATATATTCTTACGTTTGTGGCGTCTAATTCTCTTGACGAGGTGTTGGTAATCGATATGTGCGTATTATATTGTTATCGAGAAGTTTCTTAATTTGTTATTAACTACGTTTTGACTGTTGCTTACTTTATGACTTTTCATAGCACTTTGTATACATTTATATATATATATATATTATATAAATTATATACATCTATGTTGTCAATTATATATATCTATCTATTATTATGTACAATTTTGCCCATTTGACCTCCTCAGAGTGGCAATGAATATAAGTACCAAGTTACTCGAATTTTGGCTTGTATGCAATTGCATTTTAATTTTTGGACATTATAAAACACGACACGTTTTAGTTTTTATTTAAGAAATAATTTATTTATTATATATTTTATATATTTTGCAAAGTAATTTTATTTATACTTTTAGGTTCATTATTATATTATATTATATTTATTACATATTATTATATATATTTATTATTTTATATTATATATATTTATTATATTATATTATATATTTGGAATACTGTACAGAGGGAAATTTTTGTTAATTTGCATTAAAAAAAACTACGAAGTTGTATTAGTAAATGACGAAATATAGTTTTTGTCACAGTGAACATAATAGAAAAGTTATTTGTTATTATTAAATATTATGCTTTTTTATATAACCATTTCGTGAGACGAACATAGCCAGTGCCTAAAACTCACTTTATATTTTATAGCATAATGATTACGAGCCAGTTTATCAGAGCCAGTTTAGACATAAATCATTTAAACTGTGACTGCGGGACGTCTGATTGGTTAGTCAGTCTGATTTAATCGCCACTGAATATTTTACCAAGAAGCGAAAAACAGAAACCAGAACTAACGTCGAACTTATTGTATATAAATGGGTATATACACATAACAAAAAAAGGTTAGATACTGGTTTTTCGAGTAGATAATATTATAACAGTGTGTCAGTTATAACAGAGTCATGACAGTTGTATTAGTTTTAAACTTTCACACTATATTTTAGTTTCTAACGGTGAATAAAAATGAATGATTGCGAAGTGAGTAGAAAATCTGTGTAAACAAAATAATTTGAATAATAAAATGTAATTAATGTTAGTATTTTATATCAAGTGTATAAAAGGTTTAACTTATTAAGGTTGACCCTTTGGATACGACAGATAGGAATATGTATATTACCGCAGTTGTGAAAGTATGGTCTTATCGACTATGGAGAACAGGACAGAAACAAATTACAAACTTTATAAATCTGCTAACAGCATGGAGTATGTTAGAACTTACTCTATATGTATATGCACCGTTAAAAATAACAACATAAGGAATTAACTCGAATATTATACGCATTGATGGAATTAAAGGCGTGTGAAATATTTCCAAGTGTCTGCAAAATAATATTGAAATATATTGTCAACAAACTGTCATAATTTTTGGTACCGTATTAAATTATACCATATGGGTCATGCACCTCATTTAGTTTCATAACTATTTCTTTTTTTATATTTAATATATTTATTTTAAATTCATTATGATGAATCGTAACATCATCTTAAATCATCATAAACAATATTCATCGTATTATATAGTGTTGAGTGAACATGGGGACAATATTGGTCTTTAATTTTATTGATATATCTAACAATATAAACAGTTTAGTCTTTATCATTATCATTTGTGACCAAATCATTGTGCTCGGGACTAACGCCATATGTCCAAAATACAAGTATTCTTTCATAAATACGCTAAATTTTCCTTTTAATCAGTATTCCGACCAAGTTTGTGTTTAATGTTCTAGAATCTACGTCTAGCAGCCTAGAAACAAATACTCTCCTGATGATAAACGTGAATAATTCTGTTTAACATGTTCCTTGGATTCCATGTCTTCATTGAAAGGTTTCTTGGTTGATTCATGAATATGCTCATTTTCCCAAAATTGACGTAATAATTAATTTTATTGTTGATAGCTGAGGGGTTTGCTACCCATCGCCAAAAAGCACCCAACCGAGCCGAGTTCTTAGAAGATGCGGAAACTTAGGTATCCACCTAATCTGCTCCACACAAATGAGATCAAAGAAGAGTTCTCCTCCGATACGCATATCGTATACGTTGTTGGTGAAGGTAGGATCAGCTAGTTGCATATTCGAAGGAACGTACCAATCCTCGGTTGGACTGAAACTCCAGGTTGATTGTCAGTAATCGATAATAATCAAAAATTCGAGCGACGATAGCAGTAATATTTGTTGGGTAATCTGAGATATGCGACGTCACTACAAGATCGACAAGATTTTCATCCATAACGTTCGTCCCCAATTTCTTAAACCGAAGCGAAGGATTTAAATTCATGAATTTGAAGTTGGTTTTTGAAACGAATTTTTATGGAGTGAATTTAAGAGCCAGAGTCCAAGAGCGACCGATTAGGCACGATTATTCGGATATGATTAATAACTAAAATTATCGCATTGGCTAAAAGCACAATATTGAACCGGGCAACAGAGACGTAAGGCTCCACTGACAGCGTTACAGTCATAGCATTATTTTTGACAGGAGTTGGTAGTAATGATACCCCTTGACTATTGGCTGGCGCTGATGGTAAGCGATCAAAGTTTAGAAGCGTGTGATGCTTTGAATGACATTTTCGACCAAAACTAGACTTATAGTTTCACATCTGATGGCTTTTCTTTAAACCGTTTAACTTCTTTCTGTCTAAGATTTTGCAAAAGATTGGTAAACCATTGGCAATAACACATTGCATGCTCAGCACATCCACAAAATACAGAATCCCCCAGCAAAGTATTTGAAGCAATAAAGAATCTTCTTCGATGTGCACTCACGGTTTCACCAGTTAAATCAAAAGCAGCAAATGTATCATCTTATTTTTACATTGTATGCTCAACTTTTCGAGTGTCCAACATCGATGTTCTAAAAATAAAGACAACGATTCCCACGATGGTAACTCGTGTATTGAAAAACTTTCTTCCCATTTTGCTTGAGTTACTTTGTCTGATTTTTGAATTAAAAATTGCACTACAAATGGACCGCTGCTTGCTCCTTTGATCCAAGTAACTGTAATGCGCGTAAATGCGGAGTGATCTTGTCTGTCTAGAATACCTTTCGCACTTTTATAGTTAGCCTCATTTATTTCCAACGAAATCAAATAAGAACGCAAGTGCTGAATTTTGTCCCCATGTTTGTGAACATCGCATAAAAATTTATCCACTCTTAACAAGATCCACTGAATTTAGTAATCGTTAATACTGGCAAACGTAAACTATTAGTGTTCACTATGATAGGTTGGGATTCGTTATTCTTCCTCCTGAATGTGAAGCAATGATGAATATTTTAATTGAGTATATATATTGGTTTTTTTGAATATATTGCATATATAGCATATATAGTTTTTATATATATGAGTATGTTGTATATTGTATATTTGTTTGAGTATATACTGAGTGTATATATAAATATTTACTATTCTAATTTCGATTTGTAGAGCAGCCTTCAGATTTACTAAATTTGTATCAAATTGTGCAAGTAACTCACCTCCAAGAGAGTCAAAATCTTGTTCTTCCAAACTTACAGCAAAAGAGTATGATTACAGCTCTGCAACCACTCAGAGTATGTGTGCTCTTGCATTTGTGTACTTATGCATTCAAGGCGCTTAAGCAAAGCTTGTATCTTTGATTACAAAAAAGTCACCCCACACAAGGGAAAATTCTGACTTATGGGCCTCTCATATGCAGAAATTTCCCAAGTTGGGGCACTACTGGTATGATTCAACCACAACTCAAATATATTTGGATTAAATCATAAAGCGAGGTTAGGTGGTTATCAGCGCAGTAACGTGTGTTCGATAACCGCGTTAAACCGTGTATCATCTGATATACTGTACTTAAAGTTTCCATTTTACTGTTGTAGCGCTTTCCAGAAAATCACGCCACAAAAATTTCCGAAATTTACATTGAATTCAAATAACGTGTTTCATGTAAAGATCGCATACTGTACATAAAATTATGTCCAGCAAACATATGCTAACACTAATAATCACAATTTTATTTGTAGCTAATTTAAGACTGATTTTTTTAAGACCAATCACAAATCCAATTTTTATCACTTTTGCACAACTGAATACAAATAGCAATCACGTCGGGGTCACCAGATGTTGAGCTACCAAGCTTTTTAAAGAGCTATGAGTAGCGAAAAATCAATCCATTTATATTATGCAACTACAATTCATTAGATATATATAACAACGAACTAAAAGGTACGCGGCTATGAATGCGTTTCTTACATTCTGATATAAATCATCTGATATAAAATAATAGGCCTAAGCTAAGCTAGAGCCCAATTACTCTCACATCTCTGTATGTATCCACAAATTAAAGGATAAAAGGAAAGGACAAATTACAATGACGGGTGATGTTACGGTAGGTATGCAAATGATTAAATTAAAATGACCAGATAGCATTTAATATGAATTATTTAGAATGTGTGCAATATTTTTCTTCATTAAGTTTGAATTACAATACGTCCAATTTGCAAATGGTTTATTATTCTACAGCGTCAAGAGCTGTATGAACACTTTCATTTTAACGCTGTGCATTGAAGTGTTAAAAATAAATGTTTCCAATAAGTTTGGTTGACATAGCTTTAGTAGCTTGAGAGATATGTATGTATATTAAACCTTTTAGCCATATATATACGGTATAAAGCAAAATTGAAGTTTGAAATTTTTATATTGAGGGCTAGGGGAAGTATTGATGTGATTTTACCCATTTTTAACACACAGAAACATTAAACCTATTAGGGGCGGGATCCTCACTCACTTTATTCAATTAAAACCACTAGTGCGTCTACCTACTTCAATGCCATATACCAAATTACGGGTTTATGGCTTACTTATACCACTTTACTGGTTTTAGATTAACGGCATTTTGAAGTCGTGGCAATTGTCGAATTTTGCACATCAGCAATAACTACCCCTTCAGAGTACCAAGGAACATTGTGTACACAGTTTCATCTGGATATCTTATTGTTTACTAAATTTATCGCTTGTAAGGACAAACGGACGGACAGTCACACAGAATTCAACTAGTCTTGTTATCCTGATCATTTTGATATATAACTCCATACCTACCTCGATTAGTTTTAGGTATTACAAACAACCGTTAAGTGAACAAAAATATTGTACTCTATTGCAACATGCCGCGAGAGTATGAAAATGTACAAGTGAATTCCGTAGTCGTTATTCGACTAAATCGTAAATGGATTACAATCATATTTCACATCTTATTAATTTATAGACATTCTCACTTTGTTTCATTTGAACGTTTTTCTTCCTGTACGAGATATTTACATTAAAAGCATATAAGTGGTGCTGTGAAAAGTAATATACTAAAAAATAAATAAAGACCACGTAAGAGACGAAATTTAATATATTGAGCATATAAAAAAGATTCAACCAGGGAGGCGGAAATCAGTATATTTTGGACATAGGTACTAGACCAAGGCCTCTACCGATTTCATTTGTACTTAACGGTTAACATTAACATTCTTAATAACACTATTAACTTAACATTGTGGTTAGAAAACATATCCGTTTAATTTGATTAAAATATCACAAATATTGATCAATATAAAAGTCAACCGGAAGTTAGAAAATATTGGGTATATTGGTTCTAAGAGGCTGAGCCTGCGTTCTAATATCCTAATATATTTTAATATATAATATAAAATCCTAAGAGTTCTCAGAGTCTGAGCTGATTGCATTTACTTTTGGTATTAAAGTGAAGTATGTGCAAAAACACGTTTCACGTTTAAGTGTATGGAACCGAAAGGAAGTATTTGACTCGATTTTACGCATTTTCAGCATCAAAACACATTATTACCAGGAAACGATACTATTTTAATTCTGTTATACATTTCATAGATTGTCTAATATTTTCTATAAAAAGTCATCCCTGGGCTTTGAGGTCCACTTATTTGGTATATGGGGTTGGAAAGCTGTGGTGCCCGTTTTACCCGTTTTAGACATGAAATGGCTTACCTTGAAGGCACAATTTGTGCAAAGTTTAATTCTGATAATTTCATTAGTGCTTGATTTATTTACTGTAAAGTGAAAGGATTAGATGGAATTTAAAAATATGTTGTAAGGGAGTTGGCGTATTAGAATTATCTGGATATCTATATATTAGAGATCTATATATCACAGTTAGAAAATTGCCGGAGTTGGACGCTATCAACGTCGACTTCCTATATAAAACAATATAAAATTGCATGTGATTGTTTCTCTCATCAATATATAAATGAGACACAAACGAAAATGTTGGAATAAAGCTTTGCACAGATGGATCCTTCCGGGATATCAACTTTTTATCAAAAAATGATCAAAATCTGACTTCAACTTTTCAAGCTCCAAATACCAAATATAATAAATATACGGTATATGTTTGTGTGGTATATATATCTCTGGTCTGGTATATATAACAAATACCAGACCACAGTACCTTGACGACGTTTTATCGAAATTGCTAAAATTGTAAATTGTAAGTAAAATTGCTAAAATGCGGTCTGGTGCTAAGAATCGATAAAATTAGTTAATAGCTCGTAGCCGCCTTATACATAATTTAATAATTTTTAAACTTTCGGTTGACTTTTTACTATGTATATTAGTCGTTATGTCGATATCTTAATAAAACTGAGTACACAGTACCCAAAATTAGCGAAATCGGCGCATGGATTTCCCCAGGTTCCATAAACTATATATATGATTTCCGTTATTATAGAGGACTTTATACCGAATATATCGGTCAAGGTGGGACGTATCTTAACACAATTGTGTGGAAATGTTTTAGGACATGCCGCAGTTCATGAAGTCATTTCAAACTCCACATATTTAATATATTATAATGATTTAATTGACATTAATTCAGTGGTAGGCACAAGCATTTACGTATTAGTTATCCTTTTTATACTCTGGCAACATGTTGCAACATATTATAATAGTATTTTTCACCTAACGATTGTTTGTAACACCTGAAACTAATCGAGATAGATATTGAGTTATATATATATATATAAATGATCAAGATGACGAAGCGAATTGAATTCCGAGTGACTGTCAGTACGTCCGTCAGTCAGTCCGTCCAAACGATAACTTGAGTAAAAATTAAGATATCATTATTAAACTTCGTGCACATATTCATAAGCACCCTTAGGAGGTTGGTATTGCAGATGGGAATAATAAGATCATTGCCGCGCCCACAAAATACCCTTGAGCAAAAGCCTACAAAGCTTTCTAACTAAACGACAAATTAAGATACAAAACTGAAAGCATCAGTGGTTAAAATATTTTTAAAACTTACTTTTGGCACCTTCTCATACCTTGAGAAAATGAATGAATTCGCAAGATAATCACACCAACCTACCATACAAAGGTTATTATGAAAATTACAACAAGTGCGTTAACTCGCTAAAGAAACATGTCAGAAACATCTAATTTTACAGTAAATATGGTAGGGAAGGGATGCACAGAAATTCGTGTAAAAACTGGATGACACTGTCAAGCTACTTCCCATATAACACAATTTTAAATTCAATCTGTTTATTTCATTTTGCAGTATATAACCCAAGCACCATTTAAGATATCGGAACAGTTCCTTTAAGGTATGACATTTCCTGACCAAATATAGTGGAAATCGCAATATATCTTTTCAAGCACCGAGTTACCAAATATGTGGACCTCAATGTCTAAGGCTGATTGTTTTACGAAAATATCGGTCAATCTGTGAGATATATTAATGAAATTTAGAGAGCATATTTCTCTGTTAATATTGTGAACTTGTGTAAAAAATGGGTAAAATCGGGTTAATGCTTCCCTTTGCTTCTATACGCCTAACATAAGAATTTTCGAAGTTCCGGTTGATATCGGTCACTCTGCGAGATATCTTAATGAAATTAAGTGGATGCTTAATCTTGAATATACTATATAATAGTTTGGTGGTAAAAATGAGTGAAATCGATATACGAATTATCTCTTTCCCATATGTTTCATATAATGATTATCGTTATTCTGGTGTACTCTATGCCGAATATGTATGTCAAAATTTGAGTTATCTCTGTGAAATTGACTGAAAACATGTTCTCAAGCATTCTCAGTTTAATGGTAAAAGTAAATGTTATTTGCTCAGACCTTTCTCTAGCCTCAATGTACCCGTTATAGTGATTTCCGAATTTCCAGCTGATTTTAAACTGTTTATATAAGTCAATGGGTGTGACATTTTAATGAGATTAAGTGTTTTCTTAACCATAATATGGTTAGTACTCAATTTGTATGCAATCAGTCTAGACCTTGGTCTTGCCCCATTCCTCTAATATAATGATTTATTTCCCTCTGGTCAACCTTTGTTTCATCCACCCAATTTCACAGAAGATGTCTCAACAAAATTAAATGAGAATGTTTCGAATAATATTATGTCATTCTGTGATAAAAATGATGGCTGTTGTACTTTCCGACAGCGCTAATATCGTGAATATATATAGAGGATTTACCTTAGTTAGATTGACTTTATGAGTATATAACCTAAAGTGAAAGTTAATACGATGTCAAATATGATTTCAATCCATTAAAAATTTCGTCGAATAACAAATGTTGAATTTGATCCTTGCAAATATAAGTAGAAAATGTTCGGTTACACCCGAATTTAGCCATCCGTTACTTGTTATTTATATTACTGTTGAAAGGAGTATACTAGTTGTAAACAACTGTACTATATTGTCTTTAAATGACCTACAGCACAAAATACAATTCATCTTTGTTGCCTTGATAACGACTAAATGAGAGAATCTAATTTTAATGTACTGTATACTGTACTAGTACAATGATGATGTGTAACAGCGGTCGGTATGAGAGGAGCTGTGACTGGGTAAGTGAGTAAGAATGTAAACTAACCCAGTGAGAACTTTGTGAACTTATGTTTTGCTAAATTATTTAATTTTTTTTTTGTTAAACAAACATTTTCGTGCTTCTTTATTAATTATACTTTTATACTGTTAAGAAAAGCGAACATCCCATTGTCTTTAAATAATGTAAAACTTTTTGCGCAGGGTATATTTGCCTTAGCGGCACGACCAAACGCGATGTTATTTCGTTGCGACTAAACGACGTTGAAAACTATTTCAACGGCTAAAACAACAGCTTTTACAATTACATTAATATTACAACTTTTACATTTAATTATAATGCCGACCACTGTTATACAATGACCTCTGCTTTAAGTCAGCACGTGATTTTAGTAATATTATGGTCCTTAAATAGATCTACGCCTTTGATTCTTACAAATTACGACTTGCAACATGTTGCACTGAGATTAATGGTTTTGTTCATCTAACGGTTGTTGGTAGCACCAAAAACTATTAGAGATAAAAACACAATTGTATATAGGATGCTCAGACAAATTGAATTCCGGATGTCTATGTGTTCGTCTCTATCCAACAACAAGCAATAACTCAAGTAAAAATTGAGATATCGTAATTAAACTTGGTAGACACTTTCCTTTCTTTCCTAGAACAATTTTAACAAAGTTTGGTGCTTGATATTACCTTGAACTCAATTTGTTAGAGTTTGAAAATCCTACGATCACACCTACTTCTCCATAATTCTAAATTCTATTTGATTCTTTCATTTTAGAATATAAATAAAGCGCCAATAAAGATATCGGAATAAAACTTTGAGTAAATAGTGTCTTCAAGGTATGGCATCTCTCAGCAATTAGACAAATTAAGTGAACGTATAATCTTAGATAGACCATAGTTTTCTGACGAACAGTGGTGAAATCTATCCCCAAATTAACCCTCATGTTATCGTATGAATCCTTATGCTAATTGACTGAAGAACACGTCACGAAGGGTTACAGAGGAATCCGTGTAAAATTTTGCTGATGGGAGTGGGCGCGCCCACATTTAAGTGAAATCCCTTATCTCAAGAAAGCCTTAACAAATTTAAACCAAGTTTGGTACGTAACATTATATTTGGCATTCGTATGTCACATTTTGAAAAAGGGTGAAATCGGATTAAAACCACGCGAACTTCTCATATAACACCATTTTAGGTTTCATCAGATCCTTCCACTTTAAAGTAGATAAATTAAGCATCAATTAAGGCATTGGAATAAAGCTTTTCACGAATATGTTCACGTTATGCTATCTCTTGTGTAAAAATAATGAAATCGGTATATAACTTTTCAAGCCACCAGGTACCCAACATATGGACCTCTGTGTCTCTATCTGACTTTTTACCGAAAATATCGGTAAGTCTGTAAGATATTCTGATGAAATTAGAGTATTATCTTTACATGATAATAGTGTGCTTTTGTGTCAAAAATGGGAAAATCGGGTAAATATCTCTTCTAGCCCTCATATACATAATATAAGGATTTTCAACTTTCCTGTAGTCTTTATACCACATATAACGGTCAATATGTATACATATTAGCAGAATTAGATGTAGAACGTGTAATATTGGATATACAAGAGTTTAATGCCAAAAATGAAAAAATTGTGAAATCGGTCAACGAATTACACCAGCTCCCATATACTACATATATTTATTATTCTAGCAGGCTTTATGCCGAATATGTCAGTCAATGTGTGAGTTACCTTCACAAAATTGCATAGAAATATGTTCCCTAGTATACTTCAGTAAAGAAAAGAGTTGATATAACGTAAAATCACTGCAGATCTTGTTCTATCCCAAATATGTCCGATATAAGAATTCCCGAATTTCCTGTCCACTTTAAACCGTTCATGTTGGTCAACATGTGTGATATTTTAATGAAATTAAGTAGATATGTTTTCTTAAATACAATGTGATTTCGCGCTAAATATGAAAGAAATCGGTGTAGACCATGATCTGAGCCCCTTATTCCTAATGTGATGATTTCCGTTTCTCTAGTTGACTTTTTCCTTATGTATTTAATGCATTTAATTAAGCCACTTTGGTTGAGTTTATATCGCATATATCTTATTTGAGTTAATTTGGTAGATCTTAATATAAATATCTCTGACACGAAGCAAAATAAAGTAAATAGGTTATAGTAAATATAGTACATATAAACAAAAGGAGTGTGTCTATGACCAGTAATATAAGTTAATAAGATGCCAAATATGATTGCAATCCATTCACGGTTTCGTCGCATAATGAATGTTGAATTCTTACTCAAAATTTTTTAATATAAATTTATGCCAGCACCTGAAAGCATTTCCCCGCCTCTGATCCTTCCACATTGCGAGAGTACAAAATGTTCGATTTCTTACCTATTTAATATAAAGTTTTGCCAACAACAGAAAATATTTTCCCTCTTGTGAACCTCGGAAATTACGAGTGTATATAATGTTCGGATACATCCGAACTTAGCCCTACCTTGCATTTTTTAGTAAATTGTGTTAGTAGATAGTAGATAGTAATTTAGGGTAGGCTTCCATTGTCAGTGGGTAAATGTTATGTCGACGGAACCGACTTACATTTCGAAAAAAAGGATAACAATTTAATCAATTATTAACTTTTTTGGTTTTTATAGTAGTGATAAAATTTTGCAACTGAAATAATTATATTTGGTTTATATATTATTATTAATATTATTTTTTGCAGAGAGAGTTTTTTATATAAGTTAATATGAGTCCATAGTCATCACTAAGAAATCGCGCGTGGCTTGAGTCAACTTATTTGTTCACACGTTGACAGCTAAGCGCTACACGATATACCGCTACTAAAAAAACTGTAAGTATAATGGTCTGCAGCGCGTTAAGGCGCATGTATCGAAATTGTGATGGGACACTCGTTTCGTGTTATGTAAATAATTGCGGGATACTTATTGTAAACATAGAATTAAACTACTAAACTTTTCGGGAAATATATATATATATATCAACAAAAGTAATTTAATTGACAGGCGCTCAACTAGGTTAATGACAAATAATTCACTAAACATTAAATTTTAATTAATGTAATATAATATTATAATTAATATTTAATATTAAATAATAATGTAAATGATAAAACGAATGTTGGAAGTAGAGTGCTATAAAAATATATTTAAATAATTTATAAATAATATTTAATTTAATATTAGTTTTAAGTGGTATCGTGAATTCATGTAATGCTGTAATCGGTTATAAATTTTTGCAAGGACTTTATATTTAAATAAATTAATATGAGACATATTTCAATTGGCTTAAATACCCTGATTAAAAATTTTCAACTTTTATTAAGACATACATATGGCATATATACATATTAAAATTCAGTCCGTTCTGAAAAGAGTCAAAGGCAATGGTACTTATGAGCGTTAGCGATAGAAAAATTGTTGAAATGCTAAATAAATTAAAAGTTGAGATACGAAAACGTACTATTCCCAATAACAATGAAAGTGAAGAAAACCGGCGCAGCGTGATCAACTACAAACAGTTGTGGAGAGTTCTATAATTTGTGTTATTTAATATTTTTGTATATATTGCTGTCCAAGAAGAAATTTTTGAGCAAAGAATAAGAGCTATTACACATGAAATTAATTATTAAAAGAAGCTGACACTTCTGCCAAAAGAAATCTATGAAAAACCTATGAAAAAGAAATAGCCGCATCTCTAAATGAGCAATATGGAATGGATGTATTGCGTGTGTTCAATTGGGGAACGAGAAGGCCACTTTTTGATGTACTTTTTGCACACCGCCCGATGGATTTACCTTCCGTTTCAGCCTTGGCTCAAATGATTAACTCAAATCTGAAGATTAGCGAAATACGAAAGACACCTGCGTAAAAAGAAACTTGCTGTAGCATCCACGACTACATATGCAAAAAATATTGGATGTAGACACTTTGTTGTCAAATGGGAAATATTTTCTTAGTTGTTTAGATAAATTTTCAAAACGGATGTACAAATTTTCAATTGTAGATGTAAAAATTTCAATCGTTCAATTAATGAATATTTTTCCAAACATAAAAACAATTCATTATGATAATGAGGCATTTTTCTGCTCCGAAACGGTAACATCGTTATTAAAAAATCAGTTTTACGTCGATATTGTTGACCGCTTCATTGCACTTCAAAGGGCAGGTTCAGGGTCTTCATAGTACGCTATTGGTAGTTGCATGGTGCCTAAAACTGGAAAAAAATTGATCAATCAGCCGACCTCACATTACTGTCTACAATTTACTAAAAGCCCTAGGAATTGGCAGGAGGTTAGAAGTTTCTTATCTCACGAAGAAAATAGAGGGTTTAAATGGAACAAAGAAGCTTTCAAAACTAGTGTAGATTATGCACCCAGTCACAGTAGCAACAATTGTTTTGGAGATGGACGCCAGTGATTGTGCAATTGGAGGCGTATTATCGCAGTTAGTGAATGAACAGGAAAATGTAGGTGCCTGCTGTAGTCGAACGGTTAAAACCAGAAAGGGCCTACCTATGTAAAGGTGAAGTCAGAGATTGCTAGAAGCTAAATTGTTTAAACCTGGGGTGAACAAAAAATTTAACTCCGGAGCCACACGACAGAAATATCAACAAAAATTACAACATTGTTCTTGCAATGACATTAAATATAAAAAATTAATAATAAACTAATAAAAAAAATTAAAAATTAGTGATTGTGTATTAAGAAAATGTTGAATGTTAATTGGAAGTCCTATGATAAATTTCACATTTAGTTGGTAAACTTGGAAGTTTTTATATAAATATAATCATACTCTTCTTCAGACATCTCCTAATCCATATTTTACACCTCTATTTAATTTAAATTGAGGAATTGCGAGAATATATGAGATTCGGCAGCTTTCTTATTTGTTTTTGGTATAAAATTGCTGAACTAATTGCTGATTAAGAATATATCATATTTAAACGAGTGAAAGATATCAACCGTAAATGTGACTAAGAGAACGGATTATGCTACAATATCAATCGATTTCATCAGTTTTGTTGTAGACTGCAAGCAAAAATATTTGGTTCTGTATTAGACCCAAGATAGACTCATAGTGTTGTGTTTACTACGGTGTTGACAACACCATAGCAATATAGCAACACATAGCAATGCAGTAAACCCAAATACTAGTGTTTATTTTATAGGCAATAGATTTATTGTCAACAATTAATATGTATAAATGTGTAATGGTGTTTTATTATTGCAAATATGAAAAAATTTTATCGTTTCCCCACAAAAAACAGAAGTGATTAAAATGTGCCTTAAAACCCGCAATACAATAAGTCGGTGCTCTGATAACTCTGGCGCTCTGCAAAAAATTCATTATATATTGTACAAAATATCTTATTTTCCATTTTATTTATTAATTTCTTAAGTCATTTTAACAGAATATTTGGAAGAACTTTTGTGTATGAGCTTTTATCTAAGTTCGTTACCTTTTTTAGCTGTGCTTAGTGGAATAGTATAGTATTGTTAAATACTACATTAGTATACATATATAGCAAAAGGAATAATTTTGGCAAATATTGTTAATTAGATTACGGTGTGAATGATATGAAAATTCGCTTACCAAATCTTCTTTAAATATAAATGGATTAATTATTTCGAACATTAATGTGGAGGCAGGTATTAATGTTTTATAGCTTTTCCAGTATTATTGCTTACTAAGAAATTTTGATAAAAGTTTCATCGAAATATCCGCTTTCAGGGAAGCGCGAAAACAAAAATTGCTAAGCAAATCTACAACTTTTTTGTTCTTGCACATATGTATATCTATATTTAAAATGCGTAAAAAAATTTAGAAATTCCTAAGAAAAGGTGCTCACAGAAAGTTCCATGTGATACAAGGCTTCGAACTAAATACGTTAAACAACTTCATATTATAATAACTATAATAATAATATATATAACAGTTCTTAAAAATCGACTTTATTCGGACTGCGAATGATGAAACTACATATTTTGCAGGCAGATGTCGTTGTTGGTCTTTTACATGAGGCTGTATTGGAAGCTGCATATCGACCACAATTGCTCGACTTTTCGATTAATCTGTTAAACTTTTGGGGAAAAAGTTCAATAGAGACTCGATTCTATAACTTTTATTATACGGCGCTTCTTATATGGCAAATTCCAAGCGGACTATCAAAATTTTTTACTCCAAAGTAACACATGTCACTTGTATTATTTACGGCCTCTACAGAGTAAGCGAATTTATAAGAGGACAATTCTTAGATCTTGATATCTGTCCTTGATATCGAATAAAAAATATATATTTCAAAGTCATATACCAACATAGCCAATAACTACAAGGTGGTGGACATGGCTGAAAGCTCTTAGTTGTTATTCTTAATAAAAATATTTTAAATATATAATAATATATAAAAAGGAAACGACCTCAATTAAGAACCCAAAAAATTTTGCAGGTCCCTATTACAAAAAAAAACTTGATTTACATAGCTTCAAATTATAGATTTTTGCCATTTTCCATTGCTAAAGTAGGAATTTCAAATACCGCTCTTATGGATCGCTCAGACCTGCAGAATTAGCCGAATCATGAAAGGCAAGAGAGTTTTTTATGTCTCGAGATCTAGAACTACTCAGCTACAGAAACACACCCTTTCAACAGTTAAGATTTAAGAATAAATTTATATGATAATAATAAATAAAAAAACAAGGAAGAATGGACTAAATTCGGATGTAACCTCAAATTTTATACTCTCGCAATGTGCAAAGATAAGCGGCGGGGCTATGCTTTCAGGTGCTGGCACAACTTTATATTATAAAAAAAAGAAATGTTGCGGAAGAATTCAACATTCATTATTCGATGAAATTGTCAATGGATTGCAATCATATTTGTTATCTTATTAACTTATATTACAGGTCACAGACTCATGTACTTTCATTGCTATATTTTGCTTCGTGTCCTAGATATTTATATTAAAATCTATCAAATTAACTTAAAAGTGATATATGTGATATAAACTCAACCAAAGTGGTTTAATAAATATATTAGATATATGAGGAAAGAGTCAACCAGAGAAAAGCAAATCATTACATTAGGAATAAGGGACTCAGACCATGGTCTAGACCGATTTCTTTCATATTTAGCGCGAAATCACATTGTGTTTAAGAAAACATATCTACTTAATTTCATTAAAATATCACACAAATTTACCAACATAAACGGTTTAAAGTCAGATGGGAAGTCGGGAATTCTTATATCGGGCATTTGTGGGATAGAGGAAGATCTCCACTGATCACATTAACTCTTTCCATTATTCAAGTATATTAGGGAACATGTTTTCACGCAATTTTGTGAAGATAACTCACACAGTGACCGACATATTTGGCATAGTCTGCTAGAATAGAGAAAGTCGTTATACGTAATATATGGGAGCTGGGATAATTCGTTCACCGATTTCACATATTTTCCATACATATATACATTCCTTACATACACACATATATCTAGTATTACACGTTCACTCAATTTTGCTAAAATATCTTACATATTGACCGAAATATATGGTATAAAGTCTACCCGGAGGTTGAAAATCCTACATTATAAAATATTAGGTACATAGCGGCTAGGGGAAGTGCTTACTTTACCGATTTTATTCATTTTAAGCACATGGACACATTGTTATCAGAAAGAGAGGTTCACTGAATTGCAAAGATATAACTCATATCTTGACGATTATATATGGTATAAAATCTACAGGAAGGTTGAAAATCCTTATATTAAGTATAGGGGGGCTATGTGAAGTGCTTACCCGATTTTCAGAATTTTTGACTCAAGAGCACTTTATTATCATATAAAGATAATCCTCCAATTTCATTACAATATTTTACAGATTTACTGTTATATGTGGTATAAAGTCTACCGGAACTTTGAAAATCCGTCTATTAGGTATATAAGGGCTTGGGGTATTATTTGCCAGATTTTCCCCATTTTTGACACAAAAGAACACTATTATTACGGAAATATAACACTCCCATTTCATTACAATATCTTACAGAGTTGTCGATATTTTCGGTAAAAAGTCAGATAGAGGTACTGAGGTCCATTTATTGGCTATCTGGGGCTTGAAAAGTTATAATCCGATTTCAACTATTTTTACTCATGAGATGGCATATCTTGAACGTACTATTCGTGAAAAGCTTTATTCCAATATTTTAATTGATGCTCGATTTATCTACTTTAAAGTAAGAGTATCAGATGAAACTTAAAAATGTGTTATAAGAGAAACAGGTGTGGTTTTTATCCGATTTGTGCTATTTTTAGAGCCTGATATAAAAATGCAAATATAATCTCACATACCAAATTTTCTTGAAATTGGTTAAGGCATTCTTGAGATATGTTATTTCTCCCAAAACTGGGCGGTGCCACGGCCGTATACACTTTACACGGATTCCTATGCAACCCTTCCATTTGCATATGGATTTACACTTTTAGTAGTTTTCAACATAACTTTTGTATGGGAGGTGTGCGGGGTTATTAACCGATTTCACTCGTCCTCTCAGTATATAAGGAGATGCGAAAAACTTACTCTGATCTGTGTTCGATTAATGGCATTTTGTGGGCGTGGCAGATGTCCAATTACGCTCATCTGCAATACCAACCGTTTTACGGTGACAAAGAACATGTGTACCAAGTTTCATCAACATATCTTAATTTTTACTCAAGTTATCGCTTGCTCGGGCGGACAGACAGTCACTCGAATTTCAACT
Organism: Bactrocera minax; assembly: GCA_021498325.1. Classification (NCBI taxonomy): domain Eukaryota; kingdom Metazoa; phylum Arthropoda; class Insecta; order Diptera; family Tephritidae; genus Bactrocera; species Bactrocera minax. The sequence continues at coordinate 1,620,977 of JAKEEE010000042.1, read as the reverse complement.
TGTCTTTTTATCTTGATCATTTATATATATATATATGTCTATATCTAACTCGATTAGTTCTAGGTGTTACAAACATCCGTTAGGTGAACAAAACTAATATGCTCTGTAGCAACATGTTGCGAGAGTATAATAAGTAATAAGTTTCATATGATCTTTTTTATTAAGAGAAAGTAATACAGTATTTAATTGTGCAAAGTTAGTCTGATAAATTAAATCTGGAGAAATGAGAACTAAAATCATCACATATGCGGCGGACTTTTTCATTTAATTCATGCGTTTCACTAAGAATATTATGGCAAGCATCTCCCTACGACTAGCTGGTGTAGGAAAATGTATAAGTGTTAAACGACTAGTGTATCTTGGAAGACATAATCTAGAATCCCATCGCAAATACCCTAAGGCAAAAAGTAAAATTGTTTTTGAACGGATTTTAATTTGTTAGAATGAACTCGGAAAGTATGGTTCCACACCACATAGCCATATTCTAATATAAGTGTAGTCCTAACCAAAGTGGTAAAAAAAGTTTTCTTAACATACGGATCTTTAAAACTTTTAGACCTACTTTTAACAAAACTAAGAACACCTTTAGCTTTCACAACCATTGTATTAACATGAAAATTAAAATTAAATTTGGGGTCCATAGTAACTACCAAATTAACAAAGTTAAATACTTGCTCTAGACTATAGTTTTTTATTACATAGAGAGAACACAGATCTAGGGGGAAGGAACATCGTCTCACGTTTTTTAAGATTAAGTGGCATATCATTTCTATCACACGAAGTAACCAAATTGTTTAAGTTTGTTTGCAACAGACACTTTTCATCAATTGAAGTATATGATTTAAAAACTTTACATCGCCAGCATATAATCAGATTTTTGAGTACTGTATAGTAGAAAGAATATCATTAATAAATAACAAGAACAGAATCGGACTAAGATTACTACTTTGGCGAACACCTAAGAGACATTAATTGAATCCGAAAGAGTGTCATTAAATATAACTCATTGTGTTCTATTACCGAGATAAGAAATACCCATTGAAGAAATCTTGGCTGAAAATTACGAAGTTCAAGTTTTTGCACGAGAATTGAGAAATTTACTTTACCTGGCTTTGCTAAAGTCAGGTATACAACATCACTATGCTTATTCTCCCTAAAGCCCTCTGATGTATGGGTCACAAATTCAACAAAATTTGTTAGTGCAGATTTCTCTTTACGAAATACTTGCTGAGAAAATGAAAACAATGGAGAAATCGAAAAAGTTATTTGTTCTGTGATAATAGCTTCAAAAGGTTTAGATATTATCGATATTTTTGCAATTCCCTTATAAGTTTCAATGGATGGCCTAAATCCACTTTTATGCAAAGGTGTTATAAATTATTATAAATGAAAGTTTCCATGTTGAAGGAAATATACCTTGTGTAAGAGAGAAATTAAATATCTTTGTCAATGGAAAGCCGATTTATTTGGTACAATTTTTAGAAAGCATGATGGTGTCATAACTGGGCCGTAGATAAAAAATGATTTTAACTTATTTAAATGAAGTAAGACGTCTTCTTCGAAAACAGTTGGTGCATTAATTGATGCAATCGGATGACACACATACTAATAGGGAAATTTTTTAGGAGAATTAGTGCAGTAATTTGACTTAAAGAATTCTAGAAAATTTTGGAAATAATGTGATTTTGAATACATTTCATTTGATATTGTGATTTTTAGTGCATTTTTTTTTATTTTTCCATAATTATGAAAAATGAGTTGGGAATATTGATTATACACTTTAGAGCGAATTATGACATGTTGTCATATGTCAATATGTTATCACAGCATAAAGCCTACACGAATTTCTTTAAAACTCTATTTTCTTATTTCAAAAAATTTTTTTTTCTAGTACATGAATGGTTTTGGATCTTATTTTTCGTCAGAAGATAAGAAATGCCCTGGCTCCCTACCGGTAGGTCAAAACTCTCCACAGAAGTGTCCGTATGGTTTATATGCAGAACAAATATCAGGAAGTGCTTTCACAGCACCCCGGAAAGAAAATTTAAGTTCGTGGTTGTACAGAATACGCCCTAGCGTAATGCACGAGCCCTTTAAGCCTTTGAACTGTAAATCGCGTTTAAATAACGATTGGAATGAACTACATCCAAATCCTAATCAAGTAAGAAAACTTATAACCATAAACTCTAAAATTTTCATGATTTTAGGTTAAAATTACACTTGTTAATATCCAAAAAAAATTTTACAATAAGAGTGCTCTTTTATCGCCTTCATTTCAGAAACATGGTTTTATCAGAAAAAAGCTTTTGATTGGGGAAAATAAATGTTTATGATACAAATTTCTGATATCTTGAAAACCTTAAATCCGTTTAAATGAAGGGATAGGCAAACTTTTTAAATCAATTAAATCATATTTTTTTGACTTACTCATAAAGACTTTATAATAATTTTAGCGAATAATTTATTATATGTGATTTAATTTTATAGTACATTTTCGAGTTATAAATTTATATGAAGAATCTTTCCTTTCCTCAGTAAGAAATCGATAATTGGCGATATTTTGAAAACAGCAGCAAAGAAAGAAATTTCTAGGATCGAAGGCCTCGGCAAATCAGAAATTTGATATTTAAAAAAATTTATATGTATATATTAATAACATCTAAATCTGTATTGCAGATGCGTTGGAAACCTTTTGATATACCGTTGGAGGACGTAAATTTTGTTGACGGTTTACACACGATATGCGGTTCGGGGAATGTACATAGCCATCATGGCATTGCTATACATATCTACATTTGCACTACTTCAATGAAGAAAACAGCTTTTTGTAATAACGATGGTGATTTTTTGATCGGTAAGTTGAATTTTTTCATTGGTTTTCTACTTTACGTGCCCCGTATGGTTGGTTTTGTTTTGGTTTTACGAATGGTTAAAAACAAACAGTAGCTGTTATTACTGAATATAAATGGACAGAAAATCCAGGTGTTGAATTAATCAGTCAGTCAATAGAAAGTCAATAGCCATTTTTAACAGTCTTTGTAAGAAAAACAATGAAATTACCAAATGTAGCAAAAGTGTCGGCCTGGAGATATTTGCTTATGATGAAGAGTCTGATATATTTATTTAAATCGTCTAACGTTTTTCTTTCAAATTTATATATTTCCGATATTTTACTATTACGCTGAATAAATATTAAGACTGTACGCCTCCGTCACTGAAACAATAATTTCTGGATTACACTTGCCATTAGTGATATAGTGATTAGTCAGCTGTTAAATAATTCTTCTTAACTACTTGAGGGAACTAATGTCTCTATCTGATTCAGATGACTTCATGACGTGACTGACTTAAGTATAAAATATTCTTAAATTAATATCTACAATATTTTCGTTTACCGTATAATAATACTGCGCGTATAAGCACGAATGTTTAACTCCACACATAACAAGACAAAACTTATTGCCCGTAACACAAAACAAATCAAGCAGAATTATTGAAAATACCTATCATTACCAGTGATTATCGCCATCTTTTGTTGAAATACTTAAAGCTTTGATGACATATAGTAGGAGTGATTGACTTTATTCTATATTTATCTTTATTTACTTTGTGTACTTTGTTCCTACTACAACTGCGTTGTGTCTCTTATAGAGGTTTAAGTATTTATTCGAAATAATTACAAGATAAAAATATTTATGAAATTTGCTTAAAATATATCAGGGTTACGTAATTTCTGGTTTAGCCACATTCAGAAAGAGAGAAAAACCTTAAATATCTGATTCAAAAAATCAAAAACTTTTCAGAATATATTAAAGCGTAGTAAAAATACTTTTAATTAAATTGTTTTCTGTATATAAGTCAATGTTATCATAATATAGAATATCATATTCTTTTAAAATTAGATGAATTCATAAGAAAATTCATTGGTAAATACGTGACATTTTTGAAATTTAATCTTCAATAAAGGCGAAAACGCAAGTCAGGTGACTGAAAATGTGAATAGTGCTTATAGCCCCGATACTGTAACAGCCAATCACGCGCAATTTTGGTTTCGTTAATTCGTTACCCTTCCGGTACTTTTAATGGAATGTTAATTGTCGAAAACATCAACAAAATAATGGAAACAGTCACGTCGGATCGCCATGAAAGTTTTGTGTATACCCGTAGCTAAACATTGCGCATAAGGGTGGATACCAAAAGATGTTCGTGCATGTGTGCCAAACGAGTTATTGCAAAAAACCTCATGGACCGAATTTCTATTTGCGAATTGCTGTATTTCTGAAACGATCCATTTCTGAAGCGTATAGTTACTGAGGATGAAAAGTGGGTCACTTATCACAACATCAAGGAAAACGGTTGTGATCGAATAGCGGTAAGCCGAGGCAAACGGTGGCCAAACCAGTATTGACAGAAAGGAAGGTTTTGCTATGTGTTTGATGGCATTGGCAAGGAATGATACACTATGAGTTGTTCCCATAAATTCTTAACTCAGACCTGTACTGTATCAACAATTGGTCCGTCTGATGAAGTATTAGCTCAAAAGCGGCCAGCTTTGGCCAATAGCAGAGGAATTATATTCCATCAGTACAACGCCAAGATACACACCTCGATAGTGATTCATCAGAAGCTCCTGGGGCCAGGAACAACCACCTTATAGTCCGGACGTGACACCAAGTGATTTCTACCAGCTCCCATCTATAGTGAATGGTCTTGCTGGTGAAAAATTCGTTGGTGTAGTTGCTGAAACTCGAATGGGATGAATCGGTTCCGCAAAACATTGCATCGGCTTGCCAAACCTTTTCAACAATCTCTCAGATCTACCTTCAATTAAAATTGTTAAGTACTATTTATCCGCTAATATGCAGTCTTTGCAAATATATTGATTTAGCGATTCATCGCTTATGGCTGCGGAATATATACACGCGTAGTTAATAATATTAGAAATATTAGCGTTCTTCTTCTAACTGCAAAATCACGGGGGGCACCAACTACACGACAGTCACTACAAAAACTGGAGCTTTATGGTGTACTATTACTTGCTCGACTCTTAACAAAAAATAAAATCTTGGTATTCTAATGATAAGTTCTATACCTTTCTTTAGATGGACTCGCAAATTGTCCTTCATTGGCTTCAAGTGCAATCGAGTCCACTTCCACAATCGGAAATTCAGGATTTGATTGTGGATGATTATCGGGGATATGTGCCATCAGAAAGCAACCCAGCCGATATTGCACATAGAGGAAACTCACAATTTTAACTCGCAAACTCAATTTGGCTTCCTAGTTTTACGTTTCTAAACAAATATGTAAAAAATTGGCCTAATGGAAGTAGTAATAACGTTGTAATGGATGTTGTTAGGGCAAATTGATGGGCAATCCTTCCTGTTGAGCGCTTAACACCACCATAACCATTTTCTCCTTGCGGCATCGTTTTGTGTGAACCTATCAACTTCTATCTTCGTATCATATTTGTGTGTTTCGCGACAAAGGCTGTCCTCATCGAAGTCGCCTCTGACTTGACAATGGATGCATTTTTGGTATCACTCAAACGAATGATTGGAAAGAGAGGCCTTTCATAAGATATCTTCTGCGACAATGCAACTAATTTTGTCAGCGCTCGCAGCAAACTTTCTGAATCGAAACCTTTATTTTCAAAAAGGAGTACCAAGATGTGATCTGCAATTATTGCGCTAAAGAATTTGCTAATGTTCATTTCATCCATCCTAAGGCACCTCATTTTGGCGGCACTTGGGAGGTTGCAATCACAACAGCCAAAGGAAATTTTAATTGAAGTGTCATGAATACCAAGTTAGCGTAGGAACTCACTCCAGCCTTCATAGATATAGAAGCAGTTCTATATTATCGGCCTATATTTCCACTATCATCTGACCATAGCTAAGAAGCTTTGATAGCGGGTAATTTTTTAAATGCCAACGTATTCAGTACTCTTCCGGAGAGCAATAGCAGACAATGTTAATCAAATCAACAAATGAAATTAAATAACCACCGACAAAAAAATATTTTGGAAACGTTGGTCAGGCGACTACATGTGCGAGAACAAAATGGAACAAAGGGAATCATCCGTCACCCAAACCACAAAATTGCACCTATTGCAATTTACCTGTTTGAAAGTCCTTTTCGGGTTGGAATGTTGGGCCGGGATACCCTAAGTTAAAAACATTTGTATGCTTATTTAATGTATTTAGTCACTCATATAACAGTAGCATTCTCATTTCCCGAATATAGGAGCATTCACTTAATTGTATTAATTAGTGGTCGGTATTTCATAGCACAATTGTGCTAGCCTACATCACACGTACTCTTACGCTCTATAGTTTAGTCGTTGTCGAGACAGCGACGAAATAACATCGCGTATAACCGGGCCGCTAGGGCAAATGTGCTCTGCGCGAATTTATTTATAATTAAGAATACTTCTTGGTGTGATGAATTACATTTTGTGTTTTAAGTAATTTAAAGGCTTTTATGGTCCAATATATTCCTTTTAGTCGTAAAATATATAAGATGAATAAAGAAGTACGAAATTTCTTGTTTTATCGAGGGAATGAAAATTCTCAAAATGTAAGGTTAAGTAGTTCTCACTGGGTGTCTTTTCTTTCGTGCTCACTCACACATGGTTCACGGTTCCTCTCATGGCGACCACTGGTATAAATACATATGGATATACTAAAGTTTAACTTGATGCTCTTACATAAATTGTTTGTATACGCATACTCATGTATATCTACGCATACTCGTGCCTTGTCGCCCTTTTTGTGTAATTTGTTCATCATAAATATTAGTACAAGTTCAATCGTTATACCTAATTAAATTTTTGAGCATATTAAAATTCAATTTACTTTTGACCATCAAAATGGCGTGTTTTAATTTTGCAATTTTATTCTTTCGTTAATCGAAATAATTACATAGCCTAATTCCTTAGTATAATTATTTTTGCTGCTTAGTTACCAAACCGTGGTTAGGAAAAACTCTTCCCGATCCTACAGCAATTAAATCATCATAGATATGGTGCAGAAGCCAAAAACCTAAAGGCAATTAAAAAAAAAACAAGTAAAGAAGGACTAAGTTCGGGTGTGATAGAACAATTTATACTTTCGTAATGTGCAAGGATCAAAGCCGGGGAAATGCTTTCACGTGCTGGGAAAACTTACATTAAAAATGTTACAAATGAATTCGAAATTCGTTGTTCGACGATGCATTGCAATAATATTTGACATTATATTAAATTTTAGATCATAAGATTTTAGAACACAGACAACAAACTATCATCATTAAAATCAACCAAATTAACTCAAATGAGATATATGCTCAAATGAGGCTTAGAGCAAGGTTTAGATTTCATTCATATTCAGCTGCAAAACATTATGGTTAAGAAAATCCTTAATAATTTTAAAAGTTCACACTTATTAACTATATAAACGGTTTAAAATCAGCTGAAAAGTCGGTAATCACTATATTGGGGCTAGGTAAGGTCGAAGTAGATAACAATTAATCTTTTTATTAAACCAAGGAATGCTCAAGAATATATTTCCAGACATTTTTACTAAAGGAACTCAGAATTTGAGCGATATATTCGGCGTAAAGTCCACTAGAATTACAAAAACCATTATTTGTAGTATATGGGAGCTGGGCTAATTTGTTGACACATTTCCCACCTTTTGTGGTATTAAACTAGAGTATATCCAATATTTTTATAGTTTGTTTAATTTTGTTAAAATATTTTACACATTGGTCGATATATACGGTATAAGGTCAACCGGAAGTTCGAAAATCCTTATATTAGGTAAATGGGAGCTAGGAAAAGTATTGAACCGATTTTACCAATTTTTGCAGCAAGTGCACAAGTGGCAAAAAGGTAGTCATAGACACTGGATCCACATATCCGGTATCTGGGGATTTAAGATATCACATTCCGATTTCAACACATTTTAGACGTGAGATGGCATACAGACTTGAGATGGTTTGAAGACACTATTAGTATAAAGTTATAGTGTAGTGTTCCGCTGTCTTAATTGGTAATTGATTTACGTACTGTAAAGTGAAAGAGTCATGTGGAATTTAAAATTGTGATATATGGGAAGTAGGCGTGGTTGGATTCCAATTTCCATGTCACTCACGAAATTTTGTTGAAATCGGCATACTATATTATTATAGTTCCCGAGATATAGGATTTCACCTAAATGTTTGCGGTGCTATTTCCATTTTCAAGTTTTACACCGATTTCTTTGGAACCCTTAAGTATCCTCCTGGCTGTGAAATTCAATTCTTCTGACATGTCTTTTTAGCGAGTTAACGCACTTTTAGTAGTTTTTAATATAACCGTTATATGGGGAGTGGGCGCCCCATTTTATCCATTTCAACACAGTCTAAGGTTGTGCCGGAGAGATCTGTCCTGAGCAAGTTTGGCTGATATATTTTTGGTTGTTTATATGATGTGTACATTAAACCTATTGCGGGGAGGAGCCATTCCCACTTTTTACAAATTTTCAACCCACAGAAGCGCTTCCTACTGTGGTTCTCTGTACCAAATTTCAGTATTATACCTTAATTTGGAGTTTAGTTGTAAAATTTTATAGGTTTTCGTTTAACGAGATTTTGTGGGCATCGCATTTGTCCGATTACGCCCATCTGCAATACTAACCTCTTTAGACTGCCAAGGAACATGTGTACCTAGTTTTATCAAGGTATCTATTTATTTTAATTTAATTTTTACTCAAGCTATAGCTTGCACGGACAGACAGGCGGACGGACAGTCACCCGGAATTTAACTCATTTCACCATCTTGGTCATTTATATATATATAACTCTATATCTTTCAAGGTTAGTTTTAGGTGTTGCAAACGGCCGTTAAGTGAAGATGTTGCGAAAGTATATTATTTTTTTTATAAATTATATAAATTATTCTACTGAGTTACTCATATTCACTGATCACAGTTTTCGTTGAAAACATGCTCTATATCATTACTAAATCGGTTTAAGGACAGCCTACATGAATTGGCTCATACTGCTGTTCGTATGTCAACAGTCCGCTACAAATGATGGTTTTATAAAGGATATATTTTTGCTTTCCCTTATTCCGTTCTCATTTCACATATGTAAATTAAATGACATAAGTTGTCAATCATTACAGGAATTATATGCAATATAATTGTTTATAAAAAATGTAGTAAAGCATAATAAAAAAACTTTTTTTAAATAAATGTAAATTAAATTATGTAAGAAAAGGACAGTAAGACAGGAAGAAAATAAACTGAAAATAATTTTTTGGTTTTTCATTCTTCTTAGATATGAAATTTCTAAGTGAATAAAAAAATTGTAATTTTCTTAATTTTTAACAATTTTGGTATTTTTATAAATGAAATGTGCTCACACGTATGTATGCGCATGCACATATTCGAGAACAACATTTATTTCATTGCGCAATCGCAAAAATAACATGCCAAATACTCAATATAGTTTTTACATCCATACGTACATATGCATGTATGCATCACATATATCACATCACATATGCATGTATGCAAAAACACACAAACTTGCCCGAATGATTCGACAAACTTTGAATAATTGTACACTTGTATGTAAATTACAACTAATGTTGCATCACATCAGGATTGCATTATGTTGCAAAGCATCACGAGAACAACAACAACATCCATCCAAACTCTTCTCCCCGCTGCAGGCGTCGCTGTCTACAACCAGTTTCATCGTAAAATGTTGAAATCATATTTTGATGCTGATGCTGAAGTCAAAGTGAAATGTGGACACAATGCAGACAGCTTGACAAAAATCAGAAAAGCATCAATATTAATATTTGTCTAAACAACTTGATAGAAAAATAATATAAGAATATTGAATATATTGAAGCTATTTTTCTAAACTAGCTTTTATGTATTTTTAAACTCTCGCAATATGTTGCAACAGAATATAACAGTTTTGTTCACCTAACGTTGTTTGTAACACCTTAAAATATTCGAGATAGATATAGAGTTTATATATATATAAATTATCAGGATGACGAGACTAGTTGAATTTCGGGTGACTGTCTGTCCGTCCGTCTGTGCAAGCGATAACTTGGGTAAAAATTAAGATATCTTGATGAACTTTTGGTACACGTGTTTCTTGGCAATCTGAGGAGGTCGGTAGCCCCACCCATAATTATTCCATTATACTAATATTTCGAATATGTGTTAGAAAGCCTTGTAATGTCCTTGTGCGTCTTTTTCATTATATGTTTTTCATTTGAGGGGTAATTAATTTCGTTCACTCAAAAATGTCGAATTTTGTGCCTGAAAAAGTGTTTTAGCGGGGAGTCCTTCTTCATTACTTTAATATGAAGTAAACCTCTGCCGAAAGTTACTGTGTTTTGATGGGAGTTTATGGGGAACATGCTCTAGCTAAAGAACGGTCGAAAAGTGGTTTGGACGATTTAAAAGTGGTGGTTTAGGCTTGGAAGGTGAAGAACGTCCTGGACGGCCAAAAAAATTTTACTCTATGAGGGTTATTGCTAAACAAAAGAAGAGCTTTCAGAATCTTTGGGAGCCACGCAAGCAGCTATTTCAAAGTTTCAAAGGCAGCCGGATACATTCAAATTAAAATGCATGGAAAGTGGGGGTCCATATGAACGGAAGCCAATAGGCGTTGAAAGACGATTTTCCATGTCAGAAATGATGATTGGACGCTAAAAAAGAAGTCGTTTTGCATCAAATTGTATCTGGCGATAGAAAATGGAAACAAAAGACAACATTAAATGCGAAAAATTATTTGTGAAACCTGGCGAACCATCCAAATCAACGAAAAGTCGAATATCCCTAACGACAAGTTATTTCCCTGTATTTTTTCGGATCAGAAGGCGTTCAGTATTATGAAATTCGAAAACCAGGTGAAACCATTAATGAGGAGCGCTACCGACAGCAACTCATCAAATTGAAGAGAACGATTGCCAAAAAATGTCCGGAATTTGGAATTTGTGACTAGACACGTAGCAAAAATTTGCATGACAAAAATGATGACAACGCCCGGTCTCATGTTGCAAGACCGTTTAAAAGCTATAAGGGAAACAACGACTGGGAAGTTTTATTTCACCCGCTTTATGGCCCAGCCCTTGCCCTTCTGTCTACCAGTTAATCCGCTCGATGCAGAACGGCCTCACTGGAATACGGTTCACACCAGGACAGTGTATCAAAAATTGGCTTGATTCATTCTTGGCCACCAAGACCGCGCAGTCCTTTTGTGATGGAATCCACAAATTGCTAGAAGGATAAGAAAATCTTATAACTTAAGACGGACAATACTTTGAATAATACTACTGTACATGATTTTCTTAAATTAACGTTGAAATATTAAAAAAGAACGAAAGATTATATAGTTATAGACCCCTATATATTGGCCAAACTTGCTCTGAACAAGTCTTTTTAGCACATCCCCATACTCTGTGAAAATGATGATGATAACCACCATACAAAGGTTATATTGAAAACTACTAAACGTGCGTTAACTCGCCGAAACAACACGTCAGAAGAATTAAATCTCACAGTAAGGATGAAATGGGAGAGATGCATAGGAATTCGTGCAGAACAACGGACTTGGTACCGCCCACTTTTCAGTGAGAGCCCATATCTCAGAACGAATTAACTAATTTCGGCCAAATTTGATGCTTAGCATTACCCTCATACTATTAAAGTACGTGTAAATAGACGAAAACGGAAAATAACCACTCCTACTTCCCACATGACACAATTTTAAATTCAATCTGATTCTTTCACTTTACAGCACGTAACTAAAGCTTAAACCGTTTATATAATTCAATATGTATAAAATTTTAAAGGAGTTACGTGCTTTCTTATCAATAAAATTGTTAAGCGCTGGATATGGATGAAATCGGTCCGAACTTTGGCTTAAACCTCATACCTCCAAAGTAATGGTTTCAGCCAGATGGCCGGATTTTCTCCATATATTCACAACATATTAAATTTCGTTCTTCTGGTTGAGTTTATAACGCAAATATCTCCATAAAAGATCCCGATTTTACCCATCCCTTCCCGATCCGATAATCCAATTACACCCATCTACAATACTAACCTTCTCATGGTTTCAAAAATATGTGTGTCACGTTTAGTCAAGATATTAGAATTTTTACTTAAGTTATCTCTTGCACTAACTGACGGACGAAGAGACAGTCAGTCGAAATTCAACTAGTCTCTTCATCCTGATCATTTATATATATATAAGTCTATATCTTTATCCATTAGTTTTAGTTCGTTGAGTTTTGAAAAAAGAACAAAATGGAAGTAAATAAATTTTTGCTTATTTTTCAGTGCCTCAGAAGGGTAGTTTGGAAATAACTACTGAATTTGGTAAATTGGTAATAAGGCCAAATGAAATATGCGTCATACCACAGGGCATTCGATATTCAGTTCAAGTAATGGAACCATCAAGGTCTGTAACCCACTATAATCGTAAGAATATATGCAAATACAGAATTTGAATTAGCAGTGGAGATAAAAATTGTCATACCTATAGTATAACCATTTTGCACATCTGTTAATGGTATTTGTAAAAAACGGGAATTCAAGAATTCCTTGAAACGGTATTTTTCATACAGATGTAAGGATTAATACGTGGATCTTCTAATAATTATTTAGCGTAAAATAGAAAAACGTAAATATTAGAAAGTTTTTTCATACCCAACATTTCAAGCAGAATATAATCCACGGATTTTTCCAATCGCAGCTAAACAAAACAACGAGTACTGTTCCTCTGAAATTTCTACACGATACAATATACAAACAAATATACTACACGAAAGGGAATTTCTCTTGCGATAGAGGCTCTGCCGGGTGGTGAGGCTGAGTCATTATCAGACCGCCCATGTAGCTTTTCATCAGCTGAAGTTAAATAAAGAAATCCATTATTTTTCCAACTGATGGCACGTATGTCGCCTTTGTAAAAGTACAAGTGCATAATTCTCGAACAGATTTGTGATATCTTACTCAGTATTGTTTGAGCACTCGTCAAAGATGAACAAGGCAATCCCTCATGGACCGAAGTTCCATCTACGAATCGCTGTTGAGTTACTCAAACTCTTAATTCGGACCTGTTCTGTCAACAATTTGATCGCCTGAAAGAAGAAATCGCTCAAAAGCGGCCAACTTTGGCCAATAGGAGAGAAATTGTTTTCCGTCAGGACAACACATGGCCACATACATGGATGGAGTGACTCGTCAGAAGCTTCAGGAGATTGGTTCGGATCCACCTTACTGTTCGGACCAAGCCTGGCCTGGCCTGGCACCAAGTGATTACTACATGTTTCTGTCTATGGCGAAAGATTTGGTTAGTGAAAAATTTGCTTCAAGAGAGGCTTTCGAAAATTGCTTTTTTTTAATAGGGTCGTGTGTTCTATGAGGTTGGATTACCTTCAAAATGACAACAAGTTATTGAACAAAACGGTGCATTTTTCACTTAAATCCGATCAATCTATATGTGCTAAATAAAACCTAATTTTACGCACAAATAATGGATTTCTTCTTACTATACATATTATTTAGTTTTATCTATTCTTCTGGAATAGATATGGAAGTTTTGAAGAATTAATTGGTGATTATCCGTTTTATAATATACATATGTAAAATATAAATTTGCATAACTTTTGCCCATGTGGTATCGGAATTCTAGTGCTTTGGTATATTAATATATGTTTTATCAATTTAGTATATAGTTAGAAACATATACAATAATACGTTCCGTTTTTCCTTCTACCTAAAGAGAAACGTTGCCATCTCTTTTGTGACAGGTCCACTAATGTATACATTATGTATTAAAACCAGTCTTGTGCATCATTATATACTGATAAATAAGTTAAAAAATTCGCGTATCCACAGCATGTTGCCCGATCTTTCTGTATCGAATTAGAAAAAGCACACGGGAAAATATTTAACCTTTAAAATTTTGCAATCGTTTAAAACTTAATGTCTCGTGATGCCCAAATTTGAAATGACAATTTCCTCATTTTTTATTTTGATTACTGCAAATTTACACCGGTGATTCTTAAATACGGTTTTTTTGGTACGTCTAATTTTAAAGAATTACCCGCTTCACGTCCTACCGACGCAAGGGGCGCAATCCGCAGACCTGTGGAATTAGCCGAGTCATGAAAGGCAAAAGAATTTTTTATGTGTCGAAATCTAAAAATGCACAGCTACAGAAACAATAATTTCAACAACTAAGATTTAAGATTAAGTTTTATGTGATCTTATTTATTAAGAGAAAATAATATAGTCTGATAAATAAATGAACCGGGATATTAAATTTGACTTCAGACAAGGGAGAAGAACTACAAACTGATCAATCCATTAGTTTCACTAAGAATATTTTGTCAAACACCCTACGATTAGCAAGTGTAGTAAGATTTATAAGTTTTAAACGACTATTGTATGGAGGAAGACATGATCTAGAATCCCATCGAAAATACCCTAAGGCAAAAGGTAAAATTGTTTTTGAACAGGCTTTAATTTGTTAGAATGAACTCAGTAAGTAGGGTTCCATATCACAGAGCCATATTCTAATATTAGTATAGGCCTAGCCAAAGTGGTAAAAAGGGCTTTATTAACATACGTATATAAACATTTTTTAGATCATCTTTTAATAAAACTAAGAACACCTTTAGCCTTCAAAACTGTTGTATTAACTTGATGACTAAGTTTGGGATAAAACAAAGCTAAAGACTTGCTCTAGGCTATAGCTTTTTATTTCATAGTGAGAGGTAAACACAGATCTACGGGAAAGGCACATCGTCTTGCATTTTAAAGAATAATTGACATATCATTTCTATCACACCAAGTAACCAAATTCTTTAAGTTTGTTTGCAATATGCACCTTACATCAATTGAAGCATATGATTTAAAAACTTTACATCGTCAGCATACAATCAGATTTTTGAGTACTGCAGAGTAGAAGAAATATCATTAATAAATAACAAGAACAGAATCGGACCAAGATTACTACTTTGCGGAACACCTAAAGAGACATTAATTGAATCTAAAAGAATATCATTAAATATAACTCATTGTGTTCTATTATCGAGATGGGAAATACCCATTGAAGAAATATTGAAAAAGAAAAGTTATTTGATATGTGATAATAGCTTCAAAAAGTTTAGATGTTGCCGATATTTTTGCAATTCCCCTATATTTTTCAATGGATGACATAAATCCACTCTTATGCAAATAAATTGTAAATGACTGTTTCCATATTGAAGAAAAAAAATTAAATAAAAAATTTTGGCACAGGTTTTAAAGAAGCATGATGGTATCATATCTGGACCGTACGTAAAACATGATTTTAAATTAATTTAATCAAGTTGGACGTCTTCATTGGATATAGTTGCTACATTAATTAAATTAATCGGGCGAAACTCATACTGATAGGCAAACTTTTTAGGAGATTTGGTACAGTAAATTTACTTAAACAATTCTGAAAACATGTTGAAAATAATGCGATTGTCACATGACGTAATAGATTTATGTTTCATCGCGGACGGAAATTTAGAAATTGATCATTAAAGTTAACAAAATCATAAAAAAAGTTTGCATTACGTACAATATTATTTTTTACCTTATTAATGTATTTATTATAACATTTTTTGTTTAGATCCGAATACTGTCGACGCAATGTTGAGTATTTTGAATAGTCGGCAAATAAATCAGTTTTTCTAAAAAGTTAAAAGACAGGAGTTTTTCTATTTTTCAATTTATATAACTTTTTCGACAACCAAAAATGTGTACTTTTCAAATAACTTTAAAGTAGTTTTATAAAAATGCGAGACACTAAATTCAATATTTCCATTGTTGTCTGGCCACGCTAAATTAGAAAGTTCCCTCTTCAAATTTTTAAAGTTAGTTTTTGCAAAGTTAAACCTAGTACCAAAGCTTCAAGTTGGATGCCTATTATGAAGTAAATTGCCTCTGATTTCGATAGTTATTGTGAGCGAAAAAATTAATAAAGGCGAAATTATACAAGGCAAAATCAATTTTATAAATCTGAAGACGATATGGTTCTTCTATCTTACGTGATCCTATTGGAAGTATGCAAGATATTTGGTGGTGGTGACGGTGGGAGTGTGAGCTGGTGCGTTGTCATGGTGGTGTCCATCAACTTTTCAGAAGATTGGACAGTCTTCGCCATCTTCGGAGTATGTTCGCCAAGTGAAGTCGATTGAGTAATATCGACTATTCCTAGGTCTCTGGGCGTATCGATGCATCCATCTTTCAGTGACGATCACGAAACGATGGAGAAACTCCTTCCGAATGGGTTTAAACAGCGTCAAACATTGTCGTGAAGTAGTCTCATGGTTGTAGTTGTTGACCGGAGTGAGCAAACGCATAAGGTTTAATATTATATCTTACATATATATATATATATATAAATACAGCCAATACATATAATATATATACAATATATATATATATATATTACTATATATGTTAAGAACCCCTATTTCTAGAATGTATCGATGTACGAATCTTGACTTTCTATTTATACTTAAAAGAATATATAATATGTGATTATCAAAAGTTATTAAATAATGCAGGGAAATCAGAAAATCTTCCATCAATCAACAACAAGGTTGCAGTCACTACATATGTGGAATATCGCATCGTGGTCGGCTCCGACCAATCGAATGGTCAGCAAAATTGTTCGAACTTTAACATAAACTTTAAACTTGGTTTAACTTGATTAGATTTAAACAGTTGGAAGAACATTCTTTCTCACAATTTTATTAAGATAACTCATACATTGACCGATATATTCGGCACAAAGTCTCCTAGAAAAACGAAAATCACTGTATGTAATATATGAGAGCTGAAGCAATACGTACACCGATCTGACCCATTAAACTTAATATCTTACAGATTGAACGACATATATGGTATACTTGGTGTGTTCAAAGCAATCGGTGAAGCAATCCGAAAAAACCAGATCACGAATATATATATATATATTGCCGCCGCAAACTTATAGTTTTTAAGTTATTTGCATTTTAAGTTGAAAATTTAATAAATATGTACTTCTTCGAATTATAAGAAATTTCAGACCTATACCGAGCACTTTTCATACACTAACACTTCACTAGATTGTTTCTACATATTTATTTTGTATTAATAAAAGCTAAAACGGCTTTATTTCAACATTTAAATTTTTATTCACTTTCACTTATTCAGACAAAACAAAAGGGTTGCATTGTGACAAATAAGAAGTGTTACCATATATATATATTCGTGATCTGAAGAACCTCCTCTATCCATCCAAGCGTTTCAAACAGATTTTCGCATTTTAAAGATTTACCAATCACTGAAAAAATATTTGAATTATACACTTTTTTTATAATAATACACACAATATACTTCCCCAAAACTACGAAGTACCATTTCACGACAAATGTTGCGTCTCACCTCTTTCAAAAACTTTCAAGTGAGCAAAGATGTGTGCTTTACTTTGGCAGAATCGAATCAATGAGATCAGATGGCCAGTTCACCATAACCTGCGCTTAGGTTTGTGACCAGCTCTGTTTTACAACATTGACCAAATTGACCACCTAGTTCTCCAATTTTGGCAGGGTGATACTTTGGCAGGCAGTACGTTATGAAGGTATTTTATAATTTCTATGAGGAAAGGTTAATGGATTTATATATGCATACGCTTCGAACGCGAAAATGTAAATAGAATGCAAATGAAAATCGAAAATGAAAATTTCATTTATGTTTTTTATATTCTCGGAACATATTGCACAGAGTATAATAGCTTTGTTCACCTTATGTTTGTTTGTAACACCCAAAAACTATATCAGTCGACATAGATATACAGTTATAATATATGTATATAAATGATCAGGATAACGGGACGAGTTGAATTCCGAGTAACTGTCGATCCCCGTCCGCCGTGCAAGCGATAAATTTCAGTTATTTAGATATCTTGATTAAATTTGGTATATATGTTCTCGGGCACTCTGAGGAGGTTGATATTGGTGGAATCGGACCTTTGTTACGCCCTCAAAATGTCCTTAAACGAAAACCTTTAAAATGCTATAACCAAGTTACCAATTAAGGTTTAAAACTGAATTTTGGCACAGGGAATCACAGCAGGGAGGGGCATTTGACGATTGAAAATTTTTGAAAGGCTGAAAAAAAGGCTCCGCCCGCCAATAGGCTTAATGTACCTCATGAACTACTAAAGTTATAGCAACCAAATTTACTGTGCACAAATCTCCTTGGCACTTGCTTAAACACAGTGAAAGCATGTGAAATCGACCCCATACGACGGTTATGTTGAAAACTGCTAAAGTGAGTTAACTCGCTGAAGAACCTCCCCCTAATATACCAGAATTTTAAATTCCATAAGATTCTTTCACTTTACATTATATAAATCAGTCGGAACATTACACATTATATAAATCATTTCGGAAAGCATAAAGTCGGAGCTTACTCTATAGGGTATATTAGGGCTAGGGAAAGGTTTGGACTGATTGCAGCAACTTTTGTCATTACACAAGTATACTCGAATAATATGAGTTTGTTTAATATGAATGAGAATATGTTTCTACGCAATCTTATGAAAATAAGTCATACGTTGATAGACATGTTCCACATAAAGCCTTCTATAATAACGAAAATCATTGTATGAAGTAATTATGATGAAAATGAAAAGAATAGTGCCTGAGTTGTAGGATGGGCGGTGCCGTATCCATTGCCCAATTACTATACTGATTCCTTTAAAACCATTAAGTATCATCTTGGCTGTTAAAGTTAATGCTTCTCACGTATTTCAAGTAATTTAGAGTACTTTTAGTAGTGTACAACATATCCTTTGTATGGGAGATGGGCATGGTTATTTGATTTCGTTAATTTTACCAGTATATGAGGAGATGCTAGAAAGACTTGCTAGGAGCTTATTTGACTGATATTTCTTAAGCGGTTTAAGAGATATATACATATACGGATATATGCATTAAATCTATTAGAACTAAACTATTTGCCCTGTTGTTATTTTAACAACATATAATAATAATGGCCACCTCCCATGCAAAGGTTATATTAAAAATCACCTAATATAAAAATTTGCGGTGAACTTTTTACTTTAGGTATCGGTCAGTCTCGGAGATATCATAATTAAATTCGGATAACGTTTTTTCTTAGTAATACAGCCCCATGTACCTAAATAATATGATAATCTTCAAACTTCCGGTTGGCTTTGTACCATATGTATTGATCAATATGTCAGATATCTTAGCAAAATTAAGTATACGTTCACTTGAATCTTGAATTTGGTGACCGAATTACTATAGCCCTCATATCATACATATAATTATTATAGCTATTTTACTGGAATCTACGCCAAAAATATCAGGCAAATTGTGGAAATATTTTCTTGAGCAAACTTTAGTTTAACGCCAAAAGTAAATGCTACCTGGTCAGACCTTCTCCCAGCCCCAATATAGCCGATGTACTGATTTACGACTTTTCAACTGGTTCTACATCATTTATATAAGTTAATATGTGTGATGATGGTGAATTAGATGTTTTTTTAACGATAATATGGTTAGGCACTGACATTCATATTCATGTCAATCGATATAGACCTTGGTAAACCTCATATCTCTAATATAATGATTTACGGTTACCCGGTTGAGTTTTTCTTCTTATACATAATATACGCGGTGTATTCAAAAAATAACAGTAATTTTTTTTTTTAATATTTTTCATTCGGATTAATGTTGCCGTCATCAAAATAGTCTTCATTAGATGTTATGCACATATGCCAACGCTTCTTCCAATCGTCGAACCACTTTTCAAGGTAAATTTTTGGGATAGCCTTTAGCTCTTTGAGCGATGCACTTTCAATGTCATCTATACTTATAAAACGACGGCCCTTTAAGGTTCTCTTTATTTTTGGAAATAGGAAAAAGTCTCTGGATTTTTTTTCCACAAATCCGGGTGTGTTTTTAGGATTGCTTCACGCAAACGGCGTTGAACTTGTAGGTAGTATTCCTTATTGGCTGTTTGACCTTGAGGAAAGAATTCATAATGCATTATGCCATTAAAGTCGAAGAACACAGTCTAAGAACATTCCCGTTATTTTTGGAACACACCACGTATTACATGTCCTCCCTTTCTGTCCTGTTCTGTCCTCCCTATTGAAGATGTCTCAGCAAAATTAAATGAAACTATTTCGATTAGTATTTTGTCATTCGGTAATAAAAACTATGGTCGTTGTAGCTTCCGATGGCTCTAATATCATGAATATAGAAGATCCTTTTAATTAGACTGACTTTATTAGTGCGTGACGTAAAGCAAAAGATAATATGACGCCAAATATGATCAGAATCATATTATCATCATCAACTCATGTAATTGGATATTCAGAATATAGAGTTGGAGAGAATATAGAATATAAAGTGTAATATTTTGTTTAATTAAAAGTTTTCCTAATTATCAATATTTTGTATTACCTTAAACTACTTATAAATTAACTAAATTAATCGAAATATCGAAATATATTTTATTATTGTAAGCTAAGCATGTAAAAAAGAAAGAAATTCTTTTCTTTTTTTGTGGATTCAGTGTATAAAAATAGAGCCATCTCATTCGGTGCCCATTACGATTAGTCTCTTCTTCGTAGCATTTCGGGTACAAAAGGGTATAATTAGTCTCTTCATGGGAGATGCTCAAACAAAAGGCCAAAAATGCCATTAGACCACATGTTCCTTTGCGACTTATTGCGGAGTCATTCCGGACTTGTCGCAGCTTTTGCAGGGTGGTGTTTAACAAACAAAGTCCACTTAATTTCATTAAAATATCACGCATATTGGCAAATATAAACGGTTCAAAGTCAGCTGTAAAGCCAGAAACCCTTCCATCAGGTATAATGGGGCTAGGCGAAGGTCAGGGCTGATTGCATTGACTTTAGACATTACTTAAGTATATGATACGTATACTTACGTACACTTACGATAAGTATATACGATATATTCGGTATCGTTGATCGGTTTCGCATATTTTTGGCATTAAACTGTAATCATCCAATATATAACACATTCACTTAATTTTGTTAAATTTTTGTTTATTTATTTATATGGTACAAAGGCAACCGGAAGTTTGAAATTCTTATATTAGGTTTATGCTGGCTACGGGAAGTATTTAATCGGTTTTTCCCATTTTTCACACAAGGGAACATTATTATCATTAAAAGATACTCCTCGACTTTCATTACATATTACAGTTTAACAATAACAACAACAAAGCACAGACTCGTCTCATTATCCTGATCATTTTGATATAATGCAACTCTGTGCTCTCAACAACTTTACTTTGTGAAACATGTTGCGAGAGTATGCACATACTGCGTATGAATTAGACATTCATAATTAAGCAAAATTGTTAACTGCGTGACTTAGTCGCATGAGCTTGGTGAGAATTTTCACTTAATTGTATTCATATATTGTATGTATATCCCTTTTAAACCGGGATTTACACCATATTATACAATGCTATATTATGCAATGCATAATATACAGTACACAGTTAATTGAAGTCCGAAAATCAGTAAATTAGGTATATGGGACTAGAGAATTTCTGAACTGATTTAAATTATTAATTTAAATTTTTAATTTATTATTTAGCATTAAACTAAACTATTCTCGATAAAATATTTTTAACGAATCCTATTAAAATAACTCGATATATGAGGTCTACGAGTATATCAAAAAAAAAAAATATGTGCAATTAAATTTCCTTAGGTATCTTATATATTTACCGATATGTACATACATAGTCAATCGGGAATTCTAAAATCATTGTATTATTGTGATCAATCATAATTTTTTGTGTATATATTTTCAGCATGATTACGTTATTATCAGGAAAATGTACTCACTCAATTTCATAAGGTATCTCATAAATTGACCGATAATTTCGATATAAAGTGAGCCAAAGGCAATGAAGACTTACATATTCAGTATCTGGGATCTTGGAAAGTTTTGGTCCGATTTCGACCCTTTTTACATAAGAGGTGCCACAAATGGAATAAGTTTTGAGAGGAGCCACAAATAGAAAAACTACATATCACAATACAATTAAAAAATACAATACAGAAATATAGAAATATACTCGCAGTAGTTTTCAACATAATCGTTATTTAGGGGGTGGGTGTGTTAACGCTTGCGATTTCATCCTTTTTTTCATTAAAAAATGACAGAATTATTTAAATGTGTCCACAAATTTTTGCTGATAGAGCTGACAGATATGTGGAGCTTATTCAAAAAAATTTAAGCACAGATCGCTATCTCTACTGTGGTCCGCTGCCATTGATATTCGTTGCAAAGTCTTGAAAAATTCTTAACTGTGCAACAAACGAATTTTTTACTCTTAGATACTGTAATTTCCATCGACGATTTTAGTTCGATAAGAAATACTTACAATACGACATACTTCATTGTTTTTGTTTTTCATTGTTTTCAAAAACATACTCCTTGTGCGTCTTCAAATTGAAATTCATTATCAAAAGTAGTTTTGAACAAATAATTTTTCGAGTTCACAAATGTCGCTTTGTTGGGGGAACGTTAACCGCAAATGCAATATTTTGTTCATTTCATTTACTCTATTTCCGTTTCAGCTAGGAATTTTTATCTATAAGTATACCAAAATTATTTCCGGCGAGGATTCTATAAGGGTAAACTTTAGAATAACATCCCCCGAATTAGGGGGTAAAATGGATATGGACGGATAGAGGATGTTCTCCAGCTCACGGACATATATATATATATATTGCCGCCGCAAACTTATAGTTTTTAAGTTATTTGCATTTTAAGTTGAAAATTTAATAAATACATACTTTTTCGAATTATCATAAATTTTAGACCAATACCGAGCACTTTTCATACACTAACACTTCACTAGATCTTTTCTACATATTTATTTTGTATTAATTAAAGCTAAAACGGCTTTAATTCAACATTTAAATTTTTATTCACTTTCACTTACTCAGAAAAACCAAAAGGGTTGCATTGTGACAAATAAGAAGTGTTACCATATATATATATTCGTGATCTGAAGAGCTTCCTCTATCCGTCCATACCTATTTTAATGCCGAATTCAGGGGATGGTATTCTAAATACATACATTCTATACTCAGAATTTTAAATTTAATTTGTTATACTTAAAATATATAAAAAGTAAACAGCATATTAGGGAATTATCTAAAATAAATAAGAATAATTAGTATTAATTAAAATATATATACGACACGAAATGTATATATATATATATATTCTTGAACTTTTGCTACAAAGTCAACTGGACGTTCTAAAATTATTATACTATGTATATTGAAGCTTCCGGCCCCATTCTTTTCTGGCAAAAATTCCCACTTAATTACATTAAAATATTTTACAGATAGACCGATATTTTCGGTAAGAAGTCAGCTAGCTTTATTGGTGAGCACCACCTGAGATATATAAATTCACTTAAAAGTGGGCGGTATCACGCCAGCTGTCCAATTTGTACACCGATTTGAACGCAATATATCGTTCTATCCCCACAGTAGTTTGAAGAATTTGAATATCGAATTTCGCCTTTTTTCTCACTGTAACAAGAAATTCCAAAAAGAAATTTTCCCACTAAGTTCGGTTGATATTGTTTAAGTAGATTGTGAGATATATACATATATTAAATCCATTAGGAACGGAGCCATTCCCAATATTTAGAGAATTTTAAAGCACTGATATGTGGCTACCTACTGTGACTAATTTCACCAAGCTTCTGTTTTGTAGCATAATTTGTGGCGTAACACGGCACATTAAAATTTTGTGGGGGTGGCAATGGTCCGCTTTACCCCATCTTCAATGACAATCACCTCATCATGCGTACCAAGTTTCGATATTAATTTTTATTTTTAAAACCAAGATCTTAATTTTTACAAAAGTTTTTACCGCACTTTCCTTTCCCGAAGTACCAAAATTTAAGAGCGGTCAAGTTGGAGGATACACATGAGAAATGAGAAATGCTGAGTCCAATAAACCACCCAGAGAGTTGTGAACTTATCGTTTCTGCAATATGTAGAAAATAACCTCTAAAAATTTGCCTACAACTTGCCGCCGATATCATGGTATTTAATGAAGCTCGAGTCGATTTATAGGCTTCCATGGACAAAAAATCGGAATCAAAGAGTTCTTGGGATTTATTAGTCAACTATAATAGCACCTTACTTAGCACCTTATAATTCATGATAACAGAGGATTTTTGACATTAGATTCGAATCCAAAAGAGAGGGAAGTATTGTGAATATTCTTTTCTTCAAGTATTGCTTGTACAACTTACAGTCATTCAACTCAGGTCTCGCAATCAGCTTGTACTAGTAGAATTAGCAGTGTACACAATAAAGTTGTTATTTCATATGTTTTCAGCAACTAGATGGGTTTTTGTTTATACAATAAGCAAATTTCGTAAAGACATTGCGTTTGCCTAAGTTTTGTTTAGTATGGGTGTACCAATCTTTGGTTTTGTCACAAATTTAAATAAACTGTATAACACTTATTTAATTACAAAATTTATATGTATGTGTGGTTCTAAAGAAATAAGTTTTGAAAAAACTAAGGAAAACTTTTTTGTAACGCGGTTGATTGTAACGCCTGAAACTAATCAAGATATATATCGGGTTGGATTCCGAGTGACTCTGTCCGCCGTCCGTCAGTGCAAGCGATAACTTAAGTAGAAATTAAAATATCTTAGTCAAACTTGATACACGTTTTCTTTGTCACCATAAGTAGTTTGGTTTTGCAGATGGGCGTAATCGAAACACCGTCACGCCAACAAAACGCCGTTAGTCAAAAACCTATAAAGTATTGTAACTAATTAAGTTATTATTATTATTATAGTGTTATAACTACCAATTAAGCTACAAACTTATAATTTGGAAAAGAGGATCGTAGTAAGCTGAGGCATCTGCGGCTAAAATATTTTTTTAAGTGGGCTCTAATCCAAATAGGTTTAATGTACATATCTCGCAAACCGTCAAAGCCATATCAACCAATCTTGCTCAGAACAAGTATTTCTGCCAAGTCCTAACATAGCGGTAAAAGGAGTGAAATCGGATAATAACCTCGCCTATCTCCCATACAAAGGTTATGTTGAAAACTACTAAAAGTGCGGTAACTCGCTGAAGAATCATCTCAGATATAGTACATACATAAGGGATGCATAGAAATTGGTGTAAAATTTTGGCAATGGAAGTGGCGCCACTGACTTTTAGATGAAATGCGATTTCTAGGGAACCGCTGTACCAATTTTAACCAAATTTGGTTCATGACATTATGTTTGCATCCTTATATCACATTGTGAAAAGGGGATAATTGGATTACAACCACGCCTATTTAGCTTGTAATACAATTCTAAATTTCAACTTATTCTTTCAATTTATATATAAAACAAGCTCCAATTAAAGTATTGGAATCAAACTTTGTACAAATAGCGCCTATCCTGAAGGCGCGAATCGTATCGTGAAGATGCGTAAAAATGATGGAAATCGAGAAATAACTTTTCAAGCTGTAAACACTTTTCAAATCTGCATGATATCTTAATGAAGTCCTCTAGTACCTTTTCGTGATAATAGTGTGCCCTAATGTCAAAAATTATGATAATAGTGTAGATACTTCCTAACCCCCATTTACCTTATATACGGATTTTCAACCACCCGGTAGACTTCATACTGTATATTTCGGTCAGTTATGAGTTATCCCTGTGAAATTTAGAGCGCTTCTCGCTCTGATGACAGCGCAGCAGTGTGCCTACATGGATGAAATCGGGTAAATACTTCACCTAGCCCACATGCACCTAAAATAAGTATTTCAAACATCCGATTGGCTTTAAACGGTATATATCGGTCAATATGTAAAAAGTTTCCCAAATTACTAGCCCAGTAATGATTTCCAGCTTTACAGCTGACTTCAAAAATTTAGATTGGTCAATATGTGTGATATTTTAATGAAATTAAGTGGATATGTTTTCTTAAACATAATGTGGTTTCGTGCTAAATATGAATTAAATCGGACTAGACCATGGTCTAAGCCGCTTATTCCTATCGTAATGATTTCCCTTTCTCTATTTAAATCTTTCCTTATATACCTAATATATTTACTCAAGCCACTTTGGTTGAGTTTATATCGCATAAATCGCATTTGAACAAATTTGGTTGATTTTAATATAAATATTTCGAACACAAAGCAAAATATAGTAATAAAAGCACGTTAGTCTATGACCTGTAATATGACGTAATAAGATACTAAATATGATAGTAATCCAATCACAATATTTGTCGAATAATGAGTTTTATGTTTGTCGAATTCTTACGCAAAGTATAATTTAATATAAAATTTTGCCAGCACCTGGAAGCATTTCCCTTCCTTTGATTCTTGCATATTGAGAGGGTAAAAAATGTTCGGTTACACCCAACTTAGCCCTTCCTTACTTGTTTTAGAAAACTTTTTTATTTGCTATGTTTTTTTTTCTTATTAACTTTCACCCTTACAGAGGACACAGTAAAAAATGTTTGTGAAACCCAAATCTGAAACATTCATATTAGATGATAATACAAACAAAATCTATGAGAGAACTTAGGAAACGTTATTTGTATTTAAAGTAAGATACAACTTTATACCACCTAAATTGTCCTTTGGATTTTTAATTTTATTTCAAACATTGATATAAATTAACTCGTATTTATTAAAATACGTTTGTCTAAAAATCACTTGTGGGACTTGTTGTATGAGATATTTCTTTAAAATTATCTCATTTTCGATATTTCATATTTGAGAGTAAATATATATATAACATCATCTTCCTAAATCATTATATTCATAATAATTTCAAATTATTAATTGCAAAATTATATTAGTAAACCTAATAATATATATTTTTCCATACCGTTGTTTTAAGGGGATACATTCTTGAGGTTTATAACAATCACTTCCAACTGCCGGAGCTCGGACCAATAGGAGCAAATGGGTTAGCTAATCCTCGCGATTTTCAGAGTCCTGTTGCTTTGTTTGAAGACAAGGATGAAGGTTCGTATGCAAATACTTAGAGTATGAATTAATTCGTTTTTTTACATAAATTGCATATGCTATTGTAATCTTGAATTTATAACCTTTCGTTATGAATATTTATTAATAATATTAAATGTTAAATATAATATGTTATTTAATCTTCAGTTTTATTTTACTTTTGATCTGCACCACCGCTGAAAAATCAACTTTAAATAGTGACAACAGTTCTACCAAATATCCTATAGTTCTTCAAATCCCGCTTTTATCATATCTGGTTCTCTTTCACTACATTTCTTTTGATATCATTTTTCTGTTGTTATTTAGAAGATCTCTTGAGAAAATGATTTTATTTATGAAATTACAATAAACAACTTTTAAAAAATGCATAACAAGTTACTTTTTGGATAATATAATTTCAGTCTTAGAATAGAGCATATATTTCTAGATTTACATATACGAGGTGGGTTCAGAAAGGAAATGTTCTTCGACTTTATTGATTCTTGCCTCAAGGTCAGACGGTCAATAAGGAGTACTACAAAAAAACCCCCCAGATTTGTTTAAAAACAATTCATGACTTTTACTCACTTTTGCTCACACTTCGTTGCTTGTTCTTGAATTCTTGTGCAAAAACAATACTATAACGATGTCCAAGTCTCCATATTCGTCAGACATGGCTCCGTGTGACTTTTACCTATATACGAAAATAAAAAGAACCTTAAAGGCCGGCCGTTTTAAAAGCATAGATGACACTAAACGCCCATCGCTGAAAGAGCTAAAGGTTATCCCAAAACCGAGTTTAAGAAGTGTTTCGATGATTAGAAGAACGCTGGCAAAATTGCATAATATCGCTTGGAGACTATTTTGGAGACAAAACATTAATGTAGACGAATGAATAAATATTAAAAAAAAAAAATTCTCGTAATTTTTTGAACATACCTCGTAAATATACGAAGGAATAATAGATTATGCAATGAGATGAAACAAAAAATCGTGGTTATGCTGTGTGCTCTAAATTCATAATACCCAAAATATTGTTACGTTAAAGTAATAATTAATGTGTAGTAGATTTCATCACAAACTTCCTTTTATGGCAACATAAATTTCTCTTTTTCACTACTGTTTTCAGAATTCTCAATGCTGCCGAAATTGACGTTCCATAGTAGAAAAGTTTATTTTAAACAAATAAGGAAGTGCTAAGTTTAGGAGCTGCTGCATATTATACACTCTGTCAATTCGAAATAATTATTGGCAGGAAAATATTTCCGTATTGAAATTCACTCCATGCTATAGAGAGGTATATACTGAACCAAAAGTTTTTACTACCGAATCAAACAATGTTTATCGAATATTCTCACCTGGTTTCATTGAGATATCTTGCGTCATTTAGATATATACGGTATAAAGTAAACCAAAAGGACGAGATTTATTATATTCATTGCATTCACAGTTTGTGGGAAATTTCACGTATGTCAACTTTATCCAATATTTGACACTTAAACTGTGAGCACACAAAGTTAGTTCTATGGCAAATTAGTTTTTAATTCCAAAATAGAAATGTCTCTTTACGTGGCAACCAAAATACAGTGAACGCCTCAGATATAAATGTGTACTGAACATAGCCGCTAATTATTCTTGTTACTACGTATAAATATCTACCGACATTTTTTTTTACAATTTTACTATAGGCAGTGACGGAGAGGATGAAGATATCCTAAAAATGATGCCGTTGATGCAACGCTTATTTTAGCTAATCGTATCCAATTAGGCATACCAAATTCTTCGCAATTGGTCAATAATGTCCTTCCCAAATTTGGCAGTGATCGCATGCGACAAATGCTGCGTACAGAAATCTTTGAATTCAACTATATCTTATCCTTAATCAAGCAGGACATTGTTTTCCAAAACAAAAATTTTGTTCCACAATTGCCAATCAATTTTCATCAGAAGATGACACTTTTCATTGCACTGAAATTTCTTCGGTATTCAAAATTTATGCATTGGACTGAAACTCCTTGTACCCAAATATGTCTTCCAGATCATTGCAGAAAAGACAGATTTTAAAAATTATACCTAAAAATTCAATTGCTTAGAATTTTATAGCAAGTAATTTATTTTGATATTACTTTCTGTTGATTCACCGTCTTGCACGGCACCTACTCCCGTCGAATTCTGCCAAACTCGCGCCTTTGTATAACATCTGTCTTGCCTTTAACTAACGACAAATCCATCTCTAGCTGGCGTGCTTCTAAAAGCCGTTCAAAATACACCTGCGTAGTTAGTTTTCCAATTGAACGATTGTCACGCATGGAAATCATAAGTTTCTGCTGCTCCCAATTACTCCATTTTCTGTACGGTGCTTTGCGTACACGCCTCGGTTTAGTCTGAAAGAAATATTTTGCAGTATTTACTTTTTTTTTACAATTTTAATAAATATTTTAGTATTTCGGACAATTTTTCTTCCGCCGGATTCCAATCTACAAATATAAGTAAAGCCAGCTGATCAGATATACCAGTTTGCGACAATATATAAACACGTTTAACACAGCGGGAATAGTGGTAAATTTGTTTTTCATGTAAAACCGAAAAGAAATAGATATCACATCGGTACATGTGGGAAAATTTCCACCTGGGAAACACGCTAGATAACATTTAACTGTGAATAGCATAATTGAGTATATGAGGGAAATGGAAAAAAATAAGCGGACTCACTAATCCATATCTACATCAATCAGAAGGACGGAAATCATTATATTGAGAATATGGGAATTAGGGGAACGTATGAACCGATTTCATCACTATTTAGCACCAATCTGCATAACCAAATAAAATGTTTTCTTAATGCCACTAAAATATCTTACATATTAATCGACGCATGCATCATAAATTCAATCCTAAAATGTCGTTTATGAGGCTATACGAAGGTTTGGATGGATTCCATTTATTATTGACGATAGACCACATTGTGCTCGGGAAAACATGTCCACTTAATTTCATTATAAAGGAAATATGTTAATTAAATTTTTTTTAACAAATATATATGGTATGAAATCTAGAATAACGCAAATCATTATCCATCGATTTTATTAATTTTTAGCACCAGAAAATACACTCACTTTATTAAATTTGCAGTATGATTTTCAACATTACCACAGATAGGTGTGTTAAATACCCCATTTTCACATTTTCACGTATAACATATATAACATATATACAACATATAGGGAAATTATAATCAAAATTACAAAAAAAAAACAAGGGAAATATACAAAAACTAAATGTTCAGCGTACATTCTTGAATGATAATTGTTATTGCGAATGGATCTATATTACCGAATTTGGGTTCCGAAAATATTATTACTATTATTACCAACCTTTTTTGATAGCAGCGAATAGGGAAAAATCAAACAACTTATATTTTATTACAATGTGTGATGATGTGGATTTCTGTCGTTTTTACGACTGCCTCCCACAGACCACAGACCAGAAATGTGGAGATCGAGGGGATATAAATCCTCCAAGTCAATTACATTATTGAAATAGTATGCGTGAACCTAGTTGGGATGCTTTTCACTAAAAAAAGATTGTGAAAATGCTTCATCTCATTCTTGGCACCCGTGAAGTTCGGAACGCTGCCTGACCAGCTGCAACTTGGTATGCCACGAGTGACCATAAAGCGTTTGAGAGTATTAAGAAAGGAACCGGTTGAGAAGTCTTTCACCAGTCCCATCCATACAGCATTTGTGGCGAAGCATTCGAAGACGCTGACGCAGCATTTTTGAGGTGCTTGTTACGCGTTTTGAGTTTGAAATGAAATGGTCCACGGCAGATCAAGTGCGCTTTTATAGTTAGTCTTATTTATTTCCAACGATGGTATGGTGTCAAGGGCAACACCATTTAAACAAGTGCGCAAATGCTGAAGTTTGTCAACCCGTGTGAGGTCGCTGTTCTTATCAATGACGGAACTGAACATTGAATAGAAATTTATCTACTCTATATAGGTGCCACTGAATTTGGGCAACTTTAATAGCGGCAAAAGTGAACGATTGATATTCACTATGATAGATTGGGATTCCTTGTTATTCTTCCTGAATGTAAAGCAATGTTGAGAGGCGCTACGTTTTTTTATTTCGCGTTGTCTGCAAATTTCAAATTTACCAATTTTTCATCAAGTTGAATAAGTAAATCACTGCCAATAGAGTCAAAATCATGCTCTTTCAAACTTCTGTGGGCAGTTAAGAAGTTTGAAACCAGTTTGTTTAATGAATCAATTACTGCCGCAAAAGCATATTCATCCATCCTTTGCAACCCCTCCGAGTTCAAATCTGTATCCATGCATTCAAGTCGGTGAAACTTAGTTTGTGTCTTCTATTTCACAAAAGTCACCCAACCGGTAAAGAAATGCTGACTCTTGGGCTCTGATGAACGACATCTCAATTATTTTTTGATTCAATTAAAAAAAACGATGTTAGGTTATCAGCGCGGTAACGTATAGTCGATAAATAAGGGAGGCCAAGGGTTCTATCTTGAATAGGGATTCAAGCGCATTCCAATCACATTGATCCCTCTTAACTGTGCCTCTTTGAGGGCCTTGCTCAACAGCGTGGGAAGTGGTTCCACATCATCTTCATACGATATGTAGGCCGAAATCAAGAAAAATCCGCCTACGCCGCCCTCTACTTTGGCTGTGATAACGTTACCATCACTGAAATCAGGCAAGAGAAAAAATTTTTATTCGTTTCGTGCTAGCTCTTCGTCCTCAATTCGGAAATGCCTTTACTGCTCAACCACGGCTTCTAGCTCTGAGCGACATCGACTCCGTCCCTTTTTAGAAAGAACAGTAGATTTGAGGAAGCCGCCTTTTACGTGTTATATGTTCATTTGAAGAAAATGAGGGTCCAAGCGTTTATATGTAAGGTTGCAGTTAAATAAGCGTTTCCCAAGAAGCATTACTCTGAGGCTCCTGCACTACACGCCATTCCGATATCTTTATTTATGTTTGATTTATCTATTGGGAAATGAAAGAAGCTGATAGAATTCAAATTTTTTTTATATGGAAAACACGGGAAGTTGTAGTCCAATTTCGCCCATTTTCAAACTGTCATAAAGATGTCAGGATAATGTAATGCACCAAATTTTATTAAAATTGGTAGTGTATTTGCTGAGATTTGAGATTTCACTTAAAGTTTGTGATTCCTGCCCTATGGCCTAATTTTTACAGTTCACATGCAGCTCTTCCTTACCCTCCGTACTCTAAAATTTCATGCTTCTCATCTTTAGCAAACTCACTTTTAGTGTTTTCTACACAACCTTTGTAAAGGGGGTGGGCGTGGTTATTATCCGAGTTTACCTGTTTGTATACCACATACTGAGGTGGTAGATAGAGATATTTCCAGTAAGTTTGGTTAATGTAGCTTCAGTAGTTGAGGAGATATATATATTTAACCTTTTAGGAAACGGGCGGAATTTAATTTTGTAGCATAATTTGCGGCTTTGTTATAACACTTTGTAGGTTTTTGATTCATGGTATTTTGTGGGCGTGGCAATAGCCTTAAGGAGCTGGTGTTGCATCCTCTGCCAAAGGGAAGTGAACAAAGACATGAATGAATGAAATATGAGTCCCAAAAATTAATCTCCAAAAATGCAAGAGAGAATATCATAAATATTGAAAATTTAATCATATAGTTAATTGTCTATCTAAAAAAGTCTTAAGTCTAGTCTTAAGAAAGTTTATGATGATAAATGCCTGATATTTTTCAACACAATTACTAATCTAACTATTTGACTGAATTGAATTTATAAAGTTTTATCATCTTTTAAATACTTATCCAAATAATCTAGAAATTTTTTTCATACTTATGGATTTTTTATACATGCATATATCAGATTTAGGCTAAGTAATTATAAGCATAATAATAAAGAATTACTTTAATCTCAAACAGAAAAGCGAGCGCATGCGATTTTTCTTGATCAGTATATTTCTTTAACGACACAAGAAATTAAGTTTTTCGTTCTTAGAATTATAATAATTATTATATTATATATTTATATAATTGTTCTAAATAATATAATTATTAAGTTAAAAAAATTGCAATTCATAAATTCAGTTTGGATGATTCCTTCTTCCTTCCTTCATATTCTATCATAACATTAACCATATATATCTATATAACATACCTATATATATATTTATATCTATATAGATAGAACTATACTTTTGTTTTTCTCAAACTTTTATGATAGAATATGAAGGATGTCAGTCATCCCAACTGAATTTATAAATTGCAATTTTTTTAAACTTATTGGATATTTATTGTATTAACTTTATAGTATGAGTCCATTTAATTAAACAATATTCTATACTAACGACACATGAGAAGACTTTAAAGTCACAGATTCCTTAATGTTCTCGGAGATCCTTCTTATAAATATAATTTAGCAAATGATTTTGCAAGAATTAAATCGATGTACTTAAAGAAGGAGAGCATGGAGTTAAAATAAACTCCGAGTATTT
This sequence comes from Bactrocera minax, assembly GCA_021498325.1. Taxonomy (NCBI): domain Eukaryota; kingdom Metazoa; phylum Arthropoda; class Insecta; order Diptera; family Tephritidae; genus Bactrocera; species Bactrocera minax. The sequence goes on along the minus strand of JAKEEE010000042.1, from coordinate 1,587,357 downwards.
TATTTTATTTATTAACCGGATTGATAGTCATTTCGGATTATGAAGTAATATAAAAAAAATTTTGTGTTTGGTGTTTTAAGTTTTAGACCGATTTCATTCATATTCAGCCCTAAACCACATTATGTTTAAAGAAGCATGTCCACTTAATATCATTAAAATATCACATTGTCTGAATTTCATTAAGATACCCCACGGATTGACCGGTATATATGGTATAAAGTCAACCGGAAGTTTGAAGATCCTTATAAGAGGTATCTGGGCGCAAGGGAAGTATTGATCTGATTTAAACCATTTACGACATCACTCCACAATGTTATCAGGCAAAAATTTATTCTCAATTTCAATAATATATCTTACATATTGACCGATATTTTCATTAAAAAGTCAGCCACGGGCCAAAAGTTAGGTACTGGGTCAATGTGTTCGGAATCTGGGGCTTGAAAAGTTATATTCCAATTCCGAAAATACTTAGACGTGGGATAGTATACCCTAAAGGCACTCTCTGTGTAAAGTTTTGCCCCGATATCCTTATTGGTAATAAATTTAGATAATGTAAAGTAAAAGAATCATATGAAATTTAAATTTGTGATATATGGGAAGTAGGCATGGCTGATTTCCGAATTCTCCCATTTTCACACTGTAATATTGGGATGCAAATATAATGTCACAACCAAAATTTAGTAGAAATTGACATACTTCATGTATTGACTTCACATTAAAGTGGGCAGTGCCAAGAAATTTTTACAATTTTTACATCGATTCCTTTGACCCCTTAAATACCGTATTGGCTGTGAAATTTAATGCTTCTAATGTGTTTCTTCAGCGATTTAACGCACTTTTGATAGTTTCAAAAATTACCTTTGTATGGGAGCTGGGCGTGGTTACCACCCAATTTCACTTGTGTGAGGAGGTGCTAGAAAGACTTGTTCCGAGTGAGATTCGTTGATATAGCTTCAGCGGTGTGGGAGATATGCACATTAAACGTATTAGAGAGCGGGACTAAACCCACTTTTTAAAAAATCAACCCATAGATCTCTCGAATACTGCCTCTAGAATCTGTGTCTCTAAATCTTTCTACTGTGATTCCCTGTACCAAGGTCCAGTTTTATATCTTAGTATGGAGCTTATTATAACATTTTATAAATTTTCCTTTAAGGAGTTTGGTGGTCGTGACAATGGTCCAGTTCCATCCATTTGTATACCAATTGTATACAAATTTTAACAAAGAAATCTCAATTTTTGTTCAAGTTATCGCTTGCACGGACGTCCTTCTGTCCGTGACAGACAGTCACCCGGAATTCAACTCGTCTCGTTATCCGAATATTACATAAATATATAATTGTATACCTATCTCAATTAATTTTACGCGTTTTAAACAACCGTTGGGTGAACAAAACTATTATAATCTGTTGCAGCAAGTTGCGAGAGTATAAAAATCAAAAATATCAATCAGGTATGCGTATGAACATATTTTACATGTACAAGAATTTGTGTTAGTATTCGAAGTTTTTTCTCATAAGGAAACATTTTTACAATGAACTTTATTATTATTTCCTTTAATCTTTTTGAAAATAAGCTCTCGTATTTAACTCTTTCAAGGTACGCATTCTCGAAGTAAACTACGGAGGCATCATCTCTTTACAGATCCGTTGATAAGGGTAAAATTTTCGATTGCTAATGAAAGCTTTGGCGTATAGCTTTTTGAAGATTTCAAAAATGTCCAATCGATGGCGGATAACAAAATATTTATAGCCGAAAAATGATAAATATGAGTGAAATTTATACTTCATTCGTCATTCAATTGATTTATCATCAAATTTATAAAAATTAAAGTATATATAATGAGTTTATATTATGTAAGGAATTCACTAAAATAGAAAAAAAAATTTTATGTTATATATGTATTTTGAGATCTACATAAACCGTTTGCTCTGTGTTCCCAACAGTATACATCCTATAATCTGGCAACAAGTTTTTAGCTCTTTGAATTTTGTGCATTTTTTTATATAAATTCTTTGATTTTGTTCAATTTAATTAATTTTAGTTAGTGAGTTTATTGAGTGAAACGTTAGTGGGTTAAGTATTAAAGCTTTTGATGTTATATTGCCGTCTTTGAATTTCTAAACGTTGTAATTAGTTGTTGAGTACACTTGTTTTATATATTATATTATTAAATGAAAATTGTTTCTTTTTTTTCTTTTATTTATTTCGTTTTCCATCTTTATTCACAGCAATGTTGAGTGTTGATTTTTTTAGAAGCATCTATGACTTCTCACAACATTGTTTCTAACTGTGTTTTTGAACTTGGATTAGCAATTATTATTTTTATTGCTTTCATCTTTTATTATAATCCCACCCCACTCTCTCACCGCGTACTGCGCAAGGTCTGGTCCACTTTCAGCCAGTACCACAGCAGTTCGAACTGTAAGTCGTATCAACAGTATAATTATTTTTCAAGGTTTTAATTTTATGATGTTATGTCTGAATATTTAAAAATTATTTGTTAAAATTGTTTAATTATTCAAAAAGGACCTTACGATGTTACATATTTTTACTATAACCGCTTTTTGAATTTGTACGTGTTGTTTATTAGGTTACTAGTTTTTTCAATTTTAATTAGTTTAACGTCTTCAAAAAAAGTTTTATGCGATATACCTTAAATGTTATTAGTGGCATTATTTTAACTCCATTCTGGTTCCGAATATTTTTATACTCTCGCAACATGTTGCTAGAGAGAATATTCATTTTGTTCACCTAACGGTTTGATCAAAATATCTAAATTTTTACTCGAGTTATCGCTTGCACGGACGCACGGACAGAAAGTCACTCGGATTTGAACTCGTCTTTTCATCCTGATATTTATTTAATATATCTAATGTATATATATATATATATCTACCATCTACCATGCCCCCAAAATGTCAGTAATCGGAAACGGATAAAGTGCTATAACTAAGCAACAAATTAAAATGCAATCGTGTTATTTGGTACAGAGGATCCTATTAGGGCGGGGCATTTGTGTATAAAAACTTCTGTAATAGTGGGCATGGCCCCGCCCGCAAATTGGTTTAATATACACATCTCATAAACCGTTACAGCTATACCAATCAAACATTTTTCTCATATACTGAAAAAATTAGTGAAATCGGATAATAAGCACGCTCGCATCACATACAAAGGCTTTGTTGAAAACTACAAAAAGTGCGTTATCTCGCTGAAGGAACACGTCAGAAACATTAAATCTTACAGCAAATATTGCACGAAAGGTTACATAGGAATCCGGGTAAAATTTTGGTGATGGGCGTGGCGTCGCCCACTTTTAAGTGAAATCCATCTCAAGAAAGCCTTAACCAATTTCAACAAAATTTGGTACGTAACATTATATTTGCATTCTTATGTCACATGTTGAAAAAGTGTGAAATCGGATAAAAACCACGCCAACTTCTCATATAACACAATTTTAAGTTTCATCTGATCCTTCCACTTTAAAATAGATAAATTAAGCATCAATTAAGACATTGGAATCTTGCATTGGCTTTCACGAATAGTACGTTCAAGATATGCTATCTACTGCGTAAAAATATTTGAAATTGGTATAAAACTTTTCAAGCCGCCATGTACCCAATATATGGACCTCAGTGCCTCTATATTACTTTTTACTTACTTACTTACTTTTTTTCCCGGTATTTTATACCACATTGCGGTCAATATGTAAGATATCTTAGCATTTAGGTGCACGTGTAATATTAGCTATACTATAGTTTAATATCGAAAATGTGTGAATCGGTCAACGAATTATCCCCTATACTACATATTATGATTTTCTCTATTCTAGCAGACTTTATGCCGAATATGTCGGTCACTGTGTGAGTTTCTTTCACAAAGTTGCGCGAAAACGTGTTCCCTAATATACTTGAATAATGAAAAGAGTTAATGTGATCAGTGGAGATCTTCCTCTATCCCAAAAATGACCGATATAAGAATTCCCATTTTCCATCTGACTTTAAACCGTTTATGTTGCGTTATATGTGTAATATTTTTATGAAATTAAGTGGGTACGTTTTCTTAAACACGATGTGATTTCGCGCTAAATATGAAGGAAATCAGATCAAAGGATCAAAGGATCATCAAAGGATCTAGATCATGGTCTAAATCCCTTACCTTGGTATCACGTATATATCATTTGAGTTAATTGTGTTGGTTTTAATATAAATATTTCGGACACGAAGCAAAATATAGTAGGTAGGTATATTAAGTTTTTAAGTAATTTTTTTGGTTGTTACTATACTTGCAGTTAGCCAGAGATTTAAAGTACCATAAGGAGGTGAAAGTGAAAGAAGAAGTGCCAGAAAAAAGGAATCACTCTATAATATTTTTAATACTATAAAAGCGACTTTGTTACGCTCATATCATGTTTCTCAGCGAATGAAACACATTTTGGGAAAATAAAGTTTATTTTGATGAGACAAAAATAATGCTATATCAATTCTATATAATGTATAATGCTATATAATGCTATTTCAATGCTATATATGTATGTCAATGGTACCTAGCAGTTCTGCCAAGCAAATATTTCATTCCGACAATGAAATTTGGGAAGTTAAGTGTATTGGACGGGGAGGCTTTTTGAACAAAGGTGTTCGTGGAGGCCAATTATTCAAGATAATATGAAAAATCTAATTAAATTGATATCCCAATTATATCAGGATAATGATCTCCAACCCAAGTCCTACATATGAAAGTCGTGGTTACTCGTGCCCAAAATCAAGGGTGAGTGACCCAATCGAAAACTTATGGTTACATTTGAAAAAGAAAATGGCAAGAAGATGTCCTTGAAATAAAAACAATTTAATAGAGTGTAGAGTGGGAGAAAATTCTTTTGCAATATAACCTAAACATAAACACATTAATTTGATTTGAATTTGAAATTTTTCGAAATGTGAAAAGAATTTTGAGACAGCGTCGATATGATAAGTCAAATTACAACTTCTTTATATATAACTATGTACAAAAAATCTATTTTAACTTAATATTTGGTATTTCGGCCCTTAGTGAATTCTGTTTTCCACATTATAAACTAAAGAAATTCCATTTCACTCTTGAATAGCATTGATTAAAGCAGCTTAGTTTGTTGGGCTCCGTTTAGACAATGTTTTTTTTAAACTACCACAGTTTTTCATTGGTTTAAATTCGTAGCTCTGGATAGGAATGTCGATAACTTTGGTGGTTTCGCACAACAAAGGTTCGTGCTTTGGGTAAAAGTTTTTATACAGCTTGTATTTAAGTTTTCTTGAGTCATAGGGATCAATAAACCCAACTTATTTGCGCTTCAGGTCAATTCACTTTTTAAAATGACTATGTAATAAATACTCATTTCATTGAAAAAACGAGGCACTCCCCAAAACTTAACAGGAAGCTTGTTAAGCTTTACTATTGGGTATAATATGCTTTTGCAATTATTATACAATTTGTTTGGTTTTCTCTAAACCTGTCCTGGTCATGATGAATATGTAGTACATCATAATTGTAGTTTCATCACGAAATATAATGTCGTCCTAATATTCTGCCAGCTTGTTAACATTGGGTTCATACAAGTTTCAGAATTCAGTACAGAGAGCAAAGATTTTTTCATGACCATTTTCAATGAGTATTTATGTGTTTTTACAAATTTTCTGGCGGTCCCGTGGAGTACTGTCTTTCCACATTCGGCTTCCAAGAGTGGTGTCAACTGTCTCAAACTTTTTTTGTGATTATAGTTAACATTTTTAAGCAGTTTATAAGTTTTGATGTTCTGCCTCCTGAGTGCTTTAGTTCTAAGCGATTTGCTTTTTCAGTCAGGTTAATTACATTATAAATTGTCCTAAGTTTAAATGAGAACATTTCAGATAATTTTTTTATGTGACGTTCGTTTATGGTAGTTAAAATAATCCAAATGAAAAAGATTTTCCGCAATTCTCTCATAGAAACCTTTGTCCTTATGGCAAAAAACTTTGATAGCCGAATTTTTCACCAGTCACTTGGTGACAGGTCCGAACTATAAAGTGGATGTAAAGCATCTCCCAACCAATCTCCTGAAGCTTCTGACGAGTCACTATAGATGTGTGTGGCTTAGCGTTGTCCTGATAGAACACCATCCTCTCCTATTGGCCAAAGTTGGCCACTTCTGGGCGCCTGTTTCCTTCAGACGGTCGAATCGTTGACAGTACAGGTCCGAATTAAGAGCTTGGCCGCAGGGGAGTAGTTCATAGTAGATGATTCCTTGCTAATTCCACCAAACACATAGTAAACCCTTCTTGACCGTCAATCCTGGCTTGACCACAGGTTGCTTCGGCTCACCACTTCTCGACCACAATCGTAAATCGTAAACCACAAGCATAAAAAGGACATATATCGACATAAACAGATTAAAGTCAGATCGAAAGTCCGAAATCACTATACTGGGGCTAGAGGAAGGAGAAGTAGACAACATTTACTTTTGGCAATAAACTAAAGTATGCTCGTGAACATATATCCACAATTTAACGCATAGAGTCTGTTATAATAACGATAATCACTATATGTAGTACTTAGGGTAATTCGTAGATCGATTTCACTCCTTGTTGCCACCAAACCATAGTGTGTGTAAGATTACGCGTTCATTTTATTTTGCCAAGACATCTTACTTATTGGTATGAGTTGGCATTTGAATTACTCCGCATTGCAATCACTACTAATTATACCAAATATTGAAAACTACAGACTGGTGACAAATGTGAAATTATTTTTTCTGTACGGACTCTACCATTTTTAAAAGCATAATAAATGGACAAAATGGAAAACACATGATTATAATATAAAGAAGTAACGAATGCAGCGGAACATTTCATATTCTCGCAATTTGAGGGAATTAATAGAGGGGAAATATTTTCAGGTGTGGGTAAAACTTCATAGTACATTAAAAATTGTTATAAATATATTCAATAATCGTTATTCGGAGAAATTGTGAATTGACTACAAATATATTTGGGATCTTATTAACTTATACTAAATGTCACAATATCTCTCAGAGTTATTACCACCACATTTTGTTTCATATCCGAGATATTTAGAAACAATATTGTGATGTTGATATATTGAAAACAACCTAACTAACGCAAATCACTTAATTCATCAAAGGAACGAAAATCGATATATTGGGTGTATGAGGAAAAAGTAAACTGGAGGAGCGGAAATCATTATATTAGGGATATCGCGCCCAGTTCAAGGTCTGGACCTAATTCAGTCATATTTAACGCTAAGCTATATTGAGGTCGAAAACAATATGAACGAAAGGAAAGTCGAAAATTACTATAATAGGTATATTGGGGTTAGGGGTAAGTTTGGACTGATTGAGCTTACTTTTGGCATTGAGATTACGTATATTTCCACACAAGATAACTCACACATGGATCGATACATTCGGTATAATGTCCACTAGAATAACAAAGGGGGTTGGGGTAATTCATGAACCGATTTCACAAATTTTTGGCACCAATCTATGGCATATCAAAGATTATACGTTCACTTAATTTTGCTATTAACAGCATAAAATCAATTTCAATCAATAAATTTAGAATTACTGAACCGATGTTTTCCATTCTTATCACCAGTGCACATTATTATTACGAAAAGGGTCCTTCTGAATTTCACTAACACTTCTTATTGAGAACCAATTTTTTCGGTATAAAGTCAGTCATTAATACAGAGATCCCCATATTCGGTATCAGAGGTCTTGAAAAATTAAGGTCCAATTTCGACCATTTCCAGATGGAAAGTTATGGTCTACAAAAAGGCACTTGTACGAAGTTTTATTCCGGTATTTTTATTGGTGCTTGCCCCATCTATTAGTCCAATTGTGTGCACTGCTGCTGCAATATGAAGATATTAAGATAATGTTATAAGTATATTATAATGGAAAATTATGAATTCGCTCAGCTAATCACAGTAGAAAATACTTAACTCAAACATTAACTATAATAATATTATTATATTAATAAACATATATATAAGTAAATGTATATGCTTTATTTAAATCCATTTTTCAAAAAATAAAGACATATTCTGCATATAATCGTATATACTAGTTAAATATACAAGCAAAATTAATGATATTTTGCTTTTGTCGATCCCAACTGCTTAATGTAAATAATGAAGCATCTCTGATTGATTTTAAATATTACATAAACAAATAAAGTAAACACTGAAGAATTTTGATTTCAAAACTATTAAAAATTAAGCACCAAAAAATACTTCCCACTTATAGAAGAATGAGCCAATAATATCAGAAAAATCATTATTGATGCTGCCCATTTGCTGGAGCTTTTCAAATTCCAGTAAGTGTAATATAGAAAAAAGATTTTAGACAGATTTAAAGATTTAAAGATTTAAACATGAACTTTCGGTGTTTTTTGTTTTAATTAAAACAAAATTTACTTCGATATAAGTATTATATATAGCATAACACAATAAATTTACGTATAGAAGGCTATCGACTGATGGTTGGCCACGGAATTTTCCGCAGATAAACTCAAAGGTATTATTATCTTACGATCCGTGCTTTAAACACATTTTTATAGTTTTCATCCACAATACATTGGTTGCAGAAGATTAAAAAACCAGCATATAAATGAAAGAAGGAACGAATTTATTTGTGCTTTTTAAACATATATATATATATTAATGATCCCAATACTAAAAACATGCATGAAAATCTGTTTTAACTTTCGGTTATAATTTTTGTTTAGATTTCCAGATTATATGCAAGTACCAAGGACAGCTTTTTTCTGCTAAACAATCTCATTCGCCATTTGATGTTGTAGCTTGGCATGGAACTTACGTCCCTTTCAAGTACGATTTGTCAAAATTTATGGTAATAAATTCTGTCAGCTTTGATCATTGCGATCCCAGCATCTTCACGGTTCTCACTTGCCCAAGCTTTCGTCCAGGTACTGCTATTGCGGACTTTGTAATATTTCCACCAAGATGGGCGGTACAAGAGCATACCTTCCGGCCGCCATATTATCACAGTAAGTTAATCTCAATTTTTAATTTATGCAAAAGTAATATAACAAATGTAATGGAAATAGGGATATACAGAAATTAAACTGTTAGGTAATAGTATATAAATAAAAAGTTAGAGTATTTTAATTGAGATTATTTTGAAATAGCTCAACAGTATTAAAATATGAGGCAAATTAAAAGTGTTGCAGGAAAAAATTAATCCATATTATGAAAATAATATAATAATAAATAATAATAATATCGTATTTGTTTTTGATTTTTTTGTTCAAGGCGTCCTTCAATGGTACGATGTAGTGATTTTATGAAATCAGTAAACCAGTGATTTTCTAATTGTGGACACATTGTTAAGACTTTTGGACACAAATGGAATTAAAGGAGTTTGATGTATCATTGCAATATCATCAGATGTTGCATTAACTTTAAAAGAAACAGAATGTTGAAAAATACAGAATCTTAAAAAATTTCCAAATTTGTAAAAGAGTGTTGACGTTCTGAAAAAACAAATTATCATAAACTAGTAAGGAAAAGCTAAGTTGGCGCTGGGGGAAGCTTTTTACTGATTTCCTTTTATTTTGACTTTAAACTGAAGAATGCCCGAGAAAATTGGTCGAGTGGTTTCTCAGATATTTATATTGTCAATTTCATATGTAACCCTCCTGTATCATCCTTACTGTGAAATTTAATGGTCCTGACTTGTTTAGCGAGTTAATGCACTTTTAGTGGTTTTCAATATAACCTTTTTAAGGGGTTGGGCGTGATTATTATCCAATTTCACTATTATGCAGCGTTGGAGGGAAATATTCCCAACAAGTTTGAGTCTTGGTAGTTTTTGGTCTTGGTAGAAAGTTCAAAACTTTTTGGACCACAGATGCTCCTCCATTCTGTGATCGTCTATACCAATTTTCATTTGTTGTTTAATTTGTGGCTTACTTATGGTACTTTTCAGTTTCTCACTTAGAGATATATTGTGATATTTTTTTTGGCAAGATTCGATTTCGCCTATTTGCAATATCAATCCTTTCAGATTGCCAATGAACACATGTAACAAGATCTAAATTTTTACTCAAGTTGTCGCTTGCACGGACAGACAGACATTCGGAATTTCGGAATCATTTTGATATATATAATCTATCTCGATTAGGTTTAGGTGCTACAAACAACCGTTAGGAGAAAAAACTATTATAATCTGTACAACTTAAATTAATTACGACTAGGGTCTTTGATGGTTTATTTTACAAAAAATTACATAAATAACAAAATTCAACAAACCATATAAATCTACATGAGAGCCAGAGGGATATACAGGGTTGTCCAAGCCCACTTAAGTTTAATTTTGTTATGTTATGTATTACAGTTAATCTTCTATTCGGGTGAAAGGTGACGCTGGAAAAGAACTGAAGAAGTTCTTTATGGTGCCGAAAATTCTTAAAGATTGAATTAAACATAATCTCGTACTTTCGATATTTGTCCTATACAATATATTCCTATCAACATAGGATGAGCAATAGGTACTTTACTTTCTCAGCACACTGCTGGTGAATAGCTCCCATTGATGGTAGGGATACTACGTCATTTTGTAATTCCTCTTGAAAAATGTATTCCTCACTATAATAACTACATCATATTTATAGGCAATCATTTGGTAGTCAAGTTTCTAAAGATTAGAATACCACATTGCGGAGTGCTTCTATTCACCACTGGTAATGCGCGTGAGTTCTCAGTCGCAAAAAATAGTAAAGATGAGATCCTTCGGATTGGTGTCGACCCAAAACTTATTATTAGCTACGTCTCATTAATATAGAGAAAGGTCAGTGAATTCTTTAAACTTAAGGGTTCTCTGCAGCGATGCAACAATATGTAGATGCCTTTACCATAACTTTAATGAATTTTTCCCTTATGAGCAGGTTAGTCTCCCTACAAGCCCCAAAAATTTGACGCAATAAATTAATCCCAAATGCAAATGCTTGTTTGCATGGAATTTTTATTTTACTTTTGGGATGACACCCATGAAAAGGAAAGTCTCATGAAAAATAAACTAAATAACACTTCTTTTTTGCTCTGATAAGTATTGTTCAGGATGTCTCTCTTGCGCTTGGTTAAATTTTAACTCTTTCGTTTTTCGTTGGGCAACAATTATTCGACAACAAGTTTAATTACAGATGTTATATTACTGACTTTTTCTACAGATATGAATGGAAGCTGGTTGGTGTTTTTTCTATTGGAATACTGGCTATTCAACTTTTTATCCGCAAATCTGTTTCCTAGAGAGTAAATGAAAAATTATCAAATTGAAGGTACTTTTAGAAGCTTTATATATTTCTGGAATTTCGTGCCTTTTAGTAGATTGAACTAAGCTTCAAGTGTTTCAGGTAAAGGACTTTTCTGCTTTATCACTTACTGCGTGAACCTTTGCCTCAGCGTTTACGGTTCGTTAGGCTTAGATGAGTCCACAGAGAAATTTGGTGCGAATGCGTAATTTTTATAGTAGAGTGACTTTTATCGACTTCTGATTAATTACCATCCGTCAAGCAGGGTAGCATATAGCTTTCCGTTCGTGAGGCTTTTGGAAAAAACTATATAATTCGGCAGATTACTCAAGTTGAAATCCTGTGGTCAGTGACGACTGAGGAGGATTCGTAGTTAGCAAGAGCTTGAATTTTATAATTTTTTAATCGTATTCACTACTCAATTGGCTGCACTTCAATGCAAATCGGCTCCAGTTTCATTCAGATTGTATAACGTCTTAACATATTATAAAAATTTTAATTCGTTTCGTTCAAACTTTATCCTCTTGCCCGTATTGCCAGGTACTTCTTAATTTCAGAGACTGGGTTAATGTTGTTATATACCTAAAAAATGAATCGAAGTTAAAAACGCTATTAAACGCTCGAAACATGTTGCGCAGAGTATAATAGTTTTGTTCAGCTAACCGTTGTTCGTAACGCTTAAAGCTATTCAAGATGGATATGGAATTATATATGTGTTATATATCAAATTGATCAAAATGAGGATACGAGTCGGATTCCGGATGTTTGTTTGTGTTTCCTCAGCCCGTGCAAGCGAAAACATAAGATATCTGTAAGATTGCCACGCCCACAAACTGCCGTTAATCGGAAAAATGCAAACTGCTTCAACTAACTCACAAATTATGCTACGAAAGCCAAATTTCTTGGAGAGGATCCAATTAGGGGATATGGTTTAAACTTTCTTGAATTAAGGTCAGGGCCCCAACGTAACTAATTAAGTTTAGTGAAAATATTGATTCGTTATAAAAATGGGGAAAATCGCATAATAACCACGCCCATTTCCCATACAAAAGCCATGTTCTAAACAACTAAAAATGGGATAACTATCCAATGAAAGACAGCAGTAGGATTAAATTCAATAAATTTATTCCTCAAAATTGTTAATTAACGAAAACCAATATTTGGACGAAATCCCATATCTCACCAACTAACCAACCGATTTGAACCAAATCTGTTTCCTTACTTGTTAAGAATTGAAGTTAATTCTGATTGAATTACTCTATTTTTTTAATGTACAGTTTCATTTATACTTTTAGGAAACTGCATGTCAGAATTTATGGGATTGATCAATGGTAAATACGAAGCAAAGGAGAATGGTTTTTTGCCTGGGGGCGCTACTCTTCATTCCATTATGACACCACATGGTCCAGATTATCAATGCTTCGAGCATGCATCTCGTGTAGAGCTAATACCTGAAAGGGTTGCCGACAATACACAGGTAATATGATTAAATTATCATAACACGTTTAAGTAACTTTTTACTCCTCTTGCAAAACCACTTTTTCTAATGAAAGGGCTTATTTTTTTTAAAATCTTTACAAAATTTGTTATTACGAAATTGGGATCGCATACTTCTGCTAAATTCTCCAAGTCACGAAGGACTAGAGAGTATATAAAAGTGGTACTATAAAACTGCTCATCTACAAAACACAAATATTCAATATGCACTTGTCAAAACTATAGTACTTATTGCGGAAGAAGGGAGTTAAGCAGATTTCCTACACAATTTTGCACCATTTAATATTCAGCGAAGTACCATTAACTTCCCACGAAATAACCTAATCATTTTATCCCAATGAGGGCCGCTCTTTAAACACGTCTCAACAGCTTACCAAGTATAAATTTTCCGAGCACTTTCCATCAAACAAATACTTAGTACTTAGAGTTCCGCCATTGAATTTACGATTTACGATTATCTCAAGACCTCCTAAGCGGATTTCTATTAGAAAGGGATTATAAAAGAGAACTTCCATGTTGAGGGGAAAATATCTTTATTATAAGCTCCTTGTAGGACTTCTCAGCACTTATCAGTTGCAAAGGATTAATAATTATAGTTTCCCTTTGAAGGGGTAAATAATAATAATAATTAAGTACTTTGTTAAGGGCAAGTAATGAATTTTTCTTACATATTATAATCATATCTAGGCCACAATTTAAATATTTTGTAAAGTATTCAAATAAAGTAATGCTATTTTCAAATCATACAATATTAAGCCGACAAAAATAATCCAATCAGTTCCAGATATGGATATCTTCATCTTCAGTATATGGGGGCTAGAAAAGCGTTGATCGATTTCTCCTTAATATTTTTACATTTTCGCTAACTGTTACCTTAATCTAAGGTACTAATTATTTCGATATCTTTACTGACGCTTGATATCTTTTTTAAATTAATTATTACAAGTAACAACTCCGATTATTGTGTTGTCGAGATGACTTTTTGCATTTAGGGTTGTCGTAATGAATCTATTTTTCATCGCCAGTCACAATGTAATGCATTTTTTTGAAGCGTTTAAGCAGCATTTCAGACATGTAAAATCGTATCTCAACGTCTCTTGGCTTCAATTCAAACACCCAATTTCCATGCATTTGAGTTTGAATGTATCTGGCTGCTTTTAAACTTTTGAAATGGCTGCTTGAGTGGCTCCCAAAGATTCTACAAGCTCTTTTTGTATTTGGCAATAATCTTCATAGAGTAATGCTTCCAGTTCCTTATCTTCAAACTTTTTAGGGACGGGATAGGATGTTCTTTGCCTTCCAAGCCAAAATCACCACTTATAAATCGTCCAAACCACTTGTGGCACGTTCTCTCAGCTAGAACATGTTCCCCATAAACTTCCACCAAAATGCGATGACTTTCGGTTGAGGCTTTCTTCAAATTAAAGTAGTGAAGAAAAACTCCCAACAAAAACACTTCTTCAGGCACAAAGTTCAACATATTTGAATGAAAAATAATTATTGTTGTTTACGCTTCAAAGGAATGACATATACTGAAGAAGACGCACAAGGACAGTAGCTTTCCAACGCATGTTCCGAATATTGGATCAAGGGAATAATAATCATATTACGCCATCTTTTGGCAAACCGCCCGAATATAGTTATTGACTTATATATAATATGTATGGTATAGTATGATCGCAGGTAATTAGTAAACAAATTATTTTATTAGAAATGTCTGAAAACAGATTATGCCAATTTCGGACTTAAATTAAATGCCTCGGAATGACTTCGATAATATTTTCTCTCTTGTTATAGCAGCTCTAAACCAGTGGTCGGCACTTCATAGCATAAATGTAAAAGCTAACTTCATACGTACATTTAAAACTGTTTTACATATAACATTGGCTTCGCTAATTCAAACTTTTGCCTTTGACAACTGTGCTGTATGCTTTTGTATGAAGACGTTTAGTTAAAAAGCTTTCGAGGCAAGCAAAGCAAAGTGAAGCAAAATATTTAGCAACACTCATGTTTTTATACTTCGATAATCCGCTGTTGCTATTTTTATTTTCCAGTAACATGTTGGAAAGGAGTACAATAGTTTTGTTCACCTAACGGTTGTTTGTAACAGCTAAAACTAATCGAGATAGACATACAGTTATATATATAAATATAAATGATCAGGATGATAAGAAAAGTTGAATTAGGGTGACTAAATGTCCGTCCGTTTGACGTGCAAGCGAGGACTTCAGTAAAAACTAATACAAAATAATAATACATATCTCCTAAACCAGTAAGGTTATATCAAACAAACTAACTCAGAACAAGTTTTTCTAGCACCTCTTCATATTCTGGGGTAATAACCACGCCCACTTCCCATACAAAGGCTATGTTGAAAACCACTAAAAGTGTGTTAACTCGCTGAAGAAACACGTCAGAAGCATTAAGTTTTACAGCCAGAATACTTAAAGGTTTCAAAGGAATCATTGTAAACATTGGACATTTGAATACACCATCACTTTTAACCAAATTAGGTGTGTGAAATTATATTTGTACTCGCGGCAAACATTGTGAAAATGGGCGAAATCGGAAAAAACCACACCAACTTCCCATATATCACCATTTTAAATTCCATATGATTCCTTCACTTTGCTAAATATAAATCATTTACGAATAAAGATATCGGAGCAAAGCTTTGCATAAAGAGTGCCTTTAAGGTTCGCCATCTCACATCTAAAAATTGTCGAAATCGGAATATAACTTTTTGAACTCCCAGATACCGAATATGTGACCCAATGCCAATATCTGACTTTTTACCGAAAATATCCGTAATTCTGTGAGATATTGTAATATACTTGAGGATTACCTTTCCATGATAATAATGTGCTCTTATGTCAAAAATTGGGAAAATCGAGTAAATACTTATTTACCCCCCCCTATTTCCATATACTTAATACACGGATTTTCACCCATCCGGTAGATTTCATACCATATATTACAATGAATTCATGAGATATCGTAATAAATTGGAGGATTATCTTTCCATGGTAATAATATGCTCTGGTATCAAAGATGGGGAAAATCGTGCAAATAACTTTTCAAGCCCCCAGATACTCAACATATGGACCTTTATACCGAAAATATCGGTCGATCTGTGAGATAACTTAATGTAATTCAAGGATTATCTTTTCCTAGTTATAATATGACGTGATCCCAAGTCTCAATAAATTCGGATCAATATTACCCCTAGCCCCATATACCTACTAAAAGAATTTGAAACATACGGTTCGCTTTATATAGTATTTTATGGTCAATGTACAAAATATCTTAGCACAATTAAGTGAATATATAATATTAGCTGTACAATGGTTTAATGCCGAAAATCATTAATGAAATTAATCAAATAATGCTGAAGTCAACGAATTGTACCAGATTTTTGTTATTCTAGTAGACTTTATACCGAATATGTCGGTCAGTATCAGCCATCTCTATAAAATTGTGTAGGAACATGTTCTCTAGTGTATTTGATTAATGTCAAAAGTTAATGCAATCAGTCCAGATCTTCCCCTTACTTAAATGCATTCGATATAACAATACCCAACTTTCCTGCTGCACCTGAGCTTAAGCCGCCGTTGGTCAATATATGTGATATTTCAATGAAATTATATCGTGGTCTCAGCTAATTATTCCTAATATAAAGATTCTACTTGTCTTTTCCTCATATATCTAAAATATCCTACTAAGCCACTTTGGTTGAGTTTATATCACATATATCATTTGAGTTAAATGGGCTGATTTTATCATAAATATTTCGGACACGAAGCAAAATGTAGTAATGAAACTAAGTGAGTCTACAACCTAACATAACATAAAACATAACATAACATAACATAACATTACCATGCACTAAATATGATCGTAATCCAATCACGGTTAGTCAAATAACGAATGTTTGAATTCTTACGCAGCCCTTTTCATTATAAAGTTTTGCGAACACCTGAAAGTATTTCCTCCTTGCACATTGCGAGATTACATGAGGCCCTTCATTACTTGTTAAATTGACTTCAGCTTATAATGCATATGTAAAGGGCATGAAAATTTTTCTATATTGGTTTCCCCGTATACACAGTTTTGATTGCGTGTGTTTAGAAAAGAAATTATAAGATTTCTAGTATCTGAAAACACAGGTAAATATATAACATACATTACAAGTGTTACTATTTTTAGGAAAACTTATTTACCTGAAGCGAGCGCTGCACATTCCACAGGAATTAATGATTTTTGGGAAACTTTGCTGTTTATATTAGTTTCATAATATTCCTGTATCAATGCTTTTTGTGAATAATTGTATTAATATGCAATTTAAAAAAAATTTAAGCAGAATATTTCTGTGCCATTAGCATGAATATAAAAAAAGTATATATTTTTATAATGGTATCGAAATTTTACCCGTTGTGATCCAAGAACGCAAGGATTGTACAATAGTCATTCGGCTATAATTGTGGATATCCTTTCCCCTCTTTGCAATGAATGCTTGAGATTGATCTTTTTATAAATATTTGTTGCTTTACACTTATTTTGAATTTCCTCTTTTTTACCTTCTGAAACCTTTTGGATATAATTTCAAGCAGTTTAGGATTTTGGTCTGTTGACGTGGCGATGTTGCTTTGGGGAGCGTTTGACCGTGAAGTTAACTTTTTACTTCTTCGCGTTTTAAAATACCGATCATATAACTTACCACACACATCCACCAGCATCACATCTCCGCCACCACCAAAATAAGTTGACTAAATGGTAGAGAATTGATTTAGAATCGGAATAAAAATAATGTATTGGCATTGTAGACGATTACCTACGGAGTGCTCTTAGAGGAATTCTTGCATATCCTGCTTGAAATTGTATCCAGCTGGTCCAGATAAAGTTTTGTTCTTGTTTTGCCAGCAACACAATTTGATATGTTTCACTTGTGCTAAACAGGAAGCGTTTTATGATCTTTAAAATATTCTGATTCCTTTCCTGGAGAATAATGCTTCAAATATTTTGAATGTCAAACTATGTGAATAATTAAGTCATTTTTAAGAGTTCAATAATTCATATCGATACATTTACTCACCATAAATGAATCCTGTGGAGTCGGTGTTGCGCTTAAGGCGCATTCGAGGAGGAGCCAGATTCGAGGTTTTCGTTCTGTTTAACCCACTCATTCACTTCGAACAAAGTTATAAAGGTTAATTTTGGAAGTATCTAAATATGGTATAACCCTTACTCCTGTTTTTTTCAAAGTTCAATTTTTTCTCGCAGTTTTGCTTTTGTATTCACTATTTCCACTGAATGGAAATTCTCTTCAAGTTCGCTATAGTTAGATTTCGCAATTCTTCTATTCCAACGCTGGTATTTGTATAATGGTAATCTGTACATTTATAAACGTGATTCACATAACAGGTGCAAAGTTGTTGTCTGTACAAACGCAAAAAACCGTTTATGGATTAAGGTTTAAGATGGTTACTTATTGATTGTACTGAATATTATATGTGCATTACGGGCACAAAGCTATATTCGTATGTATGTATGTATAAATTTAAAACAAACGTTGCACTTCACCTTAATATTACGATCAATTCACCACGTAAATTGATACCTGCGGCATCTGAGGGAGGGAAAATCCCCCAGCCGGTCAAGGACTCTTATGCTGAATGGGCAGAGGGAAGAATAACTTCAATCAAAAGGTACAGTGTGATAGAAGGAAGCGTCGCAAAACAGGCTAGCTGGGTGTTGCGATGGCATAGAACCACTCCTAGAGTAAACGGTCCTATGAAGAATTCCCATAGCATTAGCATTAGCATTAGCAACGACAGATTCAGTTGGCTTCTCGAATAGTGTCATTTCGGATAACCTGGGAGCCCTCATGATTCCGGAACTGTGGGTGTGTAAATGGGAGATTAAAAAACTTCCTGTGTGGTGTTAAAAAAAGACATTAACTTTTTCTGCTTTTCAGAATTTTTAACTAAAGAGCTCGTTTCGGCGCAGGCGAGCAGTGAACTTGGGGGATGTTTTTTTTTATTTTGCATCTCCGCAACGACCAAAATATGTTGCCTTTCGGGCGAAGCAAAGCGAAGTGAAGCAAAGTTTTTGGCAATACTCATGTTCTTATGCTTCGATAATCCGCTGTTGTTATTTTTATTATCCAGCCACATTGCTACAGAGTATAGTAGTTTTGTTCACCTAACGGTTGTTTGTAACACCTAAAGCTAATCGAGTTAGATATAGACACATATATATATATATATATACAAATGTTCACGATGAAGAGATGAGTTGAAATCCGAGTGACTGTCTGTCCGTCCGTCTATCTGTCCGTGCAAGCGATAACTTGAGTAAAAATAAAGATATTTTGATGAAACTTGGTACACGTGTTCTTTGTCATCGTAGGACGGTTAGTACTGCAGAGGGTATATAATATTTATTCCCTCAAATAATAATATATAATATATATTCCTCAAATACCGGGAAAATTAGTGAAATCGGATAATAATCATGCCCACCTTCCATACAATGGTTATATTGAAAATTGCGAAAAGTCCGTTAAATCGCTGAAGGAACATGCCAGAAACATTAACTCTTACAGCAAATATGATACGGAAGAGCTGTATAGCAATCGGCGTAAAATTTGGACAAAGGGTCCAAATTCATCATTTTTAGATGACATCTCATAGCAAAGTATAGTAATGAAGTTACGCGAGTCTATGACCTGTAATATAAGTTAATAAGATACCAAATGCGATTGTAATCCATTCATGGTTTCGTCTAATAATGAGTGTTGAATTCTTACGCAACATTTTTTAATATGAAGTATTGTCAGCTCAAGAAAGCTTCTTTCCTTTTTGATCCTTGCATATTGCGAGAGTATAAGATGTTCGGTTACACCAGAACTTAATTTTGAAGTGTTATTGTATATTATTATTATATATTGTATATTATATTACATTATATGTATATTATTATTATATTATTATTATATTAATTTTTGTTATTAATTGTGAAGTGTTATGTGTTATGTTGGTAATTATATTTTCATATAGTATCTAGCTTTGGAAAAATAAACAAAGTGTCATTAGTAGGAAAAATTGCTTTAATAAACGAATGGCGGAAAAACTCAACCCTATTTTTACAAAAATAAATGAAAAAGTAAAAAAAAACAACTAGGTAGTAGTAGTAGCGGGGATATGCTCTCTGGTGTTGGCATAACTTATGTTAAAAAGTGTTGCGGAAAAATTCAACATTCATTATTCGACGAAATTGTCAGTGGATTGCAATCATATTTGGTATCTTATTAACTTATATTATAGGTCATAGACCTATGTACTTTCAATGTTATATTTTGCTTCGCGTCCTAAATATTTATATCAAAATCTACCAAGTTAAGTCAAAAGTGATATATGCGATATAAACTCAACCAAAGTGGTTTAATAAATATATTAGATACATGAGGAAAAAGTCAACCAGAGAAAAGGAAATCATTACATTAATAATGAGCGGCTTAGACCATGATCTATACTGATTTCTTTCATATTTAGCGCAAAATCACATTGTGTTTAAGAAAACATATCCACTTAATTTCATTAAAACATCACACATATTGACAAACATAAACTGTTTAAAGTCAGATGGAAAGTCGGAAATTCTTATATTGGGTATTTTTGGGATTGAGGAAGATCTCCACTGATCACATTAACTCTTTTCATTATTCAAGTATATTAGGGAAAATGTTTTTATGCAATTTTGTGAAGGCAACTCACACAGCTCATCCTTATAATAGGAAAACAGGGGCTAGGGAAAGTTTTACCAAATTTTCCCCGTTTTTGACACAAGGGCACATTATTATCATGGAAAGATAATCCTGGAATTTCATTACGATATTTTTCAGATTTACCGAATTTTATGGTATAAAGTCTACAGGAAGTTGAAATTTCTTTTATTAGGTATATGGGGGTAAGGGAAGTATTTACCCGATTTTTCCCATTTTAGACACCTGAAAACATTATTATTATACAAAGATAATCCGCCAATTTCATTGTGATATCTTACATATACCGTTATATATAGCATAAAGTCTACAGGAAGGTTGAAAATCCTTTTAATGGGTATATGGGGGCTAAGGGAAATATTTATCCGATTTTCCCCATTATTATCATGGAATGATAATCCTCCAATTTCATCACAATATCTTACAGATTTACCGATATTTCCGGTGAAAAATCGGATAGAGGCACTCAGGTCCATATACTGGGTATCTGGTGGATTGAAAAGTCATAATCTGATTTCGTCTATTTTTACGCATAAGATGACATATTCTAAAGGCACTATTTGTATAAAGCTTGATTTTCATATTTTAATTCCTGCCCGATTTATCTGCTCTATAGTGAAAGGATCAGATGAAACTTAAAATTGTATTATATGAGAAGTAGGCGTGGTTTTCAACCGATTTCATTAATTTTCACATCATGATATAAGAATGCAAATATAATGTCACGTACAATTTCAAATTCAAAAATTTTGTTGAAATCGGTAAATGGGTTCTTGCGATATGGGTTTCTCTTCTTAGTTTCTCTTAAAAGTGGGCGGTGACACGCCTATAATCAAAACTTTACACGGATTCCTATGAAAGCTCTCCGTATCATATTTTCTGCAAGATTTAAGTTTTCTGACGTGTTCCTTCAGTGAGTTATCGCACTTTTAGTAGTTTTCAACATAAGCTTTGTATGGATGGTGAGCGTGGTTATTATCCGATTGTACTAATTTTCTCAGTATATGAAGAGATGTTAGAAAGACTTACTCGGAGCGAGTTCGATTGATATAGCTTTAAGGGTTTCCGATATATATATATTAAACCTATTATGGGGCGGGGCCGTGCCCACTTTTACAAAAATTGCCCAAAGATGCCCCGCCCTACTAGGATCCTCTATACCAAATAACACGTTTATGTCTTAATTTGCTACTTAGTTATAGCATTTTATCTGTTTTCGATCAATGGCATTTTATGGACGTGGCAAGATGTCCAATTACGCCCATCTGCAATACCAACCGTCTTACGGTGACAAAGAATACGTGTACCAAGTTTCATCACAATATCTTAATTTTTACGCAAGTTATCGCTTGCAGGGACGGACGGACGAACAGACAGTCACTCGGATTTCAACTCGTCTTTTCACCATGATTATTTATATATACATATGTCTATATCTAACTAGTTTAGTTCTAGGTGTTGCAAACAACCGATAGGTGAACAAAACTAATATACTCTGTAGCAACATGTTGCGAGAGTATAAAAAGTACATTTAAATTAGCAATTATGTTTCATATAAATCTAATAGTAATATTTTAATCGAATAAAAACTGAAACGAATTTGTTTGTATTAAAAATTTTATAGTGAAAAATAAAAATTTTTATAATGAAAAAGTAAAAGTATTGACAACAAAAAGCATTGTTGGTTACAGTGAAGTGTAGTACAGCCCTAGTACATATTGTAGCCATGCTTTTTGCAGAATGCCCTAAATTTAATATAGATGCGTTACCATACACGCTTTAGTAGTGCAATTGGATTCCCTCTGTCACCAGAGGTGAATATACTGATATATTTTGGTAAATTTTGTATCTTACGGCATATACCTCAAGAAATATGAAATAATTGTTTCAATTTTAATAGTACTGGTGAAGACGATTCTTATGAAAATATAAATATGGCAATAATTGGTTCAAACAAAAACAAAGACCAGTTCTCAATCCTTTTAATTATTTTCCCTGTAAATATATACATAACATTTGTATACAAATATTACCATTGCTTCATTTAATAATTTGTAACCAAAAAATTTGACTCTTAGTATTTATATATTCCTAATGCTTAATTCGGTTTTATCTTACATGATATGACTACCTTTCTCTGTTTTACAGGCTTTCATGTTCGAATCATCGCTGAACCTATCAATAACCAAGTGGGGAGAAAAAACTTGTCAAAAATTGGATGAGCAGTATTTTGAATGTTGGAAAGGGTTGAAGAAAAATTTCAATGCCAATTATAATTATTCTTAATATGTTTAGGTTGGAAGTGAACCTTGAATGATTTCACCTTGAACAAGAATTATGCTTTAAATTATATTTATTTACAGCACCAAGTTGTTACAGCTGTTTATTGTCACTTATAAAGAAAATTATGAGACACTGTCTTTCAAAAAAATTAACGAGTATACGGCCCGCATAAGAAAAAAGAAGCAATCTGTGTGAGGAATCAATGTGAGGAATCCAGAAATATTTCACTTTAGCTTCGTATTAATTTATCTACCATTACATTAGTCGCATAGTTAGGATTCCCGTTTTGTCTATGACCGAATATTTTTATACTCTCGCAGCATGTTGCAACAGAGTATTAAAATTTGGTTCACCCAACGGTTGTTAGTAACACCCAAAAACCATCAGTCGAGATAGAAATAGAGTTATAATATATATAAATGATCAGGATGACGAGACGAGATGAATTCCGAGTAACTGTCTGTCCCCGTCCGATCGTGCAAGCAATAACTTCATTAAAAACCGAGATATCTAGAAATCGGATTATAACTTTTCAAACCCCCAGATACCGAATATGTGGGCCAAGTGCCTATGGCTGACTTTTTACCGAAAATATCTGTCAATCGGTAAATACTTCCCCTTTCTTCCTTATACCAAATACAAAAATTTTAAACTTCCGGTTGACTTTACACGGTATATAGCCGTCAGTACGTAAGATATGATAGCAAAATTAAGTAAACGTATAATATTGGATATACCACAGTTTACTGCCGAAAATGTGTGAAACCGGTTTACGAATTATCCCAGCTCCCATATACCACATATAATGACTTTCGTTATTCTAGCAGACCTTTTGCCAAATATGTCGGTCACTGTGTGAGTTTCTTTCACAAAATTTCGTGGAAATATATTCTGGACTACACTTGTGTAATGATGAAAGTTAATACAATCAGTCCAGATCTTCCCCTTACCTAAATGTTTTCGATATAATAATACCCAACTTTCCAGCTGACCTGAAACCGTCTGTGTTAGTCACAATATGTGATATTTCAATGTGAATCAATTATATCGTGGTCTCAGCTAATTATTCCTAATATAAAGATTCTACTTGTCTTTTCCTCATATATCTAAAATATCCAACTAAGCCACTTTGGTTGAGTTTATATCACATATATCATTTGAGTTAAATGGGCTGATTTTAACATAAATATTTCGGACACGAAGCAAAATGTAGTAATGAAACTAAGTGAGTCTACAACGTAACATAACATAAAACATAACATAACATAACATAACATAACCATGCACTAAATATGATCGTAATCCATTCACGGTTAGTCAAATAATGAATGTTTGAATTCTTACGCAGCACTTTTCATTATAAAGTTTTGGGAACACCTGAAAGTATTTCCTCCTTGCACATTGCTAGATTACATCAGGCCCTTCATTACTTGTTAAATTGACTTCAGCTGATAATGCATTTGTAAAGGGCATGAAAATTTTTCTATTTTGGTTTCCCCGTATACACAGTTTTGATTGCGTGTGTTTAGAAAAGAAATTATATGATTTCTAGTATCTGAAAACATAGGTAAATATATAACATACATTACAAGTGTTACTATTTTTAGGAAAACTTATTTACCTGAAGCGAGCGCTGCACATTCCACAGGAATTAATGATTTTTGGGAAACTTTGCTGTTTATATTAGTTTCATAATATTCCTGTATCAATGCTTTTTGTGAATAATTGTGTTCCTTTGTTCGGATAGAATATATCAAAAGTAAAAAAAACAAAATTAATATGCAATTTAAAAAAAATTTAAGCAGAATATTTCTGTGCCATTAGCATGAATATAAAAAAAGTATATATTTTTATAATGGTATCGAAATTTTACCCGTTGTGATCCAAGAACGCAAGGATTGTACAATAGTCATTCGGTTATAATTGTGGATATCCTTTCCCCTCTTTGCAATGAATGCTTGAGATTGATCTTTTTATAAATATTTGTTGCTTTACACTTATTTTGAATTTCCTCTTTTTTACCTTCTGAAACCTTTTGGATATAATTTCAAGCAGTTTAGGATTTTGGTCTGTTGACGTGGCGATGTTGCTTTGGGGAGCGTTTGACCGTGAAGTTAACTTTTTACTTCTTCGCGTTTTAAAATACCGATCATATAACTTACCACACACATCCACCAGCATCACATCTCCGCCACCACCAAAATAAGTTGACTAAATGGTAGAGAATTGATTTAGAATCGGAATAAAAATAATGTATTGGCATTGTAGACGATTACCTACGGAGTGCTCTTAGAGGAGATAAGATAAAGTTTTGTTCTTGTTTTGCCAGCAACACAATTTGATATGTTTCACTTGTGCTAAACAGGAAGCGTTTTATGATCTTTAAAATATTCTGATTCCTTTCCTGGAGAATAATGCTTCAAATATTTTGAATGTCAGACTATGTGAATAATTAAGTTATTTTTAAGAGTTCAATAATTCATATCGATACATTTACTCACCATAAATGAATCCTGTGGAGTCGGTGTTGCGCTTAAGGCGCATTCGAGGAGGAGCCAGATTCGAGGTTTTCGTTCTGTTTAACCCACTCATTCACTTCGAACAAAGTTATAAAGGTTAATTTTGGAAGTATCTAAATATGGTATAACCCTTACTCCTGTTTTTTCAAAGTTCAATTTTTTCTCGCAGTTTTGCTTTTGTATTCACTATTTCCACTGAATGGAAATTCTCTTCAAGTTCGCTATAGTTAGATTTCGCAATTCTTCTATTCCAACGCTGGTATTTGTATAATGGTAATCTGTACATTTATAAACGTGATTCACATAACAGGTGTAAAGTTGTTGTCTGTACAAACGCAAAAAACCGTATGGTTTAAGGTTTAAGATGGTTACTTATTGATTGTACTGAATATTATATGTGCATTACGGGCACAAAGCTATATTCGTATGTATGTATGTATAAATTTAAAACAAACGTTGCACTTCACCTTAATATTACGATCAATTCACCACGTAAATTGATACCTGCGGCATCTGAGGGAGGGAAAATCCCCCAGCCGGTCAAGGACTCTTATGCTGAATGGGCAGAGGGAAGAATAACTTCAATCAAAAGGTACAGTGTGATAGAAGGAAGCGTCGCAAAACAGGCTAGCTGGGTGTTGCGATGGCATAGAACCACTCCTAGAGTAAACGGTTCTATGAAGAATTCCCATATAGTTTTAACCAACATGAACCTGCCATTAGCAACGACAGATTCGGTTGGCTTCTCTAATAGTGTCATTTCGGATAACCTGGGAGCCCTCATGATTTCGGAACTGTGGGTGTGTAAATGGGAGATTAAAGGCCTAACAGACAAAAACAGAAAAGTAAATTTCCTGTGTGGTGTTAAGAAAAGACATTAAATTTTTCTGTTTTTCAGAATTTTTAACTAAGAGAGCTCGTTTCGGCGCGGGCGAGCAGTGAATTGGGGGGATGATCCTAGTATCGGTCTACTTCCGATGGCATTCGCTGGCAAGGTTATGGGGATTGCCATAACAATCAATGGTGCGGAGGTGGCCAGAATAGAGGAAATAAAATATCTAGAACCAATACTAGACTCAAAGTTTATTGGGAGAAATCATATAGACCACATAATAGCGAAAACCATCAAAGCGCTAATGGTGTACAAATGTATAGCTGGTAAAACATGGTGCAGCAAATCAGGCGTACTACGTTGGATGTACACTATGACCAATAGTCGCATGCGGAGCGGTATCTTGGACCTTAAGGGTCTCCCTTGTAACCGTTGAGAAACAACGGACCGAACTGGCATATGTATGTATCACTGGTGCCATGAGTACGTGTCCAACCTCTTCACTAGAGATAATCCTGGACCTCACCCCTTTCGATATCGTAGAAATGACGGCAAAGAGGTCAATCTTAACATTGATGACTTCATTATACTTACTTATACTATTACTATTATACTTACTATGCAATATTACCAAGAGAGTATATTTTGAAAAAACTCACAAAATATACTAAGTCAGTAAAAGTGGTTAGGAGGACTTCACTCTCGACGAGTGCCTGAAAAAGAACACCCTAGAACCGTATACAGACGACTCGAAAATGGGAGATGGAATTAGTGCTGGAATAGTGGGACCTTGTACCAAACCGTCGGTTCCCTTGGGCAGTTTCCAAAGCACTTTTCAAAGGGGTCTATGCCATCAGTAGGTATGCAGAGATTATAATAGAGAAAACTATCGCAGAAAACGTATTGTTATTCTTTGTAATAGTCAATCAGCACTTTAGGCAATCTCGTCTCCTCGGAGTGTATTAAAAAGCTTGAGAGGGTTGCCTCAAATAATCATGTATCATTGAAATAGATCCCTGGATACAAAATTAAACATAACGAACTTGTCGAGTTTTTTTTTTTCAGTTTTTTCACGCGGAAAGAAGAAAGGGCATGGAGGAATCGCTACTAACAACAAATAACTGAACTTTACCATGACATTTGTTTCCGGGAAGGCAAGTATAAAAAGGTTCAAACAACTAAGTGTCCTCTTAAAAGACAAATTAAGCTAGCTAGTGACAGTGTCTACAGGTCACTACAAGATAAGGTGTTATCTGCACAAATTGGGATTCTATTCTACAGATCAATGTTGGTTCCTTGTAGTAGAGACAAGAGAGCATATATACCTCAATTGACCCGTAATCGCAAGGAGGAGGAGTCAGACTTTTAATCCGTTGAAAGAGCATGTCATATCTACGTCATATTTTACTTTTTAACTTCAGAAAAGGTAAAAATGCTGTCCAAGCGAGAAAAAAATTGACGGATGTGTATGGAGAAGGCGTGTTAACAGTACGCCAGTGCCAGAACTGGTTTGCAAAATTTCGATCCGGCAATTTTGATGTCGAAGATGCACCACGGTCTGGAAGGCCGGTCGAAGCTGACAAAGATGCGATAAAGGCATTAGTTGATGCAAATCGGCGAATCACCACACGAGAGATCGGTGAGAGGTTAAATTTGTCGAATTCAACTGTTTATGGCCATTTGAAAGGCATGGACTTAACCTCGAAGCTCGATGTGTGGGTGCCCCATGTCCTTACCGAGCGAAATTTGTGTCGTCGTGTTGACGCGTGTGATTCGCTCCTCAAACGTCTAGAAAATGATCCATTTTTGAAGCGGATTATTACTGGGGACGAAAAATGGGTTGTATACAACAATGTTAAACGCAAGAGGTCATGGAGCAGAAAAGATGAACCGGCTCAAAGCGTGTCAAAAGCCAACATTCACCAAAAAAAGGTGATGCTCTCCGTTTGGTGGGATGTCAAAGGAATCGATTCCTACAACGATTAATTCAGAAGTCTATTGTCATCAGCTGGACAAATTGAATGATTCACTTAAAGAGAAGAGGCCCGAATTAATCAACAGGAAGGGTGTAGTGTTCCACCAGGATAATGCGAGACCTCACACAAGTTTGGTCACTCGCCAAAAACTTTTACAGCTTGAATGGGACGTACTGCAACATCCACCATATTCTCCAGATCTGGCGCCTTCCGACTACTATTTGTTCCGGTCCCTGCAAAATTTTTTGGATGGCAAAACCTTTACCTCAAATGAAGATGTCAAAAACCACCTGGACGAGTTTTTTGCCAGCAAGGACCAAAACTTTTATGAGAGGGGAATTATGTTACTGCCAGAAAGATGGCAAAAGGTGTTGGACCAGAATGGCCAATATATAATTTAATAAAATATTTATTCATTATACGAAAACTGTCTTTCATGTTCCCCAAAAAAAAACGAAATGACTTTCCGAACAACCCAATACTAGCCCAAATCCTCGATACAACTGGGTTAAAAGAAATGAAGTGATATAAGGAGAAGAGTGGGCACAATAGTCCACAGATCGAAGTACAATCCTCAACTTTAACTAAATCTAATTTAATGGCATTCGGTAGTAAAAATTATAGCTATTGGTATATGCCTTCCCACCGCACTAATATGATGATTGTAGTGACTTATCTTAGTTAAGTTGATTTTAATATAAATATCTGAGATGGTAAATAAAATGTAGTGATGAAACTGTGAGTAAGTGAGTCTATGACCTATCGTAAAACTTAAAAAGATTACAATTATGAATGTTGCATATTCACAATTCTCATAGAGTATCGAAATGAAAAATAAAAAAGTGAAGTAGCCTCCTGATATAAAATCATATCTTACACTAAATAAACTTGCCTGGATCAAGCACCGCACCAATATTAAAAAATATTGTCGAATGCTAGTAATACAAAATGGCTGTTGTCATACCCTGGTGAAAAGTTGAGAATCGATTATATGTTCACATATTATGGTATGTATATCGCTACAGACTACAATGTTAAGAATATGTAAATCAACAACCAAGAATACAAAACCGAAATCACGTTTTTCAGGATAAAATTACCAAAATTGTGAGTCCCATTCAATCTAATCCAAGTTCACAAATCTAAATATTATATTAATGAATGAAACATTTTTGTTAGAGCCACAAAAAAATTTGTTAACATGCACACATTTTAAAGATTACAAATCCAAATTATCATAATATCACTTAAGAAATAACCCAGTGCTTCATTGTTATTATTATTATTCGGCAGTAGTCGACAACCTATTGTTTACTAAGGGCGTGTTTCACACGTACTCGGAATCATTATTAAAAAGTAGAACTGATGACAGGGTCAGTTCCTTTCTCACTATGCAGCGAACAAGACTTGCGATGGGAGTATATTATGCAGGAGCGAAATGAAAAAGCGTTTAGTAAAAGATCTTCTTTATTTTTTTAGGTAACAAAATATAAATGGTTTCTTGATTTGATAACAAATGTCTTAATTCTTGTAATATACAAAAATTACCAAAATATTTCTTTTTTATAAATGCAAAGCAAAAGCATATTCATTTAGTACAGAAATACAATCTCTCTGCTAAAATACAATTAACATAAAAATTAACCGTTAATGGCGACAGCTTGGTAACGATTTTCAAATGCAAAATAATTACCGCAATAAATACAAGTAGCTCTGAAGTTAATTGTAATGAGTCGCCAAACACTTCAGCACGCGTGCAAATTAATTTTAATGCAAATTAATTTTTCTGCAAAAGTCAACGAAAAATCGCAGAAAGGGAAATTTTACATTGTTGAAAATTTTGAACTGTTTAGCATATCATTGAACGCTGTGTTCATGAAAATCCTGCTGCAAATAAATATAAATTGTTTCAAAATATTTACCGAAAGTTAAAAGTGAAAAATACGTGACGCGAAATTTTTTCTTAGAAAAACAAAGTAATCCGGAAACCATGTTTTCCAAGTTGCACAACCATGGTGATAAACCGTACGTCAGTTCGAATAGCCGAAGCATGCGGTTGAAGTTTGTAAAGAGCATTTAAATATGACTGAAAGCTTATAGAATTCCGTAATTTTTGCGTCATACGCTATGTATGGTATGGATGCTGAGCTACAATATATTAGGGAGATCAGGAGGAATAAGACTCTAAATTTTGCAACTTTAAATGAAACAGCTAATTTGAAGTGTCAAACTCAAACTCTCGCTAAACGCAAAGGCAAACCAACAAAAATTTATTAAAAGTTTAACGGATTTTGTTTTTAAACATGTCACGTACTTTTAAAAAACATAAAATAATTAATTTTATGATTGGAGAAGAGGTTTGATATATACTTTCTTCAGTCATATTTATCTAAAAATGTTAAATAAGGGTTTATTAATTAATAAAATATAGGAAATTGTGATAAACTTATCTTTCTAAAAGAAGTATCAGCGAAATGTATTTTTGTATCTATCTATGTATATGTAATATGAGGGCTGATACAAGACTAGTTTTGCAATCCGTGCTCTTTGCAATGGTTTTTCAAGACTTAAAGTATGCGCGTATTATTAAATTATATTATTAAATTTGCTGCAAAATGCCTCAAAATTGAATATTAGTAAAATCTTTCGGTATTATCAAGATAATGATCCGAAACACAAATCCGGAGTTGTGCTAAGTTGGCTCATTTTAAACTATGGGCACATACTACAAACACCAGCGCAGTCTCCAGATTTGAATGCTATTGAGAATCTGTGTTTTGAAATAATATATTCGAAATACAATAAAATTACTCATAGTTACACGAAAATATTGGTGGAATATATGAAAGCAGTCATAGATAGTAACAGTTATCTTTCAAAGTATTAATAAACTAAAATTTTTTATTATATTCTTAACAAAATCGAGACTTGTTTGCTTTTTTGTTATTCATAATTTTCGTTGTGAGGTATAATTTAATATGGAAATAATTTTTGTACTTCATTAAATGAAATAACTATTAAATCTGACTTTTTGGAGTTTATGTAAATAAAATTAGTATATCTGTCGCTGTTAAGTGGTATTTAAGCATTACTTGCTTTCGTATTTCATAGACTGCTGCAACACTTTGTATGGGCGTCACTGTATGTATGAAAGCAAAATAAAGGATTTTATTACGAAAGAATATATATACATTTTTTAAGATTTCCCTTATGGTTATTAATTATTTATTTTAATTTATAAATACATTTTAATTTATAAAAATAATACCGTGAAAGCATAAGCCGATCAGTCAAATGCTGGTCAACAAAGTTGTAGAAAACCTTGAAAATGCAGAGAATGTATAGCCTCTAACTATGTTTTCTGGTCATATATAATATAATGAAAAGAAGTTATCATTCTGTCATTAAAACGCGACCATCTATAAAATGTCTTGGCGCAATGAATATATACATGTATACATATATTGCGTTTCTTGACACGATGGTGAGAATGATGGCGGTTGGTAGTTTCGTAGACCATCAAGTTCCGGACGGTTACTAAATTACAACTCTAATAACCCGCGGTACTAAAGATATCAGCGGTACTGGAACTACTAAACGAAGCAATCAAGTTGAGCTATGAAACGTTCCACCATGTGGACGAACACAGAGTTAAGGGCATCTTGGAAAGAATTTATATCAGATTGTATTTACTGACAAGTGAATTGAGAGATTTAAGAAAAATACAAGTGTTGAAAGGAATAGGAATGAAATATCAAAATTCTGCTTCTTCAAATTTTCTTTCGTAAACTCGTTGTTTTCTAAAGTATCAATATGTTTCTGAGGAACGTAATGGAGACCCGCGCTTTATAACTTGTAAACGATAGGCAAACGATTCACAAGACTGGGTCTAAAAAGAAATGCAGTCAGAACTGTTATAAAAATTCCCATGTGAGTGTAAGACCCTATACTTAGATCAGAGAAAGCAATTACTACACAAGAAAGTTTAACAGCTCAAGTGTTATTGTAAGCCACTGAGTTATTTAAAACCTCATTTCGTGGCTGGACATAAATTCGCTTCCAAAAAGTTGAGAATCGGAATCGAAATCGAATGCAGTAAAACGGAATATAAGTAAAATGCTTCATATATATTTAAAAGACACGATAAATCTCATGACTGATACGAATAATTTTAGCAATTTATATAATGGGTTTAGGTATAGAAAGAAACAAATTTTTTTCTTATTACATATTTTTTTATTATTTATTATTATTTTTATTATTATAGTTTTGATTATAATATC
Organism: Bactrocera minax; assembly: GCA_021498325.1. Taxonomy (NCBI): domain Eukaryota; kingdom Metazoa; phylum Arthropoda; class Insecta; order Diptera; family Tephritidae; genus Bactrocera; species Bactrocera minax. The sequence continues at coordinate 1,554,878 of JAKEEE010000042.1, read as the reverse complement.
CATTACTTATTTGACGTTACTAACTTCATAGTCTACACATAGATGGCGCTAGCGTCTATACACATCAGTCATATGCTAGTATCAACATAGTAATTAGAAGTTAATGGGTAAACGTAATCGACTGAACATTGAATAAATTTTAATTTTCTAAATTATAAAAATATAAAAAAAAAATATAAATTATATAAATATAAAAATATAAAAATTTATATAAATAAATATAAAAATTATAAATATAGAAAATATTGCAAAACGTTGCATAAATATTAAATAAAATACTAACTAATTGCCCTCGTCTTCGGAATATTAACAGATATATAAACATAAACACAACAGATATATAAAATATTTAATTTAAAATTGGGCGAAGCCACGCCCACTAGAATATTCTAAACTTTAACTTTAATATTCTAACTATTAAACTTATCCACATGTAAGCCACCTAAACCCTCCTTGTCGTGACCACGTACGCCAAGTGTAATAAAGATATGACCAAAACTATAACACTCTGTTGCACAAACACACAGATGTGTTAAAGCTCTACTGAGCTATACAACACCGCTTTCGACCTAATTCCTTTCCTTGCTTCCTTCTTGAACTTTCCAATAACTTGCAGACCTGGTATAATAAGAAGGAATTTTGTCATAAAAGGTAATTTTTTGTGATTTTAAAATTAAAAGATTGAAGTACTGAATTGAGTTAAAAGTTATTCACAGAGGATACGGGATGTTTTTTGATAATTTACATATTGAGATTAAACTTATAGAAACAATTCAACTAAACTAATTCTATTAATTTAAATGTTAAATTGAGATCTTTCTCAAATAGCTTACAGAGCGGTTTAATAGAATGGAAAATTGATGTAATACCTAATAATGGTTAAAAGTATATATGTATTACGAATTTTTTTTAAAGCATTTTGTATTCTTGTACAATTGCAAAAAATTATCGACACTCCTGCCCAGAGCACCGACTTTAACCCTATGGAATTTTTGTGGTTGGTTTTGAAAAAAAAGAGTGGTTAAAAGGAGCCCAATAAACAGAACCGATTTAATAAATGCTATTCAGAGGAGAGTGGAAGAAAATAACTGTATTTTATAAACTGGAAAACTTATTTCATTCAATCACCAATCAATTTCAATATTTTATTCAATCATCAGCTTCTTGATTGTATCAATGCAATGTAGAATGTAAATATTAAGTTGAAATTAACTGCTTGTGCCTTAAATAGATTTTAGATACCTTCACCTATGGTATTATGAAAAAGAAAACTGAAAACATTTGTTTCAGTTATTAAAAACTAAGCCTAAAACTGAAGTTTCATATTGTTCTTCATTATGCAAACAATTAATTGGCAAACTGTATCTCACAAATCACTAAAGCTATATTAACCAAACTTGCTTGCTAACTGAAGAAAAACGTCATAGAAATTCATTAGAAAATGGGACAGTGGGTGTGGCATCGCCCACTTTTAGGGAAAATCAATCAATTCAAAACAGATCAATTTTAACCAAACTTGGTGCATAACATTTTTATATTCTATCTTTCACTTTACTGCATGTAAAATAAGACCCAAAAAAATATCGAATTAAGATATCGAAATTGCTTTCAAGGTGTGCAATTTCTAATTTAAAAAGGTTCAAAATCGGACAACTGTTTTTCAAGGGCTCATATACCGAAGATATTGTGAACATCTTGGTTTGGTCAAAATGTAAGATAACTTAGCAAAATTAAGTGAACGTTTTGATATTGGTTCTAGTTTTATCAGCAACAATATCAAACTTTTCAATGATACGTTTTGGGAACTGGAGCAGTTACGTTGTCCTATAGGAATAGATAAGTACAAATTCATTTTTAAAAAATTCGGTTGCATTTACTGCCCTCTTTCCCTGGCAAATCCGCAAAAATCGTTATTATTACATTATCTTCCCCTAAAGTAAAAACAGCAATTAAGCGGTTTTGTGGGTGCACATATTTTTGTTCTGCCGCTTTTCTTTGTTTTGAATAATCAGCTGTTCCACTATTGACGCACTAAAAGAGGCGTTGACACTGCGAAATGTACAGTAAGTGGCAAAGGATGGGAAGATGGGACAAATAAACGGTACGATGAACCCACAGACCTTAACCAAATAAGTGAATATGGGTGTTTTAGAAGCTGTTTTTACATATTCCGTCATGACGTTAGTCCGACGTGTATAGAGTGCATAGAAGACTTTGAATATACATTCTTTCAATGCCCTCGGTTTTTAATCATTAACGGGATGTTAAAAACTAATCTTGGCAGTAGTTTGACTAGTTTCAAATATTATAGCTTAACGAATAAAATGTGTGAAATCGGTCAAGGAATTACCTTAGCTCCCTTATGTCACATATAATATAATGATTCTCGTTATCTGGCAGACTTTATTACAAATGTATGAGTCAAATTTTTAATTACCTTAGTAAAATTTGGTGGAAACATATTCTCAAGCTCACAATAGATGAATGCCAAAGGTTGATGCAGTCAAACCAGACTTTCCCCTATCTCCAATATGCCCGATATAGTGATTTCTGATTTTTCAGCTGACTTTAAACCGATTATAAAGCTCAATATGTGTATATTTAATGAAATTGAGTGGAAACGTTTTCTTGAACATAAAGTGCTTTAGCGCTGAATATAAATGAAACCGGTATAGATCTTGGTCTAAAGCTCATATCCCTAATATAATGATTTGCGATTCTCTGGTTGACTTTTTTGTCGTATACCCACTATCATATATCACATGTATCTCGTCGAGTTATTTAGATGGATTTTGTCTATGGCCTACAATGTAAGTTAATAAAATAATAAATTTGATTGTAATTACTTTCACGGTTTCGTCGAGTGAAAATCACCTGAAAATATATCCCGAGCTTTGACCTTTGGGAATTTCGGGGGTATAAAATATTCACTTACACCCGAACTTTGTTGTTGTTTGTTACTTGTTTTCTTTCTTTCTTACTTCTTTTTAGTTACTTTTTCACTGGCTTTGAACAAAATTTTAACCAAGAATGATAGAGACAAGATTGCGAAATGCAACAACATAAAACGGAGAATGAGAAAACTGAGACTATTTGACTAAGACTAAAAATACTGTAAAAATTTTAGGTAAATTGATAAAAAAAAAGCGCAAACACTTTTTCAACTCGAGGAATAAACTTTAGTTATTAGTTGATAACGAAAGAGTTTCAGTGAAATGAGTAGAAGATTGTATCGAGAAAATATTTAGGTTCTATTTAAATAACTATTTTTAACGTACCATCAATATGACTATGTGATGTGATTGCGACGTACCCAGCAATAGTATTATAATATATAACATACACACATATTAATATTTTTTATATGTTTATGTGAAATTTAAGTTAAACTTCTTGAAAATAATGAGTTATTATTTCATTATTTCTTTGCTTGCCTTTATTCCTTTTTGTGACGTAATTAAGTCAAATGCGAAACAAAAATGTAACAAAATCTATCATTCTTAATATGCCCTGCTTTATTGCGGTATATGCGATGCGGCCAAATTCAGAGTGCTCTATGGCAACAACTATTATGTTTGTGAAAGTGTACTCCCTTCCAGCTCTATTACATAATAAGCCTTTTTTAATATGCTAGTTGCAAGAAACTAGTTATTCGGAGCTAAGAAATGAGTCTCAGAAAGCAAATGTGCTGGAATGTGTAATAAAATTGTACCGAAATAGTTTATTAAGTTCTAAATAAATTGTCATTTCATTCAGTTTTAATTTCAAAAATTAACTTCTTGAGGAATGAAATTAACCTCGCTACATTTGGATTTGCTTAGAATTTTCACATTTCATCATGATTTATCTAGAAGGGATAATTAGGCTTCCACATTACTGTATGACCATAATAGCTATACCGTGAAACCAGTGTCTTTGGATGTAAAGTTACTGGATTAAGCTTAGTTTACTTTGAAATATTCTATGACATCAGCAGAGCCAGGCAAAGGACCTCGAAAGAGTTGAGGAAAATAGCGGAGTACGCAGAAAAAACAGGTATGTAAGGTATTATTGGGATGGACGCTAATTCCCATCATACAGCCTAGGACAGCTTGGGCTGTAAATTAGGGGAATTGCTCTATTTGACTATATTATTTCAAAGGACCTACTCACTATGAATATAGGCAAAATTAACATCTTTACCAATAGATGTAAGAGGAAAACCTTAGATATAACTATCTGTAATAGAAGCGCATTACGCTTAAGATCATACTGGCCGCTTACATTAGAGCAGGCCTTTCCTGATTGCAAGTATATCGACTTCAAAGTTAACATCGGGGGCCTATAGCAACCCATGTAGAGGAACAAATGCAAAATGCATTTAGACACATATGCAAAAAATATGCAATCAATGGGGACTAAGAAACGTCGATGAAATTCTCGCAGAACCTTCAAAAAGGTTAAGCGGATTAATAACGACAAATTTTGCGATGAATATCAGACCGCGTTTCGTGAATATAGGTACAAACTGAAAATAGCCAAACTTAACACAAATTTCCTCTATCTAAAGCTCTGGAGGTCATCGTCGAAACAGGAGCAGGCTTCTTCTATAACAATCCATACACAGAAGATAGCTTCAAACTAAATGATTACAATTCAATTATTCAGGCCGAAATTGTTGGATTAACAGAAGGTGTCAAGTGGGCTTCTGCTCTAATCAGCAAGACCTCTCACTTTCTTGTAAATAGCCAATCGGACTTAAGGACTATCCGTAGTGCCAACATGAATTCTTACAGAGTAGAGTTTTGTAAGGAGGTACTATATAGAATTTTAATGGCAAATTAGGTAATATTAATGTAAGTAGCAAGTCATATTGGTATGCAATGAAATGAAAAGACAGACAAGCTGGTCCGCTATGGCAGCCAGGAATGCAGCTCTCATAAGCTGCCCGACACCGTTCAGCTCCTTCAAGGATTGCTTGAAGCAATGGACGCTGGAGGAAAATCTCAAGTCTTGGAGAACCAACAAACCCAGGGTATACCAAAAATATACTTTGGGATAGTGTTGATAGCTGATAGTCCAAAAGGCTAGCACAATATTGTAGCAAAGTACTGTTGCGACGGGGGACGACCATATAAAGGAAAAGGGTTTGCCCATATTTGGAATCGATCAAGCAAGAGGATAAAATTTTTTTCCTTCAATACACCGTGCTGTGTGCACAAATCCAAGCAACAAAGTTGCTGCCTGCTAACGGTTAAAATTTTTTAATATTACGCAGCTTTTCGATCATGCTAAGAAACTGGATAGTTACATGAAAACAGCATATCCAAGGGATACCAAATGCCTCAAAGCCCATCGTCCTACAGACGCAAGGTTTGCTAAGAGTAAGACCACAGCTAATTTCCCCGGCGGTCTCCACCAGCGCACACAAGCAAAAGGTATCATCAGACAGCATAATATTTTAATTCGCAATCCTTTGGGTGGTTACAGACAAGCCAACTTCATCACTGAAAATTTTCCGCAAAAATTATATCTACCGAAAATAAGAGAAAATGTCAAAATCGAAGGCACTGGTAAGTCGTCAACGAAACTCCACTTCTCCACTAACACCAAATTGCAATATAATGAATTTGAACTTCAATTAATGCTTTGAATTACTCCTGTCGTTGCCTATCACCAGACCCGGAAATCGATGGTCCATGCTGGAATATTCCAAACGATATTTCCTTTGCTGTCGACGATTTTCACGTACCAAGGAAAATTTACTTATTGTTGAGTATAAAATTTTCTTCTGCCTTCTGGCATTCAGCCAAATTAAACTTGGAACAAATACATCAATTCTACCAAAAAAATTTGTTGCGATGGCGATGGCTTATCAAAAAACCATTTATCTCAATGTTCGTATTTATTTACGAAAAATTTTGTAAGTTGCGGTCAATGCACAACCTTGGACTAGGAAACAAAATACTTACAAATATTTGTACAAAAATAAAGATACAAGCAATCAAACTGGCAGAATAATTATAAAGTTATCCTTAAAAGATCATCACTCAAGCTTGGGTTATTCGTATACCACATCATGAAGACGTTTAACCGAAAACGTCCTTTAGAAAATTCATAACGGTGGATAGAGCAATATGTGAGCCTCATGGATGAATATGAAGGCCTGGGAAATATGAGCGATGTGTAGAATCCAAACTTGAGCCAACCACATTGCTATATTTCTTACCACAACATCGGGATCAATTTTCAATTGGATTGAATATCGCCAAATCATGGACACTGTGGACAACCTTTTACAAATAAAGCAAGAGGTAACCGAAATGTTAACTATCTGTCTAACTAACTGTCTTCTAACATATATAAACTGTTTTGAACTAGACTGAAAGCACTATCGTTCGTTTATGCACCGCCAAGTCTAAGTCACCCCCATCTAGAAGCAGTCGCTGTCAAAGTTGGAACATGGTGCGCCTTACATTTAGTTCCTCATTTTGAACGGGTCAAATCAATATTTTCCAGTAATTCTTTTAATGTTTTTTCTCTGACTAGATTCACAAGTAGTCTTTCACTATCTCAATAGCTCCTTACTTTCAGCTCGTCCGTTTAAAAAAGTTAAATCAAGATTTTCCAGTAAATTTTAAAATATTTTTAAAAAATGTTATATTTTTTTCGGGGCAGATTCACGTGTAATCTTTCACTGGATAAAGATGCACTTAATAACGATTTGTTGCAATTCGGGTTAGGGAAATACAGGACTCAACCACGGGAGTAATTGAAGGTAAGTACCAATACAACTTAAGCCAGCAGGCATAGTTTCTCTAGGATGTACAGTAGGCTAACTTAGGAAATCAATTTGATATGCCGGAACTATACTGTTACACAAAAACTTGGAAAATTGGCCTAAGAAAACAAACAATAATGTTAATATGGAGGGAAAAAGATACCACAAAATCTCTTCGCTAAAGATATTAACTTTTAAGTTATTTAAATCTTTTGCATTAATATTAGTCAGTCGGAGGATTTCAGTTATTAAGAGTTGGAGGGTGGTTGCATCTGACGACCGTTCCAGAAGTAAGGAAACATCCAATATTGTTGCCAAAGAAATGCGATTTCGTTATGAACTACGTGAGTTATTTGCGCAGTAAGCATTACCATGCAAGATCTAAAGCACTGGTAGCATTTATTCGATTGAAAATTTGGGTTGTCAACGCGCGATAAACAGAATTGAATACAAACAACTTAAGCTTTTGTGTTCTTTATTGATTGAAACGAATCTTAAAACTACTTGTCGATCATTGCTTGTAAGCTTACTAACTTCTTATTTTCGCTTTGAATTCAGTTGACCTTGAAATATCCAACGAAATCTGGAACTCAGCAGAATTCAATACTCAAACTATGCAACTATGCATCAATATATGCGTGTGTGTTTGCTATATGTATGCATGGCTGGGGTGTGGAAACGTAACTCCTCTCTCCTTTGATTCGAGATTACCCTGGATCTGGCTACTTAACTCGGTATTTTTTTATTTCCACGTGATTCAATATCGGAATTTTTTTCTGTGTGCTTGCTAACAATTTTAATTTGGTTTCTTTTTTTGTATAGATAAGTCAAGAATTTAAATATAATTACTCGTTTGTGAAAGTGAAGTTATTCTAGTTCTTTTATATTTTCAAACTATTCCAAATCTATCACATTTAATTTTATTCCTTTCTGTTCCAATTTGGAAACCACCTGATTTTGAAATTTTTCGCAGAACTCAATTTATAATCCCACAACTTATTGCAACAGAGTTATTACTTTTGTTCATATAACGGTTGTTTGTAACACCTAGAAATAATCGAAATAGATATAGAGTTATATATACATGTAAATGATCAGAATGACCAGACGAGTTGAATATCGAGAGACTGTCTGTCCGTGCAAGTGATAACTTGAATAAAAATTGAGATATCTTAATAAAAAGTTTGGTACACATGTTCCCTGGCACTCAGAGGAGGTTGGTATTGCAGATAGGCGTAATCAGACAACTATGCCACGCCCACAAAAAGCCGTCAATCGAAAACCTATAAAGAGCTATAACTAGCCAACATATTCAGATAAAAACATGCAATTTGGTCCATAGGATAGTGTGGGAGGGACATGTGTTTGTGTGCGTTTATAATGTGTGCATTGTGCGTATTTACAATTTATTAAATTACATTATATTTGCATCTGTATATTACTTTATATAAATGGGCGAAATCGGATAAGAAACACTCCTACCTTCCGTGTAACATATTTTTAAATTTCATCTGATTCATTAAATTTAAAGTATATACATACATTAAGAACCAATAGAGCTATTGTAATAAAACTTTATAGAAATAGTGCCTTCAAGATATGCCACCTTATGCGTAAAAATTGTGGAAATCGGCACATGGCTTTTCAAGGACCCAGATATGAGGACCCAAGGCAATATCGATATACAATATGGATATACATATATAAATATACCATAGTTTAATGCCGAAAATGTATGGAATCGGTCATCGAATTATCCCAGCTCCCAATTATTACGTATAATAATTTCACGTATTCTAGAAGAATATGTTGGGCAGTGAGTGAGTTATCTTCATAAAATTGTGTGGAAACATTATTTCTTGTGTACTTACTAATGACAAAAGTTAATGCAATCGGCCCAGACCGTCAATTAGCCCAAATACACCCAATGTAATGATTCATGACTTTCCAGCTGACTTTAAGCCATTTTAGTTATGATATTTTAATGACATTAAGTTGATACGTTTTCTCAAACAATATATGGTTTCGCGCGAAAAATAAGGAAATCGGACTAGACCATGGTATAAGCCTTATTCCTAATATAATGATTTCCTTTTCTCTGATTGACTTTTTCCTCATGTATCTAATATATTTATTAAACCACTTTGGTTGAGTTTATATCGCATATATCACTTTTAAGTTAATTTGGTGGATTTTAATATAAATATCTCGGATACGAAGCAAAATATAGTAATGAAAGTACGTGAGTCTATGACCTGTAATATAAGTTAATAATATACCAATTGTAATCTAATCACAATTTCGTCGAGTAAGGAATACTAAATTCTTCCGCAACATTCTTCTTCCCAACAACAACCTGCACCTCAAAATATTTCTCGGTTTTAATCTTTGAAATTGCGAGTGTATAAAATATTTGGTTAAACCTGAATTTTTGCCCTCCTTACTTGTTTTTAAAATATTTTTCTCATATTTTCCATATGGTCTGAAAAAGAGATACTAAAGATCAGGATGTCATCTAATTAGACAACACATATCTTGTCTATAAAATTTAGGAGCTGGAATGTCGGTGAAGAAGTCCAAAGGGCATCCTCAGTAACTCATAATACCCTAACGGTGTAGTAAATGCTGTTTTTTTTACTGCCATTTTCATCTACCAGTATTCGGTGAATCTCTTTTGCGAGGACAAGAGAGGAAAAATATTAAGCTATTTTTAGATTATGGACAATCTAAAAAGAGCTTAATATCTGTGTTTGTTATCCAGAATTTATCGCTAACGGTAGTGTCCTGTAATCTTCTGTATCGACGACATTGCGCCATTTTTTACAACTTGCAAAGCACAACAGTCCAGAACAAGCAGAATTGCTCTCTTTATTTATTTTATGTCCCAATACTTCTCTTATTTGATTCTGAATTTCTCATTCACGCACATGTGGATATCTGAATCTCTTCGAATAGATGTGTCTGCTCATCTGTTGCAATAATTATATGCTTAATTTTATGCGTAAGAAAAAGTTTATCTCCTTTCTTGAAAAATAATTCGTCATACTCTTGCATTAAATTTTTTATCAATTGACTTTCTTCGGAATTTAAATACTGGATTCAAGTATGCATATTTACTGTTTTTTATGGGGGTTAACTGCTTCCAAATGTGTTATTTTTCCTAATACATTAATAAATCTATTCTCTACATTAAAGCTTCGTAGATTTTGCTGCTAAAGTCAATTGTCTTCCAAGAGAAAGTACTGGGACATTAAATTCATCAGATATGAGAGTGGTTAGTTTGTGCGTTACTTAATTAATACGATTTATGTATCTGTACCAACGGGGTGTTGATAGCTTTTGTTTATGAAAAGAATTATCGATGAAGTTATTTCATTTAATCAAGCTTGTATCTGAACTTGTATCTATGAGGCTATAAGGTATATAATTTTTTTACGAATGAGCCGGTCTGACTACGTCTAGCACTTTGACTGTCAACACTCATATGTGAGTTAAAACTATTATGAAAATAATTGCGTGTATTATTACGATTGCAAGCTTGGTTACGTTCCTCTCTATTACTTTGGTTCGGAGAGCATCTACTCTGTACTGAGTTCTAACGACTATAACTATTATAGATATTCTTGTTTTTTATATGTTGCTTACTGCTTTTTTTCCTATTATTGGACTTAATAGTTCCAAACTTCTTTTCATTATTTGTTGCATCCTTTGAATATGCATTTATCTTCCTTGGATTGTACGAAATCGCTATTTTCCTATCTAATAACCTAAGGTTTGGGAAGTTATTCTACATTTCGAGTGAGGTAGTACTTTCGTCCAAATAAGTCCGGTAACTAAGGTCTCCATCTAAATTTGTAGGCGTATATATTGATAGTTTTTAAGTCATCAAATTCATATACTATTTAAACTTGTAACTTGATGATACTTTTGATACTTTACTTCATGGTGCAGTTGATACTACTTTAGACGCTGCTTGATCTCCATCTGGTTGCTATGATATATTTGTTCTTGGATGTATTTTCCTACATCGTCGCTTAGTTTCCGTTGACTACTATTTGAGTCTTCCAAATAGAGCTTATTGTTGGATAATGCAACAGCGTTGATGAAAGAGAGTAGGTTGCCACCTTTCGACCCACCGAATGTCTATAGATGACATATAGATTAATGCTGGAACAAAATTTTAATAATCTAATTGACAATAGTAATCAATACGAATAAACAAATTCACATCCATATCAAATAATCTTACAAATTCTGTACAGAAAAGCAAATCAGTTAGTAACGAGACAGCCTTCAGTTTACATAATCAGCAACAAAGCATCCTTTTCGATCGAAGAAATCATCGAGTTTTCTGACGTTTAAATTCTTCACAACAAAACTATACTCTTACAGATTCTCAAAATATGAAATATAAAGGATAAATGATATCAAGACTTGTAAAACCAACAGTATCAAAACATCAAAAAGAACACAATTGTAAATTTAAACTTAAATCAAATATTTGTACACAGAAAGCTCACATGTGACATTCCGGAAAATTGTAAAACAGTAGTAAATATAAGAATATGCAATAAGAATAAAATTGTTAACATAGATAATTCAGATTGCATTCCAAAGCTAGTTAAGGAAGAAAGAACGCTGTGTATTTTAACAATGCTGACCACGTAAAAGAGGTGGAGGAAATCGATGACGCGCCATACTACTAAAGGACTACAGGGGCATACTTCTAATGGAAATTACTTTACTTTAACAATAAATGCAATACTTCTTCTAACATAACTTCAAATGGCTCAAAACTGCATCTAGAAGACATATTTTTAATAAAGTTGTCAGATGACTTGAAGATTATCAACAACAAAGGGATCAGCAACTTGGAACCAACCAAACCTGAACCTGAAACTGAACGACTGAGGATCTTACCCCTGGAAGCCCCCACCCCCTAGATCCGCCTTCCATCAATTTGAACTTCACAATAATCCATTAAATGATATGAAAATAATAATTAGAGTTAGAGTCAGTCGTAGCATTAAAATAAGATTTAAGCATTTGTATTACATTTAAAATATAAATAAATGAATATATATATATATTATATATTTATTATAATATATATATAATAAACTCAAAAATTTTACATACGTGTGGAATTAGTCCAGTCAAGGAAGACAAGAAACTTTTTAATCGTGGAGATCTAAAACTGCTCGACTACAAAAAAAAAATATGTTAACACCTACGTCTTAGAATTAAGTCATAATTAAGTTTGTTTCTATAATTTTAGTTAATAAAACAATATAATAAAATTTTTAATGCTAAAAAGAGAGTCGAATAATAAAATGTCCACGAATGAGAATTAAGATCATGTTTCGTCCAAAAATTGATCTACATGATTTTAACAGAAAATGTCTAAACTGCCTCGATAGTCGAACCGGAATATTAAATATAACTTCTGACAAGAGAAAAGAACCAGAAACCATTCACACAACCATTCTCACTAAGAATATTATGCCAAGCACATCTCTATGACTAGCAAGTTTAGATAGATTTATAAGTTTTAAACGACTACTGTATGGAGGACGACTTAACCTAGAATCCTATCAGAAATGGCCTAAAGCAAAAAGTACAAAGTGTTTTTGAGTGGACTTGTCAGAATGGATACACACATAGCCATATTCCAATATAGGCCTATACTAAAGTTATAAAAAGAATTTTAGTAACCTACGAATCTCTAAATTAAAAAAAAATTTTTTTAAGAAAACTAAAAGCACGTTTTAAAGTCTTTCAAAATCATTGTATTAGCATAAATACTAAAATTAAGCTTAGAGTCCATAATAACTCCCAATTGAACAAATTTAAATACCTGTGCAAGATTAAAGGTTTTTTACACATAGGGAGAAGGGCACACAGGTCTATTGGAAAAGCATATCGTCTTATTTTTTTTGAAGTTTAGTGACCTACCATATCTATTACACCAAGTAACTAAATACCTTTCATCAGTTGAAGTATATGATTAAAAAAGATTTACATCTTCGGAATATAATAAAACTTTGGAATACTTTATTATGGAAGAAATAATAATGATAAATAACAAGAACACATTCGGATTAAGATGACTGCCATGTGGAACATCTGAAGAGACATCAAATTAATCTGAACAAGTATAATTAAATATCAGTTGTTGTGTCCTATTATAGAGGTTAGAAGGTACCCATTTAAGTAATCTTGGTTGAAAACCAAGAAGATCAAGTTTCTGTGCAAGAATTGAATACGTACGAGGTATGTTCAAAAAATAACGGAAATTTTAATTTTTTGAAAAAAATATTTATTCATTCGTCTACTGTAATATTGTCGCCTTCAAAATAGTCTCCATTTGATATTATGACAGCACTTTTTCCGATCGTCGAAACCTTTCTCAAATCCGATTTTTGTCATAGCCTTTAGCTCTTTCAGCGATTCGCTTTTAATGTCATATATACATGTAAAACAACGATTCTTTAAAATTTTTTTTGGTACTGGGGTATCGCTACAGTATTGTTTTTTCCCAAGAATTCACGAACAAGCAACGAAGTCTAAGCAAAAGTGAGCAAAAGCCATCTTCAGCCAGCTTCCACAAATCCGTGCGTCTTTTTAGAATTGCTTCACGCAAACGGCGTTGAACTTAGAGGTAGTATTTCTTATTGACCGCTTGACCTTGACACAAGAATTCATGATACACTATGCCATTGAAGTCGAACAACATTCCCGTTGTTTTCTGAATACACTTCGTATAATATCAGCATGCTTATTTCCTAAAACCCACTGTTATACATTCACAAATTCAAGCAAATTTCTCTGTTTCCAGGATTTCCTTATAGTTTTCAATGGAGGACCTAAATGCGACTGTTTCGTTATTGCAAGAAACATGCCTCGTTCAAGAGAAAGTTTTAATCCCTATTTAAATGATGATTTTAACTTATTTAAATGAAGTAAGTGGTCTTCTTGGAAGCAATTGGTGCATTAATTAAAATAATCGGACGGATCTCATGTTGATAGTGAATATTTTTAGGAAAATTGCTACAGTAATTTGACTTAAAACTTCTACAAAAATTTTGAAAATTATGTGATTGTCACATGATATAAAAGATTTATATTTCATCGTGGACGGAAATTTTTAAGTCCTGCATTTAGAGTTAAGGAAACCAAACAATTTCGGATTACTTAGAATAAATTTTTTTATATATTATTTTTTGTTTAGGTCCGAATACAATTGACGCAATGCTGAATATTCCGAATAGCTAGAATATAGAATATTTATATATTATTCTAGTCTTTTTTAAGTTTAGAAGCACGACTTTTTCTATTTTTTAATTTATATACATTTTTTGGTAATCACAAATGCGTACTCTTTCTTTTAGTAACAATAGGTTTTGAGGATAATTTTCAAATAAAATTATAATATAATGGTTGTATTGATATATGAGACACTAAATTCAATATTTCTATTGTAGTCTGCCCAAGATAAATTAGAAAGTTCCCTATTCAACTTTTTAAAGTCAGCTGTTGCAAAGTTAAACCGAGTACAAAAGATAGAAGATGGATGACTTTAACAAGTAAGATACCTATGATTTCGATAGTTATTTCCTAAGAATTATGATACTAATCCTCTGAGTGAGCTAAACGATCACACCGAATGACAGAAAACATTGAAGCATTATCAACTTGCACTAAATCTAAGAACTTACTGAATTTGTCTGAAATTAAATAACTTGGCTATGACCCAACTCAGACATTTTTTCTAAGAACTCTTTAAATTGTAATCGAGTACAAACAGAGTGCTTTCCAGAAGACACACGGTAAATTGAAATAGTCCAGATCAATTAGGAAATCAGAATTATTTACCACTCAAATAACACTATTTATAAAAGAAACATGCGGATGTATACAGATAAGTCCGATTGGGGAGGTATAAAGTATAACGTTAAATAAATACAGTACATATCAATACAAATTCTGATACAATCAAATTCATATGGGTCCGTTCAACAAGGAATTCTTCTGAATTAATAGAATGAACTGCAAATAGAACACCTCCTAATATCTTAGTATCAAAAGTCTGTGGTTTAGCCATGAAACTTTTGCATAACTCTTAAATAAATCCAAGACGAGCGCAATCCCTTACTGTCGTAAATATAATCATAACATATTCTACCTATTAGCCCAACACATTCAAAATAAACAAGTCTGTCACAAAACCAACATGATACCAAACGACCAGACTCGCCTTTAATAGCACAATTCGGAAAATTAAAATTCATGATGAAAAATAATCAACAAATCGGTAAGAAATAAAATAAAGAACAGTAAGTAAAAGAAAAACTAATATATAATGTAATGATAATTATAGCAAAATTAATAGTTATAAAAATTACAATAAAAAAGTAAAACAAAACAAGTAAGAAAGGGCTAAGTTCGGGTGTATCCGAACATTTTATATTCTCGCAATGTGCAACGATCAAAGGCAGGGAAATGCTTTCAGGTGCTGACATAACTTTATATTAAAACATGTTGCGGAAGAATTCAACATTCATTATTCGATGAAACTGTGAATGGATTGCACTCATATTTCGTATATTATTAACTTATATTACAGGTCATAGACTTATGTACCTTCAATGTTATATTTTGCTTCGTGTCCTAAATATTTATATCAAAATCTACCAAATTAACTCAAAAGTGATATATGCGATATAAACTCAACCAAAGTGGTTTAATGAATATGGATATAAGTGGAAAAGGTCAACTAGAGAAAAGGAAATCATTATAATAGTAATAAGCGGCATAGACTGTGGTCTAGACCAATTTCTTTCATATTTAGCGAGAAACCACATTATGTTTAAGAAAACATATCCACCTAATTTCATTAAAATATTACACAATATGACCAACAACCAACGGTTTAAAGTCAGATGGGAAGTCGAGAATTCTCATACCGGGCATTTTTGGGATAGAGGAAGATCTGCACTGATCACATTAACTCTTTTCATTATTCAAGTGTATTAGGGAACATGTTTCGCACAATTTTGTGAAGGTAACTCACACAGTCACCGACATATTTGGCATAAAGTGTGGACCGATTTCATATTCATATTTCGATTAAAACCTGATGTAAAAAAAATAATTAGCACGCCCAAGTTTTTCGAATAACGTTTCAATATTAGACATTGGAAGCCTATCGCCCACCGTAATAATTACCCTATTATCTATCAATATTCTCCATTTATTTTCATAATCTTACGGTTGCTTAGATACTATCTATAAAGGTGAACTATAAGGTGATTTACTAGGCCTTATAATTCACTATTGAAACATTTAATATATTTGCTTTTGTATTTCTTTCTTATTAATTTGTGAATATCGATAGTACTTCGAGTCTCGAGTCTTCGATGACTACTTAATTTATGGCGTAGATAACCAGTAGATGTCAGGGTTTGTCCTGTGTTGTGATGAATATGCTTTCTTATTTATTAAAAGTCTACATCTTCTTTTGATTTTAAATCACTCGTTATATAACTTTGTGGACAAACAGATTGATGCTTAATTTTATCATACATAAATGGCAACATAAAAAATCTGTATTATTTCAGTAAATCAGTAAATACTCCAATAGTTTTTAACAAATTATTTTCGATTATTTATTTCACAAATCAACAAACTTTATTGACATTGCTTTATTCTCAATGCTAAATTAGGAACAGACACAATAGGTTCATTATAAATCTGAGTGACTCTCGATTATGTTCATAAAAAGATTGGTTGAATAAGGGTCTGGGTAGTTTTGAATTGGTCAAAAACTCTAAAATCGTAAACTTAAATTAGTGGCAGCTCCGGCATCTATTAAACTAATGACACTCACAGTGCCGAAATTCAGTTTTATTATAGGTAATTCGGTTTGAGGCGTGTAGGCTGAAAATTTTCGACTTGACTCAAATCAACATCAATTTGCACAGGTCTTGGTTCCCTGTTAAAATTCTGACACACTTGACTCGAACGAACATTATAACCATGATTTCAATCATACGCATTAATGTTAGAAAATTTTATATTATTTATAATTATTATTTGAAATAAAGATCATATCTTTGAAATATGATATAAAAATGTTTATTATTTTTCCTCACTCACCCATTTTACTACAATCTCTTTCAAGAAATTATTTTCAGTATAAAAATTATAGGCTGTATTATTATGGAAGATGTTAAGATAAAATGATAAATTTTGTATATAGAGAGGGCCAAAAATTCTGCAAAATTCATAACTTATTTTACAATTATTCCCGGATTATAACCCCTATCTCTAACTATTTGCAAATTATAATTAGAATTCATTTATGAAATCTTCAACACTTCTGTTATCAAAAATGGGAAAAATCGGGTACGTACTTTCCCTAGCCCCATACACCTAATATATGGATATTCAACCTTCCTGTAGACTTTATACCATATATAACGGCAAGCGCATGAGATATGAGATATCGTAATGAAATTGGAAGATTATCTTTCATGATAATAATGTGATCTGGTGTCCAAAATGCGGAAAATTGGGTAAATACTTCCCCTAGCCATGTACCTAATATACAGATTTTCAAACTCCCGATAGATTTTATACCATATATTTCGGTCAATATGTAAGTTATTTTTGCATTTAGGTGAGCGTGTAATATTGTATATACCATAGTTTACTGCCGAAAATGTATGAAATCGGTCCACACTTTATGCCAAATATGTCGGTGACTGTGTGAGTTACCTTCACAAAATTGTGCGAGAACATGTTCCTTATACTATGTTGTATACTTGAATAATGAAAAGAGTTAATGTGATCAGTGCAGATCTTCCTCTATCCCAAAAATGCCCGGTATAAGAATTCCCGACTTCCCATCTGACTTTAAACCGTTGGTTGTTGGTCATATTGTGTAATATTTTAATGAAATTAGGTGGATATGTTTTCTTAAACATTATGTGGTTTCTCGCTAAATATGAAAGAAATTGGTCTATGCCGCTTATTCCTATTATAATGATTTCCTTTTCTCTGGTTAACCTTTTCCTCATTATCTAAAATATTCAATTAAGCGGCTTTGGTTGATTTTATATAGCCTGTATCTTATTTGAGTTAATTTGGTAGATTTTAATATATATATCTCCGACATGAAGCAAAATATAGGAAGGAAAATACGTGAGTCTGTGCCCTGTAATATAAGTTAATAAAATACCAAATATGATTGTAATCCATTCACAGTTTTGTCGAATAATGAATGTTCAATTCTTCCCCAACAGGTTTTAATATAAAGTTATGGCAGCACCTGAAAATATTTCCCTGCCTTTGATCCTTGCACAAGAGATTCGGCGGGAAATGATGTGTCTAATTCCTTCTGCAACTTTGTGGTTAATTTAATGTTCTATATTTTGTTTTTTTTTTATTTTCCGCTGAATTAAACACTCGTCTTGTGCATTGAAATTTTTGTTTAATGCATTTCGAATGAAATAACAGCTCAATTATAGCCTGCTTGTTGCATGAATAAAATATACTAACTAAAATTTTCGCTGCAGTTGTCCAGTTTCGAAAAGGTTTATGAACAATTCTCGTTGTTCAATTCTCATACGATGGGCCATTTCCCCAAAACTTTTCTCTTGATCACTTAAATCTCAAACTCAAATTAAAAATAGCATTAAAGAATAATTAATCGCTAATTGTAAACTATAGAAAAGTCAAATTATCTTTTCGGAAGAAAAGAGCCGGAGGCACTTCACTGTTTCGACTGTTATTTGAGGTCCTGTGTACCTAAACTCTTTTGTATTGTGCTTAAACAAAGTCAAACACTGCTGTGGAGCGGTGTTACAGATGTGCATCTTGTACGGATTGATCAAACAATGAACCCATGGCGCCGACAACTTTCTTATGCCCAATATTTTATGCCGGATATGACCTATGCGGTATTTTGAAATACCTTCTACCTCAGGACGCTCGCGTACCTTCAATCGACTGTTTGCAAGTGCGAAATAGTTCCTTTTCTGTGGGTGGCTCATCAAAAGCCGACCGTTTTCGTTGAAACTCGTTAAACCAATTTGTGACGTTCGATATCGAAGGAGAAGAGTTAGCATTCAAGCGCTCATTGCGCGATTTTCGCGACGGTGATACAAATGAGATCTTTATTAAATAATTATTAAATAAAGATCTTAACCAGCAATTTATTTAAAATTCTACTTATCAATTTTCAAGTGCTGATATGATGTGGTTATTAAAAACAATACTCAAATGCAAAAAATGTTTAACTTTGAGAAAATTCAATTGGGGCACAGCATATGAATTGTGAAAATTAAACAAAATACGATGCTTCACCACAGCCAATTCGGAAGGAGATATTAACAGTCTTGTGTTAACATAGCTGAGCAATGAATTAAAAATATTGTAACGGATTCTCTAAATTAACCGTTCACGCTAAAATTCTACCCTGAGTTCGATCTGTTTTTACTCGCTATTTTTTTTATTTATTGTATTCTTTTTATATATACATTATATGTATTGTAACGGATTTTCTAATTTAATCACCCACGTTGAAATTCTACCCTGAGTTCGATCACTGGATTGTACAAATAAAGTTACAATTTAATGGCTATACACTTCTCTTTATTTCCTACTTAACAACTTGACACTTTGTTACTCGCTATTTGAGCTTACTTATAGTTTACTTGTATTTAACTTAGCAACACTCTTATTTTAACTGTCCCTTGCTGCTACTCCGGCAGCTCTTATATAGTAGATCGTTACTAACAGATCGTCACTTAAACATTCTAGCAACTACTACTTCGCTTTCTGTCTGATTCTGGCAGCCTTTCGCCGATTTTGTTTTGCTTTGACATTCGAGTTCGCTACAGTATCGCCATTCGAACATTCTGGCAACCACTAGTTTTGATGTCTGGTCGATTCTGGTAAGTTGTCGTCAATTCTGGAATTCATATTCACCACAGTATGTATCACTTATGTGATATGGCAAGGGAATTGCACTTTACTTGGCAACACTCTTATTAGAACTGCCTCTGCTGCCACTCCGGCAGCTCTTATATAGTAGAGTATTACGAATAGATCGCCAGTCGAACATTCTCGCAACTACTAGCTAAGCTGTCTGGCTGATTCTGGCAACTTATCGTCGATTTTGCTTTGTAGTGACTTTCGAGTTCGTTGCAATATCGCCATTCGAACATTCTGGCAACTACTAGTTTCGGGGTCTGCTATATTCTGGCAAATTGTCGTCGATTCTGGAATAGGTGTTCGCCACACTGCCCTCCACCTAAGTCTGATCGTCCCTATTAGACATATTTGCGGTGCCATACGCTGTAAGCCGTTCTAAATGAACTACCTTCATTTTATTCCTTGCTCTTCCAATGATCTGTATGGGATATACTACATCGTTGAGTTGTTTAACAACTTGGTATGATCCTAACCACTACACTGTAATTTAGGTGATAAGCCTTTCTTGCGTTGTGGGTTATATAACCACACCCAATATCTTTCAGCAAACCCTTCAGAGTTCATTGTCGTATTTTGCCTTCATTTTATCACTCAGATTTCCGTGCGCTGTCTCACCATAGCACGTATTTCTTTCATCTCGTCTTCTACGATACTGTTGATTTCCTTGCCATTCCTTCCACCAATGGGGTTAATTCCGAACTTCAAATCAATCGGTAACCGAAGGTCATTTCCAAAAATAAACAAAGCTGGTGTCTCCCCTGTTGTTTCACGTATAGCAGACCGATAAGCCATCACAAACAAGCATATATGAGTATCTCAATCTTTTTGAAACTTGTCTACCACTTTCCTCAACTGTTCTTCTAAGGTTCGATTGAATCGTTCTACCCTGCCATCTGACTGCGGATGTAACGCAGTTGTACGTGTGTTTCGGATACTCAGTTTCTGCCACATCTCCTTAATTAGCGCTGATTCGAAATTCCTCCCTCAGTCAGAATGTAATTCTATTGGTTCTCCATATCCCGTTACCCAGTTGTTGATGAATACGTCCGCTACTGTTTCAGCCTCCTGATTAGGAATTGGGTATACTGCTGGCTATTTACTTAAATAGTTTACGACTACCAAAACATATTTGTTTCTCAGTTTACTGGTGGGAAATTGACCAGATCAAACGGCGCACCCGAATTGTACTGCTTCATCTGACCATGACTTCTGGACTCGGCCCTTTAGCTGCAAAGCATTCAGCAAAATTGCCAATCCACTCCGTAAAAGATCGAAGACAATCAACCCAATAAAACCGTTGCTTTAACTTCTCCAAGGTTTTCGTGCTTCCTATGTGCCCTCCACATGAACCGTTGTGCAGCTCGTTGGGAATTTCGGGAATTCTTACTTTCAGAATAATCATAAGCTTTCGAGAGCTTTGCCCAACTTCGCTTTTCCATTCTCGATGCAAGCAGCCGTACAACAACTTTGAACTGTTTCATTGTCTCCAATATGCTTTCGCGACTGGACTTTCCGCAGCTATTTCTTCTTTCATTGGACGTTTGCTCTGTTCCATTCCATGCATTACAAGTTTCAGATATGGATCTTTCTGTTGACATTTCCGTAGTTCTTTTGGGTCCCAATCTTCTGTCATTGTTAACCGGATATCTATAATGCATTCTTTGGCCTCAGCTTTTGAGCAATGCCTGCATTCCCAATTACATAGACGGCGGGACATGGCATCTACATTTCCGTGACTACTATGTTTGCGGTGCTCTATAGAGAAGTCATAACTTTGGAGTCTCTCTGATTGGTTTGGTTTGGAAGCTGCTTCTTCAACTTTGCGTTTGTGTTCCGTTGGATTATTGAACCTGCTAGATTCTGTATTAGAGTTGCGTGCAATATGACCGCCTTTCCTGCAGTTAAAGCATTTAAGCACGCCATCATTTTTCTTACGCGATTCGGTAAAATTCTCCAGTATTTTATCCAGTTTTTCAAGTAATCGATTCACCCAAATGGGTTCTTCAATTTTTATTTGATGAGATTTAAATGTGCGATTACTAAACAGAGAAGCCGTTTCATGTGTTAGAGCATTCGAGACGGTTTCTCGAAATATCAATTTCGGACATGCTAACGCAGCATAGCGTGTAGCCTGATTTCGTATTCCATTAACAAAGCTCTGAATTTTTATATCTTCGATGTATTTCAAGGATTTGTGTGCATGAGCGTAATGAGCTAAACTCTCTATTTCCGTAGAAAATTCCTACAGAGTCTCATTGCCTTTCTGGCGACGACTTTGTAACTCGATGTGGAAGATCTACTTCCTGTGCTCACCACCATAATGTCTTTCCACTGCGCCCTTCAAAATTTCATAACTACTCGATTCGCAATTGAGTTGGGCAAATGATTTGTAAGATTTCAGCTGCAGACACTTTTAGTGCAGCGAAAAATTCAGCGACTTTATCGTCAGTGTTCCAATTATTTGCAGCTGCAGGTTTTCAAATTGGAGTTTACAAATCTGGAATGGAATTGTGCCGTAAAGGATGGAGTTTTTACTTTGGCAGAGGCTGTTGACATAATTGGACGATTTAATTTTAGCTCGTGGAGTCGATTTTTTAAATCATCCACTTCAGCCTTAATTTCATCCTGTTCTTCTGAAATCTGCGTTGACACCTCTGCTATTTGTGAAGACACCTGTGCTGATATACGTGCCTCTTGCTCTTTCATCAGCGATGGCACCTCTGCTATTTGTGAGGTCACCTGCTCTTTCAACTGCGAGGTCAATTGGGATTGTTGTACCAACATCTGTGATGATATACGTGTCTCCTGCTCTTTCAGCTGCTAGGACACCTGCGACGATACATGCGATATTGCATATTCAATCATATTCATCTCCATAACCTTTGATGAACCTTGAGCCTCTTCCCTTTCCTCCATCTTCGTTGTCGATTCCTCTAGTTCCGATTGACAAACGTATTCGTCAACATGAATGTTATCTGCTTCCATGGCCTCTCGCAACCGTGATTTCAATTCGAATTTTATTCCACCTCTTGGCAAACCAGTTCCTTTTTTAGTTGTTGAATCTTCAGTTCATTAAACTTTGCTATTTTTTTTTAAATAATCTCTTATGGTACTTTATTTGACAATCCCATTTCTGAAGCCAATTGTAACGGATTTTCTAAATTAATCGTTCACGTTGATACTCTACCCTGAGTTCGATCACTGGATTGTTCAATTAAAGTCAAAATTTAATGCCTATATACTTTTCCTATTTCATTTGCTATTTAATAACTTGACACTTTGTTACTCGCTTTCGAGCTTACTTATAATTCACTTGTACTTAACTTAGCAACACTCTTATTCGAACTGTGTCCTGTTGCCATTCCGGCAGTCCTTATATAGTAGATCGTTACCAACAGATAGTTACTCGAACATTCTGGCAACTACTAGCTTCGCTGTCTGGCTGATTCTAGCAACTTATCGTCGCTTCGGGAATACGTGTTCGCCACAGTATAAAATTTTCTACGTAAAATGTTGCAAGAATTCAAGGATAAATGTATGTGAAAATGTAAAGAGTGTGCTTCACTTCAACCAAAATTTTTGCTGTCATCGTCTGTCGGTATATGAATTATTTAAATTTATTTCAGTTATATTCTTTTAACCTTCAAAATATAGTGATACATGCGCAATAAAATGATTTTACACATAAACTGAGATATAAAAATTTCTTAAGTTCGTCCTCAACCTTATATCCATGATTCCTATATAGCATTTAAAGCTCTTCTGCTGCTAGTAACAACTCTATTAGTACCAAACTCATTATGGTCTATCATGGCATTATCATTCATTACAGTTGGTAATGTTGGCAGAGTGCCATCCGATTCTGAAAAACGTGCTCGAAGTGGATGTGTTATAGCAGAGGAATGAATTTTTGGTGTAACATGATAGTCAGTTATGTAAGAAGATTCCTCTGGTTCTAAGAATATTATTTTATCTTTCCTGTAATGTAAAAAATCTCTGTCAATATGTTGCAATCGTCTCATTTCACGCTCCGGTCTGGCATATCTGATTTGTTCGCTATGAGGGTCAACAAAATCGTCCTCGATATGGTGGTCATAGTATTGCCGTTGGCCGCGTTGAAACGTTGAACTTTCTGCAAAGTAGATATTATTTATTGAATTATTGGTTAAATTTGTACAACGAGTTAGATCAAATATATATAATTGTATAAGTGTCATCAACCAACACAACATTGAGATTCGCCAGATTACGCTGTCAGCAATGTTATATATCAATTATTAATATTAACACACCAAACAACATCAAACACCATACCTTATACCAGGGACATTCATCATACCAAATCATTGTACCATCGACACATATCACAGTGGCTCGTCATTGGTTGATACATTTAAATACGTTCTTTACGATAAAATTGCAGAATATTTGATATTTCACTTTGATTTGTATACTTAAAAAAGTATTAGTATTAAAGCAATTAAAAAAATGAAGATTATCCAATAAACTTATTAAAATTTTTACTAGGTGATGAGTACCCCATTAATTAACATACATTTTGTTCATGGTGGTTAATGTATTTACCAAACCAAAACCTAATAAAGAAATTTTTTTTTATAGCTCAATTTCGACAATTTTAAAGGGATGGGGCCATACCTTGATTATACTATTAATTTCTGCAAACATCTTCTTTGTTGACCAACGCTTGCTGACACCTATAGATCCAGCGCTAGAACAAAACAACAATCCTCAGCTCGTTTCGAATGCTTTCTTTCGAGCTCATCGGCTTTGTAGTTTCCGACAAATCGCTATGACTAGACATCCAAACGATTCTAATAAAGAAGTAACATAATTCTTTTCATGATGAGGACAGACACTCTTTTGCTAGCCATGGGCACACAGTCAGCGAGCTTAAGTCCTGTATCGCCACTTTGCTATCAGCGGTGTACAGCACTATACTTGACGGAAAGCGTGAATAAGCTCACAACGCCTCCTCACCAACTACTTCGCCCCAAACACATATCCCTCGCCAGTATGTTTTCAAGAAAGGAGAGGATTTTAGAGTCTTCCTATTTGGAGCCCTTTATATCGGAGCTTCTCTGAGTATACTAGCAACCTCAGTAATAATGCACCTGCCGGCTATACCCACGGGTACTATGTGTAGACTGGCATTGAGTGTTATTTGGTGGTATTTTGGTGTTATCCATAATGCACCAATAATGCCAATGACAGCCGCTTTTTAAACACGTTCAAACCTATTAGCGAGTTTAGTCTCATAGAGCCGGTCTTGTGGAGAACCCACTTCTTATCCAAAGCTCCACACAGCAATATAAGGAATCCGATGCCTTTTTCACTTTCTCCTGAATGTTTAGTCTCCAAGAGACCTTTCCATCCGGGGTATGTCAAGATCAACCTTTTCACAGCATTGAGGTGGAGGCCCTAAAAACATTTCAGTGTTATTTGGGTTGACGGCTATGCCTAGTCTGCCCAGTTGGTTACCACGTTGAGGTGGTAAATTCTAGAATTAGTTAAAAATTATAAAAGTAATACAAACTATATAACAAAAAATTCCCCCTGCGGGTCAGGGGATAAGCATAACCCGTGGTAAGGCATGCCTGCGTAAGAGGCGACTAAAATCCATAAAATGCATTGCATTTGAAATAGACTTTGCTCTAAAAATATGCTTAGCCATTTCAGAAATAGTGCTATATTACTTAGTTTGAACAAGGTTTATAATACTTTAAATGTATTATGCACACACTTAAAGAGGCATTTTAGTTCAAGCTACACCAGTCTGAGTTGAATGGATAGCTCAACTGAAAGTAGCCCCGGCTACGAGCCGGACCGGAGACTTCAATGTGGTACCGCGGGGAGCAGGAGCCCGTTGGAGTCTGGAAGCCTGCTGATTGCGGTAGGCCCTTCGGGGAGTATCGTGGTGGCTGTGGTTTAATACCTGAATGCGAGTAGAGCTGTTGGGTGCTGCAGCTCAGTGTGGAGTTGCATTGCAACCCGGTGTCGGACCCAAAGTACGGCAGAGATATTAAATAGGCCTCGAACCCTACCAAGGTGGTTATTGTGCCCCTTTCCAAAATGCCGATCGGTATCGTTGGTTTTAGCAAAAAGCTATTACTGACGGGGCGCTGTTCAACGCATTGTATTGATCCGCTGTGTTTTAGAACACCGTGGAGTAAGGCTGTATAACGGCAGGTACCCACTTAAAGCACATCGTTCAATAACAAAAAAATATTGATTTGTATTATCCTTCTTGAATACTAGGTACTAAGTTTGAATATTGTATCGTATATCGTGCTTAGAAAGTGAATATTTTGGTAATCAGTATTTCCACTTATTTTCATTAAAAGATCACAGATATTGACCAACATAAACAGTTTGAAGTCAACTGGAAAGTACCAAATTATTATATCTGGTATATTTGAGCTGGGGAAAGGTCTCGACATTGCATTAACTTTTGGCGTTACTCAAGTACACTAGAGAACATGTTTCCACTCAATTTTATGAAGATAACTTACACACTGCTATAATAACGAAAATCATCATGTGTATTAAATGGGAGCTGGTGTAATTTTTGCTGAATGTTGACCGATTGAATGTTTCATTTAATGTTGACCGATTTCACAGATTTTCAGAATTAAACCATAACATATCCAATATTATACGTTCACCTAATTTTGCTAAGATATCATACATATTGACCGACATATACTATATAAATCCAACTGGAAGTTTTAAATTTTTAAAAGGGTATAAAGGGGCTAGAGAAGGCATTGTTCCGACTTTATTCATTTTTGGCATTACAATATTATTATCAGGAAGAGAAGTTATATGACTTTTATTATGATATCTAACAAATTGGCCGAAATATATGGTATTAAGTCAACTGGAAGTTTGAAAATCCTTATCCTTATCTCCTTAGGTATATGGGAGATAGGTGAAGTATTTACCCGATTTTACCCATTTTTTATAACTGGGTACAATATTTTCAGGCAATGATTTGTTCTGAATTTCAATAATATATCTCACATTGGTCGATATCTTCAATAGGAGGCAGCCATTGGCAATGGGTCTACATATTCGATATCTAGGGACTTGAAAAGTTGTATACAGATTAATAATGATATAATTAGAGATTGCGACTACTTTTTACTTTAACCATTACTTTTTTTGGTTTTGGCTGGGACAGAGGTGACGTCATAAAGAGGAAGAAAATGCTGCAAAACAACCAAACGAAGAAAAACAGTCGAAGTTTACGGTTGTTTTATTAAAATTATGAGCAAAAAATTTATTAAGTTTTTTAAGTGAAGTTCGTAGTGCCGGGTTGTAAATAGATAATTAAAGAAGGGTTTTCTTTTACTTTACAATCCGATGTACAAGTTGCCAAAATATGGATAACTTTTTGTAAGCGGAATGAATGAATGAATGAAAAAACTTACCCTAAATATTCTCTAAATTGTAGAGACCAGTTTGATGACGACGTTATTAGCCTGATACCTTTTGAAATCGGTACATATTTATTTTTAATAATTAAATGAATTATATGTACTGAAAGTTTCCTAATAGTATATTATATTGCAAAATAGACTTAAACTGAAGCACGGTGTTGTACCAAAGATTCAATAAGAAAACGAAAATTTAATAAAATAATAACACAGATTTATAGATATTAATACTTTAATTCCAACATTAATGTAGACGAATGAATAAATTTTTTTTTTTCAGAAAAGGAAATTTCCCGTTATTTTTTGAACACCCACGTATATCTACACATTACACATTAATTCAGGCATATATTTAAGTACAAAAAAAAAACTACTCTATAAAAAAACACTCTATTTGCAACAGTTTTCTTCTCGTTTCACTATAATTTTACATAACTGCTATAAATAAAATAGAATAAATAAAATGGAACTATTATATACCTCTAAGTATATATTTGCTTGCAATAAAAAAATTTATTGGTGGGAGCATCGTAATGACACCATATCTTTTAATTATCCACTTAATAATTGCCAATTAATGTTGACAATCGAAAAAATTATTTGTTTACAAATTGCAAATATTTTCCCAAAGCATTTGTATACTCGTTTCCCTAAAAATTTTCATTACAGGTGTCCATAAAAATTATACGTTTTTATTTCCAATTTACATTGAACTTTGACAGTTTTCCTACGATGCTTTTCTCATTCTCTCACATGTGACGTCATTGTTGTTTGCACCAATCTTGTTTCTATTAATCTTGATACCGACGCAAGCAATGCAAAGGTATATAGAGCTGACTACGCAACGACGAAAACTCGAACTAAACTTATATACTGTCAATTAATACATGGCTCATATAGTTTTCAATGGTAAATTAATACCTCGAAGCTGCAGTGTTTTAGGTAATATAAAGGCAAATAAAGTTAAGGTTTTTAGGGTCTAACATATTTATTTTAACCGTAAAATATATAAGATGAAAATATATTTAACAATATATATTTATGTAAATTTTTATTTTATTTATTTTACGTAATATTTACGTAAAATATATATTTTCATCTTATATATTTTACGATTAAAAGAAAAGCTTGTTTAGCGAGAGAATGAAAAAATTTGTCGAATGTCGTGTTACATAGTTCTCACTGGATGTCTACTTTCATGCTCACTCATACAGTCTCAGTTCCTCTCTTGCCGAGGACTGACGTATATGAAAACTATAAAACGCCCCTTATTACGGTTTACAACTCAACTCAGTATTATCGAAACCAACTCAATCCGTCAAAAATAGGGGATATATTCCGCTTATAGGGGATTCAGTCACGCCGATGAAGGGCACAGAGTTGCTCGTGCTCAGGCAACACGATTTGTGTTCTTTTTCGTAAAAGTTCGCTGCTACGTAATACCGTATGATTTATTTTTTTTTTTGACAATCTTTCCATGGTTACAACGGTTGATTTTCAAATAAATATTTACCATATGTTCGGAAATTTGAATTTTATCATCTATTTTTTGTATGCAATATGAAAATATGTACACAAATATGCATAACATAATGCAAATATTTTAGAAAATGGTGAATAAGGATAAAAATTAGATAAGAAAAAAATTTTTGTGTATCGCTTAAACGAAGCGTACAAAAATTTGAGAACATGATATGAAAGGGAATGTAAAAAGAGAATTTTCCCATAATGAACAACAAAAGTTTCCTTGTATAAATCCATTGTTGTAAGATTGTCAGTGCGGTTGCCGACAATAGCAAATACTTACATCTGCTACCTAGTATTTGTAGTTAAACATGCACGTATGATTTCGAAAAAGAAAATATTAATAGAAAACAGAGATATCAAGAAGCGAAATATTGCAAAAACATTACTCAATTATTAATGGTTGGGTAAATAATAACAGCAATACGTTACAGAAGTTGTATTTGCAAAGGAAAGAAAACAGGGGAAAATGTATTACTTTTTTGTGAAAACGTAGTTAAAACAAGTAAGAAGGAGCTAAATTCGAAACTTTTTATATTCTCCCAAATTCAATGGTTAAAACCGGAGGCGTATTTTCAGGTGTTCGCAAAACTGTACATTAAAAGGTGTTCTCTAAGAATTGAATATTCATTATTCGACGAAATTGTCCATGGATTGCAATAATTTTTGGTATCTTATTAACTTATATTACAGGTCATAGGCTCACGTACTTTCATTGCTATATTTCGCTTCGTGTCAGAAATATTTATATTAAAATCTACCAAATTAACTCAAAAGTTATATAAGCGATATAAACTCAACCAAAGTGGTTTAACGAATATATTAGATAAAAGTGGAAAAAGTCAACCAGTTAAAAGAAAATCGTTACATTAGGAATAAGGGGCTTAGACCATGGTCTAGACCGATTTCTATCATATTTAGCCCCAATTCACATTATGTTTAAGAAAACATATCTACGCAATTTCTTTAAAGCCAGATGGAAAGTCGGGAATTCTTATATCTCGCATTAAACTATGGTATAGCCAATATTACATATTCACTTAATTTTGCTAAAATATTTTACATATTGACCGAAATATATGGTATAAAGTCTACAGGAAGGTTGAAAATCCGTATAATAAGTATATGGGGGCTACGTGAAGTGCTTACCTGATTTTCCCCTTTTTCGACACAAAAGCAAACCTTGATCATGGAAAGAAAATCCTCCAATTTCATTACGATATCTTACAGATTGACCGTTATATATGGTATAAAGTCTACCGGAACTTTGAAAATATGCATATTAGGTATATGGGGGCTACGAGAAATGTTTACCCGATTTTCCCCATTTTTGATAACAGAGCACATTATTATCATGCAAATATAATCCTCCAACTTCATTACAATATCTTACCGATTTACCGATATTTTCGGTGAAAAATCCGATAGCACTCAGGTCCATTTATTGGGTATCTGGAGGCTTGAAAAGTAACAGTCCGATTTCAAATATTTTAACGCATGAGATGGCATATGTTGAAGGTACTATTCGTGGAAAGCTTTGTTTCAATATCTTAATTGATGTTCGATTTATCTAACTTAATGTGAAAGTATCAGATGAAACTTAGGATTGTGTTATATGAGAAGTAGGTGTGGTTTTATGCGATTTCGTCCATTTTCACAAAGGACATGAGAATGCAAACATAATGGCACATACCAAATTTTGCTGAAATTGGTTAAGGCATTCTCGAGATATGGGATTTCTCCTAAAAATGGGCGGTGCCACGTCCATCACCAAAACTTTACATGGATTCCTATGCAACACTTCCATGTCATATTTGTTGCAAAAGATTTAATGTTTCTGACGTGTTCCTGCAGCGAGTTAACACATTTTTAGTAGTTTTCAACATAAGTTTTGTATGGAAGGTGGGCGTGGTTATTACCCGATTTCACTCATTTTCTCAGTATATGAGGAGACGCTCGAAAACTTATATGGAGTAAGCTTGAATAATAGAGCTTTAACGGTTTCCGAGATATATATATTAAACCTATTGGTGGGCGGGGCCTTACCCACTTTTACAAAGATTTTTGCCCACATATGCCCCGCCCTACTAGGATCCTCTATACCAAATTACACGTTTATATATTAATTTCCTGCTTAGTTATAGCACTTTGTCTATTTTCGATTAATGGCATTTTGTGGGCATGGCAGATGTCAAATTACGCCCATCTGCAATACCAACCGTCTTACGGTGACAAAGAACACGTGCACCACGTTTCATCAAAGTGTCTTAATTTTTACTCAAGTTATCGCTTGCACGAACGGACGGACGGGCAGATAGTCACTCGGATGCCAATTCGTCTTTTCATTCTGTATATATATATATATATATATATGTCGATATCTAACTCGATTAGTTCTCGGTGTTACAAACAACCGTTAGGTGAACAAAACTAATATACTCTCTAACAACATGTTGTGAGAGTATAACAAGATGTGCCAAATTTTTGGTTCAATCAAGCGAATAGCTACAGGAATAAGAGATTTCCCCTAAAAATACATAGTCAAATTTAAAGATTTTACGTTTTCGTTAGATAGTTGAATTAAAATGTACGCGGCTGGTGGTTTTGTTGTGAATATGAATGCATGTATATATGATGCTGCGACTAAGCACGTCTGCCGGTAGCGAATGTGAGGAACGATCTGATATACATTGATAGGCTTAACCTAAGCTAGAGTCCAATTTCTCTCACATGCTTGCATGTATCAGCAAAAGATAAAGGGAAATGACACAATTACAATATTTGTTTACATTTGTTTGTACATTACTTGTTTGTAGATTTGTTACATGTGTTGTTTGTAATATTTACATATTTGAATTATTGAGAGGAAGTACGCACAACTTGTTGTCTGCTCGACGCGTGATGCCGGTAGAAATGCGCAGTACGACTACTTTTATAATACCGTCCGCTCCAGTGATGGCTTCTGTAACACGTGTTTACGTTTCGTACTTAATGCATACCGTCGTCGATTTCAACGTTTGTGTCTGGTGTACGCTACTTGACGCGCTGTTGTAAATTGGTAAGGGCAGGCTTTCGTATATCAAGATCTTCTGGATTTTGTGATAGTGTTTCGACTTCGTGCATCACAAACACAAGAGGCGGCAAATTAA
Source organism: Bactrocera minax (assembly GCA_021498325.1). Lineage (NCBI taxonomy): Eukaryota > Metazoa > Arthropoda > Insecta > Diptera > Tephritidae > Bactrocera > Bactrocera minax. Next base: position 1,522,989 of record JAKEEE010000042.1, on the reverse strand, counting down.
ACGGCTTAGTCATAGAGAAATCGTCGGGCAAATCAACCCACTCAAAGACGTGAAATTCAAAACCAACGCAGAAGAAGAAGTGCTTCAAATATTCGCTTGTTCACTTGTAGACATTATTGAAGAATTCGGACTCAATTCGACATTCCAAGTAATAAAATATTAAAGAAATTAAGATTAAATAAGGTTAAAAAAATGAACAGTTACTCTCTCGAGACGGCTCGTTTTGTCTCGCCTCGAGACAGACGAGATGTTTTGAAATTAAAAAGGCGTATTGGAACGTGGAGTATTGCAATTCAATGAAGTCCATCAAGTAAATCTACGAAGGTATCACGAAACGTAATAACTGGACAGCTTTTGGTTCATTGGTTCCCAATGATGAAATCACGAGCTGTCAAGTTGGTCGATACGTAAGCTACAATGAAGCGATTTGACGTATGTTCTCATTTCCCATTCACGAACGCTTTTGGACTGGTATACATTTGGGAGGACGGTCAACGAGTTTATTTCATTACTTTTGTTCATATTTCATATGCAATTCTTTTCGATTTGCCAATGTGTTTCTTTCTCACGTATGTTACTTTACTCGGAGAAGCCGCGTTATTACACTTGGAATGCTTCATCCAAGAAATTTCAAAGTCAAAAACAAGGTGATGTAGTTCCTGATCGTATTTACGTGTATATCACGTATCCGTATGACGTATATATTTCATCCGAAGAATGATGGATGCTTTTACTTTCGACTATTGCTGGTGAATAGTGATTGGTGGGCCAACATCATTTGAATCACTTCAAACTATCAATGTTGTTGGGTTGCCAAGATTTTGTGCTGCATGCCAAGAGAATTTAAATGCCAGGAGGATCAAATTGCTCGAAAATGATGTACATTGGGATATAGCAACCGCTGAAACAACTGTTTCCGCACATTCCAGACAGATACGCTCATTATTTCCACATATTTTCCAACTAATCCACGTGAATGGAGGGAGGACAAGTACAAGCATGATATGTCAGAACACATTTTGCATCGAGTTCGTGTCCATTCATAAAATCCACATCTTGAGAAGAATGAAGAGTTGCGCAATCAGGCTTTGGCTTTGATAGAAGACATGTCTTACCTCATGCGCGATAGTTTTCGAGCGAGAGTTGCAGCGTGAAAGTGAATACGACACAAATGCATTAAGTTCGAACGAATGCCCCTTTGTTGAATGCTTAATAAAAAGAAGTTTACGATACAGTGATGAAGGAGATCGATTATGGAAATATTCGTATGTATTTTTTTAATGCGTCTTGTGGCACTGGCAAGACCTTCCTCATATCATTGATGTTGGGTACAGTTCGGGCAAGATCAGAAATTGCTGTAGCAATTGCTTCTTCTAAAATAGCGGCTACACTGCTGGAAGGTGGCCGAATCGCTCATTCGGTGTTGAAACATTCAGCAATAGATAAAGTTTTGATTGTGCTTGGGAAATGTAAGAACACATATCATACAATTCTGAGATCAATCAAAATATGCTAAGCGAAATAAAATCGTTTAATTTTGTTCAAGTCCAGTTGAAAGCTGGAAATATTAATCATTATATTTGTATATGGGAAGGTCTGGACCGATTTTATCTATTTTTGGCATTAAACTAAGATTGTTCAAAACACGTGCTCACTTGATTTCGTTAAAATGCTTTACATATTGACCGGTGTGCATACATTGGTGTAAAGTCAACCAGAAGAACGAAAATAATTGCTTTCCGTTTATGTATTAGAGTAGTAAATTAATGAAATAGAGTAAAGTAATGAGTTTATGAATTAGAGTTTTCATTCATTTTTAATGACAAACTAGACCTTTGACGGATAGCCTAACACAAATAACAGCTTCAACTAAATAAGCTGGTATCAAAATTGTTTATACACAATCAACAACTGGATTACTAAGCCAGCAGCTTTTCAGAATTAGGCAAACATTCTTAAAAACTTCCAAACAAACGTCCTCACATATCCGACGATATGACAAAATTTAGCTTTATAATCGACTCCGTCGAAGATGTGTTGACTATATTGAAAAGTTTGGCTTTGGCTGAAGCATCTAAATCCAATATCAAATTGTTTATTGCTCAACAATATAAGTGTTTAATGAAGTCGTACTAATATTAATCGTGAAGAGATCGAAGAGAAGAATCGTAGAGTACGCATTTCATAGTTCATAATTACGGACATATCTCAGCTGATTACACACGCTGACTTCCTTTCACTTTACTATCTACTACCATATCTAAATCGACATCGCTTATGATATAGTCGCGAATTTTGCAGACAACACGGATATCTACTGTAGAAGCTACTTCTAAGACTACGATCGTTCATCGCATTATTATATTCGGACAAACTGTATTTAGTAAACCAATAAGATTATCAGCGTGCTGAATTCGAAATTTTTATCAAGCTCGGTATATTCCGGTTATCTAGTCGCGACAGGACGAGTCCTTTGCATATGGTAGGCTAGGCAGATCAGCAGTCCTAGTGTTGGACCAGTACCTACTTCCGTTTCCATGCGACATTATACACATATTACTAGGCAATTCTTTTTATTTTTTTAATTTACGGACAAAAGCTCCAATTCCTTGGTTATCGTATTACCAAAGATGGCAAACAGTCGCCACCAAGTCGCTTTAAGAAAATTTTAGACTTCCGACTGTAGCGAGGGACCTCAGACGCTTTCTTGCGATTATAGTTCTACAGAGCGCTTTTGAAAAATCCACTCCAACACCAAGCACTACTATTTCACATGACTCCAGGCAATAAGCTCAATGATAACTCATCTCTTGTATGGACCGAACAGAATATTGAACATTTTGATCTAGTTAGTTGCTGGCGCATCCCGCTCCCAATGTCCAGCTTTCGTTGTGAATTGATGCATCGCATTTCATCAACGACTCGAATAAGCTTTCGATCGTCAAGCCCGACAATTAAATTTCATCGCAGAAATTACCACAGGTATTCAATATAAATATTTCACAACTACTTAAATTACTTAAAGTTTTTATTAATATTAGTGATATAATTAATAAATTTGGCTTTTTGATTCAGTACTTAAGTCGCATGACTTGAACCGACATGCAGATATTTATTTGCTTTTTCAGAAAATGGCCTTCCTTCTTTTTGGTTTTTCTATCAAGAATAGGTCAAATGTAAATAACAGTCTATTTAGGATATATCTCTAACACTCCACTCTAGAAAATGTTTTGGAAAAATCGAGCTGCTATCTTCTGCTATCTTCTGATAGTTGTCGAATTATTGAAATGAATAAGGAAGGAAATATAAGGAAACCTTGGAAACAGAGAAATTTGCTTGAATTTGTGAATGTATAACAATGAGTTTTAGAGGAAATAAGCATACTGAAGTTATACGAAGTGTGTTCAGAAAATAACGGGAATGTTGTTCGACTTCAATGGCATAGTGTATCATGAATTTTTGCGTCAAGGTCAAACGGTCAAAAAGAAATACTACCTATAAGTTCAACGCCGTTTGCGTGAAGCAATTCGAAAATACGACCGGATTTGTGGAAAAACAATTCATGGCTTTTGCTCAATTCTGCTCAAACTTCGTTGCTTGTTCGTGAATTCTTGGGCAAAAGCAATACTGTAACGATACCTCAGCCTCTATGGCTTCGTGTCTTTTTTCTATTTCCAAAAATAAGGAGAACTTTAAAGGGCCGTCGTTTTACAAGTATAGATGACATTAATTATCGCATCACTGAAAGAGCTAAAGAAGAAGCGCTGGCATAAAAGCACAATATCGGATGGAGACTATTTTGAAGGCGACAAAATTAATGTTGATGAATGAATATTTTTCTCAAAAAACAAAAATTCCCGTTATTTTTTGAACACAAATTACATTGTTATATGGGAAGTAGGCGTGGTTATAGTACGATTAAACCTTGGAGTGCTACGGCCATGGCCTAATTCTTACACCGGCTGACATTCAAATCCTATGTATCATCCATAGTTAAATCTCATGCTTTCAACGTTTTTCGTTGCACAGTTATCGCACCTTTAGCAATTTTCAACATACATTTTCTTTAGCTGTGGGGGTTGATATAGCTTCAGCAAATCGTGAGATATACACATTAAACCTAAAAGGGGAATACTCCCTCATCATAATCGTTTATTCGTAGAAGCGCCTCCCTACTGTGATCCTCCACACCAAATTTAAGTTTTGTGGGTTAATTCGTAACTTGGTTATATCGCTTTATAGTTTTTCGGTTTAGGGCATTTGTGGGCGGAATAATAGTCTAATTGCGGCCATTTGCAATACCAACCTCCTGTGTGCCAGAGAACAAGTGTACCAAGTTACATTAACATATGTAAATTTATACTCAAGTAATCGCTTGAACGGGCGGATGGACAGATAAGCATGCGGAAATCAATTCTTCTCGTCAGCCTGATCATTTTGGTATATTTAACAATATATCTATCTCGATTAACTTTAGATGTTACAAAGATCCGTTAGATGAACAAATATATTATACTCCGAGCAACATGTTGAAAATGTACAAAAATTGTACATGGTATACATTTGCTAAATTAATTTATTTAATAAAAGATGTAGCGATTTAATTTTCTACCAAATTATACTGGTTTATTAAAACCAGTATTTCTATATTAAATTTTAAAATTAATTAATTTTATTACATTAAAAAAAGCTCCTTTGGTATCTAAAGTTTAAATTTTTTATTCGCAGCAAATTACAACTATTATATACTGAAAATTCTTTCAAATGTTTCCAATTTTACACCAGGTAGTGGATATGGCGTCCATCATGTCATACATTATTTGTTAAGAAACTGTTAAAAAAAAGAGAAAAATTAAAGCAAATGATAGCCATTAATTGAAAATATTCTGGTAATTTATAAATTAATTAAATAAATAAATATACGGTTTGTCAGTTAATTGTATACAAAATGAAAAACAACATGAAAATTCAGTTTTAGGCTAAGTTTTTAATAACAGAAATAAATGTTTTACGTTTCTTTTTTCATAATACCATATGTATCTCCATTTAAGGTAAAAATAGGCATCAAAAGTCAAAACATAAACTTAAAACAACAACAAAATGTACATTAACTCAAATACTGTGCCGTCAATTAATTCTTTGCAAAATTCAAACACCTTTATTCAATAAAGGTACAACTATGTGCAAAAAGCTAATTTTAACTTAATATTTGTTACATCAGCTAATTGGATCACGTAGATGACTTGCCAATGTGAATTAAGTGTTTCAGGTTAAAGAGTTGAAGTATTCTGTTCCACTCCTCTTGAATAGCATTGACTAAAGTGGTTTTGTTTGTTGGGTTCCTTGTAGCCGTTCTTTTTTAAAAAAACAAACATAAATTTTCCATGGGATAAAGTCGAGGCTCTGGGCAGGCGCGTTGATAACTTTTCTGCAATTGTATAAGACCCTTGATTTGCGCAACAAAGATTTACGTTTGGCTCATTGTCCTGATACAGCTTGTATTTAAGTTTTCTTGAGTCATTGGGATCAAAAAATCCAAACTTAATCGTGCTTCTGATAAACTTTCTTTAAATGTCTGTGTAATACTCATATCATTCGAAAAAACGCAGCTCGCCAACACTTTCAGAAGAAGTTCACGCTCAAATCTTACAGCCGGAAAACATTTATATCTGTTATCAAGAACTAAGCCCAGAACTGAATTTTCATATTGTGTTTCATTTTGCAAACAATTAATTGACAACTCTATATAATACATATCTTTCTGTGCAATAAAAAAATATAAATAACTTAATTAATTAAAATTAGAATCACGTCTTTCAGTTAAAAACTTATAAAACGGAAAATAATTTTAAGGAAGATAAATGATGAACAATAACATATTTTTTATTCTAATAAATTTGAAGTTCCAATAGATATTCTCTTTTTACTTCACTTCATTTATTTTTCACTTTACTTTAAATAAATAAATCATTCATTAAAATTTCGATTTCGCAGTTTTCCTAATTAGTTTAAACTTCTTCCTCGAGCTAACCGAATAGGCTCAATTGCCTCATACCTGTGACCCATTTTAAGTCACGTATACTCTGATTTGGTGCAAATAACAACATAGTAATTAAGCTCGTTTTGATATACACATCACAGCTTATTTCGTACATCACAAATTATTTTCAATCACAAACATAAATAAAAACATTCGAAATTATTATTTAAGTGTACAACAACAAAATTTTAAGGAAAGTTACCAATATTGATGTTTAATTAGTTTTTAATTACAGAAATTAATGTTTTCAGTTTTTTTTCATAATACTATAGGGGAATGTATCTCTAATCTATTTAAAGCGAAAAAATTACTAAAGTCATAACATCAACAAAAAAACAATCAAAGTGTATATTAACCTAAATATTTTGCTGTCTACTATTCTTTGCAAAATACTAACACAACTCGTAAAGCGAGATTTTTCAGCGAGATGATGAAAATTGCACCTTTTTCTTATGAATGGACGAACTATTGTTATTCTGTGCAGTGTACATTGTCAACTTATCTTCTTTAAAATACTTGGGAAGTGAATTTAGGAAAATCTCATTGAGTTGGTTTATTTTAACTACTCATACACATATACACATATAAATGATCAGGATGAAGAGATGAGTTGAAATCCGAGTGACTGTCTGTAGGTCCGTCTGCTCGTGCAAGTTATAACTTGAGTAAAAATTAAGATATTTTGATCAAAGTCGGTATGTGTGTTCTTTGTCACTGTAAGATAGTTGGTATTGCAGATAGGCGTAATTGGACATCTGCCGCGGCCACAAAACGCCATTAATCGAAAACCGATAAAATGTTACAACTAAGCAACAAATTAAGATATAATCGTGTTATTTGGTATAGATGATCCTAGTAGGGTGGGGTATCTGTGAGCAAAAATTTTTATTATAGTGGACATGGCCCCGCCCCCAAATATGTTTAATATACACATTTCAGAAACCGTTACAGCTATATCTATCAAACTTGCTTCTCATATACTGAGAAAATGAGTGAAATCGGATAATAACCACTCCCACCTTACATACGTCACTCGCTGAAGGAACACGTCAGAAACAGTAAATCTTACAGCAAATATTATATGGAAGGGTTGGTACGGGAATAGAAATCAGTGTAAAATTTTTGGTGATGGGCGTGGCACCGCCCACTCCACCGCCAAATCCCATATCTCTAGAGCGCCTTAACCGATTTCGACAAAATTTGGTATGTGATTTGCATTCATTACATTACATTTGTATTCTTTTATCATATTTCGAAAACCACGCCTACTTCTCTTATAACACAATTTTAAGCTTCCTCTGATCTTTCACTTTATAGTAGATAAATCGAGCATCAATTAAGATGTTGGAATAAAGCTTTTCACGAATAGTACGTTCAAGATATGCCATCTCATGCGTAAAGTCACCAGATACCCAGTATATGGACCTGAGTGCCTCTATCGGATTTTTCATCGAAAATATCGGTAAATCTGTAAGGTATTGTAATGAAGTTGGAGGATTATATTTCCATGATAATAATGTGCTCTGTTATCAAAAATCGGGGAAATCTGGTAAACATTTCTCGTAGCCCCCATATACCTAATATGCATATTTTCAACCTTCCGGTAGACTTTATACAAATAATAAGCAAGCATCCTCACCACCAAAGAAGCCCACAAAAATTACATCTAACAAAAAAGCATCCCGAATGACTCTAATCATTACAGTGAGGTCATTCGGTACAGAAGAAAAATTACAGCTTTGCAAGTTTTAATTATTTAACAAAAAATTCATTATGTCAAAGCATAAGCTTAAATTAATCACTTTTCAATGTTTGTATTTCGTAATTTTCTTCTAATAATTGAAATAGAACAGTTTTTTTTTAATTTTTATCAAAATCACGAGATCGTATCTGTCAAAGTAAATGTGTATCTGCGTACACATTTTGTAACGTATATTTTATATACAATACATATGTATACCTATACTTATTTATACATTATGTACACAAATTTCACTGATTTCCGCAGTTATATTATCAAAATAGCAGTAATAATAATATTATAATAATAAATAGTAAGTAATAATAATAGTAATAAGTAGTAATAATAGTAATTAAAATAGTCTAGCACATCAATAATCAAAATTTTACTATCTAACCCACTATTGCTTATATTAATTTACAGACGTTCATTACCATGATCGGTGAGAGAATTCAATGTATACTGAGGTCATGTGTCCATTTTGGATTTTATCATTACAAATTTTGGGAAGGAGAGATAAGTGGTAGACTTTATTTTCCTTTAGACTAATTGTTTATTTTTGCTTTTTCTTGTTAATATTTATTTACTTTCTTAATGCTTAAAATATATTATTATGCATTAATGCTGTGCTATAAATTTACCTGTTGATGTTGAATTAAATCTATTTTGATCTGCCATTGGTGATGTATTCTGTACCGTCAATGGCTTGGGAATAGGCGGAATCACACTTATATCTGGATGCGTGGCCCTCCAGTAAGTCTATTTTAAATATATTTCATTAGTAATACATTTATATATATATATATACTAAGCATTTAATAAAAATCAAGGAATGGGTAAGTTCGGATGCAACTGAACATTAAATAAACTCACAATCCGTAAGAATCAACAGAGTGGGAAAATGTGCGCCGGTCAGTAAATTTATGTTAAACAAGTAAGGAAGGCTACGTTCGGGTGCAACATACTCTCGCAATTTGTTTTGACTTAAAGGCGAGGAAATATTTTCAGGTGTCGGCAAACTTTGTATTCAAAAATATTGCAGATGAATTCAATATGATTATTCGAAGAAATTGTAAATGGATTAGAATCATATTTGGTATATTATAGGTCATGGAACCACTTAGTTTAGCTACAACATTTTACAATCACCATAACTACCTCAAATGACCATATTCATCCTATTAATGCTGCGGGAAGTTACATTGCCATAATTTTTATTACCGAATGATACAATACTAATTGAAATATTCTCGTTTAATCTAAGCTAATACCGATATAAACATAACCGAGGGAACGAAATTTAATATATTAAATTAATGATGCTAATGAAAAGTCAACTAGAGGGGGAAGATCATTATATTAGCGGTATGGGGGTAGACAAAGCTCTGGTTCAATTTCATTAATATTTAATCCTCCTAAACACAACCGAGGGAACGAAATTTAATATATTAAATTAATGATGCTAATGAAAAGCCAACTAGAGGGGGGAGATCATTATATTAGCGGTATGGGGCTAGACCAACCTCTGGTTCAATTTCATTAATATTTAATCCTCAACTATATTCTGGTTAAAAAATTACATCCATTAAATTCCATTAAATTATCACTCATATTAGCCGATATACCCGGTATAAATTCAAACGCAATTCCTAAAATCAATATATTGGGACTGTATGTTTGAGAACATGTTTCAGCACAATTTGTCTAAGATAACCCACAATTTGATCGATACATTAAACAAGAATTGATTAATAAAAAAAAAATTATGCGTTAAGTAAATCAGCTATCTTACATATTAACTGACGTATAAATTACTATACTAGGTTAATTGAAATTAAGGGAAGTACTGAAACAATTTTATCCTCTCTCTAGGCGCTGATAGGCTCTGAACGCAGTGCCTCATAAAATCAACCATTGTCTTGGTCTCGTTACTGAGATAACCTTGGTTACATTAAAGGAGCCTATCTTTCTGGGAGGTGGATAGCGGCTCTGACTAGGGTCAAATAATAGTGACGAGATAGAATGAAAGTTGAAACAGATATTTCAAAGCAGGAGAATGTATTTGACGGTCTGTCATTCCCTGGGGTGATGGAACTGTCCTCCGCGAAAGATAGTGCATGTACGGGGCTTGGACCAGGAGCCTGCCGAAGTGAGATGTGTACTCCTCAGTCCTCTCAACGCCACAAAGGGGCCCATAAGCTTTGTTTCGAGAAGGTGCTTCTGCAGACTCCATAAGTGACGTGGCTTAAACGGACATTGAATTCGACTCTGTCTTTTCGCACGCCTTAAGTCCTGGAGGTGGATCATTCCTCGTCCGATCCGTCTTCAGTTTCGAGTGAAAGTTCAAGGAGGACGGAAATGATGCTGGTGCAGAACTCGCTCTTCTGGAGAGAAGTCTGGAGAACGACAATCATTCAGCTTCATCTCCAGCACGCAAAGGCGGCCTGCACCAATCTGTTGGCGGTCAATAATAAAAGTAAAACCATAACTTGTTTGTTGATCAGAAATTCATTTAATGTGAAGCCACCTCCAGATTTGGTGAAAAAGGCTCTAGAGAGGCTAGGCTGAGGTTGTAATTGTTATAATTATATTAATTTATAATTAGTTCGAAGACAAACTCGAAAAACTTGGTCTGGGAGAACTTGGACGAAAATGCTACAGGTGAGTCAGTCTTTGATTTTATTTTTAGCGAAGATCTATTCATTTGTAATAGGGGGCACTGCCCACTTTTGTGATCGAACGGAAGAGGCTATAGCAACGACTAATCACTGCATAAGACGGTAATCTAGGATCTAGGTAAGCGTAGAAGACTGTTATGGATCCTCAAGATCAGTTCAACCAACGGTAAAATTATCATGCAGTTAGTGGGCCCCATCTATGCGGAAGGTGTTACCGGCGGCGGTTATTAGAGTCCTCGAAAAGCTTGAGGTCGAATCGAACTTTAAGTACCATATCTACAATCTTCTTTGCGGCAGAACTGTTGTGGTGAAGTTGGGTAGTGCACGTGCTCTTCGAAAGGTCTATAGGGGGCACCCTGCATGGTGAGGTTACCTCCCCCTTATTATGGATTTTGGTGATAAATGACCGATTGAAAGAACAAGGCTGTCGTTTCATAGCCTATTGTGATGACGTTGCTGTCATGAAAGGAAAATTCCTAGATCCGGTCTACGAATTAATCCAACGCTACCTCACTGTGGTACATGGTGAAATATCTAGAGCTTATTTTGCAAAGAAAGCTGCCGTGGAGGTCTATGTTTGAGGAGAAAAGAAAAACGTATAACCCATATTTCAGCAACTGCTCAACCCATTGCAACCAAATTTGGTAATGTAGTTATCTATGTATGTTGGTTACCTAGATATCTTATGTGACAGTTTCTAAATGGTAGTACAACCACGTCTACTTCCCATATAACACAATATTATATTCTTTCCATTTACAATTTATAAATCAAGCATCAATAAAGATAACGGAATAAAACGTTGCATAAGTAGTAGCTTTCTAGGTATGGCACTTCTCATCTAAAAACGCATATAGGACTTCAGTGCCTATATCTTAAGAAAAATAGGTGAACGTATTCGTTTCGACATACTATAGTTTGGTAAGTCTGCCTGCCTACCTCTGTCTGTCTGTCTGTCCACCTACCCATGAAAATGTGCCGTATGATAACTTGAGTAAAAACGAATATATCTTCTCTGGCATTTTGAGGTATTTCGTATTACCAATTGTCAATGCCATACCCAGAAAACTCCGTTAATCCGAAAAACGTAAAGTGTTATAATTTAGACGCATTTTAAGTGATTAAATTTTGAAAAGGAGGTCACAATAGAAAATGACATATGCGTATTTAAGCTTATTAAAGAGTGGCCCACCCTTTAATAACTTTTATTTGCATATATCATAAACTAAATTTACTAAATTTTTCAATTTTTGAGTGGGAGTGGGCACGTCGTCTAACAATAATGAACGAGAGTGGTCCGATAAATAAAAACGAAAATTTTGTAATCTAATGTGACCAAGTTGGCATCAAGTGGTGAAACTAAGTTACGGAGCTATGATATGTACATAAAAATAGTAATAAACCCAAAGCATACCTTCCTCCCGCCTAACCAAACGAGGGAAAAATCTGCCAATTAACAGAGTTTGCCAAGTCATTATTTCAAGATCAAATCTAAAATTTCTCAGATGCAGAATAAAAACATTTCAACAGCCGATATTGCGAATTGCGTTATACAACAGGTTTTTTTAATTTTACTTATTAGAGGAAGATGGTGCAGTTTGTTTAATGCTATTATGTTACTGGTCTATAACATTTCGGCTGGTATTACACTCCTAAGTTCTTTAATGCATTTCATCTAAATTTTCGATGCTCCAGTATAGATGATTAGTTTTATTGTTGGTCCTTTCCCTGGGAAGGAAGCAGGGATTTCTAGCCACTAGACTAATTTCATTCTAATTACACAATTCGTCATTAATTTCTGCACATTCAGAATTTGGAGGTGCACTCGCCACTTTCTTGGTTAAAATTGTCATTTCCGTTTGATGGGTTAATTAATTGGCTAATTCTATGATTTTTTATCTTCATGAGTTTGAAGAATCCGTTACTCTGTGCCTTTAGGGTTTGGCCGAATGCTTCATTTTTGAGCTCTTGGTCTGGGCTTCGAGAAAAATTATTAATAAGTAGCTGATGTGTGGCTGTCAGTACCGCAGCGAAGAATCGACATCCATCTGTGGATCGATTCAAAACGTGATGGAAATTTTTAAGGCAAACTGTGGTCTACTGAAATGTCGATTTTTTACTTGATGTGCATCATTCCCAGGCTTCTTTCAACTGCACTGTACTACTACCACAACAAACTGCGGTTTTTTGATTTCTGCTTTTTGAGCTTTGTTCTCCAAACACTTTAAAAAATTTCTTGCAAACAAGTTCCGTTGGTGATTGGACGCCACTTCCGCTGCTAGCTCGATCAAAAGTTGAGTCGTTCATCTTCCTTCAGAATCTGGTGAGGGTTTGATTACATCAAGAGACTCGTCGCATGTATGCCCGGTACAAATTTTATTTCCCTGAATGCCTCTATCTCAGACGCGCTGATTGTAACTTCGTTCACGCGATGGTAAATTGTTTATTTTATGACTCGATATTTTCTCTTGATTGTTCTGCTTCAAAGTATGTTTTGTTTTTATTCTTTGCACACCAATTTTCTTGATTATCTCCACCGTTGCACTTCCTTTTATCCATTTCTATTTTGTTAAGGCGTTTAAAAAGCTTATTCAACTCGTGATCACTCATGAACTGATAAAATGATAATCAGTAATCGTGCAATACCTGTGCAAAGATTTGCAATATAGTAAAATACATTTACTACTCTACTTACATTATTAGCTCAATTAATGAAGTAAGTAAATTTCCCTGAACTGGTTGCTACGATGTCTACTGTTATTGTTGTTGCTGTTGCTGTTGGTATATTGTGGTTTGATGCTCCGATGTCACAGATCACATCTAAGTTCGGGTTTAGTTATTGTTTTCGCATTTGGCATCCGCCACACAATTAAAAAACATTTAAAATGAAAAGGATATGCCAAATTTTGTAGCAGCGAACTAATATGAACAAGAACACAAAGCGTCATGCGCGAGCACGACTAGCTCGGTGCCCTTCCCCCTTCCCTTTACGCAAAATACTATTTAGTAAAAAAATGTTTCATGTCAGAATGCAGTTCGACGACGACTTTTCTTGTTTGCGACTACAAAACAAAGCAATTTAGTGATCCCAGAATTTGTCGATTATAGTGATTATTTTGAGATAAACCATAAATACTTTTGATGCCCCCCCTTCTGAATATTCGATATTTATATTTTTACTTTCAGAAAGCCCCAGCTGCATCATTGATGGAATGTAGTTATTGCTGGTGATTTTAGTAATGCATTTTTATACTTTCTCAACTTGTTGCAACAAAGTATAGTTCTGTTCACCTAAGAGTAACTTTGGTATACGTATTTCTTGGCACTCTGAGGAGGGTGGTATTGCAGATGGACGAAATCGGACAAGTATTACCTTCTCAAAATACCGTTAAGCGAAAAACTGTAAAATGTTATAATTAAGCTATTTAGCTATAAAGTATTTCACGAATTTCAACAGGCGCACACCATTATATTTGGATCCTTTTATTACAGTGCGAAAATAAGCAGATCCAGACTAAACCCATGCGTACTTCCCATGTAACACAATTTTAAATTCCATTTGATTCTTTCCCTTTTCAGTATGTAAATCAACCACCATATCGGAACAAAAATTTGCACAAGGAGTGCCTTCAAGTTATGTCATCTCATTTCAGACACCAGGCACATGGCAGAATATGTGGAACTCAGTGCTTAAGGCTGACTTTTTACCGAGACTCGGTCAATCTGTTAGGCATATTATTGAAATTCAGAGAAAGTCATTTCCTGATAAGAATGCTCCTATGTCAAAAATGGGGAAAATCGGGTTAATACTTCCTCTAGCCCCCATATATCTAATATAATATAAAGATTTTCGAACTTTCATTTGGCTTTATACCGTATATACCGGGCAATATATAAGATATTTTAGCACAATTAAGTGAACAATTAAGAGTATATACTGTAGTTTGGTGGGGAAATTTGGTTAAATCGATCTACGAACTACCCCAACCCGCAAATAATTGTTTTCGTTACTCTAATGTACTTTACGCCGAATATATCGGTAAAATCCTGAGTTATATTAGTAAAAATGCCTAAAACTATGTTTTCAAGAATACGTTAATTTAATGTCGAAAGTAAATGTTATCTGTGTAGGCCGCCTTCCCTGGCCCCATTATACTCAGTATATTGTATATATATATATATTTTTATTTATATACTTTAAACTGTTTACGTTAAACAACATGTGTGATATATTTATGAAATTAAGTGTTTTCTTAACTATAATGTCTTTAGCGCTGAATATTAATGAAATGAGTTTTTTTTATATATAAAGCGTTTATAATAATTTACGCGTCTGGTTGACTTTTTTCTTATACACTCGATAAACAATATTAAATTACAATCGAATATATCTCAATAAAATTAAGCAAGAATAATTGCGAGGGTATAAAATGTTCGGTTACAGCCAAACTTAGTTCTTTCTTCCTTGTTTCATAATCTTTGTATAATCAATAGAAATACGAAAACTGCTGACAACTTCTATGCCTAGGATAACATTTAACTGTCATATATTTTATTAATATTTTATATTAACTATTTTGCTCTTTACAGGACTATCTTTTCTAATATAGTTCACTGTTTTATTATTAGTATTTACTAGAATACTTTTCTAGAATCTTACTACTAGAATACTAGAATCTTTTTCATTGAATCCTTCATCTATTAATCATTGTTCATTACTCTTATAGCTTAACTCATTTAGTCATACCGTAAATTTTGTTTATACTTGTGTAAATCTTTTAGTTCGATTTTCTCTCACATCTCTAGCCGTATATATTAACTTTTCATCAAAAGTCCGCGAAAAGTCCTATTAAATTTATATCATAATGATCAAACAGCTTTTCTGCCCTTCTGTCAATTATGTTCTCCCTTTTTCTGATATAATATGGCTACAATTAGCGGAAATTCACGTTCCATTTCTAGTGTTATTATCCAACTATACGTATATTAGGTTCTTACTTAGGCTGCGTGGTTGTTGCTACAACTGGAGTTGATGGCTCAGACACATACAAGTATAGCTGAATAGTAATTATATCACATCAAAATATCTGATCAATAATATCGGGATTTCGTTCGAATAAATATATTATACAATTTGTTTATTTTAATTTCATAATTAATTAGTAATGATAAGAATACGCCTAACGATTACCCTCCTCCCGCCCAATCGACCCGATGGGCGCAATCCGCATACGTGCGGATAACAGCTAAGACTTAGAATTAAGTTATAAAATAGCTTTTTTATAATTTTACTCAATAACAGAATATAATAAAGTTTTAGTGCTAATATGTGATTCTGATAAATCAAATATCCTGCAATGAGAATTAATACCATGACGTATGTGGCAAAAGAGTTTAACTGTGGTCTAAACTGTTTTAATAACGGAGAGGGATCGTTAAGGCCAACTTCAGGTAAGAGAAATTATCTATAAGTTGATCCATTTCGAAGTTTTTCTCAGCAAAGCATTTCTCTACCACTAGTGAGTGTAGGTAGATTTGAAGTTTTATGTGAATAGAATACGAACGGAGATTTAACGTATAATCTCGAACAAACCTCAGACCACCTTCAGCTTTAAACCACGTAACATGGCGATTAAAATTAAGTTTAAGATCCATCCCAAGTCAGAAAATTTGGTTTTGTATTACATTGATTACATTGGTTGGTTTTGTATTATCATTATTGAAGAAAGTTGCTGGGATTTACGAGAAAAGTAACACTTTCTAAGATTCAGAGGCGTATCATTTCTATTACACGAAGTAACTAAATGTTTGAATTTTAATTAATTGAAGCATAGATTTGAAAAAAAATTACCTCGTTGGCATGTACTATAATTTTAGTACTTTATTACAAAAGACGTATCATTAATAAATAACTAGAACAAAATCAGACCAGTAAGGGAATCATTCTGATTGAGCACTTAAAGAGATATCAATTGAATCCGATAAAGCGTGATCCGATAAAATGATAATCAATCGTTGTGTTTTATTACTGAGAGAAAACTGGAACAATGGAAAACAAGAAGAAACTCAAGTTTCGCAACCGAATTGAGTGATTTATTAATCCATTAAATGCTTTACTAAAGTCCGTGTATACATACTTATTACTACTAAACCCCATCGATATCTGGATCACAAATTCGAGTGAAGTTTTAGAATAGATTTACCTCTACAAAATTTTTGCAGTCTTCTAACATTTTGATAATAAAAACTTAGCGGGTGCTCATTATTAATTTTTTTTCATTCCCACGTCTTTTCATTGGAATTTTATTCCAAGCCAACTTCTATTGGCTTTCCACGATTATGCTAAAATTCTAGAAAGAAAGCACCAGATGGTTAGAATGCATTATTTAGAAATAACATGAATATTGTCAAAATGTCCATCGACTCTAAAACAAGATATGTATGTTTCTTTCATAATTACAGTTAAGTTTTCGAATTACAATAATATAAGTTCTTAAATTCGACGAGATGTAAAACTAATTTAGATGATTCACATAGTCTCATAAAGTTATCATAAACAAGAAAGGAAGAGCGCTAAGTTCGGGTGTAATCGAACATTTTATACTTTCGCAATGTGCTAAGATCAAAGGCGGGAAATGCTTTCATATATCAACATTCATTATTCGAAGAAACCGTGAATATATTGCAATAATATTTGGTATATTATTAACTTATATTACAGGCCATAGAATCACGTACTTTTATTACTATATTTTGCTTCGTGTCCGAGGTATTTATATTAAAATCTACCAAATCAACTTACATAAGATATATGCGATATAAATTCAACTAAAGTGGCTTAATTAAATATATTAGATACATGAGGAAAAAGTCAACCAGAGAAAAGGAAATCATTATATTACGAATAAGGCTTATAACATGGTCTAGTCCGATTTCATTATTTTTAGGGCGAAACCACATTATGTTTCAGAAAGCATATCCACGTAATTTCATTAAAATATTACACATATTGACCAATATAAACGGTTTAAAGTGAACTGGAAATTCAGCAATTCTTATGTCGGGCATATTTGGGATATAACATGTTTCCAGACAATTTTGAGAAGATAACTCACACAGTGACCGACATATTAGGAATAAAGTGTGCTAGAATAACGAAAATCATTACATGTGGTATATGGGAGGTGGGATAATTCGTTGACCGATTTCAAACACACATTTTTCGACAATCAACTATAATATATCCGATATTACACGTTCACCTAAATGCTAAGATATCTTACATATTGACCGAAATATATGGAATAATGTCAACCGGGAGGTTGAAAATACTTATATTAGGTATATGGAAGCTAGGGCAAGTATTTACCCGATTTTCCCCATTTTGACACCAGATCACATTATTATTATGGAAAGAGAACACTTCAATTTCATTACGATATATCACAGATTTACCGATATTTTCGGAAAAAGTCAGATAGAGGAACTGAGGTCCATATATTCGGTTTCTGGTGACTTGAAAAGTTATAATCCGATTTTGACTATTTTTACGAATATGGCGGCATATCTTGAATTGTTGCTCGATTTATCTAATTGAAGTTAAAGGGTCAGATGAAACTTAAAATTGTGTTACATGAGAAGTAGGTGTGAGAAGCAGCTGATTGAAAAACAAAGATTTACAATATTTCCGAAAGTAAGTATTTCGCAGCAAAAATACCAAGGAAATGTGAAAAATATAAAATAATAGACGCGCAAAAGACAAGAATTAAACTTAGTCATACCTGACTCAAGTGAGTTGGACCATTATAAGCCAATTTCACATTTTGATTTATTCTAAATATTTCCTTACGTAAAAATTACTTCACATGCTACGACGAAGATGCATAAGATATTTATGAAAATTTCTCGTTGAACTTGCTTTGTTTATTAAAAAATGTTTAAAAACATGTAGTACAAATACAGCTTCCAATAGATTTGCAATTACAAATACTTCACTTTAGATAGGATCTTTCGAGGATGGGTTTTCCATACGTAATCTTGCTTTACTCTATGGCGTGGGCGATGGGAGTATTAAACAAAATGTAACTAGGAGCGTTTTCAAGGATATATTGAGATTAAAACAGAAATTTCTGTTTTGACGAAAGGAAAATGAACAGTTGGAAATTATTACTGCAACGCGGAAAGAGATGCCAGAATGTGTTAGATATATTGATGGATCCGAATTAAAGTTGGCCGATGCGCCTGCCAAAAAGCATGAACTTTTTTCTCACCTAAACCCACTCAGGCAAAACTGTACGGATCACACTACGGAAGAAAGAGAAAGTTCCAACAAATACTTTTCGAAATTGAGAACTGTTTTGGCATTTTAAAAGAGAAATTCGGTAGCCTGAAGGAATTGAAATTTAGAATGATAAATGAACTAAATAAAAAAGAATGCAATGATTGGATTATGGATACTAATCAATTTCACATAAAATCACATAACAACTCAATATACAACTGTATATCGCTGTTAAACTTGCTTTCCTTGTAATTCCATTATTTTTAATTTTTCTTGACTATGTCGTTTTTTCAGTTTAATTTCAATGTCTTTGTCTTTGAGTGCTAATACTTGTTTTTCGTTTAATTCCATTTCTTTTTCTTTAAGCACCAATTCTCGTTCTCTAAGATGTAACTGCTTCTCCTTTAATTCCGTTTCCGGATCCATTTTCTATTTTTAGCTGGATAAGTTCAGACCGAAATTTCAAAATCTCCGACACCGCAGTTCTAGAATAAATCCCCTTATTACTCGTCGAAGCACCACTTTCAATTTCGTTACCTACAGTAATGGCAGGCGAAGACTCGTTTAAACCTTCATCTCCTGAAAAGTTTCAAGTTGTCGTAGCACAGCTGATAATTCAAGCTCTCATTGATTACTGCAGACTTAACAAGCCTGCTGCCGAAAATTTCATTCAGCTCGTAGAAAAAAGTGTACATTTTAAGTAAAGTGGCTGAAATAAAAATATCTAGTCATTCTAAGTAATTGCAGAAGAATTAATTTTTTATGAGCATTTTACGGTTTCGCCTTCCATACTCCCGACACCTGTCGAGCCTATGCTTTTGTTCTGTTATATGCATATAACGAACATTCGAGCGTGCCGCTCTCTTTTCATCAAAAATTCCCCAACGACTTTCTTCCTCCACTTTCTTGTTAGATTGGAACTCACCCCTTTTGCCTTTGCGTAAAAATTCATTTCATTAGCAAAACTTTGTTTATATTATACTTATGCATTTTCATATTAACTTCATAATATTAATCGGCTCCAATTTGCAAAAAAAAAACTATTAAATTATTAAAAAGACACCACACAATCAAATTGAAGTAAACAAAAATCAGCTGATCAGTTATAACGAACTGAACACATTGCGTTCAGAGCTGTAATTGCGTAAACTTATTTTGCTATGCAATCGAACAACAAATTTTTAAACTACTATAAAAGTTTATGAGTTTACGATGCGTTATGATAGCCTGTGAGTCCCCTAATTATAATCAACAATAGTAAAGGACACTTGAACTTGATATTTCAAAGGCAACTTATTTGAATGACAAACGATTCGAAAGGCATGGTATTAATAACATATTTATGTATGCATGTAAATAAGAAGAACATTTTTTGTTAGTTAAATTTTGTTTAATTAAAGTATGTACACTTATATAAATACATACGTATATGTTAAATAAAGGTCCAAAATTATTAACGAATACTAATTCAAGATGTTAATACCCATATAATTATTTAGTGTATGGAAAATTAATTGCTACCGATTGCACTCCGCTTTTCTGATATTAATTGCCTAAATTTTGAAAAAACTCTTTCCGATGCAGCACCACGAGTTGGAATCGTTAACAGGCTGTTGGCTACTTTATAAAGTAAAGGAAACTCTAATTGATGTAGGTGCCACCACTAAAGGACATTGAATTCGTTATAATATATGACACTAGTCGTTTTGTATTTAAAAATTTCGGTATTGAACTTATCTTTCTCTTTAAAAATTAAATGAAATTAAAATAAATTAATTAAAATTATGTAGGAATACTGTAAAAAGCTGTGATTTGCCAGTGGGCGAGGGTTAACAGATGTGCTTAGATCATCTTGACCTGTTACACTTTCAATATTTTTTCAAAATGGTTTAAGTTAATACCATTGTCTTGATAATTTTTTAACATTTTTTAATTAATTTTTGCTTTGCAAAATATTTGTAATTTCTGTCCAGTTTTTTTACACTGAACTCAGCAAATATAATACAGTGTTCCACCTCCTAGTTGAAAAACTTTTTGCGATGTTTGTAAGCATGAATTCCCACTTAATTCTTTAAAAAATTTAGGAAGTAGCTGCATCACACACTTTATTTAACTTAGGAACTACTTTCACTGATTGTTACAACACATTATTCAATAAATGGGTATCGCACGATATATTTTTTCACATTTCTTCCTCCTTCAGTGCCAAAAACGCCTTTTTAGCAAGTAGGTTCTGAAATTTCAATAAAGATATTTTTCGAAATTCGAAAGAAGATGTGAAGTGATAAAAATATAATAAATAAATAAAGCATTTAATCTGGAGCGTTATATTAGATTGGTACGTGTAAAAATATAAGAAAATAGTTGACAACAGTTTACTGCACCGTTATTTTTGAATGACATAATTCCAGTCATAACTTTTATGGTCCTAAGAAAAAATACTTTATGAATTAAAGGAATTTTCTTGTAATAAATTCACTATTAAATATTGTAACATATGATACGCACTTTACCTATACATCTTTCTCCTTTAGACGCATACAATCCTAAAAGACGATTCGGAAGTTTACCTTCCTTCATAAAATGACAAATGAAAACGATACTTAATGCAACATATGACGTTCTTTTTAAATTATCCGTGCAAATATCGGAGGTTAAGCCATAATCTATCTTACAATACAATATTTCTATTGTTTATAACAAACTGCAATTAATTTTTAACAATTTTGTGAGTTTTTCATACAGTATAAGCTACTTATGCTTTTCGATATTGTTGTTGTGTGAGGTAGCAATGCTGCAACTTTATCGTGAGGTCCATATTGCGCTTCGGTTGGTACGAGAAATTCTGAGAATTTTAATATACCCATATTTTCTACTATTTGAAAGGAGCGACAATTTACAATTACCCATCCCGTTAAAATATTCATTCCAGCATACTTTTTTACAGCGCTATAGCACTAAATTAGGAGTTCCATTTTGATTGAATTTGCATACATTCCAGCAAGTTCTGCACGCAACGATATTATTTATTTCGACACCAGCGATAGTCTCAACTGTGCCAAAAACACTAAAAACTGAGCTATTGTACATACAGTGACTCACACTATAAATGGGACACCCCAAAACTATTTGATTTTTTAACTTAAACTATGAAAAGCATGGTAATTTTTTCAAAAATTCCTTTTTGTCAAATAAGACATAAATTTTTTATTGACATGAAGAAAAACAACCCACGTTTATGCTATAACAACAACAAAATTACATTATTTGCATTAAATCAAAAATTAAACAGTGAAACCATTATTCTTCTGTAAATATTGGGTTGTTCGGAAAGTCATTTCGTTTTTTCCCGCCAGAGGACTTAATTACGTTTTTTCGAAACTAACTTCACACTTAAGCCCCATAACCATTATATGTCATGAGAGCTGATATTGCAAGGCTTGTGTGTGAAAAAGTTCTATTAATTCTACCCAGTAGTTTTTGGTTGGTGCCTTTTTAAATATGGAGAGCAATAAGCAGCATTTTCGTCATATTTTACTTTTTAACTTCAGAAAAGGTAAAAATGCTGTCCAAGCGAGAAAAAAATTGACGGATGTGTATGGAGAAGGCGTGTTAACAGTACGCCAGTGCCAGAACTGGTTTGCAAAATTTCGATCCGGCAATTTTGATGTCGAAGATGCACCACGGTCTGGAAGGCCGGTCGAAGCTGACAAAGATGCGATAAAGGCATTAGTTGATGCAAATCGGCGAATCATCACACGAGAGATCGGTGAGAGGTTAAATTTGTCGAATTCAACTGTTTATGGCCATTTGAAAGGCATGGACTTAACCTCGAAGCTCGATGTGTGGGTGAAAAAACGATATGACTTTCCGAACAACCCAAAATAAATTTTCAATCAAAAAGCATTCCAAGGTACGATATATTATCAAGGATGCTTAATTCAGAAGTTTCTATATAATAAGAAGTAGAAATCAAGGAACGAGATTTGAAAACATATCTATATTTAATTTATATTTTAATTTATATGTAGACAGCATAAGCAGAATCGGACGAACTAGTGATTGTTTTCAAAATGTTGAAGTTCTCAGGGTAAAGTAAAATCTGGGAATATGTAAAACAAGTTACGTATTGAAAGATTTTACGTTGTCTTGAAAATGTTGCTTTAATAATATCTTTGTTTGGTTCAATCTAAACTGTCTATAATTAAATATAAAGATGTTTTCATATGTTACATATGGTAAAAATAAATAATATTTTATAAAATAGAGATTGATTACACGAAGTTCACTTAAAACAGGAAAGCGGAAGCGGACAAAAAATTTGTATTTTGAATTCATAAAATTACAGTTGAAGAACTAGAGCAACATTATATAACCAGATCCACCAAAGGGAATCTAAGAATTATCCAACTACAAGTCAATAATATCAAAAAGTACAATAATCGTAGTAATAACCAACTTGGTATTAACACATGAAACACGCTAAAAATTTATTTTCATTACTTGCATATTTTGATAGTCTAGTATATCTTCAACAGTTACTAGTCATCATACTCGATACAATTTCCTTTTTTTCTGGATGTGATAAAAAAGTCTTCGCTTTCATTTCCTATTGTTAACCCTAATGGCCCAAATTTCATTAAGGTGACCTAACTGTGATATCGGCTTCACACTTTACAGAACAAATACTTATTGAAGTGTTTCTTTCATAGCTTTTGAGTATGAATTTACCGCATTGGAGTATCTGTATAGCTAAGTTGTAGGCAGAGAAACCGCACTGCAGGCATTGCAAAAGCCTTACTAGTCGACGTACTGTGTTTACGACAAAGCGTGAGATTATAAATAATGTGAACATAGTATCGACGGCAGATAGTAAGTAGTAATAGTACAGATACTGCCATGCAACAGCGCATCGTATCGAAGAACACAAATATTAATTTGAAAATTTCTAAACGTTTTTAATATTATACAATAGTATATGTGTTTTGCTTTATGATCACATCCTTTTCTTGTGATCACATATTAAGTAATGGCATATATGTTATGCCAACTTAAAAATATTTTACGCATGTTTTATAATATTGCAACTGTTACACAATATTGTACTTCTTTATTTATCTAATTCGATTCTCTACCAATCAGCCGACTTATTTTGTTTGTCAAAGAGTTGCTAAGCGAACCTATTATAAATTATATGATTTCTACGTAATTATAATAATACGATTCAGCGAGAAGACAATTGTAGAATAAAAATATCACTAGAAGTAAAAAAATGTAGATACAAATAACAGATAATTCCTAACAATAAAAGAAAGGATCTGAGCTTATCCGAACCAACAAACCGAATATTTTATACTCTCGCAATTTTCTTATCTTACTATGATAATTTACAATTTGGCCGATTTATTTGGCATAAATTCCACTATAAGAACGGAAAACATTATAGGTAGTATATAAAGGCTCGGATAATTCGTGGGCCGGTTTCACCTATTTTCGCCAACAAGCTATACAAGATTATACAAGTATCTAAGATTATTAGATATTTATATATTAGATTAGACTTAATTTTGCTACATCCTACATATTGACCAATAAAATGTTAACTCAATGTTTGAAAATCATTATATTAGGAATATGGGGACTATGAGAAATATTGACTAAATTTTATCCATATTTGGTACAAGGACACACTATTTTCAGAAAAAGACCCTCCGTGAATTTCATCAAGATATGTTAGATATCTGAATGGATTGGATTGGATAACTTGTTGGATTTATACGGTATAAAGTCAACCGGAAGTTCGAAAATCTTTATGTTACGTAAATATGAGTTATGGAAAGTATTTATCCGATTTTATCTATTGACACAAGCGCACATTTTCACCAAGATATAATATTCCTTGAATTTCAATATTCAATAGTATGTTTCACAAAATGAATAATATTTTGAGTAAAAACTGAGTCATAGGCACTGAGTCCACATGTTCGGTATCTGGAGACTTGAAAACTTATGTTCCGATATTTAGACGTGACACGGAATACCTAATATCTTCATTGGTGTTTGATTTATATTCTGTAAAGTGAAAGAATCAGAGGGAATTAAAAATTCTGGTTTAAGAGAAGTAGGGCTGGTCGAACTCCGATTTCACCCAAAATAAAAATGTCAGGAAAATGTTATGTACCAAATTTTAGTTGAAACTGCTAGAGTCGTTGCTGAAATAGAGGATTTCACCTAAAGATAGGTGGCGCCACACCCATTGTCCAATTTTTACACCGATTCTTGTGAAGCCCTTATTCTCCGTCTTTACTGTGAAATTCAACGATTCTGATGCATTTATTTAATGAACGCGCTTTTAGTAGTTTCCTATATAATCATTGTATAAGGAGTGGACGTGGTTATCATCCGATTTCCCCATTTTCACACTGTCTGAGGAGCTGCCGGATGGATTTGTCCTCAGTAAGATTGGTTGATATAGCTTCAGCGATTTGTTTTATATTGTA
The DNA here is from genome assembly GCA_021498325.1 of Bactrocera minax. Lineage (NCBI taxonomy): Eukaryota > Metazoa > Arthropoda > Insecta > Diptera > Tephritidae > Bactrocera > Bactrocera minax. Next base: position 1,497,749 of record JAKEEE010000042.1, on the reverse strand, counting down.
TGTATGTTGTACATATGCCCATTCCTACTGTAACTTTATATACCAATTATAGTTTTGTGTTCTAATTTGTGGCTTAGCTATTGCACTTTATAGGTTTTCTTTTAACGGTATTTTATGGGCATGGCAGTAGTTCCATTACGACCATTTGCAATACGAACCTTATTATGGTGACCAAGAACACTTGTACCAAGTCCCATTAAGATATTTTAATTTTTACTTAAGTTATTGCTTGAACGCTTTACTCAAGTTATCGGCAGATGGACGACAGACGGACGGACGGACAGTCATTCGAAATTCAACTCCTCTCGACAATTCGATAATTTATATATGTAACTCTATATCCATCTTGATTAGCTTAAGGTGTTACAAACAACCCTGAGGTGAAAAACACTACTATACTCCGTTTCAACATGTTGATATATATGCTCAGACCTTTCCCAAACCCTAATATGGCCTACGACTTTCCAGTTGAGATTATACTGCGTATACATGTCAAAACGTGTTTCCTTAACCATAGTAATGTTTAGCGCTGAATATGAATGAAATCAGTCTAGACCTTGGTCAAACCGCAGGCAACAAATAAAATGATTTTAGCCCTTTGATTGACCTCTACATACTCTTAATAGGTATCTTAATCAAATTAAGCGATAATATAGTGATTAGTACTATGTCAATGCGCAAGAATTATAGCTATTGTACCATATTCATTTTTTACCATATTCATTTGAATATAAATATCTTAAGGATATATCTTCTATCATGAAGCAAATAATAGTAATGAAACTAAGTAAGTGTGTGACCTATAGTATTAGTAGTGCTAACATCTGAGCCATTTCTTACTTATATTTATAAAGACTTGTAGTATTTTTCTTTGCCTGTAATTGATATTAGTGGCCAGGGTTTTATGACATCAATTAGACTGTCAGTGAAATTAAATTGTGTCTCGCCCTCGTAAACATTCCCAGACAACAACCCCATTTACCTACACCTACTTTTACATTTTTAAATCACACACTCCATACTGTGTATCGAATTCGAGTGCCAAAGAAGACGTGCACAAAAACTACAAAACTAACTACGTTACAAAACCATTATACTCTCGGCAATTTTAGTTTTTGATCACGACATTTTGAGACCACGACGAATTCGTTTTCGATCACGACATATTATTACCACGAAAAGATGCTGTCTAATTTTCATTAAGATGCCTCACAGATTAACCGATACATATAATATATAATTTATAAAGCCAACCAGAAGTTTAATATTCCTATATTAGATATATGAAGGCCAGGGGAAGTATTTATCTGATTTTAACCCGTTTTAGGCATACGGGCACACTGTTATCAGAAAGCAAAATTTTCAACCCATAGATACCCCTCTCTAGTGTGCTTCCCTGCACCAAGTTTCATTCAGTAATAGCACTTCATAAGTTTTCGAATAACGGCAATTTGTGGGTGTGGCAGTAGTCCGGTTACGCCCATTTGCAATACCAGCCTTCTTATGATGACCAAGAACACGTGTACCCAGTTTTATCAAGATATTAATATAAACACATAAAAATGTATGCATTTACATAAAATACTATCCGTGTTTAATGTAGACAACAAACATTATTTGTAAGTGATTATTAACAATACAAATATGTTTACATAGGTTACGAACTAACATATTAGCATTCATGCTCCCAAATGTTTAAGTGAGATAAGCTTCAAAAAATAGTTTATAAGAGATGAAAATATCAAAATTTATAATTATATCAAAATATAATAAATTTATAATGACATCAAAATATCAATATCAACTAAGTGATTATTAATACAAATATGTTTACATAGGTTACGAACTAACATATTAGCATTCATGCTCCCAAATGTTGAAGTGAGATAAGCTTCAAAAAATAGTTTATAAGAGATGAAAATATCAAAATAAAATCGAAATTCTCTTTACATGACGTATCTCTAATTTATTGTTCCCCACCATAGGTAAGAGTTAAGATACAGCTCTGTTATTTTGGTCAAAACGAGCCTAGGAAAAGAGTTCTGTAAATCTAAAGTAAAAAATAAAGTCACTAGATATACTAAGCAGGGGCCGAAAAACGCAAGTTTATAAGAGTCATAAACTGTAAATGTTCAAGGCCAACCACATATCGAAACTACAAAGAGAGCGACACTCAAACGGATGTGTAGCCATTGCAAAATTTCATGCCACACCTTAATTGAATGCAGAAAATTCAAAAGCTTACCAAATGCTGATGGGCGTAAATATGCAAAAGACAACAAGGTTTGCTACAGGTGCATGAATCACAAATGGGGAGAACCTTGTATCAGCAATATCAAGTGCAAGAAATTCTCCAAAAACCATCATGAGATCCTGCATTTAGAATGGGAGGAGAGCAAAAAATCAGTATCCACAAAAACCACTTCAAAAGCAGTTACTCTAGCATTAACTCAGATAAGAGCGAAAGCTGTATGTGTAAAATATATTCTGCTACGTGCTCCAAAGTACAAGTGAAGATTGAGTCACGGAAATCTTTGACAAACGACAAAATTTGACTTGATATTTTCTGTAACATGTAAAGTAACAACATCGATAATAAATCTCGAACGTTTTTGAGAGTTGAAAGAGATACAAACTAACGAAAACCTACAAGAAGACGATAAAACTTTAAAAAATTTTTAAGAAATCGCTAAGCCGGATGCCGATGGGAGATTAATGCTAAAAGTTCCATTTACAAACCTTTATTTACTTACGAACTAACTACATCTAAACGACATATAGAACACAAACTACAACAAGACATATTCGACATCATTCTCAAATGGTGTTATACAAAAAAAGTTATACATTCGCAAGCTTTAGACTCTTCAATCCAGCTGAGGCGACCAACTATCAGAAAGCCTGCAAAAGGAATGGACACACCTTATAGAAAACTTAAGTTTTATAGAAAATGTGCGGATTACATGATGGATAAGAACTCATATGGACTCTCGAATTCAGATAAATGGCTTCTTTGACGCCTCGGAAAAGGCGTATGGAGCCGTGATATACATAAAAAAGGCAACAACATTAAATTTTTAACAGCAAAAACAAAAGTAATCTCGCTTAAAAATTGGAAATTCATTTTAATAAATAAATATTCCAGGTGGTTGAAGCCAACTAATTGTAGAAGCATATATACTGCAATACGATTTGAAAAAAAAGCAAAAAAACCACCCACATATAATAATTAGAAAAGCACGACAACAACTTTTGAAAGATGAAATTAATAAATTATTAAATGCAACAGTAAGCATGCATGCATACAGTAAGGACCTTAACAATGCAAGTCAAATCATCAATCTCTACAAAGACGTGGCCAAAAATCATTTAAAGTTTATCTAGCAGTTTTGTGTGCCTATCAACAAAAGCCATACATTTAGAAGCAGTTAGTGACTTGAAGACTTGAACAGAAGCTTTTCTGGCAGCATTAAGAAGGTTCTCTGGAAGAAGAGGAAAAAGTTTTCACATTTACTCTGACGATGGAACCAATTTTGTGGGAGACAAGAAATGGCTCAACAAACAATTACAAATTGTCTTCATTAATGCCAAAAGTAAATGCAATAAGCTCAGACCTAAGTGGGCCTTTAACCTATTATATAAGTTAATAATATAGCAAATACGATTTTAATACATTCACAGTTTCATCAATTTACGAATATTGAATTCATTCGCAACATTTTTACACTCTCGCATCATGTTAACAGAGTATATTCATTTATCTAATTCATTCATTCATTCATTCATTCATTCATTTATATTCATTTATCAGTTCATCTAATGGTTGTTTGTAACACCTGAAACTAATCGAGCTATATATAAATATATAAACTGTCTGCCCGTCTGCAAGTGATAAGTTGAGTAAAAATTAAAATATTGTATATTTATCTACATATGTATGTTTTGTAATGCCTTTGTTTGTGCTGTCTCGGCAATGTCTAGGTAAAAATGTAAACAGGTTCAAGGATATTTGAACCCGTAGGATAGGATATTTGATATTGGATATACGATAGGCAAGGATATTTGACCTGAAGCCTTAACTTAATTTTTTAAATTTGTTAAGATATCTTACATATTAACCGATATATACGGTATGAAGCCAATCGGAAGCTTAAAAATTTTTGTATCTGATTTGGAAAACAATGCCTCTGAATTTCGTTAAGATATCTCAGATACTGACCGATATTTTTAAAATAAAATCATAGGTACTGAGGTCACGCTATTCGGTATATGAAGCCTTGAAAAGTTATCGAAATCCCATTTCGATTATTTTTTTACATTGAGTACACTGTGCAAAGTATTATTGGAATATCCTCACTGGTGGTTGATTTATATATTGTAAAGTGAAAGAATCAGATGTAATTTAATATTGTGTTACATTATAGAGAAATAACCATATTTATAAGATTACTTCGAGATAAAGTCAAAAATTTTTCTGACTAGTAAGTATTTTAAGTACTTTCGCCCGTTACAGCTAGCACAATAGCTAAAAGCGAGTAAAAAATATATGAATAAGCTGAAAGCTTTTCAGTAATACGAAATGGCTTTCTGAAATGAGTAAACAGAGTCAAAAACGATTATTTGTAACAGCGTAAAATTACAATAGGATGACAATGAATGAAAAAACCAGTGTAGATTCTTTATATGTCGTCTTAAAATACTAAAAAACATAATAATAGTAAATAATCAGTTCCTTATTAAATCAATCGTCCGTTTCAAATCCATCATGGACAAGAAGGTATATATTTTATGCTGCCCGGTTTTAACAATGCGATTGTAGACAATAACTCTAACATCTAAAATAGTAAGGTACAACTAATGTTCAGAACTCATTCAGTTTTTAAAATATATAGATGTTTATTTCACAAAAGACATAGACGTTTTCAAAACAGTTGGGGAAAAAATTGTGGAAAGTGGAGTTTCGCCACTATAACTATCCCATTGAGAAACATTTTTAAGAAGTGCTTCCCAATAAACAAAAAATAAATAAACTTTCAGGAAATTTAAACTTGTTTTGATGTGTGAAGTCGTAATTCTCTCGTCATTCTCTGGGCTGAACATTCCAGACGAGGGCTAGAATATATTGAAAAATAGGAGATTAAACTTTAACCTTAATAATCTTACCCAATTTTGAAAATGTTCATTGCCGAAGACAACGAACAGATTTTCTACAACCAGAAAAGAATCGCTGCATGTATGTACTGCATACGGATGCTCTATCAAGTATATGTATGGATGTATAATATATGACTTGGAAAATGAATTAATGACCATAACATGCTATCAGTGGCATAAGAAATCGAAGTAATTGATAAAAGGGAAATTGCCTTAGAAATAAAATATTATAGTTATTGAGAAGTAATTACCTTTAAATCAACAAAGTTCTTGTACTCAAAGAACTTAGAATAGATAAATTTGATGAAATGTGAACAGAAGTAAATAATTTTATAAAAATATAATTGTGCTAATATGAATGCAAAGTAAATCGCAAAGCTCCATATATCCTCCACTGATAAAACTTTTTTAGCAAATTTGCAGTAGAAAGTATCGTAGATAAGGAAACCTCAATTGTTCAACTGATAGCAATGAATATTTTTATCCCGACCTCGAAAATCCAAAACAAAATAAACTGTGTCCAAAAATTTAGTGCGAAATTAGTAATGCACATAGCTTCCTCTTTACATAGCTCAACTAATGATATTGAGGACCTTCCTGAAAAAAGTTAATACCCTGTTTAACACATTCTGTTAGTCATCATTGAGTAGAATAAATCCAGCCACTCAATCAATAATCACAAGCTATTGTAGTTGATGTTATACTTTAGAAGGCAAAAATAATCACAACAAGAAAATTTCAAGAAGACATTATCTTAAAGTTCGAATGGCTTTACGATAAATGCAAAGTATTGTATTCTTTGTAGAAATCAATAACTCTTGAAAATTCTACATACTCAACCGATAACAACGTTTAATAAGTTTATAGTCCACAAGTGCAATCATTATTACGAAGTAAATAATATAATACACTAACCAAAATTAAGTTTTACAAAGTAATGAGTTTTAGTATTTCGTTGTTATGATTCAAAATCCAAGATGGTTTGATGATGGGTGGAAGTGAACTTCATTCGACTAATACAGCATAGCAGAGTAAGAAAATATAGTTATTAGATGCTATGTACTGACATTTTGTAAAAGCACTACCAAAAGCAAGGTGGGGTCAAAAATAATACACAAGTAGAAATAAGTTAATAAGTAACGAAATTTGGTTTTTTTAAGCTATTGAGGAGTTTACAATTTAAACAATTTGAATAGCAATGTATTCCATACTTCCACTTTGAGTGAAATATGAGAAATGCATAAGTATGTTTCGATAGATCAGGTCACATATACGATATTCTCACAATAACATGTAATACAGTGAATATTTACGTATAGGTTTTTCATAAGATTAACTTAACCAACCCACATTGAATAAACAGACAAGATAAAATTAATAAAATATTCGCAATTACGCTTATAATGTAAAATAGAACCTTAAGATACTTACTTCGAGGTATTCAGCAATATGCTCACAAGCGTCCTCCAGTTGATTTTCGTCAAGTATTACATCAAACATCTCTGAGGGGCATTGCGCTAGTTTTTCAGCAGCAACCATTTGAACTGAAAGATTTTTAGCTTGCGATTTTCCCCTCGATTTAATCAACCTTTGTAAAACCTAAAAATAAATTTGATATCTATAGTGTGCTTCTCAATAGTTGTCCAAGTGTTGTCCAGCAGCACATCAAGTATTCCGCGTCATCTTTTCATAATTATGTGATGTTTATGATATGTATATCGAATTTCTGAACTAAAAGTAATGAAACATATTTTCTTCCTTTGCTACGCTAATTCAATACAGTAATATTTATACGAAAAATTTTTCTGAAACAATTCGACTCTTTTTGTAAGTTAACGCTACATACACTGAATTTGGCTTATATAACTTTATTTCCAAAAACTAAAGTTATGGCTTGAGAAGTGGACAGCATAATGTATCACACAGGCAACCGACACCAAGAGCAAATGACACCAGTCGCGCATCCGCGCGAATGCTGAGTCGACAATACCTTTGACCAATTGCAGGTGCAACGTCGACGTGACTTAGGTTTAATTTTAGATGTAAGAAATTCTTGTTATCAGTTTGAAAGAATAACTCTAAATAAACGAACGTTTCGCTCCGCGCAAAACAAAGAAAATATTTTTTTTGTTTTCTAACAAGTAAATTTTTAACTGGCGCCCTACGTGTCTATAGAGTTCTTTTTATCCGCGGCTAAAAAACCGGTCGTTAAAGAAAAACCCCCCAAGACGTGTTAAGAAAAAAAAAACGACCAGCCGAAGGAAAAGGAAGGTCCCCCAGTAGTACCGAAAGGACACTACACAGACCACCAAAACAGGGATAGCTTCTGTAGAAGAACACCCACACCCACGAAGAGTGCGCAGCAAGGACCCCGAGTAGGAACCAAAAAGAACAAGTCCTAATTCGTCGTGGGACTACAATGTAAGAATAAACTTAAGTTATTAAAACGAAATTTATTTTTATATTTTGCTATTAGAAAGAAAATAATTTATCAAACATTTAAAAACAAAATATCTTTGCATAGTGACAAAAGAAAAAACAAAAAGTAAAAATATTTAGAGAAAAAGTAAAATCTAAATTGTGAAAAGAAATAATATAGCTATAGAACTCGAATAGGAAAACGATTTTTATAAAATTTTTATAAACAAATTAAGTATATATGTTTGAAGTGAAAATTTTAATTACTTTTAAAAAATTAAAAAAAAGAGATTACAAAATAACATACGGGCTTGTACAGCCAATAATCAAATCAAAACTAAGAAAGTCACGATTCACCAGCTTTAAGGGGGACCCTCCGGCTTTATAACACAAAACAAATCTGCGATTCACCTCAAAAGGACCCTCCAGAGATTGCTAATTGAACAAAGTATAAAATGCAATATAAAATAAATTTCTCAATTCAGAACTCTCTTATAATCTCCTATAATCTATAAATTTCGCAGTCGCAACCGAACAATCGCGAATCTCTTATAAGACACCCCATCCTAAATACCAACGTACCACCACCATCCAATGCACAAGTTACCCCGGAATTGTCCAATATCATACGGAATATTGTGACACAAGTTATTTTAGTAGAAGCACCAACCCTTATTCAAAGTATTATTCAACCCTCACAGGAAATTATAACAGATCAAACAATTGATCCTAGATACGCTAGAAATTTGCCAGGACTTGGCAGAGTACCAGACGTTGTTAGATTTTTCAGGCGATCCGTAAGAGTTCGCTTCTTGAAAAAAAAAAATTGGAAAGAATTCTAAGCCTGTATGAAGCTGAAATAGGCACACTCCGTTATTTTGGCATTTTAAATGTCATCACAAACAAAATAACAGGAAACGCCAATGTTGCTTTGGAGTCTTATAATACTCCGCTCAATTGGGATGCCATTTCTAAATGCCTTAGAAGACACTACGCAGACAAAAGACACATTAGTACGTTACAATACCAAATATCTTCCATTTTCCAAGGAAATAAATCGATAAATGAATTTTATCGCGAAGTATTTTCCCATCTTTCCTTAATATTAAACAAAATTGCCTGCCTTGACACAGGTCAATAATCCATAAATATATTAACAAAAACGTAGCGCGATAAAGCATTAGATACTTTTGTAAGAAGTTTGAATGGCGAACTTCCAAATTATTTGGAATAAAAGAGCCAACTGATCTACATCCAAGACCAAACCAACCTAAACCCCAAGTTCCAATGGAAATAGATGATTCACAAAGGACAAAGCAAGTGAACTACATGAACACACCGACTAATAATGCTTTCGTTGGTAAACGACCAACCATTCCTTCAAATCAATTCCATCAGCCATTTAAGCAACAAAGGCTTAATCATATAGAATAATGCCCACAACGGCATTTTGGGGGCGTGGCAACGGTGCGATTTGCCCATTTGCATTACCAACCTCATTAGAGGGCCAAGGAATGCTTCCGCCTGGTTTCATCAATATATCTTAATTTTTACTAAAATTTTAGCTTCAACGGACAGACAAACATTTGGAATTCAACTCGCCTCATCATCCTGATCATTTTGTATATAGAACTTTAAATCTACCTCGATTAGTCTTAGGTGTTACAATCAATCTTTGGGAGAATAAAAGTGTTATACTCTACGGCAACATATTGCGAGAGTGTAAATGCTATACAAAAAGACTCTTAACATGTTACTAGAATATAGAAATACATATCTTCAAATACGAAGCATTATTAGAATTATATGTTAATTTACATACCTTACTGCTGCTTATTTTCAAATATACAATAGTAGGCGCCAATGAGGTTTTCGCAAGTTGTGAAGGATGATTTATTGTGTCGCAGTCAAGAACGACCAATTGTAGAGTTCTCGCCAGTTCAAATATACGTTCAATTTCTTCTTGAACCTTGGTAAGACAATCTGACCGATTGCTTGAACGTTCCATGATTGCGCGTTTCGTAGGGTTGTTCATAATAGATCTCTTTGCTAAAGATATATCAGCCATTACCCGTGTAATTATAATTCTTCCTTCAAACCGGTGTTTTAAAAAATCAAAAAGAGCCTTTTGCATCATATCTGTCACTTCATATCCCTTAAGGCTAGGGCCAACCAAAACTACTGGTCGCATTGAAGGAACTACGTCGTAAGGAGAAGCAGTTTCTTGCTTTTTGAAAAATGGTTTTCGCTTGTCTTTATTTAATGAATTCGTAATTGTAGTTTTTCCTTGGCGATTCGCACCCAAGGAATCGGATTCATCACCTAAAAATGTACGAGAGTACTAAATAGTATGTAAAATAGTAATATACTTATCATATTATGGAATAACAACTAACTCTCCACCCTCAATAATTATTTCAAAATCATGACAAATTACTTCGTTCATATTCACTTATCATTTTAATTATACAATAGCGAAAATCCAAAATGTGGATGCAGTGAAAAATAAAAAGTACTTTATACAACTCCAGTATTTCCGCATCTATATTTTCAATTTTCGTATACGAAAGAAATATGAGGAAAAATCTCAGAAATTATTTATATACGGGTATATGCATATACAAGGTGTGTTCAGAAAACAACGGGAAAGTTCTTCGACTATGTTCTTCGACTTTAATGGCACAGTGCATCACGAATTCTTGCCTCAAGGTCAAACGGTCAATAAGGAGTACACCTACAAATTCAACGCCATTTGCGTGAAGCATCCGAAAAAAAACGTCCGGATTTGTGGGAAAGCAATTCAAGGCTTTTACACCACGATAATGCACCTGCTCACACTTCTTTACTTGATCGTGATTCTTGGCCAAACACAATACTGTAACGATGCCCCAGTCTCCATATTCGGCAGTAATATGGACGATTTTTATCCAATATTTTAATAAAAGCTGAGATCTGCGATAGTAATTGAGAGGACCTGTGGATTAATGCAGTTTGACGGAAGTAACAATCGGAAAGCGAAATTTTCAATAGCCAAATAATCAAAAAGCAGAGTGGAAAATTGGAAGTAATGCGCCTATTCATAAATTAACACACATACCGAATTTATTTAAGTTATATATCAGTAACAGTATATATAGGTATATATTGGGTTGTTCGGAAAGTCATTTCGTTTTTTCCCGCCAGAGGACTTAATTACGTTTTTTCGAAACTAACTTCACACTTAAGCCCCATAACCATTATATGTCATGAGAGCTGATATTGCAAGGCTTGTGTGTGAAAAAGTTCTATTAATTCTACCCAGTAGTTTTTGGTTGGTGCCTTTTTAAATATGGAGAGCAATAAGCAGCATTTTCGTCATATTTTACTTTTTAACTTCAGAAAAGGTAAAAATGCTGTCCAAGCGAGAAAAAAATTGACGGATGTGTATGGAGAAGGCGTGTTAACAGTACGCCAGTGCCAGAACTGGTTTGCAAAATTTCGATCCGGCAATTTTGATGTCGAAGATGCACCACGGTCTGGAAGGCCGGTCGAAGCTGACAAAGATGCGATAAAGGCATTAGTTGATGCAAATCGGCGAATCACCACACGAGAGATCGGTGAGAGGTTAAATTTGTCGAATTCAACTGTTTATGGCCATTTGAAAGGCATGGACTTAACCTCGAAGCTCGATGTGTGGGTGCCCCATGTCCTTACCGAGCGAAATTTGTGTCGTCGTGTTGACGCGTGTGATTCGCTCCTCAAACGTCTAGAAAATGATCCATTTTTGAAGCGGATTATTACTGGGGACGAAAAATGGGTTGTATACAACAATGTTAAACGCAAGAGGTCATGGAGCAGAAAAGATGAACCGGCTCAAAGCGTGTCAAAAGCCAACATTCACCAAAAAAAAGGTGATGCTCTCCGTTTGGTGGGATGTCAAAGGAATCGTTTTTTTTTGAGCTTTTGCCGGACAATACAACGATTAATTCAGAAGTCTATTGTCATCAGCTGGACAAATTGAATGATTCACTTAAAGAGAAGAGGCCCGAATTAATCAACAGGAAGGGTGTAGTGTTCCACCAGGATAATGCGAGACCTCACACAAGTTTGGTCACTCGCCAAAAACTTTTACAGCTTGAATGGGACGTACTGCAACATCCACCATATTCTCCAGATCTGGCGCCTTCCGACTACTATTTGTTCCGGTCCCTGCAAAATTTTTTGGATGGCAAAACCTTTACCTCAAATGAAGATGTCAAAAACCACCTGGACGAGTTTTTTGCCAGCAAGGACCAAAACTTTTATGAGAGGGGAATTATGTTACTGCCAGAAAGATGGCAAAAGGTGTTGGACCAGAATGGCCAATATATAATTTAATAAAATATTTATTCATTATACGAAAACTGTCTTTCATGTTCCCCAAAAAAAACGAAATGACTTTCCGAACAACCCAATAGTATTGTTGCCGGTCCATTTGCATTGGATACTATAACACGTTTTTATATTAAGTATACCCACTGACCTCAGTATACTAGAAAACGCAAATAACTACCTCGAGATTAAATTTATTAGAAGCACTTCTCAGAGAATTTGGCAATATTGCTAAAATTTCTGTCAGAATTCATAAAATTATCTGGAAGAAATGAGAAACAATTACGTTAATTAAAATATAAAACCGGAATATTTGGTAGATTTCATTTAATTTGCACTTTCGTCGTGAAATCACTAAATTTTTTTGCCCCAAACATTCCCCAACTGAACTTAGAATGAATAACAAATGCAGCTGGATTGAAGCTAGTGCTTTAAGCCAAATATAACAAATACAAAAAATAATATCTTTTACGATTCTGTGTTTCAATTGAACTGTATCTAAAAAGCTGCGACGTAAATCTTTTAAGCGTTTTACATTTTTATTTGTAATAATGTCAAATAATTAATAAATAAAATATATATATCATAATACTTCAAATTAGCGTACTGTGTGAAATAAACTGTGAGCTATAATAGTATATCAAGGGTTATACTTAAGTGTCAAAACCATTAATTTAATAAAAAAAAAAGTATTAAAATTTTTGTCAATAACAATTAATTAGTTGAAATGAAAAATTTATATTATGTATGCCAATGAAATAAAGTAAGAAGTAAGTAGTAAGTAAATAGCTAATGCAAATGCTTACAGTTCTCACTCAGTATAAAACTAGTTAGAAACAAGCAAGGGCTAAGCAATTTGCGAGGGTCAAAAGTGGATAAATATTTTTAGGTGTTAACAAAACTTTATATTAAAAAAATTTTGCAAACAAATTCAATATTGGTTATCCAAGGAAATTGTGAATAGATTACAATCATGTTTGGGATCATATGATATGGGAGGATCACCATGGATCATAGACTAATATCCCTATAGGCTAATGCTTGATATATTTATATTAAAATCAACATGGGAAGGTATATTTTAATAGCCAAAGTTTTTACTACCTAATGACATAATGCTAAGCCAAAGAAATATGCAATATATACTCAAACAAAGGTTGGAGTCGTTTCTGAAATATAGGATTTGCCCTAAAGGAGGGCAGTGTCGCGCCATCCTTTCGAATTATTTTGAATAGTTTTCAACATAACCATTATATGTTAACCCTCCAGAATCCGTTCACTAATCAAAAGAATAGTTACTCATCTGACTCATTCGCCAAAAATTGTTTTTAAAGACCGGACATTTAGGGGGACACCAAGATTTATCAGACGAGTCAAAATTTGATGTATTTGGCTATAACCGAAGTGCAATAAATAACTGGAAATGAAGAATCTATACGCGAAGATGAAAAACGGTGGAGGAATTGTTATTATTTGGGCCCGCATGCAGCAACGGGTGTTGGAAATCTCGTGTTCATGGAGGGGAATATGGACAAAATTTCGCATCGTAAAAGAAAATTTACTACAAGGTCCTGAAAACTAGGCCTGCGGAGCAACTTTAGGTTTTCCAAAACAAGCACCCTAAACATATTTGTCCCCACCTAATAAAACCAACAGCACACTTCCCTGACTAAAACGACATTGAGAATTTATGGCAACTGCTCGAACAAAATAAAAGAAGCGCTGGTAAAGAGATCCTAAGAACAACACTTCTCGAACAATGGTCTAAAATTTCTACAGACGACCAAAAAAAAAAAATTCAGTTTTATTAGTTTTTAATAACAAAAATTTATTTTTTCGGTCCTTCTATTTAATAGTATTGTAGTTGAAGGTATCTTAAGAATATTTAAATCAAAAACATTTTAAAACTCAAAACAAAAACTTAAAAACCAGCCCAGCCGAAGTGGTGCTGGCATCCTTTAATACAGTATTAAATTTCAAAGCCATAGTCCAACAAGAGCTAACAACCATCCATTAGGAGAATATGACGCTTTTGAAAATTATGATGAGGGAGAAAGGCAGCTGACCCTCCTTACCAACAAGACAGTAACGTACGACAAAACGATAGTAACGTCTTTAAACGAAAAGTATAGGATAGACGCCTTGCGGGTGTTCATATCAGGAACCAAAAAACCCTAGCGCTAGCGCTCAGTCTAAGTAGAGTCCAATCATGAACGGTACTTGTTTGGAAGTAATTTTTTGAAGAGTTTGGACGACAAAGCTCAAGCAGCAGAAATCAATAACCGCCAGAAAATACCGTCAATACATACTATTGACGATAGTTAATTTATTTGTAATATTGTCGAATTTGGAAAATACTAAGTATTTTACAACGCTTCATTTTAAGCCAGGATCTCATTGAATAACACTCACAGAAAGAGATGGAGAAAATACGATTTTTTGTTAGGAAGGGAGAATTTTATAGACTTCCTTAAGAGGGTCTTGCTATGTTTTCTGAGGAACAAGATGTTGAGCATATTGAATGTGTTTTACAGACGCTATATGATGCCAACTTAAAGATATCTGGCGAGAATTGGCATTTTTCAAGGACAGTTTCGAATATTTAAGGTTTGTCGTATAGAGTTGGGGTTACCCTAAACATGCCCCAGCATAATGAATGCAATCCGAAACAGTACACTTTTCGATGTCGGATCCTTTTTGAGACTTGCAAGTTATTATCGTTGAATAGTAGAGATGTAGGAACTACGGTTCTCATTGAAGGGAGGGTGGACCACAAAGACAAGCTAAAATGTGATGTATTCGGTGTCATCAAGTTAAATTTTAAGTGTTAGTATTAGTTAGTATTAAGTATTAGTATTTATTAGTATTATTCTTCTTACCTTCCTTTTAGGACTTTTACACTGAAACTTAACATTCAGTTAATGACGGCAAAGTTGACAGACTGGTCGAACTCCGATAACAAACCAATTCAGGACGGAAAGATGGCTGTTTGGCTGGTCTGACTATACAAAACACACCACTACTCTAAAAACGTACGTGGAAATAGCAAACGAAACAAAGGGACTTACAACGAATTTCCCCTAATCCTATATAAGAATGTTACTGTACTCGGACGTTGAGCACATAAAAATACTTCTAGCAACAATAGACACACACCACAGACAAGCTAGGAGAACAAACCTATTAAGGACTGCATTGGAAGTGATCGCAAGAACAACGCACTTTGACGATTTTGAAAATCTCAAACTCCGACAACGGAACTTAATAAATTCAGAAAATAAACAGATAGAAATAAACCCAATAGCAGAAAAAGGAATAAACGAGTCCACAGGAACTGTTAACCAAATTATTAAAAATACAAACGATAAAAAAAAGTCGTTACTAGCTACTTATATGAAACAATGCTTACAAGTTTCGGAAATGAAAACTTTAATTTCGGCCGTTACCCTTGCAAAAATAGGGATAATAAATTTATAACTTGAATTATTTCAAAAGTATTATTAATATGAGCTCTACAAGCAACACGATAACATACCTGATGGAAGTGTCACTAATTAAATAACTACTAGGTAATACATTTTCCATTTTATATTTAAGTATCCAAAACTTATACTAGTCTTTAAGAGACTCGTCCTGTTCCCCGTACTATATAATGGAACGATCATACAATTTGTAAATGACAACAGCGTTGCTGACTGAGGGAACTAAGTTAGAAAGACCACCAACAATCACCAGCATTCACCAACATATTACAAATAAATTTATTGAGACAAATTAATTAAGAAATCAAATTAATAAACCAACACGTTGTAAAAAAAAATAATCCGACAAATTAATTAACAAAGAAAATTAGCAAAAAGTAATATTAACAAGATATTAATTTGTATGAATTTTATACAATTGGTTACATTTGGTGTTAAAAGAAAATGACTGATGACTGACTTTGATGACTTTTGATTTTATGAATATCTTTTTTAATTAACATTGTATTGATGTGTAAATTATGTAATGTACAAATTATTTTTGTGATTACATTAAATAAGCTGACACTCACTATATATAAATAGTTTACATAAATATAGCACACGTTTACGCATAGTTACAAGTGATCGTTGCTAACCATTTTTCAAAGAGTTTTATTATTACAATATATAGCCCTGGCCCAAGAAATATTCACTAGACTTCCATGCCGAAACAGTGGATTCTGGGTACAAGAACTACAGGTTAGTAGTTCAATTCTGAAGATAAAAAATCAGTTCAAAAAACGTCTAAGGTCTCCCGTGGTAACTAGAAACTTTAAGAAAACTAGACCTTATGCCTCTATTAAGGAACCCACTGAGCGCGTCTCTAATAGAGTATCAGTTCAAAGGGCAAGAGGAACACGTTCTGCAGTGGATGCGCGGAGAGAAAAAGAAAATGCGGGATTCTCCCATCAGCATTAAGCGCATCATGACACTGCAGATGACACTGCATGAAACCGATGCAGAATGTCACAAGTGTGGGCGATGCCGGGAATGTAGTCCCGTTTACCCATATCATTACCAAAGGCGACGAACGTAGATGAATGTCCAAAAGAGACTGTTACCAATGAAAGCATCAAAATAATCTCCAAATGCTTTCGGGTAAGCACAAAATGAAGTTGATCGACTTAGCTGATTTTTTATTATGAACAGAGTTGGAAGAAGTTGGGTATAGGTTGAAGCTTCCAAGGAAGTTGAAGGTCCAATCGACAATCATGGGAGAAACAGTCAGCTGTCAAAGTAATGGTGTCTATATTTTGTGATGCGGATAGAATAATTTTCAGCAACTACTTAGAAAAGTTTAGAACGACCAACAGTCGTTATTATATAGCACAATTATTCATAACCATATACATAATTGGGTCTATTGGAAGGTCTGGACTTATTACATTTACCTTTGGCATTAAACTGAAGTATGATTTGTAACATGTTTAAAAGAATTTTGTTAAGATAACTTTCACATTTACCATATATTCGGCATAAAATCCATTAGAATAGCGAAAATTATTATTTGTATTATATGGGGGCTAAGGTGATTCATGAACTGATTTCACTCATTTCCTTCACCAAACTATAGAAAATCCAAAGCCAAGAAGATCGGAAGTTTCTTTTTCGGAAGAAATATATCAGGTATAAGGGAGCTACAAGAAGTATTACATTTTATCCATGTTTAGCACCATGACACACTCTAATCCGAAATAGACAAAAAAAAAAAAACTTATTAGGATTAACATGTTTTTGTTGTAGTGGCAGAAAACATCACTCAAATCATTTAGAGGAATTCTGTCGAATTGACAGTCCTTGGCTCGGATAAATATCCGGGTCCGTTCCGGTTAAGTGGACCCACCCGTCGTGAAAACCAGGATTATGCTCATGGTCATAATGTTTCCTTCTCTTACTAGTAGAACTACTAGAAGTTCCAATTCGACACTTTTTCAGAACAATAACAGAAATATTTAATTAATAAACAAAAAAATTGTTAGTTTCGTTTTTTTTGTTGTGTTGGAACATTGAATACGCGCAGACCACGAAGTTCAGAAAGATTTTAAACAAAACATCAAGGTTCATATTTCCAAAATAAATTACACATATTTTGTGTATACAAAGAAGAAATAATTTTAGTAATATAAAAAGAATAAGCACATCAGAAATACTAATTGCAAAATAATTATAAGTTGAGAAACTTTAAAATATTATTTGCCAGCCTGTGAAAAATATTAAACTACTTATTATACCAAATTTCATAACAAGTAACAACCTCAGCGTATAGTTTAATATTTTCCGCACAGGGTATTATTGGATAAATTTATATACTATGTCCGTTGGAGAATCGTTAGGCTTAGAAAGTAATTAAAACTAAAAATGAGCCAGGCATTTGTAGGTGCTTAAATAAGTTCGCCCTTGATTGAAAATACAACTTCTGTTTATTTCATTCAAATTATGTACGTGGCGTGTTCAAAAAATAACGAGAATGTTCTTCAACTTTAATGGAATAGTGCATCACGAATTCTTGCCTCAAGGTCAAACGGAAGGAAGTCAAGGTCAATAAGGAGTACTACCTACAAGTTCAAAACCCCCAAAAACTTCGGATTTGTGGAAAAACAATTCATGACTTTTGCTCACTTTTGCTCAATTCTGCTCACACTTCGTTACTTGTTCGTGAATTCTTAGCCAAAAACAATACTGTAACGATGCCCCTGCCTCCGTGCGACTTTTTCCTAATTCCAAAAACCTGATTCCAAAAAAAGAGAACCTTAAAGGACCGTCGTTTTACAAGTATAGATGACATTAAAAGCACATCGCTGAAAGAGCTAAGGCTATCCGAAAAATTGAGTTTGAGAAGTGTTTCGACGATTGGAAGAAGCGCTGGCATAAGTGCATAATATTGAATGGATACTACTTTGAGGGCGATAACATTAATGTAGACGAAACGGTTCCCGTAATTTTTTGAACACACCGCATACTTACATAAAAACATATCAAAGTCACAAGAATATTGAATTCTAAACTAAGAATGTCATATTTTGAACCCCATTCAAAGTTTTTAGGATTTTGGCTAAGTCGATGGGTACAATATTCTGCTGGAATTTCCATGCCAAAGTTCGGAAAAGCCTGTAACCTCTGAATGAACTTCTTCGGAATACCTTTTTCATAAGGACAGAAAAGAATTGGGGCTCTTTTAGGAAAGATTAAAAAAATCGTTCGCATAGCAAATTCATTTTAAATACAAAGTAACATTTTAACAGATCCTAATAGATTTAATATGCTTATCAGATATGCTGTTGGATCTACCAAAATCAAGCTTTGTGTGAATTTTCCACTTCATGGTTGGATATACAGTATGAAAATTAATTAATAATCCATATAATACATATAACGTCCATTTTCACTTAACGACAATGTTCGAAACTACTAAAGTATGAGGAATCTCTAAAAAATAACTTCAAATTTAATGACAAGTATAATAGAGCAGACTTACATGTCTAAATTTTTACTACAATTTACAAAAAAATTACCTATTGGAGATGACACCGCATACTTTAAAATAAAATATCCTATCTATACTTAGCCGAATTGAACAATTTTAGTTTATAGAATTCATATTACGACCTTTTAGCAGAGGCTAAAACTGAATAAATTTAGACCGATAAATTATGAAATAGATACTTCCAGGATAAGAACATATTTTGAACATCAACAAAATATGGAAATAAAACTTAATACAAGTAGTGTTCGTTTTGGGAACTTTGGTTGAAATATTTTTGATTTTATAAAATCAGTTCACAATTTCGACATTCCAAACTTCAACAATTTTTACAAATTGCGGTGAAATCAATTGTTCGACCACTTTCAAACTAAGCGCTCGTTTAATTTAGCCACACTGTCTTGCTCATTAGGTACTAAGGCGAAACTTTTGTAGAAATTTGACCTTTCACGTTATTTGAATAGCTTCTTTGGAAGTATAAAAATTAATTTATGACTTAAACCGACTTCTGCAATATGTGAGTGTCTCTCTTTCACAAAAATGTAACACTCTCCAACAGTCATTGATTGATATAATATTATATATAAATCGAAGTATTTTGGCCTACCTTTTAGGACCTCTAGAAAAATTAAAAATACAGAAGTAAAAATAACATAACAGTAAACTAGCAGGATAAATAAATAGAAGTGCTTATATATGAAGAACAGTGGTTCATTTCATTTTCGCAATATGATTTTAAAGAAATATATATAAAAATAGGTACATGGGTACGTAAAAAATTAATATTAGTAGAAATCAAAAATATTTCATGTAGTGCGACAAAAGAAAGAACTCTTTTACTTTAGTGAAAAAATATGTGTAGAACTATCCACTTTTATAATAGCAATTTATAAGTAGAAGAAAAAACATTAGTTTTAAATTACATCGTATTATTGTACTAATTTCGGTAATGGAGATGTTTCTCCACAAAAGTAATGGGAAGAGAAGAACTCTGGCTGATCTCGGCCTATATCTCGCATATGGAGTAGATGGACCCATCACCTTCAATGTGGCTGAGAAAGTCCTAGGCAAAAGCAAAGCATACAAAACACATCATAATTAGATTAAAAAAGTAAATAAACTAGTTACCATGTATACCAAGCTATAACAAATTTTGCGACTGGACGCGGTCTCGCCCTTAACCCAAGTAAAACTAAGCTATTTCTATTTTGTAGAAAATACAAATTTTCGAATGCACCTCTTCTCTCGATGACCCCTTCTATTGTTTTCCTTTATTAATGAAGATATTCTAACATAGCTATCAATATATTATTAACAATTTTTATTTATTTACAGGCAAATAGAGAGACAAATTAACTAAACTGTTTTCCTAGTTTGGAATAAATATACATCATTCGGTATTACTAATCGTTATCGTTAATCCTATATATTTATTCTTCTATTAGTTTTGACTTTTGCTTCTTTTATAGCTCTTACGGGGTTGACGTGGTTGGCAAAGAATTCAGTGTATTATTGAACAAATATGTAAATTCATTTATTGAACAAATATGTAAAAAAAATAAGGATTATTGATTTATAAGCGTTTCCATTGTCTAACCACATTATATCTTCTATTTGCATTTCGAATGTCGACTTGATTAACCTGTAATCAGGTGGAAAATCCATGAACATTTAAGGAGCAGATTTTATCTAAAGCTCCAACATAGGGTACTTTCCCAAATTTGGTTGGTGTGCCAGAAAAAACATATTTCCTTTTATATATTTGCTAGGGATACTACTCTTGATTAGATAAGATTTTATATGTCTTAGAAATTAAACACAAAATAATCATATCTGAAATATATGAATTTGAATTTAAATTCAAGTGAGTTTTACCACTGGAGCCGGTATGTGTTTACTTAACATTGTCTCATTGCCTCCCCAGACATATCTGTTCATATACAGCATGATTGTTATTGTTATATTAATTTATTTTAATTATTCTTTTGGTTCATATTTACGATTTGATGTGATCCTCTAGTTCTTCGAGATTATTTTACTTCCTTCAAGATAATTTCTTTAAGATAATCTTTAAGATTCTTTAAGATAATAATTTAAGATAAGAAATAATTTAAGATATTTCGAAAGCACAGGCAATTTACTACCTATACTTGCATGCGCGTCAAACTTAAATATGTTAATTTTAAGGAGAATCACAACTTAATTTGTCCAATTCTAATGTAAATATTAAATTAAGTATATCACATTTTAATAAAAAAAATTATATATATATTCAAAAAATATATTTAAAAACCAATTGTTTTTACAATGAGAAGTAATATTTATTCTAATCGTAAACTTCAAAAAGAGAATTTCTACAACTCCGATCGCGACTAATTACTTAAAAAACACATTTTGTCTATTAGCATCAATTCTTTCCGACTCTTTTTATTATTTGAATATTTAAAAAAAAAACTCAGTTATGGATCAGGCATGATTCATTCGCTTTTCTTAGACATTGTGCAAAAAAAGATATTGCTTACTTATACACTACTCATAAGAGTGAATTTAGGTAACTTAGTGAAAATTATAAGGGAATTGCCATCAAATAAGCTATACTCAGACTCTTTCGAACAATAATCTTTAGCCAGCTAATTATCTCGATGTCGACATTGATTTCTTGTTTTAAGGAGGAATTTCCTGAAGCAAAATACACAATTAAACCCATTTTGGAAATTGGGTTTTATGCATCAACTGACAAATGAACAGGCAAAAACAAATCAAATTTTCTTTATAGTTTTGATCTTCTTAGTTTTCAGCCCAGATTTGTTCGTAGGAAATCTTATTTTCTCAGTAATAGAACCGAACAAGTGTATTTAAGGATATTTTTTATTAATTTTTATTTTTATCAATTGATCCTCAGCAGTTTAAAAAATTAAGCTTTTTATCAGATTAGGTTCTTGTTAATTATAAATCGATACAAAACTGTTTATCACCCTTATAACGTATCCATTATAACATGGGCATAGTTGTCGTTAGACAACAGCATACCAAAATGTATGTTAAGTGGATTTCGATTACGTACCGCAGGCAACTGAGTCGGCCGTGACCATTTTGTGTATATTATCGATTACTATCTACCCATGTTATAACAATAGTAGGGAGAAATGTTAAAATCAGGAAACTGCGCAAGAACAGTTGCCTACACCATTTTGCAAAATTCGGAGTTTGAATAAATTGAATATCTTTAAGAAAAAAAATATATTTTATTTTTATTTATTTACGAACGCTTCAACTACTTAATTTACCAAAATTAATCTTCAAAACAATCGTTGCTTTTTAAACAAACTTTTCTCTATAAACCCTATGAATTATCCAAGTAATATTTTATTCACACTATTTTGATGCGAAATATTTATTACGAATATTGATGCATTATTATGGTAAAAATAATAATTAGATTTGTAATAATTGTGCCTAAAAGCTGCATTCCTATAAATTGATAGTTAGTAAATAATTTTTTATTTTCTTTAAAAATGCCAATATTAATGAAGTTGAAAAAAAGTAATATAATGAACAGGAATTTAGTAGTTTCACGACGATCGTACAAAAGAGTACAAATAATTCAAACGGTTATGAACGAAATGTTAATGAACGGCATTGTTTTCAATTTCTTTATCTTTCATTTTACGATTTATGTAAAAAAATTTTAGCAAAGCTGCCAAATACTTTGAAGAGTGCTTCCTACACATGTTAACTCAGGGTTGTTATCTGCCTTTTCAAGTACATTGCCTTCAGTAGTCGTCCATAGGTAAAATTGTAAGTAAGCATCAAAGGAAAGAATATCTTGGGGTGCTGCCAAAACTTTATATCAAAAAATTTTGCGTAAAAATCATACTTGGTATCTTATTAACTTACGAAGGCGGGTCAATAAGTCCGTGACTTTTTGAATTTCTGACCTCTTTACTGAAAAAACAACACTACTCCCGTCAACAGGCATCTGTCAGTTGACTCCTGTCAAAATTTGAACTTGCTGCGTCAGTTAGTTTGTGTTTGACAGCTATCTTTATCAGACTATCCACTAATTTGAGGAGAAAATGGAAAAAAGTGAATTTCGTGTGCTTATTAAGCATTATTTTTTGCGAAAAAAAAACCATTACCGAGACCAAGGCTAAGCTTGATAAATACTATGGGGACTCTGCACCATCGATATCTATGGTAAAAAAAGTGGTTTACTGAATTTCGTTGTGGCCGTACAAGCACTGAAGATGCCGAACGTCCTGGACGCCCAGTTGAGGTCTCTACACCCGAAACAATCGAAAAAATTCACGATATGGTGTTGGCCGACCGAAGATGGAAAGTGCGAGAGATTGTGGAAGCCGTAGGGATCTCGCATGGCGCAGTGGTTTCAATTTTGAATGATCACTTGGGCATGAGAAAGCTTTCCGAAAGATGGGTGCCGCGTTTGCTCACAGTCGACGACAAACGCAATCGTGTAAAAAATTCACAGGAAGGTTTGGCGTTGTTTAATCGCAATATGGAGGAGTTTTTGCGCCGTTTTGTAACCGTGGACGAAACATGGATCCATCAGAACACACCAGAGACCAAACAACAGTCAAAACAGTGGGTTTATAAGGGTGAATCGGCGCCAAAGAAGGCCAAGGTGGGTTTGTCAGCCAATAAAGTTATGGCGACTGTTTTTTGGGATGCACACGGGATAATCCACATTGACTACCTTCAAAAGGGAAGAACAATCAATGGAGAATATTATGCCAACTTATTGGACCGATTTAATGACGATTTGAAGAAAAACCGACCTCATTTGGCCAAGAAAAAAGTTCTTTTCCACCAAGACAATGCAAGGGTGCACACATGTGCAGTTGCCACGGCAAAAATCCATGAATTGGGCTATGAATTGCTCCCTCATCCGCCCTATTCTCCAGATTTGGCTCCGAGTGACTACTTCTTGTTCTCAAACCTGAAGAAATGGCTTGGTGGAAAAAGATTTGTCTCCAATGATGAAGTCATCTCGCAAACAAAGGCCTATTTTGAGGACCTCGACAAAACATATTTTTTGGAAGGGATAAAAAAATTGGAGAAGCGTTGGACAAAGTGTATAGAGCTCAAGGGAGACTATGTTGAAAAATAAAATAATTTATTTATCAAAAAATCTGCGTTTTATTCCAAAAGTCACGTACTTATTGACCCGCCCTCGTATATTACAAGTCATAGACTCACGTACTATCATTACTATATTACTGTACTATTAATATTAAAATCATCGAAATTTACTCAAATGAGATATATGCGATATCAACTCAACAAAAAATAGCTTAATTAAATATACAAGATGTGTGAGGATACAAGATGCATGTATATGTGTTTATATCTAACTCGATTAGTTGTAGATGTTACAAACAACCGTTAGGTGAACAAAACTCTGCAACAACATGTTATACTCACAACAACATGTTGCGAGAGTATAAAAAAGGAGAAGTAAAAATTGCTTGAAAAATTCATAAAGCAACGATTTTTGGAAATTCATTTATGGGAAATTATTCAGTAAATAAACGTTCGAAAATAAATAAAACAAAGTATAAATATATTAATCAAAGATTTTGTCATTTCTGCCTACTATAACATGGGTGGATGGTAATCGATAATATACACAAAATCTTTCTGTGCCGAATATATTACTAATTTTACACTAGTAATAATATTTTTTTCAGCCTAGAAATCGACGCACCACACTGTATGCTGTATGTGACTTTATCACATAAGTCACCGGTGACATACGGATCGTCTTCAGATATTACGTAACTACATATATTACATAATCTTATAGTCCACGTACCAGAAAAAACCGTTTTCAAAAACTGTATAGAAACATAATAGTACATGAGAATACTAAGATTCGAGTGGTGGCCTGCGTAGGTCATACCTTACCTTATCATACCTTAGGTCATTACCGTAGCATGCGAAGTTTTTGTGTAAAACGATATTTTTGCTAATCTGTTCGCCGATAATGGTTATATAATTCACAGACTCTACAGTTAATAGACGTGTAGGGTATATTATTCCAGATTTGTAATGACTTTATGGCAAAACAAGGCATACACCTTTGAAAACCCAAATGGCTGTGTAGGTCACATCTCACAAAGGAGGAAGTTTAAGTTAGCTCGGTTCAGATATTTTTTCTCTCCTACTGACGGATTGTGATTGCGATAAAAAATTTGGAATAAAATGGCAAAGATATTTGTATTGCATTTCGCAATTTTATTATTTATTTTTTTTATTATGGCAAAATTATTTTTCCCAATATTGTTTAAGAAAGCACAACTTCCATTGAAAAAAATGGACTGAGGTGAAACACGTAAGGTAATGTAGATAAATATTTCATTCCCATATAAAACAAGTGTCAAATTATTTGATGCTGTCATAAAAATACTCTTTGGATATCAATAACATTTTAATTAAAAAATAAATACTAACAAATCACAAGTTATATTAAAGTTTATTACGTTCCTTAAACAAAACTATATTACATATTGAAAGCATTTTGCAAATTTTAAATAGTATTTACAAGTTTCAAAATCATTTAAAAGTAACATTTTTCAAATAAGCAGCTTATTTGGTGAAACGAACTTCTAACCATGTTAGTGAGAAAGTTTAAGCTGCGACCTGAGAAGAAATTCTTTTTTAAACTTTAGTCGACGCACAAAGCTGATGAAGTAGGAAACTTACTTGGGAAAGATTTCAGTTCAGTGCATCAAAAGTTCGTCGTATTTTACAAACACATGATTTTCATGGTCAAGTTCGCCAGAAGAAGCCGTTCACTACACAAAATAACAGAGTTATTATCTGACATTCGCCAAAACTCACATTTTCAAGAACAGACCATTTTAGGCACCTTGAGTTCATCAGACGAGCCAAATTTTGGTGTATTTGACTCTGACTGTAAGGAAAAACCAAATTAAAATATATCCTCCCAAAAATACAGGTGAGAATTCTGCTGGTGTCCTGTTTAATTTAATTATTTACTGTTAAAAATAATAAATAAAAATGATAAAAAACCTTAGAAATGAGAAAGGTTCGTGTTAGTGGTAAGAAAAAAGCAAAAAAAAAACTCCTATCAAACAATTAAGGTTTTTCTCTTACGCACTATAAGCTTTTGACGGTAATGAAAGTTGCGTGTGTCTTTAGTAATTGTAAGCTACGTGTGTTTGGCTTAAGTACGAAAATCCAACTACCGAATGGCACAATTGTGTCCTAGTAAATTTTTTATTTTTTTTGTTTTTTTCTTTTCACAATTTTTATTATTATTATCAATTATCATTATTATTAGACGGGCCAGTAATACGCCTTTACACTGCTGATCTTAAAAAAAAATTTAAAAATTTGAAGTAAATGTTGATATTGACTTCTTATAACAAGTTTCTAGTGGAACCAAATACAAAAATTAATACGAACGTGATCTCAGATGAAATATCTATCTACTAATTACTCTTAATACCTGGTTTATACTTGGATTTCTAACTTACCAGGTGTTGGTGGAGTACTACCACGCATTGGTTCCGCAGCTCCTACGTTATTTGTTGATGAGACTTTAGTACCGTACAATCTGGATGGTCTCGTCTGGTTCTTTTTGAAAACAAAAATAAAAAATAGTAATGGCTACGGAGTAGTTGAAAGCAAAAATACTTGAACTTACCTGCATACGAATATGCTCGAGTTTAACTGGACTTGGTATAAACCCAACATCACAACCTTCTTTAACCAACCTTCCAATCCACCAATTGTTGTCATACTTTTCTTTAATGTGAAGAAATTCTCTTATTTCAAACGACACGGCACTTCCTTGAACTGGCGAATCATCATCAACTGTAGCATCATAAGCAACATTGGTCCGAACTGCAAAAGCTACAGGTTTACCCTGAGTTTTAAATTATTTAAAATTAAATTCAGATTAAATATAGAACATTTTTTACCCTCGCCTTTTCCAATTGGCTTAGACCATGCCGTTCTCTTTCTCGTCGAAGCGTTTCTTTTTCATCGTCAAGTGACAGATCGGACGAGGGTTGAGAATAGTTAGAATCGGCGGAACTCTAAAATAATAGATTTCTTACTCCCTGTGTATATACGATTTACATTCCTATTCAATTTGTATACACAAATATAAAAACAAGTTTAAAGAGGAGAGTGGTCATATTAGACTACTAATACATAGTCGCGTCTCGCATCGTACCAGCCATTGCTTCCATATCAGTTTTTTGTATTATTCCAATGATAAATATTAGTATAATCATATTACATGTAAATATTATAAAATCTTTCAGAACAAATATAATGACATGAAGAGAATATTATTTGAAAAAAAAACCTTTCTCTAAAGTATTTAAAAAAAATCGTTCTTTTTCTTAAAATTTTGCAAATTATTCAATTAGAAACGTTCGTGAAAACGTACAAAAGCAAGGAAGGAAGCGACAAGTTCGGGTGAAACCGAATATTTTATAATCTCGTAATTCTCAAAAATCAAAGCTAGAGGCATATTTTCAGGTGTTGACAAAACTTTATACTAAAATTATTGCACAAGAATTCAATTAAAGCCAAATGGAAGTTTGAAAATCTTATCTTAGCCATACGGATCCTAGGGGAATCATTGCCCTAATTTTACACATTGTTGGCATCAGGACACATTATTACCGCATAAGATGTTCTCTGAATTTCATTGGAATTTTTTGCAGACTGACGGATACGTAAGGTACTAAGTCAACCGTAATTTTGAAAATCCTTGTTTATATATTAGGAATATGGGCTAGAGAAAGTATTGACCCAATTACCCATTTTTGACGAAAGGTCACATTAATGTCAAAGAAAGATGCTTTTAATTAAAATATCTCACAGACTGGCCGATATTTTCGGTAAAACGTCAGACACAGGTCCACATATTTTGTATCTGGGGCTTGAAAGAATATATAGTCCAATGTAGACCACTTTGTTGGTAAGAGATGAATAACTTGAAAGCTCTATTTATGCACAGTTTTATTTCGGCATCACTATTGGTGCTTGAGTTATATACTGTAAAGCGAAATGGATGGAATTTAAAATTGTGGTGTATCAGAGTAGGCGTGATTGCAGTCCGAATTCGTATATTTTCACATCCTTTAGTGGTTTGTGAGATATGATGCTCACAGATGCTTCTCCCTACTAGGATCTGCCGTACCAACACCCTTATATCTTGATTTGGAGAATTATAGCATTTTACAGGTTCTTGTTTAAAGGCATTTTGTGGGCGGCGCAGAGTTCCGATTACGCCCATCTGCAATACTAACCTTCTTACGATGACAAAGAACACGTGTATGTTCAAGAGATCTTAATTTTTATTCAAGTTATCGCTTGCACGAACGGACGGACAGACAGACACTCAGAATCCAACTCGTCTCTTCATCCTGATCATTCACATATATAAACCTCTATATCTATCTCGATTAGTTTAGCAACAAAACTAATATACTCTGTAGCAACATGTTGCGAGAGTATAAAAACAACAAGAAATTTCAATTGTAGACTTAATTTTTAATAACAGAAGTAAAAGTTTCCTTTTACAAAGAACAAACAAATTAACATTAACTCAAATATTGCGCTATCAGTTAACTCTTACCCATCTTATTCAATTGGCTTATTTTAATTACCACAAAATTACATCAGATAAAGAAAAATCTGAAATGTTCTCTTATTTATTTATTTCATAATGTTCATCATAACATGATAAACATGAATTTATTAAATAGCAGTTCAACTTAGAGCAATACATAATGTAATTATCAGGTCTGAAATAAAACATAAAAAGATTATCAATATTCACAAAACAAGTTTGAGACAGTATGTATCTCCATTGGAAGATGAATGTGGAGGCGATAAGCCACTATACCTTGAGAAAGGGTCTATAAACCCAATAAATACTTATCGGAAATTGGAATAAGGAAACCTTTTCTCTCTGCGCTGTATGTTGAAAGTCGTATGTCATGCATGTCATGTATTGCATGTATTATCAACGTTTAAAGCACAGAAATTTAGTAAATTTGGGTAATTTAGTAGTTTCGACGAACGTACAATTTAATTCAAAGTACTAAGCGATTTTAAATTCTAACGAATTTTATTGTTTTCCGTTTCTTTATGTTTCATTTTACGAATTTTGTCACAAATTTGAGCAAAACTGCCAAATACTTTGAACAATGCTTCCCAAAAATGTAAAATCAGGGTTATTGTCTGCGTTTGCAAGTAAACTGTTTTCACTAGCCGTTCTTAAGGTAAAATCCTATTATAGTATCCACCGCAAGTGTACGGACAACTATAATCCAGTAGTCTTTCGCTATAGGCGTGTATGTTTTAAATGAAAATTATTAAAAAAACAACTGACAAGCAAATTTTATTTACATTCTATGCGAATATAGGCGTTCGAAGCGTAATATATAAATCAACTAAGTTTTTTCTTATATAAAATTATAAAATACTTTTACAACGTACTGTCTGTCGAAGTAACATACTTTCCCACTTCATACCCAAAATTATAACGTTGACGTTGTTCTAAATGATCTAATACGATCGCGAAACGATTGACATTTTTGTCACTCTTGAGCAGTCTGTGGAGCTGAAGAAATATTACAATGTGGTTGTAGCGGCTTTGAAAGATCAATGTACACCAAAGAAGAATGATAAACCTCATTTACGTTTTTAAGTTAAATGTTCATTAGCGAGAAGACGATGCGCCATTCGTGTCCTGTGGTGCCAGCGAAAGCTGATTAAGAATGTGTATATACAAATGGTTCGAAACAACGTTGTTATTGGTATTGTACAAAAATTTAAAAACTACATAGGAAACTACCAAAAAAATAAAAGTTGACTGTACTAAAAATCATGAAAATCACTGCTAAATTAGTGGAGAAGTATGGATACGAAATACAATAATAAAGCAAATAGTCACAAATAAATTAAATTAGTACCTACCAAAACGATTCACAAAAAAACGTTAAGCGAAATTCCCTACTGAACACGAGAAGCGTGAAGCGAAGCGAAAGATACAACGCAAGGGAAAATTTAAATAATTTTAGTGTTGCTTCTTACAGCTCGGTTCCGAAAAGGTTCTATGAAGTAAATGAAGATTAGAGTAAATGACTGCCTCATAAGTTTTAAGTTAGATGCCGGTGCCAAAAGTAATATTCTCTCTTAAAAATATTAAAAAAAAAATGAAATGTGATAAACACACGTGTAGTGAAGCTGACTTGTACTACGAATGTATTATACGATGTGTAGTAAGGCGCCGAGATGATACACGTATGAGCACCAACTGATCAGCTGATGTTTTGGAAAGGACGGCATGTGGTGAAAAAGGATATAAATGTCAATAGTAAAACGTTTACTGTTCTATATTTGGTTTTTTGGAGGATTTTGGTAAATATATGTACATCAGTGTCAAAGCTAGTGAACTCATCCTTCAAAACACGTTCGAGTTGTATCATTTCAAGCATTTACTAAATGGTATAAAATTTGAACGTGAGTTCTATAATAACACAACGAAAGAAACTTCAAAGATAATCCAAATGTAATCGTATTCAATAACAATATTTTAATTGCAGCAGAAAGTGTTGAAAATCATACCCTGGAACTAGTTATGAAACGAGTAAGGGAATCTGATAGCACTTGTATCTCATAGCCTTATTTAGCCTAAGATAGTTATGGTCAAGTACGAAAGGAATTTTCGCCTATTTTATTCTTTTTTGAATAGAATAAAATGCGAAAACACAATTGAAGAGTGTTTTATTAAATGGGTGACCAAACAAAGAAGAAAACTCAAAATCTTTAAGAAATATGAAGACATTCTTAAACCGTATTCATTAATGTTCTATCATTGCTGACAAAGAGTAAAAATACAACTGTTTCAAGAAAAAAAAAAAAAGAATAATAAACTAATTTCTTTGCTTTGTGCTCTAAAAGAAAAGAACGCTCTTAAGATTGAGAATGTTGAGCTCACAAGTGAGGATTCGTGAGCACTTAATACATGAAAAACGGTATTACCAAAATATTCATTAAAAATGGAAATCAAAAAGCTTTGCAGATTTATTGCAGTTACTGTTCCTAATTTTGTTACTCGGCTTCGGCAGCTATAACTTCTCATGCTGTCATTACCGCTACATTATGATAGAACACACTGTTACCAACAGTGTATTAACATATAGCACAGATGTGCGCATGACAATGTCTTTACCTAAGTAGCAATATCGAATGTAAGTGTAAGCTTGTTAAAAATAGGGCAATGTTGTAAGAACTTAAGAAAGTTACTTTTAGAATGGGAGAATCCCAATGGTGCTACGAAATGTTGATTAATTCTAATATTTGGGCAGCTCACGTGCAATTAAGACCTTTTTCCAGTGCGTCCAGTTAGAGTCGTATCTGTGTATATATTTCGTAGTTATTTTCATACTCTATGTGCCCTACGAGAGAAGAACTGTACTATCTAAACTTAGTTGAATACAGATTTCTCTGTTTTGAAATTCTTTAATTCTATATTATAAAAAGTTTATCGTACTTTATAAAATGCATCATAACTTCGTTCACTTAGGATCTAAGTGGCTTAAACATAGTTTTTATTTCTGAATGATTTTAACATAAGTAATATTACAGACTAGAATATTACTAGAAGAATTCTTTCAATTTAAATCGAATATTGTTTATTCTAGAATCATAAAATTTTATTTTTGATATTGCTTGTCAAGCAGGCAGATTGCTTTGTCTCTTTAAAAAAGTAAAGCATTTGTTTCGTTTAGTTAAAACGAAGTACTAAAAATTTCATTTGAGAAATAGATTTTGAAAAAAATTTTGTTGTGTCCAAGTTCAACATTAAAAGAGTTGATTATCTACATTATTCTGGTGAGTTCTAAGCACTAAGCAAAACACTATGCAAGCCACGTTCAAAATTTTGAATCCAACATCAAATCGAATTTTAAGACAAACGATATGTATGTTCTAAGTAACTATGTTCAAAAATTTCTTGGAAAGTTTTTAAAAAGACTCATTCTCACCCTCTTTTGGAACCATGAAATTATTTTGCTAACTTCTTTAGTTCTAATTTTATACCAGACTCTAATTTCGATCATGCTTTTATAGACATCGCAATTCTTAATTACGGATATTATCCGAAAAAATTCCATATCATCAGGATTGATAAACCTGCAAAATATTTAACACAGTCATCTTCTTACAGATCGATAAACCTCCTATGCTGTGTTTCTAAAATATTACAAAAGTGTTACTATTAAAATTGTCTTTCTAATAAATATTCTCTATAATAAATAACTTTTCTAATAAACGCAACCATGATCATCCAAATCCACAGGCTAATGCTATGTTACTATCCTGTAATCCAACCCGCTGATTTATATAAAAATATATACGTATATATATTTATATATATACAATATATATGTGTATACAATATATATGTATATACAATATATATGTATTACCAAAAGGACTAAACCGTATCCTTCAGCTAGTTCAGCTCTAAATACTTCTACACTAATTTTTAATTAATCGCCTTTTTTGTCCCTTTATAACTTTCTATGACCAATTATTTTTATAATATAGATCATTCATTCATCCATCATATAATAATAATTTGAATTTTACGGCTGGTATATATCTTCAGCTCCTGGCGAAACTTTAGATAACAAATTTTTGCAAATTAATTCAGTATTTGTTACTTGGCGAGATTGCAAATGGATTAATATCGTATTTAGAATTTTATTAACTTATATTAAAGGTCATAGCCTTGGGCAAAATAGACCACAGGTTCATGCCTCAATCTTGATATACAGGTTTCATTTCTTGATATATAGTTTCATTACTCATTTTGCTTTATGTTCATGATAAATATAAGCCTAATTAACTCAAATCGCTATATTCATCCAATTAGTGCTTTGGGTACTGATAACCATAGTTCGGTGTATTATTCTTTGTCTGAGGAAAAAATTAACCAGAGAAGCAGACATTTGTATATTAGGAATACGGAGGCTTGACAAATGTCAGACCGTTTTCATTAATTTTTAGCGCAAAACCACATTATGGTTAAGAAAACATGTTCACCTGATTTCATTAAAATATTACACATAAGGCAAGGTCTGAACTAAATGAGCTAATCATGCTTTAAGTTCAAGAAGATGTTTCTTCGCAATTTTATGAAGATAACTCACAAATTGACCGATATATTCAGCATTAAATTCACTAAAATAATAAAAATCATTATAATACTACATATGTTGTATATGGGGGCTGAGGTAATGCGTTGACCGATTTCACCCATTTTGGCCATGAATCCACTTTCACTTAATTTTGCTAAGGTATCTTACATACTTACCACTATATACGGTATAAAGCCAACCGAAGGTTCGATAATCCTTATATTAGATATATGGAGGTTAGGCGAAGTATTTCCCATTTATTCCCATTTTATCCATTTTTGGCACAAGGACACATCGTAATCAGGAAGAGAAGCTACCGATGATGGCCAACCTTCCATACCATCCTTCCTGCAAACTTTTTAATGCTTCTGACATGTTTCTTTAGCGAGTTATAAACCCTTTTAGTAGTTTTCAACATGACTTTAGTATGGTGGGTGGATGTGCTTGTTATCAAATTTTACCTGCTTTCAAACTATACATGCAATGTTAGAAAAAAATGTTTCCAGCACGTTTGGTAGATATACAGTGACTCACACTTAAACCCGGACAGTGTAAAAATGACTATCATACTGCACTTTTAATTGATGTATAAACTGAATAGTAGTGCGTTTTGGTTTTTCCTCAATTTTATATTAATCTCTAGTCTCCTGTGTATAAAAAAACACAAATGAGAAATTGCAATAGAATTCACCAACAACAACAAAAAATCAATTAGTTTTTACGTATAGTTTTTTCGTGCTCACACTCAAAGCCGGACAGCCAAACTTAACGGTAAAATTAGCGGAATGTGTAAGCAAAGCTGGAAGTTTTGGTCGCCATGTTGTCAGTTTAGATTGAAAGTGCATAAAACGAGCATCATGACT
Source organism: Bactrocera minax (assembly GCA_021498325.1). NCBI lineage: Eukaryota > Metazoa > Arthropoda > Insecta > Diptera > Tephritidae > Bactrocera > Bactrocera minax. Next base: position 1,463,743 of record JAKEEE010000042.1, on the reverse strand, counting down.
TCAAAAAAACAAAGTGAAGTCGAAGAACGGCAAATCATTATCAATAATCACGCCAAGGGTTTTCAATTCCACAATTGTCAATATTGTCTATAAAAGCAAATCTACAGTCTTCGATATTGTTCAAAAATACAAAAAATAAGGCAGAATTACTAATAAAAACAAAGATCAATCCAATAGGCGCAAGTTATCACGTCGAGATGAACGTTGGCTCTTAAAAGAAATATCTGAAAACCACCACAAATCTGCGGTTGAACTGCAAAAACAGCTCAAAGAAGTAAAACAAGTGAATGCTAATGCCGAAACCATCCGGCATTTATTCAGAGACAACAATCTTAATGGTTGTACTGCCAGGCGAAAGCCTTTTATAAGCGAAAAAAATCAAAAGCAAGGGTTGAATTTGCAAAGCAAAATATTGAGAAGTACGCTTCGTATTGGTCTTTGGTTAGTTTATAAATTAAGGTTATCTATCAGATTTTTTTAGTAATATTAATTTTTTTAGTAATATTAATTTTTTTAAGGGTATTATTCACGGACGGATCAAAAATTAATCTGTTTGGTTCGGATAGAAATCGTTTTGTATTGCGAAAGCCAAACAAAGAATACGAAGCCGATGTCATAAAGAAAAGTTTAAAACATAGTGCATCTGTGAACATATGGGGTTGCATGTCTGCAATGTATGTCGGTACTATTCACGTTATTGATGGCTTCATGAATGCTACGAAATATATTGACATTCTAAAAGAAAATTTACCAGCCAGCACTCAAAAATTGAGAATTAGTGATACTTGTTCCTTTTTCCAGGATAATGATCCAAAACACAAATCTTGGGTAGCACGAAACTGGCTGCTATATAATTGTCCAAAAGTCATTGAAAATCTACTTCAGTTGCCCGACTTGAATGTTATTGAACATTTATGGGCAAATTTAAAAACTAGCGTGGCCCAGCGACAACCCCAAAATCTTTAAGACCTAAAAAAAATTTGTACTCCAAGAATGGGAAAGAATCGATCCAGAATATTGTAAAAACCTGGTGAAAAACATGCCATGCCGCCTTCAAGCCGTCTTTGATGCTAACGGAAAAAATACCCGTTACTAAATTACTGTTTTCGGTATTAATAAACAAATTATGATGTAAATAAGTTGGTGTCCGCTTTTCAGTGTGAGCACATAGAAAGTATTAATAAAGATGAAATGTTGCGTTCATGCTGTTGTACAAAAAGAAAAAAAGAAAAATGGAAACTTTTTTTACACATAATAGGTGAGGGTTAAATACAAACATGGAAATTTATCACATTTTTTTACTTTTTATATCCATTGCAAATGGAGTACGATGGTAAATTTTACATTGTCCGATTTTGAGTGTGAGTCACTGTAGTTTTAATCAATCATCTGCGATGCGAACCTCCTCAAAAGGCCAAGAAGGAACTCGTGTATAGTTTCATCAAGGTAATTAAATTCTTAAACGAGTTATGGCTTCCACGAACAGAAAGACGAATGGACGGACAGACAGGCATCCGGAATCCTACTCGGCTCTTCATCCTGTTAATTTTTAGGTTACCTCGTTTTTACTTCCTCCTTCTTACCTCTTCATTTACCTCGATTAATTTAAGACCTTGCAAACAAACGTGTTCTCCCCAACGCAATTATACAAAATGTTATAATAATAAATAACTAAAATGGAGATCCATAAAATTGTATTATTACGTCAACGTCATCGTCGTTGAGCATCGCTTACAAAAAGACAAAAATTATAAAAAAAAATAATAAAAAAAACAAATAAAAAAAAAATAAAAAAAATAATAAAAAAAAATAATAAAAAAAATAATAAAAAAATAATAAAAAATAATAAAAACAAAATAATAAAAAAAATAATAAAAAAAAATAATAAAAAAAAAATAAAAAAAATAATAAAAATAATAATAAAAAAAATAATAAAAAAAATAATAAAAAAATAATAAAAAAAATAATAAAAAAATAATAAAAAAAAATAAAAAAATAATAAAAAAATAAAAAAAAAATAATAATAAAAAAAAAATAAAAAAAAAAAATAATAAAAAAAATAATAAAAAGAAAATAATAAAAAAAATAATAAAAATAATAATAAAAAATAATAATAAAAAATAATAATAAAAAAATAATAATAAAAGAATAATTAAAAAATAATTTAAAAAAAAGGATGGAAGAAACTAAAACCCTTTAAAAAAAAAAGGAAATTTCAAACGGTTCACTGTTTTACGAGGTTAATACCCAAATTACAATAAATAAAACAAAGTAAGGAAGGACTAAGTTCGGGTGTAACCGAACATTTTATACTTTCGCAATGTGCAAGGATCAAAGGCGGGGAAATACTTGCAGTTCCTGGCATAACTTTATAATAAAATATGTTGCGGAAGAATTCAACATTCATTATTCGACGAATCCGTAAATGGATTGCAGTCATATTTGGTATCTTATTAACTTATATTACAGGTCATAGACTCACGTACTTTCGTTGCTATATTTTGCTTCGTGTCCGAGATATTTATATTAAAATCTACCAAATAAACTCAAACATATGCAATATAAAATCAACCAAAGTGGCTTAATTAAATATATTAGGTATTTCAGAAAAAAATTCAACCAGAGAAACGGAAATCATTATATTACGAATAAGGGGCCACTGACTATACCGATTTTATTTATATTTAGTGCGAAAGCACATTATGTTTAAGAAAACTATCCACTTAATTTCCAACCAGAGAAACGGAAATCATTATATTACGAATAAGGGGCCACTGACTATACCGATTTTATTTATATTTAGTGCGAAAGCACATTATGTTTAAGAAAACTATCCACTTAATTTCATTAAAATATTACACATATTGACCAACATAAACGGTTTAAAGTCAGATGGAAAGTCGGGAATTCTTATATCTTATATTAATATCTTATTCATCTATCTATCTTATTCTTATACCATATTTAGGATAGAGGAACATCTGCACTGATCGCATTAACTCTTTTCATTATTCAGGTATATTAGGGAACATGTTTTCACGCAATTTTGTGAAGGTAACTCATACAGAGGCTAACATATTCGGCATAAAGTCTGCTAGAATAACGGAAATCATTATATGTAGTATATGGGAGCAGGAATAATTATTTATAATTGTTGACCAATCTCACATCTTCGACATTAAACTATTAGAACATTAAAACAATATTATACGTACATCTAAATGCTAAGATATCTTACATATTGACCGAAATATATGGTGTAAAGTCTACCGCGATGGTAAAAATCCAGATAATAGATACAATTGGGCTAGGGAAAGTGCTTACCAGCTTTTTCAGAAAAAGATTTTTATCAGAAAGAGACGCTCTCTGAATTTCACAGAGATAACTAAGGAACAACAGAGATACAGGAAAGTCATAAAGTCTATAGCAATGTTGAAAATCCTTACAGTAGTTATATGGAGGTTAGGGGAAGTATTTACCCGATTTTCTCCATTTTTAACACCAGATCACATTATTATCATGGAAAGATAATCCTCGAACTTCATTACAAAATATCAAAGATTTAAAAAAAGTAAATGGTGGCTTGAAAAGTTATAATCCCATTTCGACTATTTTTACGCATGAGATGGCATATTTTGAACGTAGTATTCCTGAAAGGCTTCATTCTAATATCTTAACTGATGCTCGATTTATGTAATTTAAAATTAAAAGATCAGATGAAGCTTAAAAGTGTGTTATATGAGAAGCAGGTGTGGTTTTGTGCATTTTGTAGGCGTGGCAGAAGTCCAATTATGCGTCTTACGGTGACAAAGAACACGTGTACCAAGTTTCATCGAAATATCTTAATTTTTACTCAAGTTATCGCTTGTACGGATGGACGGACAGACCGTGACCATATATATATATATATATATATATGGATATATATAGATATAGGCATATATGTATATATTGGGTTGTTCGGAAAGTCATTTCGTTTTTTTTGGGGAACATGAAAGACAGTTTTCGTATAATGAATAAATATTTTATTAAATTATATATTGGCCATTCTGGTCCAACACCTTTTGCCATCTTTTCTGGCAGTAACATAATTCCCCTCTCATAAAAGTTTTGGTCCTTGCTGGCAAAAAACTCGTCCAGGTGGTTTTTGACATCTTCATTTGAGGTAAAGGTTTTGCCATCCAAAAAATTTTGCAGGGACCGGAACAAATAGTAGTCGGAAGGCGCCAGATCTGGAGAATATGGTGGATGTTGCAGTACGTCCCATTCAAGCTGTAAAAGTTTTTGGCGAGTGACCAAACTTGTGTGAGGTCTCGCATTATCCTGGTGGAACACTACACCCTTCCTGTTGATTAATTCGGGCCTCTTCTCTTTAAGTGAATCATTCAATTTGTCCAGCTGATGACAATAGACTTCTGAATTAATTGTTGTATTGTCCGGCAAAAGCTCAAAAAAAACGATTCCTTTGACATCCCACCAAACGGAGAGCATCACCTTTTTTTGGTGAATGTTGGCTTTTGACACGCTTTGAGCCGGTTCATCTTTTCTGCTCCATGACCTCTTGCGTTTAACATTGTTGTATACAACCCATTTTTCGTCCCCAGTAATAATCCGCTTCAAAAATGGATCATTTTCTAGACGTTTGAGGAGCGAATCACACGCGTCAACACGACGACACAAATTTCGCTCGGTAAGGACATGGGGCACCCACACATCGAGCTTCGAGGTTAAGTCCATGCCTTTCAAATGGCCATAAACAGTTGAATTCGACAAATTTAACCTCTCACCGATCTCTCGTGTGGTGATTCGCCGATTTGCATCAACTAATGCCTTTATCGCATCTTTGTCAGCTTCGACCGGCCTTCCAGACCGTGGTGCATCTTCGACATCAAAATTGCCGGATCGAAATTTTGCAAACCAGTTCTGGCACTGGCGTACTGTTAACACGCCTTCTCCATACACATCCGTCAATTTTTTTCTCGCTTGGACAGCATTTTTACCTTTTCTGAAGTTAAAAAGTAAAATATGACGAAAATGCTGCTTATTGCTCTCCATATTTAAAAAGGCACCAACCAAAAACTACTGGGTAGAATTAATAGAACTTTTTCACACACAAGCCTTGCAATATCAGCTCTCATGACATATAATGGTTATGGGGCTTAAGTGTGAAGTTAGTTTCGAAAAAACGTAATTAAGTCCTCTGGCGGGAAAAAACGAAATGACTTTCCGAACAACCCAATATATGCCTATATCTAACTCGATTAGGTTTAGGTGTTACAAACAACCGTTAGGTGAATAAAACGAATATACTCTCTAGCAACATGTTGCGAGTTTAATTAACTTTAATTGATTACCATTTAACTTTGATTATTTAAAAACGTTTACTAAATTTTCTATTTGATTACCCTTTAACCGATTACTCTGCATTATTTGAATAATTTTTCAAGTGGAAAACGCTGGCTCACAAATGTAAGTGATGGCACAAATAGAGCACAGTTAATATATTTCGGAAATTGTATAGGTATTTGGATTTATTTTTATTTTTCGAAAACTCAATTCTACTTTCCATAGGTACAAACATATCTGATCTTTTATTGTAGGTCTGAACATACTAATATCGCATGTAAGAGATTTGTAGATCGATAATATTTCCAATGAGACCATTCAGTAAAATTTCCCACTAATATTTTCATCATTTTAAGTTCTTATGCTATAGAATTTGGGTTTGAAAAACTTGACAAATAATGTTTCCTCAAATTTATAAGCAAAGCTCACAACTGACCTTTGAATGTGTTTTGGCCGCTCTTTGATCTAGCTTCATCTGTACAAATAGAATACAGCTTATTCGGATCCAAAAACGTAAAAACACGCTTTTTTCATATGCGGTCTGCCCATTTGTATTTCAATGTAAAGTTTCAACAACGAAACTTTTCCTACTACGTTTTAATGTAAATAATAAATTGTACCTTGTAAATAATAAATTGGGGCAAATCTCTTCAAAATAGAAGTAAAGATCCTCTACGGAAAAACGGAATTGTCTGTATCAAAAACATTCCCATATGCCTTCGATTATATTCGATGCTTTTTTCTTATAAACATCAAAAAAAAATGGGGCCACGAATCAAAATAGAATAGCGAGAAGTAGTAGAATTATAAAAATGGCAAATCGGTCTGCGAAATCGCCAATTATGTTAATTTAACAGTCTCTACCACACAACATATAATATAAGTGAGAGGTTTGTTCCAGGAAATCGTGATAACGGCAGAAGCACCAAATAAAACTTTTTATGCGAGTGCTGAGCTATACATACCGAAAAGTGGGCATAGCCCCGCACCCCAAAAGTTTTAGTGTACATACATCACAAAGCGTTAAAGCTATATCAACCAAACTTACTCCGAACAGGAACTCTTTCTACTACCTTCTCATACAGTGCGAAAATTAGTAAAATCGGGTAATAACTGGGCCCATCTCCCATACAAATTTTACGTTGAAAATTAGTAAAAACGCGTTAGCTCGCTGAAGAAACTCGTCAGAAACATTAAATCTTACAGTGAAGATGGTACGGAAGTAGTGCTTAGGAATTTATGCAACATTTAGACAAATGTCCAAATGGCACCGTCCACTTTTATCTGAATTTCCATATCTCAAGAACGCCTTAATCAAATTCTACCAAATTTGGTGCATGACATTGCATTTGCATTCTTATGTTGCTTAACATTACATTAAGTAAATAATGTAGCACCAATTTAAGATATTGGAATAAAACTTTGTACAAATAGCGCCTTCAAGATATGTCATCTCGTTCGTAAAAGCGGTCAGAAGCCGCATATAATGTTTCAAGCCCTATCTGACTTTTTACCGATACCATCCGTCATTCTGTGAGATATCTTAATGACTTAAGAAATCGAGTAAATACTTCCCCTAGTCCCCATATACCTAATATAAAAATTTTCAACCTCCCGTTAGACTTTATACCACATATTTTGGTCAATATATGAGCTATTTCTGTGAAGTTCAGCGACCGCCTCTTTCTGATAACAGTCTGTCGGTCTGCTTAAAATGGACACATTTGGGTAAATACTTCCCCTGGCACCCACATACTTAATATAAGGATTTAGAACCTTTCGGTAGACTTTATACCATATATATCGGTAAATATATGAGATATCGTAATGAAATTCGATGGGTATCTTTCTACGATAATAATGTGCCCTTGTGACAAAAATGGGGAAAATCGAGTAAATACTTCTTTTAACACCTAATATAAGGATTTTCAACCTTCCGGTAGACATTATACCACATATATCGGTCAATTTGTGAGGTATCTTAATGAAAGTGAGACAGTACTTTTTCTGGTAATAATATATCGTTATCCCAAAAAATAATAAATTCGGACAAATACCACCCCTAGCCCCTATATGCCTGAAATAAGAACTTCAAACTTCCGGTTGGCTTCATATGATATATATCGGTCAATATGTAATATATCGAAGCAAAATTGAGGGAATATGTAATATTGGATATATCATAGTAGTGAAATCCGTGAAGAAATTACTCCAGCTCCCAATACTATATATATCGATTTTCGTTATTCTGGCAGGCTCTATGCCCAATAGGTCGGTCAGTGTACGAATTATCTTGATAAAATTGCGTGGGAACATGTTCTCTAGTAATGAGAAAAGTTAATGCAATCAGTCCACATCTTTCAAATATACCCAATGTAATGATTTCCCACTTTGGTTTGATTTTTTAACTTAGAATATCAATTGTAAGCAAAGCATGCTAATTTTTCCAAAAGCTTCTTTTTATTTCAAATAAGACATATATTTTTTATTGGGATGAAGAAAACCAACCAAAGTTAATGCAATGACAACAATAAAATGAACATATTTACATTTATTGCGCATTCAATGCAACTCACACTTGAAATGGAACAGTTATCGCGGCGCGCTATAGTACTATCTGAAAATTAAACTAAAATTGAAAATGCTTGTAGTAGTTTATTAACTGGCAACAGATTAAGATTATCAGCGACTAAAATTGGAAAAATGTCTCGCTCTACAATTGAAGAAAGGAAAATTATTATTAGTAATTACGATAATACGTAAATAATAAATCGATAAGGGAAATAGGCGAAATTGTAGGCAAAAAAATTAATTGTATTTAACATTACTCAGCGCTTAAAAAAAAAACCGTACTTTATGTAATAAAATACCTGACAGAAGGACAAAACGAAAAATTGACGACCGAAGTGCGCGGTTTTTGTTGCGAATAATAAAAAATAACCCATATATGTCTTCTGTGTAGTTATAAAAACAGCTGAAAGAAGAAATGAAAGTTGAGTGCAGAAACAGTTCGTAGATTGCTTAGGCAAAATAAACTTAACGCTAGAATATCTCGTGGAAACCACTGATATCACAAAAAAAACCAAAAATAAATTGAAATATCAAGATAAGGACTTTTCTTCCTGGCGTAAGATAAAATGTTTTTAAAGCTTGGTTCATGAAATTGTGTGAATTTCAGTTATCTTTAGGATCTTGTCACTGACGGAACCAAAATTAACATCTTTGGATCGGACGGCAAGAGTTTCGTATAGAGAATAGACAGACAGACAGACAGACAGACAGACAGACAGACATGCATAACCAACAACAACAACAATAACAACATTCATAACTCCACTTTATTGCTTGCTTTCATTCATTTCGAGCATCTTGTATGTGTATTTAACTTCAACTTGATTATTTTATTCTTTCACATTTCGTATTGCTTTTCCACCGACGTGAGTATCTGCGCTCTATAGATTCTTCAAAAGCTGTCTTTATCGTCTGTATAACTGTGTAAATGCACTATTCTTACTCTGACGTTGAATGAGTTGTTACTACTTGTTTGTGAATATTTTATTGGTATATACCTCATTTGAGTTAATTTTGTAGATTTTAATATAAATACCTTGGACATGGAGCAAAATATAGTAATGAAAGTATGTGAGTCTAAGTTAAAAAGATACCAAGTATGATTTTCACGGTTTCCATTCACGGTTTTAATTCACGGTTTCGTCGAGAATTTCGTCGCCTTTGATTCTTTCAAATTGCAAGAGTATAAAATGTTCGCTTACACCCGAAATTAGCTCTTCCTTAATATTTTATGTTGTCATTATGCAATATGTTATGACAAAAGCTCAAAAGTAAGAATTTGCAAAACAATTGGTAGGTCGTAGTAGCGAATAAAATTAACAGTGTTAAATGGTGTTTAATGGTTTAATGGTTAATTGGCATACTTTTTATTACATAAATGTGGTTCTTCAAAAAATGCCTCGTGTGTTGCTACAATAATTAGCATCCTTACTTAACTTTTTAACCTAAATTTCTCCGACTACATGTCAATATATATTTCAATTAATATATATATATTTTCAAAAGAAAATCGAATTTTTGGAAAGATTACTGCTTATTTCTCGTCATGGTTTCCTTTCTCAATTCTTTTTTTCTGCAGAAGGAGGCCTCCATGACGACGATAACCTCCTCATTCAACTCACAATTCTACCTGGTGAATGACTTTTCAAGTTTGGAAATAAAAAGAAATCATACGGAGAGAAATCTGGACAATATGGTGAATAGAGGAATATTTCGTGGCTTAATTCCACTGATTTGGGCTTCGCGATGACGTATTTGTGAGCCGGTGGGTTGTCAAGGTGAAAGAACACTTTTTTTCCGTTAATAGTTGATGTAGATCAAAACTTGTGAACCTCAGAAAACGGTGGTCATCACGATCACGGCCGCAAGCATAGCCTTCGCCTTCTTTGGAGCCGGTTCGCTGAGTAAAGTCACTATTTCGGCTATTCCTTGGTTTCTGGTGTATACCAGTGCTTCGTCGACGGTTATTAAACGACGCAGAAACACCTTCGGGTTGCGCTTAAATATCATCAAGCGCTGCGGTAAAGTTCCCTTCCAAAAATAATACTTGATTCAACGACCGCCATATATTCTAATCGTTTTGTTCATATAATGGTTGTTTGTTGAACCTAAACTAATTGAGACAGATATAGAGTTATATATACAAAATTGATGAGACGAGTTGAATGCCGTATGTCTGTCTGCCCGTTCGTCTATCAGTGTAAGCGGCACTTGAGTAAAAATTGAGATATCTCGACTTGGTACACGTATGCTTCGGCACTATAAGAAGTGGATCGGAGTACGGTTACGCACATAAAATGTCGCTAAGCGGACACATATAAAATGCTATAACTAAGCAACAAATTAAGATGCAAAACTGTAATTACACTGTAAACTGGTACAGGGGAATCACAGAAGGGGCATCTGCGGTTTAAAATCGTTTAGAAAATGGGCATGGGTCTACTCCCTAATTGGTTTAAAGTACATATTTCACAAACCTTTCAGACAATTCAACCAAACTTGTTGACGACAAGCCTTTCTAGCATCTCCTCATTGTGTGAAAATTAGTGAAATCGGATAATAACCACGTTCAACTCTCATGTAAAGCTCACGGTAAAAACTATTAAAAGTAACTACTAATACTAACACGCTGAAGAAACATGCCAGAAGCATTGAATTTCATAGCCAGGATGGTACTTAATGATTTCAAAAGAACCGGTTTATTAATTGGACAATGGATGTGATACCGCCCACTTTTAGGTGAAATTATATATCCCAGGAACTACTTCCACAATTTCAACCAAATTTGGTGAACCCTGACATAATTATGATACAAAATCCAAATGGGTGAAATGAAACAATAACCACGCCTCCTTTTCGTATGACATAATTATAAATTCCACTTTCACATGCAATATATAAATGAAGAACCAATGAAAATATGGGAATAAAGCTTTGCAGAAATAGTGCCTTCAAGAGACACCATATCGTGTCTTAATACAGTCCAAATCGTACCATGATTATTGAAGTTCCCAGATACCCAATATGACGACTTATCCAAGGTAATGGATTATATTATAATATAAGACTTTTTGAATTTCCGATTGACTTTATACCGTATATATCCTTCCATCTGTTAGATATCTTAATCAAATTGAGGGATCGTCTTTCTCAGAAAATAGTGTGTCCTTGTTCCAAATATGGATGAAATTAATATTTTCCATAGCCCCCATAAACCTAATATAACGATTTTCAAACATCCGACTGACTATATAAATCGGTCAAATTGTGAATTACCATAATAAGATAATATAAATAGCTAGGGTATAAAATGTTCGGTTGCACCTGAATTTAACTTTCTTTAATTGTTTTTAATTTGTAAATAGTGGAAAAATTAGTTTCCCGGAAGCAATCTTTAGGGCGTTTAAATAAAAAATAATAACATATATTTTTATAGTTTTTTATAGTCACTTTAGCAAAGCAATTGACACTACTGCAAATATTTCTTGCGTAAACTCTCATGCATACATATTTAGAATTTGAATTAATTTTATTAAAACAAAATAAAATATTGTTTATCGCATTAAAATATGTTGTTTCTGAGTTTGTGTTTTGTTTTTTTATAATAAGCAAAAATTTCAAAACAAATTTTTGGCTTTGCGTTGTGGATCATATCCTTATCGTCTTATGTAATTGTGAACAACAATAAAAAAAATAAATGGAGTATGATATTAGATTTTATTTCCATAGGTCTATATATTTCGTGAAAAGTCCAGGATAGTTACAAATGTTCATTCAATAAAAATTCGGAAAACTCTAAAGCTTCTGGATAAATGTGTTTTTTCATAAATATTGGAATGCTCACCTGGGTAAATAATTTATTATATCCACTTTGGCAACTAGAATGGCCTAAACCAAATCTAGGTTCACGGCCAGATGCAACCAGTGGAGCATTTGCTGATGGTCCTCTTTGCACCATGGGCCTATCGGCCCTACAATCTTCTTCGAAAGATATTTTGATGTTATAACAAACAAGAACCGAGTGTCCACTAAATTTGGTGACAGTAGTATGTTATGCACAGAAATATTTTTAATTTCAATCTAATGTTATAATGTGTATTTTATCAAACTGCAAACACTTCACTTTTAAAGTTAACAATTACACTTTATGAAATTAGCCGAAACTGATGACAAATATATTTTTTCAATAGAAATTATGATAGCTATACTGTTCTTAAATTCCTTTAAAAACAATAAACAACGGTAATGTCAACTTACAAACACTTTGCGTTTAATTACGTTTAATGTTACATGTGCCACGTTATGGTATAAGATAAGATAAGATTGTATCACCACAGCTATGAATATATACTATATACAGTGGCTCACATTAATAAGGATTTTGCATTTATGTTGTTCATTTCTTTTGTTACTGTATTACTAAGAATATTAAATATGCCTAAAAGTAAAGAATTATCTTTAAAAGAAAAAATAATTAAAATGATTTCAAATTTTAAAAACGTTCACAATAAAGAAAAAATATATATACAGTCAGTGTCAAAATTTGTTTACAGCTGATGTTAACGTCTAAAACCATTAATATTTTTTTAAAGATGTTAATTCTTATAAATGTGTTTTAACTATTGATAACGTCGCACTTTGTTACTTTATTGAACGCAGTAACCCGTTAAAACCAAAGTAAAATATACAAAATATTTCAGTTCAAAGAAAAAATCCGTACAAAACTAGACATATTTAAAGCGTTATAAGTACCGTTATTGACACCGAGGCTTACGATTATAAGTAAATTGCCTAGTTAAATTTTTGCAGAAATTTAGTTCGCGATTGTCATCATTACGTGTTGGTTGTGTCCTAAAAGCACTCGCAATGGTTCGTGGAAAGTAGCTTTCAATAGGTCTAAAAAATTTTGTGGTACAGCATCGTACAAACGGGAAGTGAAATAGCAAAAATTGTCAACAAAAGTCGTTCAACTGTCCAAAAAATTATAAACAATTAGGAATTGCGAGGTGATACAAAAACTACTCTGGTCGTTCCCGTGCTATGAATGTCCCGTACTGAAGTTCATAAAATTGTAAGAGAAGTTAAGAAAGCTCCGAAGCGTAGTGAAGTTAAAATAGTAGAAAATCATACGCAGAGCGCTAAATGTTAATGGTTTGAATGGGAGGACACCAAAGAGGAAGCCTTGCATTTCTACTACCAATAGGGCTAAACAGCTTAAATTCGCAAAAACTCATTTAACTGACCCTCAAGCCTTCTGGAGCAGCATTGTGTTTAGTGACGAAAGCAAATTCTCGATATTTGGCACAAAAAACCGTGGTAAGATCTGCAGATCACGAAATAGCGTGCTGCTTCCGAAAAATCTTGTTTCAACTGTCAAACATGGGGGAGTCTCTGTAATGGTTTGGGTATGCATGTCGGCTGCTGGTACCGGAAATGTAGCTTTTGTTGAGTGTACCATGAATAGCAGAGATTATCTTCAAATATGGAAGGACAACTTAAAGCAGTGTTCGAAAGTTGGCTCTAACCTCGCTGCGGGTCTTTCAGCAAGACAACGACCCGAATCATTCAGCTAGATTTACTAAAGAATGGCTGTTGTATAACACCCCAAACGAAACGGGTTTTTGTTCCAAAATGACAACGTCCCTAAACATAAAGTCTTTGACGTTAGAATATGGATTCTCTTTAAAACGAAACATTTGCCAACATTCCCTCAAAGTCCCGACATGAATCCGATAGAAAAACTGGGGCCCTATTGGAAGATGGGCACACCAAGTTCGAGTGAATGTATATCTTAACTGGAAAACACGGTAACTACAGCTTTTTTTCACGTTGTGACACGCAGCAGTGCATTGCTTATATTACATAACGGTATATTACTTTGACATCCTTATTTCGCAGTAGAATATATTCCTTCCGCTTGCACAAACAGCACAGTGTGTTATGTTTTGCGTTGTCTAAAAATTATTTTCACAAGAAAAAACGGATAATATATAACTAATAAATTAACGATATATAAGGATAAAGGTTTGATTGTTGCTACTCGGATTAATCGGATTACAAAAGTAGTGCCGGGATTTCGTATGAATGAAAATATTACACAATTAGTTTATTATAATTACCACAATGTAAATCATCAAAGGAATTGGCTAAAATGTTTTCACTTACTGTAAGATAATCATAATAAAATAATCTCCAATAGTAAAACAAACTGAGGAAAAGGCGCAGTGCAGACTGAAAATATTAGCTACAGATTTGAAAGTATACTTCGAAAAGTGATAGGTGTTCTTTTAAAACAAAAATTCAACTTTGACAAACGACCTTATTTTACTCTAACTCACACTTCTCAGTGAGCAGAATATTGCGATGATGTACTTTTGTTTTCGTGATGAAACTAAAATGATACTATATCACCACGATGGCTTGCAGGATACAGTTGCCAGCTCTACTTATTGTTTTGTATTTTGTTATTCCTAAAGTGAAACTCAGGATGTTAAGTGGAATGATATGGTGTTGTATTTGTAGCAAAGGTGTTGGTGATATGATAATATGACAAAGGTGTCTTACGCATTTTACATTTTAAAAAGAAGGCAATAAACTTTAGTCTCACCGATCTAGAAAATCTAATTAAATTGATATACAAATTATATCAGATAATGATCAGAAGCGCAAGTCCTACAATAAATATGCAGGTTCGCTTGATACATCATTGTACAAAAGTCCTAGGGCCCGAATTCCAGACATCAACCCAATCGAAAACTTTTGAGCATATTATAAAAAGAAAGAGGCAAGATAATACAAAAACAAAATTTATTTAAATTAATAAATCCAACGATTATCCTCCTCCTAGCCAACCGACGCGAGGGGCGCAATCCACATAAGTGCGGAATTAGCTGAGTCATGAAAGGCAAGAGAGTTTTCAGGCATCGAGATCTAAAACTGCTCAGCCACAGAAACAAAAATTTTCAATAGCTAAGATTTAAGATTAAGCTATAATAAATTTCATATGATCTTAATTATGAAGTGAAAATAACATGGTTTTTAACGCTGAAAAGTGAAAAAAAAAATTATTTTGAACGGACTCCAATTTATCAGAATGGATTTGGCAACCAAGATTCCATATCACAGGGCCATATTCTAACATAGGCCTAATCAAAGTACGGATACGGATCTTTAAATTCTCTAGACTATATATATATATATATATTTTATACTTATATATATATATTTAATTTTTATTATTTATATTTTTTAAAATATACTATATTTAAACGAAACAGAACAGCTTTAGATTTCAAAACCATTGTATTACCATGACTAGACTAAAGTAAAGTTTGAGTTCCATAGTAACTACCAAATCAACAAAGTTAAATACTTATTGTAGACTATAGCTTTTTATTACATAGAGGAAAAATTATTATTATTATTATTTATTATCAACGGGAAAAGCACACCGCGTTGCATTTAAAAAAATTAAGCGGCATATCATTTCTATCACATTAAGTAACCAAATTGTTTAAGTCTGTTTGCAGCAGACATCCTTCGTCAATTGAAGTATAACGGTTTAAAAAACTTTACACCGTCGGGATAATAAAATTGTTGAGTACTGTACTGCAAAGAAATATCATTAATAAATAACAAAAGAATCGGAATAAGATGACTACATTGTGGAACACCTGAAGAGACATTAATTGAATCGGAAAAAGTATCATTAAACATCACTAGCTGTGTTCTATTATTGAGATAAGATACCCAATGAAGAAATCTTGGTTGAAAAAAAGTTTATGCACGAAATTTGAGTGATGTACTTTATCGAATGCTTTGCTAAAGTCTGTGAACGTAACATCAGTATGCTTATTCTCCCTATCACCCTCTGATCGATTGGTCTGATTGGTTCTCAAATTCAAGCAAATTTGTTAGTGTGAATTCTCTTTACGGAATCCGTGCTAAGAACATGAAATTAATGGAGAAATTGAAAAAGTTATTTGATTTGTGATAATAGCTTCAAAAACTTTAGGTATTGCCGACATTGTTTATCTTCTCCATCTTATTGTTTATCTTCTCTTCACGGAAATATATCTATTTCTCGACAATACACATGATTCTGTTGATTTCAAGTTCATTGTTGGTTCATTGTTACTGGAGTTTAGAATATTTGGAAAAAGGTGGAAAGATGGTGACCACCTCTTTCTCGGAACCTCTTTCTTGGTATTCACAGGATGTGATCTATATCAGTTGTGCTCACGCCGTAGCTCACTTGGCTTCGTTTGACTCCCAACAACATCACCTACAAGTGACAAGATCACCACTAGTTTATCGAATTTGGATCACTGCACTCGAATTCACTTAGCTGTAGCAAACGTATTTAGTTTAGCATTGTTTTGTAGTAGAAATATTGTTCATAGTAGAAATATAGTTTTGGGCCGAAGTCATTCCGAGAACTACAATATGTTATTATAATTTTTATTGATTTTATTGTATGGCTCCGGAGTTAAATTTTTGGGTCACCCCTGTTCTACATCGACTATTTGGAGAAGGAAAAACGCTCACAGGACTCTAAAATGCCAAACTATTATTGGGCCGATTCGACGTTGAATTGCTGAAAGAACTTTTTCATTTGGCGAAGAAAAAGTGCTTTTCCACCATGGCAACGCGTCTGCTCACTGTGCTGCGCCATTACCAAATTGGTCGAATTAGACTACGACCTGCTGCAACATTAATCGTATTCTACAGATTTGGGTCCATGCAGCTTTTTTTTCCAAATGTTCAAAAATCACTTCTCGAGCAAAAATTTTTGTCGACTGAGGAGGTTGCCGCTATCACGAAGCATTACTGTGCAAAATTTCAAACATTTTTCAGAGAGTTAAAGAACTTAGTGCAGGTCAAGTGTAGCGACTTAAAAGAGGACTACGTTGAGATATAAACCCAATATTTTCAATAATTTTAATCTTCCTTTCGTAGGCTAAGTACTTATCGGATTGCGTTGATATGTAGTTGCTGTTTGTAAGCTAATGTTGAAATTCGTAGTGTTTGCTGTCGATTACAAACTTCACTCTTATTCCGCGGTAATGCCTTCACATGCTCTTAAGGACAATTTTGGTTATGAATCTGGTGTGCTTACTAAAAAACTGCTTTATATATGTCTTCTAATACTTAGATCTTTTAGTGTTATTAGAAGAATATCTAAAATAGGAGGTGGAAGTACTGCAATAATATTTCTCAGAAATCTATTTTTTAGGCTAACGCAATCTTCGTTACCTTATTTCCAACGTAAAAATAAGAAAGGAAAAAATATTAAAATATTTAAAAGGCACAAAATAAAATACGTTTATTGACTGAAAAGCATACCTATCGAAATAAATTTCAATACAGATTCAATAATCGGGAAATCCCTATTGCTTACTATTTAAACTGTTACAAATTATTTCTCCTACCACAGTTGAAATTAGTATAAAGGAATACTTAACTTATTCCAGGAGAGAACGCCTCAAAACTAACAGCTTTTTATAACATTTTCTATTGTTACCAGAATAACACCCAACATTTATTACGACGACAAATTATTACATATTGAACGTTAAATATGTAGAAAAACTATTTAAATATTTTATGTTTGATTTTACGGTATATTAAAACAATCGATATCTTAACTTTCAATAATAAACAAAGTCATTTCAATTTTTCTAGTAGTTAAACGTCAAACAACCCCGATCTAGTCAACTGTCTAAGTCGGGTAGCTGATTAACTAGATTAATGATATAAGAATTGTACATCAATTTATTTTTAATAATGTACTATTTCATTATATTACACTTGTACTATTTCCCTACATCTGGAAAGAGTACAAGTGTGTAAATTAAAAATGGGGAAAATTCGTAAATAGTATTCCTGCTACGAAGAATTTTTAACTTCACATTATTTCAAAGCGATGTAATTTTAATTTTTCCAATCCAAGAAAATTACGATGCTTGCTCTTAAAGATTAAGCGATGGTATTGGCTCAATATGAATTACATATATTTACGATTAAAGCAGGTAAGTAAGCGCTAAGTCTATACGCGGTCTAACATTATATATGTTCGCACTTCGGCAAGGCTAAAGGGCGTGGAAATATTTTCAAATGGTAAAAAACCTTTATAACAAAAAAAAAAAAACCATATGAAATCAACATTCGATATATACGAGATAATGGGCCAATCATTATATTTTGACACGAGTATACACCATTATCAGACGAAGATGCTCTTTGAAATTCCGGATATTTCCGGTAAAAAGTCACCCATAGGACTGAGGTCCACATCTTTGGAATCTTTTTTTTCTGGGTAAGAGATGATATAACTTGAAGGGACTATGTTTGCAGTTTCATTTCGATATCTTTATTGGTGCTTGAGTTATATACTGTAAAGTGAAAGAATCAGAAGGAATTTAAAAATGTGCTGTATGGTAAGTAGGCGGGTTGTACTCTGATCTCGCTCCTTTTCCCAATATACAATAACATAAAAATATCACGATAATGTTATGTGCCAATTTAAGTTGAAATTGATACCATAGCTTTGAGGTAGAGGATTTCTCCTAAAGGCAGGTAAAGCCGCGCATCCTAATCAATTTTTATATCGATTCTTGTGATGCAAAAGTATCATATTGACTGTAAAATTTTATGTTTCAAATATATTTATTTAGTGAATTATTGCAGTTTTAGAAGTTTTCAATTAACCGTTATTATCATCCGATTTTACTCTCAGCAAGTTTGGTTGATATAGCTTGAGTGGTTTGTGAGATATGTATGTTAAACCTATTAGGTAGAAACCATACATACTTTCTAAAAATTTTGAACCCACAAATGCCCTCCCTACTGAGATTCCCTATACCAAAGCTTAATATTTTAATTTGGAGCTTAGATATAGCATTTTATAAGTTTTAGTCCAACGGCATTTTGTGGGCGTGGCAGTGATCCGATTCTGCCCATCTGTAATAACAACCTACTTAGAGTGCCAAGCAACATATGTGCCAAGTTTTATCAAGATATCTCAATTTTACTCAAGTTATGGCTTACACGGTCAGGCACCCGGCATTCAACTCATCACCTCATCCGATATGTATATATGTAACTCTATAACTCTCTCGATTAGTTTTAGGTGTTACAAACAACTGTTAGGTGAATAAAACTGTTGTAGCGAACACGAATGCCAGAACAAGACAAAACCGGATCAGAGTCAGACACAATGTTCGAGTAGCGATGTGTTGGTAATGATCTTCCATTTAAGGGCTGCCGGGTAGGCAGCAGACAGTTCTAATTAGTCTTGTAAAGTGTAAAGTTAGTTGAATTCGAAATATGGACAAGTGTATACCCATTAAATGGCAACTTTTATTTAACAATCCAGTGATCGATCTGAGAATAAAGTTTCAACGTATGCAATCTAGTAAATCCGTTACACTATTATATTCTGTTGCAACATGTTGCGCGAGCATAAAAATGGCAACAGCTGCTTGTCAAAACATAAAAAAAATTAGAGTTGCCCAACTTTTTGCTTCTCCGCGAAACCTTTTTATGCAAACATACTCAGACAAAAGCATACATCGAACTTATCCGTCACAGCAAAAGTCTGAAGTAAAGCAAAGCAAAAGTTGTATGTGAAAGGTCCTTTGTACTTGTGGTTTTATATCGTCCACTCACAAAAGGAACCAAGAATGGAAAAAATATGATGTTTCCAATTAAGATCTTTATTGTTGCAATAATAGATTGTGTGAAAATTGCTTGCAAAAGTGTAGGGAAAACTTTAGAACTGCATGCCCCGAATTCGAATATTCATATATATATAGCCGCCACAGACATAGTTTTTAAGAAATGGTTTTTAAGTTAAGTTAGTTACAAAGATAGTTTTCATCACATTTCTATTTAAAGTTCAAAAATTTAACAATTTTAAGTATGTAAGTTTCCCATTTATAATGAATTTTACACTTTAATGCCTTTCTATAGGTTATCACTTCACTAAATTGTTTCTACATATTTATTCTTTATTAATTATTGTAAGAACAGCTTTAATTCAACAGTTCACTTTTTCTCCAACTCGATTTATTCACACAAAAACAAAAGGATTGCATGCCAACAAGTAATAAGTGTTACCGTATCTACATATTTTGCAAACGAAACAAAATAAATAAAAAACAGACTATTTATAATTCTTGATGCGTAACACTAATAATATTCGTTAAAGAAAACGAAGTGTTAATTTACATTTAGTTTTTCGCTGAGAACCATTTTCTGTATTTTCGGGCTGCGGCCGCTGTGTAAAAAAAAAATAACCCAGGTCGATCCAACACCGGGGTGTATCAAGGGAAGGGAAATACTGCAATTTAAAATCTTACCCATCACACGATTATGTTTCTTGAAATTGTTGGCATAAATCATTCTTTGTTATTAATTTTGATTCGTTTACAGAATATGTAGATAAGGTAACATTTACCATTTATTAGCATGAAACTCTTTTGTTTTTGTGCGAATAAATTGAATGCTGAATTAAAGCTCTTTTTACAAAAATTAATAAAAAAAAAAGCAATAAAGTAGAAACAATGTAGTAATGTGTTAATATATAAAAAGTGCAAGATAAACATTAGAATACTATCCCCCGAATTCGGGGTTAAAATGGTTATGGGCTGATAGAGGATGTTCTCCAGACTAAGAATAGATATATATATATATATATATATTAAATATTATTATATTTTATTATATATTATTATATTTTATTATATATTATTATATTTTATTATATATTATTATATTTTATTATATATTATTATATTTTATTATATATTATTATATTTTATTATATATTATTATATTTTATTATATATTATTATATTTTATTATAAATTACTTTATATATTATATTCTATTATATATTATTATTATATTAATCTTTTAATTTAAAATACAAATATCTTAAAAACTATAAGTTTGCGGCGGCTATATATGTACATATTCTTTATTTGGAGAACCTCCTCTATCCGCCATAACCATTTTAACGCCGAATTCGGGGGATGCTATTTCAAAGTTTATCGAAATTTAATATGTAGAAACAATTTAGTGACGTGATAGCGTATGGAAATTGTTAAGTACAAGTGTAAGTCATTATAAATCGAAAAATTACATACTTAAAATTTTTAAAATTTCAACTTAAAATACAAATATCTTAAATACTATAAGTTTGGGTCGGCTATATACATGTATATATATATCAATTATTAATCTGGAGAACCTCCTCTATCAGCCCATAAACATTTCAACCCCTGATTGGGGAATGCTATATGAAAGCACAGCCAAGTGTATGTTGAGGTGACATCGTTCGTCTGTCATTGATCCATTTCCATATTCATTTACACACTACATTATCAATTCTCTGTAATTGTGAACAAGATTCGATTCTCGATTTAAAAACAAAAATCTATTTCCGGATTGGGGAATTGTTAAAATAATAATGAGCGAGTACCAATATCTTTTTCAAAATTTATTTGGACACTATACAGTGGAGATAGAGTGAATCTACAATGAAAACCTAATAACATTTTTGGTTCCTTCAATAAATTAGAAATATAATGCAATAGTGACAAAGATTTACGATAATTTTAAGCATACGGTATATATCACGAAATCACAAAATTATTCACCTATACAATAACGTGATTGTTGTTGGATATTATGAAAGGTTTTAATTACTTTCGACTCTCTTATTGATTTTTATAACGTTTTGAAACAAAGGATTTAAATACCCGTGATTAAGCATTTTAAATAACTTTTTGAACTATTTTATGAAAATCACTTCTAATAACAAATCGCCGTATTCCTTATATAATACTGTATTTAAACCGAAACCGTAAGACATTCAGCACTTTTCATCTTAAAGCCAAAAACCCATATTACTCGCCAAATGTTTCTCCCCATACAGGATGTATGCTACACGTTCAATATTTACGGAAGCGATGTAGTATCGCGATATTTATTGAACGCCAATTAAATAATATAGATGAATCGCAATCCATATCACAAAATATTTGATTATTTCGAAATCCAAATCGCGTGATAATTATTGCACGCTAGCACATTTTGTGATATGGATTCGCGATACGCAGGAACGAAGTACTGAAATAATTGAAAAAACGCTCAAGTTTTAATAAAAATCTCTTATTTATATGTGTGCATATAAAAAATTTCACATTTTTATAAATTTGTTGAATTTTTCACTGTCCAGGAACCATTTTTTTCAAAACCTTTTTTTAATCTATCTTTGAAAAACACCATTTACCACGAATTAATACTAGTGCGTAAATATTGAACGTGTGGCATACATCCGCAATCCATCCATCTTCAACATGGATCGCCATCCAAATATCACGATAAATATTGAAGGCGGTTTGACGAGCAACAGTTGCTATTTTAATTTCACATTTCTTTTATTTCTTTTATTTTTCAATTTTCGAAATTTGGTTTTGAAATATATTTATGTAAATATATATAAATATGTTAAGATGAAAATAATAAACCCGAAATATGAAATAACAGAGAAAGCACGGAAAACATTCGTTTATTCTGACAGAACCGTCAAGCATTGAGAAGAAAGTTGTTCGTAAATCAGTCATAATAAGCAAAAAGTAAACCGAAAACGAAAAGGAAGTGTTCGTGGAAAGGCTCTTCTCGTTGACCATGTAGTTTAGAAGGTGACCACTGCTCCAAGGTTGAGGTGGAAGACGACATAAACTTTCAGTAAATAACAGTAACACCGGCAGAGGAATGGGAGACAGAAATATTGAAATAATATATATTGATCCAGATATATAAAACTTTTTTTTTTTTATTGAAAGGAACCTAAAAATAGTAAAATATTGAAGTTATATTTTGCAGGAAAGATGAAACTTGCATAATTTTTACGAATTTAATGGTGCAGATCTTTAAATTCTTTTGTTCTACTACCGGATATCATTGACATCAGCAGATATAATTTTCGGAAGGAGATAAAAATATCTTGGAATGATTGAAAGAAAATTAATTATATAGTTATAAGTATGCATATCTTATATATGTTCTGAAATAAAAGTTAATTCTGAAATGAATGCAATTTTCGGGCTACGTCAATATTGATATTGGCAAAGTAAAGAATTTTTCTTTGAATCGTATTTATTTATACGCTACATGTTGTCAAAATTGCACTTCCCAAGTGCACACAGCAAATTGTAAAAAATGTTTTCCTTAGTATTGGGTTGTTCGGAAAGTCATTTCGTTTTTTTTGGGGAACATGAAAGACAGTTTTCGTATAATGAATAAATATTTTATTAAATTATATATTGGCCATTCTGGTCCAACACCTTTTGCCATCTTTCTGGCAGTAACATAATTCCCCTCTCATAAAAGTTTTGGTCCTTGCTGGCAAAAAACTCGTCCAGGTGGTTTTTGACATCTTCATTTGAGGTAAAGGTTTTGCCATCCAAAAAATTTTGCAGGGACCGGAACAAATAGTAGTCGGAAGGCGCCAGATCTGGAGAATATGGTGGATGTTGCAGTACGTCCCATTCAAGCTGTAAAAGTTTTTGGCGAGTGACCAAACTTGTGTGAGGTCTCGCATTATCCTGGTGGAACACTACACCCTTCCTGTTGATTAATTCGGGCCTCTTCTCTTTAAGTGAATCATTCAATTTGTCCAGCTGATGACAATAGACTTCTGAATTAATCGTTGTATTGTCCGGCAAAAGCTCAAAAAAAAACGATTCCTTTGACATCCCACCAAACGGAGAGCATCACCTTTTTTTGGTGAATGTTGGCTTTTGACACGCTTTGAGCCGGTTCATCTTTTCTGCTCCATGACCTCTTGCGTTTAACATTGTTGTATACAACCCATTTTTCGTCCCCAGTAATAATCCGCTTCAAAAATGGATCATTTTCTAGACGTTTGAGGAGCGAATCACACGCGTCAACACGACGACACAAATTTCGCTCGGTAAGGACATGGGGCACCCACACATCGAGCTTCGAGGTTAAGTCCATGCCTTTCAAATGGCCATAAACAGTTGAATTCGACAAATTTAACCTCTCACCGATCTCTCGTGTGGTGATTCGCCGATTTGCATCAACTAATGCCTTTATCGCATCTTTGTCAGCTTCGACCGGCCTTCCAGACCGTGGTGCATCTTCGACATCAAAATTGCCGGATCGAAATTTTGCAAACCAGTTCTGGCACTGGCGTACTGTTAACACGCCTTCTCCATACACATCCGTCAATTTTTTTCTCGCTTGGACAGCATTTTTACCTTTTCTGAAGTTAAAAAGTAAAATATGACGAAAATGCTGCTTATTGCTCTCCATATTTAAAAAGGCACCAACCAAAAACTACTGGGTAGAATTAATAGAACTTTTTCACACACATAAGCCTTGCAATATCAGCTCTCATGACATATAATGGTTATGGGGCTTAAGTGTGAAGTTAGTTTCGAAAAAACGTAATTAAGTCCTCTGGCGGGAAAAAACGAAATGACTTTCCGAACAACCCAATATATCTTCCACTCCAACTCAACATAGCCTGGATTTATACACCGAAACTTTTGTTGCTAATTATCTGGCAATTTTCTTTTGGTGTTCTCCACTGCATTCACACGGACGACTCGAGTTGTAGAGGAAATTGTCTACATACATACCCTTTCATATCACATTCTCATATTATTGTCCGCTTCATTTAAGCGGTATATATTTCATTAACTAATATTTACCCTTATTCGCCACTTTCTAGAATATTTCTATTATATAAAGTCCAGTAAAAAGAAATCCAATGTTTTTCCTCGGGTTACGTTATATGGCATTGGAAAGATAAGATTTCGTACTAAAAAAACTCCTTAAACAGTTTTGTGATTACGTGACAAAGTATTGTTTGAGCACTCGAAGCAAATCTTCAATCTAATGGAAAACTAATGGATTTATTTTTATCAAACCTTACATTATACATATTTGTATACATATTTGCATAGTACATACGAAACTGGATGATAAAAT
Source organism: Bactrocera minax (assembly GCA_021498325.1). Classification (NCBI taxonomy): domain Eukaryota; kingdom Metazoa; phylum Arthropoda; class Insecta; order Diptera; family Tephritidae; genus Bactrocera; species Bactrocera minax. Next base: position 1,438,795 of record JAKEEE010000042.1, on the reverse strand, counting down.
TCAAGTAAAAAATATTATAAGTAATCATTTGAAATCAAGCACAATAGCACATATGGAAATAATTTTAAATTGTTACGAACAAGAACTGACCAGTGACGAACAAGAATAAAAAGTGTGTTTCCCGAGCAAAGAGCAACTCGCTGCCGTTCGTCTTTCTTCGGCGCCCAATCGCCTACAAACTTCGAGTCTGGGACAACAAAAGTCTTCGTGTAAGAACGCGTTCATGGGAAAAAAGTTAGTGATAAGCAAACAACCTTAATGGCAGCGATTTAAAAAAGAAAGCCCAGAATTCAATTCGGTTTTAATACAAGTGTGAGCTGATAGAGGAGATTTTCTTGAGAAATAGTTGCACAACTGCGGGGACTCCAAATGCGCAGCGTGCAAACAGCGGATACTTGCTCTAGAATTCAGCCCTTCGAACTGAGAGCCCTCAATGAAAATAAAAAATCTTCCGTGTTCGGAAAACACCCCGAACTCCCGAGGTTACGAAAAGCACGAAAGGAGCCATAGCTTACCTCTTGCAAGGGACCGAGTGAACGGGACAGCAATGGACCATCAGTTTCAGGGACCGATAAGAGGAGAACCACTGATGTTGCGGACGGGAACAGGACGCCTTACGCAGAGGCGACTAGTCCTTTCAATTACTTCATCATAAGCGGTATGGAGTATGTTGACAGAGTAACGGAGCCTGTTTGGGGCGGCGTTCAGCTAAGGTTTAATAGACCTAATCCTGAAATCGTCCTCAATCAAGTCGGTTTTCAAGATTGACTTGGCTCCCTTCGAGAAGAGAGTCTTCCAGCAGCTATCAACTCCTTAAAAGACGTTACAGTCCTCGGCTCCATAGTGTAGAGTCTGCCGCCATTATGGTATAATTCCAAGTTGCGTCTTGTGCTTGTCGAGTGGAGCCCAGGACTCCTAAGAACCCACTTTTTTTATCAGGTGGAGGACGACCGTAATGTCCAGGGAGTCCATCTTACAGATGCTGGCCAAACAGAACTCAGTTCTCAGTTACATAAGAACGGAACTGCATGAAATATTCCATTTTGCCAGAATCCCGGAACGGGGGGTCATGGTGTTGAGTATTGCCTCAGACTAATAATTATTAACTAACTACTAATAATTATTCTTTGAGTCTTTAGGTAGTAGGGTTCACTTGCTGGTCTCCACTGCCCAATTCAGGGCTTGACTAGGTTTTAGAATAACATCCCACGAATTCGGGGTTAAAATGGGTATGGGCTGATAGGGGAGGTTCTCCAGATTAAGAATATGTATATACATATATAAGGTTATATGCTAACAAGTGATAAGTGCTACGATATTTACATATTTTGCAAATAAAGAAAAATAAATAAAAAAGGAAGGGGGATGTTTACATAGAATTTTCCCTAGTGTCTAAACCAAGGAACACTTCCACAGAAGAGTTGAGGAAAGCCACGGATTGTGCAGAAAAAACAGGCATATTTATAAATTGTTATTGGGATAGACGTCAATTCCCATCATACAGTATGGGCCAGTACAGACCGTAATGCTAGGGGAATGGCTCTATTCGGCTACATTAATAGAGATTAATTAAGATAGATTAGAGATAATATTGGGTTGTTCGGAAAGTCATTTCGTTTTTTCCCGCCAGAGGACTTAATTACGTTTTTTCGAAACTAACTTCACACTTAAGCCCCATAACCATTATATGTCATGAGAGCTGATATTGCAAGGCTTGTGTGTGAAAAAGTTCTATTAATTCTACCCAGTAGTTTTTGGTTGGTGCCTTTTTAAATATGGAGAGCAATAAGCAGCATTTTCGTCATATTTTACTTTTTAACTTCAGAAAAGGTAAAAATGCTGTCCAAGCGAGAAAAAAATTGACGGATGTGTATGGAGAAGGCGTGTTAACAGTACGCCAGTGCCAGAACTGGTTTGCAAAATTTCGATCCGGCAATTTTGATGTCGAAGATGCACCACGGTCTGGAAGGCCGGTCGAAGCTGACAAAGATGCGATAAAGGCATTAGTTGATGCAAATCGGCGAATCACCACACGAGAGATCGGTGAGAGGTTAAATTTGTCGACTTCAACTGTTTATGGCCATTTGAAAGGCATGGACTTAACCTCGAAGCTCGATGTGTGGGTGCCCCATGTCCTTACCGAGCGAAATTTGTGTCGTCGTGTTGACGCGTGTGATTCGCTCCTCAAACGTCTAGAAAATGATCCATTTTTGAAGCGGATTATTACTGGGGACGAAAAATGGGTTGTATACAACAATGCTAAACGCAAGAGGTCATGGAGCAGAAAAGATGAACCGGCTCAAAGCGTGTCAAAAGCCAACATTCACCAAAAAAAGGTGATGCTCTCCGTTTGGTGGGATGTCAAAGGAATCGTTTTTTTTGAGCTTTTGCCGGACAATACAACGATTAATTCAGAAGTCTATTGTCATCAGCTGGACAAATTGAATGATTCACTTAAAGAGAAGAGGCCCGAATTAATCAACAGGAAGGGTGTAGTGTTCCACCAGGATAATGCGAGACCTCACACAAGTTTGGTCACTCGCCAAAAACTTTTACAGCTTGAATGGGACGTACTGCAACATCCACCATATTCTCCAGATCTGGCGCCTTCCGACTACTATTTGTTCCGGTCCCTGCAAAATTTTTTGGATGGCAAAACCTTTACCTCAAATGAAGATGTCAAAAACCACCTGGACGAGTATTTTGCCAGCAAGGACCAAAACTTTTATGAGAGGGGAATTATGTTACTGCCAGAAAGATGGCAAAAGGTGTTGGACCAGAATGGCCAATATATAATTTAATAAAATATTTATTCATTATACGAAAACTGTCTTTCATGTTCCCCAAAAAAAACGAAATGACTTTCCGAACAACCCAATAGATTATTAATCGTTTTAAAGGCGATGAATATTGCGATAATTATAGTCTCCATTTTGTTAAAATAAGTAGAAATTCAGATTAGACAAACGTAGCTCATGGCGTATATTCTGCGATAACGTAAGTGGAACAGCAGAAACTAAAAGATTTTTGTCGAAAGTTCACATTTATGGCCGGCAGCCAAGGGTGCAGGGCCTTGAACGTAGAAGATTCAATAAAATTTTACGCATTTTCCGTGGTCTAAGGAGAGAAGTCCGGAACTTGCCAGAGTATTTAGTCAGGATGATGTTCTTCTGTTCACCCCATAAATAGTGAAAGAAATTTTCGAAATTTCAAACATTTCAAAGCAGCTGCTACTGACGGGATTCAGTGACTAGAGTCAAATTGACTGGTGAGCGGAAGGTCATGAATTAACCAGGTTCTCTGTTTCGATCAATAGGGCTCTGCATGATTTCTATCTGCTGTGATTTTTCCTTTAACATATACCACTACACCTTATTAACTTATTCTACCATATCCAAACTGTATTTGGTGGCTTGGTAAATATCCATTCTATATTGCAGCGAAGACATTCTTGCTGTAGGCTCTGTTCAAAGGGTAACTATTGCTTGCTCATTGGATGCGTCGATGAAATTTGTATCTCTATCACTTATAATTCGCACCGAAACGCCTCTTCGATTGACTGAATTATTCAAATAAAGTATAATTGCTTCAGTATAAAGAACTCTAAATATCTTCTCTATCTAAAATATCACTAAATATCATTAAAAATCTTCTAAATAAATAACCCTTTCAGTCAACCGTGTAAATGTTGCCACCCATCGTTTTTACCGATGACCAAGGAGCCAGCAGACACTAAGGGATTAAGAATTATGTGGAGAAGATTGTGAGTAATCACTAATTAAAGTGAAATTACGTTGATTTTTTAGAAGTCTAGTAGAAACTTTTCCAAAAGAACATCTTTAAAGTTTATGAATGATTAATAAATAATTAAAAGTACTTGCCGGTACCGATTGTTATTGGTTCAAATAATTTAAAAAAATAATTTAAAATATTCACCAAGATTCTAAGTAGCATTTGATTCGATTAATTTTAATAAATAATTGAAAGTAATTACTGATATCCTCTTTGACTTATCCTTATCTTTGCTCTGGATTTTCAGTTCATGAGCGACAAAAAATTAGAAACCTCAGAAAGAATAGCTAAATTGCAAGTTAAAAATAAAATGGTTTCGAACCAAGTAACCGAAGTGATTCATGCAGCCATTCAGTCAAATCTCTTGGTTACACCGCACACTTTAATTCTATATATTCGTCTCACAGGACTATTGACATAAAAAGTCTGCTGTTGTTGTTCGCGATTTTGTTTTTATTGTAAAACCTCTGACTGATATTTTAAAAGGGGAAAACGGTAAAGTAAGTGCCGCCCAATCAAAAAATTAAAATTCAATTATGCTTTGAGGGCTTAGCGGTGTTAACACTCTCTTCAGATCGTACCAAACCATTCGATTTGACGACCGATATATCCTAACGAGGTATGGGCGCCGTATTTTCGAAAGAAAAACCCATTCACTATGATATCAAGGTCTCTTAGGGATAGAGAAGAACACTTGGCAACAAATGAAACGAAACTACCAGAAATTGCGTGAGCCCTTAACATTATGAGAAACTATTTATATGGCGTAAACCATTTGAACATTTACACGGAGTATTACTCCGTATTATTTTACGAAGTGAAAACTGAAAAGCAAAAATTTAACTTTGGAAAAACCTCATGGAGAGTTTTGACGCTAATATTTAATATAAACCAGGGAATGAGAAATATGTCTCTGATGCGTTTTCTAGACAGTGTTGCTTTAGAAATCAAATCTTACTGCATGAAAGCAAAAAAATTATACCAAGCATATCATTCAACCATTTAAAATCGCTTTTAAAAACGCTACAAGAGATCATTAATAACAAATTAGTTATTACAAAATATTGTACTCTACCGGTTTTGGCAATAATCCAACACCAGAGAGTACAGTTTCGTAAGAGAGAGAACGTAAAAGTACGAAAACGACCAGCACGAAATTATAGTTGCCGATCATAATCGTACTCGTAGGGGGGCGCAGGAATATGTTAAACAGAACTTTGTCACTTATATTTTCCTAAGAGATATAAAAAATGAGGAAGGTTTCAGCAAATTTGTGAACTTGGTCAAAAGCAAAGTACGATCGACATCCAAAAAAGCATGTAATACCACTAACCTTGGTACCATCTTATACGGGAGAGTTATTACATGTGAGATGAACAAAAGTACTTCTTAACCTGCTTCGACAAATTCTCGAAGTTTAGGGTAGAGTATAAACTTGCTTCTAGAACTATATTGGATGTGAAATCTCCAATTCGACAACTTCTGATTACTTTCCTAAATCACAAAAGCATGTATTACGATAATGAAAAGTCAATAAATTCCCACATCATATAACCATTACTTTAGATTTCAATAATGTAGAAATAGCAAATTCCGCATCGTTTCATAGTACCTTGAATGGGCAAGTAGAATGTTTCCACAGCACCCTCAATGAAACGGTTGATTTCATCCTGTTTGCGACTATAGAGTATAAAAGATCTATACACTCAGTAACGATCAAAAAGCTGGATAAGGTGAAATTGGGAGGCCAATCCACAATCGCGTAGAAAAAGCTCTCAGCATAATACTATTAAAAAGAAATAGGTGAAAAGCACCTGGGCACCACTGTTCCTATGGAGGGGAGTTGGGTCCACAAGGACAATCCTCGTCCACCTTAATTAACCCTTTTAATTCAACTGTGTGTTGCAGGATGATATTTCTTTTGAAGACCACAGTAAAGCAAAAACTATCGGGCTACACCAAGTCCAACTACTTCCCTACTACACCTGGACGAGAACGTGGTAATATGGGAACATTACGGCTATTTGACGCACTTTACCAATTTTACGTTACACTGAACAATGAACGACGAGACGAAAGAATTTATAGTCCTTTTTCCTCAGTCACACATGAAGAATATGTTATGAGCAGATAGAAAACGAATTGAGAAGTCTCAAGGTTACTTCCTCGCTCTGAACAGTAGATATTCTTCACGAAGTTTACATTTTTTAAGTACCAGGTATTTTGATCAACAGTTTTTCAAGTTTCTTTAGGCCAAGTTAAAAAACTACCCAAAACTCTAGTGTAGGTGTGAATATTCATTAATTTCTTGCTCATTGTCTTTACCCTTTTAGGAATGTATACAAAATAACTTTTATATCGCCTGGAGAGCGTTTTGTAAAAGTACAACTTTATCTCCTGAACTGGAACTGAAAAAGAAGTGACTTTATTTTCCAATTCATTCCATCTATAATTTAAAATTTTAGATAAAAAAATTAAAACTTATCTTAATTCTAATTTACAACAAATATTTCGTTAATTTGATAATTCCCCCAATAATAAATGCCCCCTTTATTAAGAGATCCTACAATTTTGTTTGTCAAGTTATTAATTTCTTATTATTTAAAAATCTGCCAGTTTACTACGGTAATGCCAGAAGAGCCGGGAAGGAAACGTCCAGCCTCCTTAAAGAGAAGCTAAGAGAAGTGCATGATCCTTTGAGACAAGCTATTTGTGATTTAAGAGGCACAAATGAATAACCTATTGATGCCATGTATGGATAAAAAACAATCTGATCCAGAAGGGAGCCTTCATTAAATAGCTGGTTAAATGCCAGAAAAATCCGGATTCAGTGAGGTTTCATTTATTACACATAAGTATATAAATATTCAGATCGTAGAATAACTTTGACATCATCTTTGTGTAAGTGATGTTGAAAATAGATATTAATTTGCTTGAAATTGTTAACACTGCGGCTATTCGTAGTTATTGCATTATTCTTGCTGGTGTTCATGTCTGGAGGAAACATTTTTTTGTTTAAGGTTGGCTAGTGAAATATTATAATTTATCAGCCATCGTACCCCGCTGGATATCAAAAATTTCTATTAAAATTTTTTTATCTTCATGTAATGCATTATATTTTTTAGAACCAAAGTTTGATAAAAATTGATGATTAAAATTTGATGGTTGTAATTTTTTTCAACTGAAGAAGTAATTTTTTTCTATTGAAAAAATACTTTTTTTTAGACTTTTTTCAGTCGTAAATCTGAATGAAAGGGACGAACGAATTGAGTTAACTAAACAAACCTATTATGTCATTAGCTAATATAATGACTTAAATCTCTTTTGAATTTATAGCGTGTATTTCAAATACACAAAAAAATTTGCTATATTTTATATAGTTGCTCAAAAGTTATCGAAAGCGGGTGGAATCAGTCCGAACGATACTATAGGAGTAAGTGGGTCTTGAAATCTCCATATACGCAATATAAGGATGTCGGTCCATCTGGTTGACTGAAAAAATAAAGTGTTAAATTAACCGTCCGCCTGTGACAACTGAGCTTTCTTGATGAAACTTTGTAAACGTATTCGTTAAAGATAGTGATGTAGCATATGACCGGAATTGGATTTTTTCCGAGCCTAATAAATGTCGCTATTCTAAAAAATGATTATGAAGGAACACAACTACGTGTTTCAACTACGTAGTGAACAACGTCATAGTATTGGGTTGTTCGGAAAGTCATTTTGTTTTTTTGGGGAACATGAAAGACAGTTTTCGTATAATGAATAAATATTTTATTAAATTATATATTGGCCATTCTGGTCCAACACCTTTTGCCATCTTTCTGGCAGTAACATAATTCCCCTCTCATAAAAGTTTTGGTCCTTGCTGGCAAAAAACTCGTCCAGGTGGTTTTTGACATCTTCATTTGAGGTAAAGGTTTTGCCATCCAAAAAATTTTGCAGGGACCGGAACAAATAGTAGTCGGAAGGCGCCAGATCTGGAGAATATGGTGGATGTTGCAGTACGTCCCATTCAAGCTGTAAAAGTTTTTGGCGAGTGACCAAACTTGTGTGAGATCTCGCATTATCCTGGTGGAACACTACACCCTTCCTGTTGATTAATTCGGGCCTCTTCTCTTTAAGTGAATCATTCAATTTGTCCAGCTGATGACAATAGACTTCTGAATTAATCGTTGTATTGTCCGGCAAAAGCTCAAAAAAAACGATTCCTTTGACATCCCACCAAACGGAGAGCATCACCTTTTTTTTGGTGAATGTTGGCTTTTGACACGCTTTGAGCCGGTTCATCTTTTCTGCTCCATGACCTCTTGCGTTTAACATTGTTGTATACAACCCATTTTTCGTCCCCAGTAATAATCCGCTTCAAAAATGGATCATTTTCTAGACGTTTGAGGAGCGAATCACACGCGTCAACACGACGACACAAATTTCGCTCGGTAAGGACATGGGGCACCCACACATCGAGCTTCGAGGTTAAGTCCATGCCTTTCAAATGGCCATAAACAGTTGAATTCGACAAATTTAACCTCTCACCGATCTCTCGTGTGGTGATTCGCCGATTTGCATCAACTAATGCCTTTATCGCATCTTTGTCAGCTTCGACCGGCCTTCCAGACCGTGGTGCATCTTCGACATCAAAATTGCCGGATCGAAATTTTGCAAACCAGTTCTGGCACTGGCGTACTGTTAACACGCCTTCTCCATACACATCCGTCAATTTTTTTCTCGCTTGGACAGCATTTTTACCTTTTCTGAAGTTAAAAAGTAAAATATGACGAAAATGCTGCTTATTGCTCTCCATATTTAAAAAGGCACCAACCAAAAACTACTGGGTAGAATTAATAGAACTTTTTCACACATAAGCCTTGCAATATCAGCTCTCATGACATATAATGGTTATGGGGCTTAAGTGTGAAGTTAGTTTCGAAAAAACGTAATTAAGTCCTCTGGCGGGAAAAAACGAAATGACTTTCCGAACAACCCAATATATCTTCCACTCCAACTCAACATAGCCTGGATTTATACACCGAAACTTTTGTTGCTAATTATCTGGCAATTTTCTTTTGGTGTTCTCCACTGCATTCACACGGACGACTCGAGTTGTAGAGGAAATTGTCTACATACATACCCTTTCATATCACATTCTCATATTATTGTCCGCTTCATTTAAGCGGTATATATTTCATTAACTAATATTTACCCTTATTCGCCACTTTCTAGAATATTTCTATTATATAAAGTCCAGTAAAAAGAAATCCAATGTTTTTCCTCGGGTTACGTTATATGGCATTGGAAAGATAAGATTTCGTACTAAAAAAACTCCTTAAACAGTTTTGTGATTACGTGACAAAGTATTGTTTGAGCACTCGAAGCAAATCTTCAATCTAATGGAAAACTAATGGATTTATTTTTATCAAACCTTACATTATACATATTTGTATACATATTTGCATAGTACATACGAAACTGGATGATAAAATTCAAGTAAAAAATATTATAAGTAATCATTTGAAATCAAGCACAATAGCACATATGGAAATAATTTTAAATTGTTACGAACAAGAACTGACCAGTGACGAACGAGAATAAAAAGTGTGTTTCCCGAGCAAAGAGCAACTCGCTGCCGTTCGTCTTTTTTCGGCGCCCAATCGCCTACAAACTTCGAGTCTGGGACAACAAAAGTCTTCGTGTAAGAACGCGTTCATGGGAAAAAAGTTAGTGATAAGCAAACAACCTTAATGGCAGCGATTTAAAAAAGAAAGCCCAGAATTCAATTCGGTTTTAATACAAGTGTGAGCTGATAGAGGAGATTTTCTTGAGAAATAGTTGCACAACTGCGGGGACTCCAAATGCGCAGCGTGCAAACAGCGGATACTTGCTCTAGAATTCAGCCCTTCGAACTGAGAGCCCTCAATGAAAATAAAAAATCTTCCGTGTTCGGAAAACACCCCGAACTCCCGAGGTTACGAAAAGCACGAAAGGAGCCATAGCTTACCTCTTGCAAGGGACCGAGTGAACGGGACAGCAATGGACCATCAGTTTCAGGGACCGATAAGAGGAGAACCACTGATGTTGCGGACGGGAACAGGACGCCTTACGCAGAGGCGACTAGTCCTTTCAATTACTTCATCATAAGCGGTATGGAGTATGTTGACAGAGTAACGGAGCCTGTTTGGGGCGGCGTTCAGCTAAGGTTTAATAGACCTAATCCTGAAATCGTCCTCAATCAAGTCGGTTTTCAAGATTGACTTGGCTCCCTTCGAGAAGAGAGTCTTCCAGCAGCTATCAACTCCTTAAAAGACGTTACAGTCCTCGGCTCCATAGTGTAGAGTCTGCCGCCATTATGGTATAATTCCAAGTTGCGTCTTGTGCTTGTCGAGTGGAGCCCAGGACTCCTAAGAACCCACTTTTTTTATCAGGTGGAGGACGACCGTAATGTCCAGGGAGTCCATCTTACAGATGCTGGCCAAACAGAACTCAGTTCTCAGTTACATAAGAACGGAACTGCATGAAATATTCCATTTTGCCAGAATCCCGGAACGGGGGGTCATGGTGTTGAGTATTGCCTCAGACTAATAATTATTAACTAACTACTAATAATTATTCTTTGAGTCTTTAGGTAGTAGGGTTCACTTGCTGGTCTCCACTGCCCAATTCAGGGCTTGACTAGGTTTTAGAATAACATCCCACGAATTCGGGGTTAAAATGGGTATGGGCTGATAGGGGAGGTTCTCCAGATTAAGAATATGTATATATATATATAAGGTTATATGCTAACAAGTGATAAGTGCTACGATATTTACATATTTTGCAAATAAAGAAAAATAAATAAAAAAGGAAGGGGGATGTTTACATAGAATTTTCCCTAGTGTCTAAACCAAGGAACACTTCCACAGAAGAGTTGAGGAAAGCCACGGATTGTGCAGAAAAAACAGGCATATTTATAAATTGTTATTGGGATAGACGTCAATTCCCATCATACAGTATGGGCCAGTACAGACCGTAATGCTAGGGGAATGGCTCTATTCGGCTACATTAATAGAGATTAATTAAGATAGATTAGAGATAATAGATTAATTAATCGTTTTAAAAGCGATGAATATTGCGATAATTATAGTCTCCATTTTGTTAAAATAAGTAGAAATTCAGATTAGACAAACGTAGCTCATGGCGTATATTCTGCGATAACGTAAGTGGAACAGCAGAAACTAAAAGATTTTTGTCGAAAGTTCACATTTATGGCCGGCAGCCAAGGGTGCAGGGCCTTGAACGTAGAAGATTCAATAAAATTTTACGCATTTTCCGTGGTCTAAGGAGAGAAGTCCGGAACTTGCCAGAGTATTTAGTCAGGATGATGTTCTTCTGTTCACCCCATAAATAGTGAAAGAAATTTTCGAAATTTCAAACATTTCAAAGCAGCTGCTACTGACGGGATTCAGTGACTAGAGTCAAATTGACTGGTGAGCGGAAGGTCATGAATTAACCAGGTTCTCTGTTTCGATCAATAGGGCTCTGCATGATTTCTATCTGCTGTGATTTTTCCTTTAACATATACCACTACACCTTATTAACTTATTCTACCATATCCAAACTGTATTTGGTGGCTTGGTAAATATCCATTCTATATTGCAGCGAAGACATTCTTGCTGTAGGCTCTGTTCAAAGGGTAACTATTGCTTGCTCATTGGATGCGTCGATGAAATTTGTATCTCTATCACTTATAATTCGCACCGAAACGCCTCTTCGATTGACTGAATTATTCAAATAAAGTATAATTGCTTCAGTATAAAGAACTCTAAATATCTTCTCTATCTAAAATATCACTAAATATCATTAAAAATCTTCTAAATAAATAACCCTTTCAGTCAACCATGTAAATGTTGCCACCCATCGTTTTTACCGATGACCAAGGAGCCAGCAGACACTAAGGGATTAAGAATTATGTGGAGAAGATTGTGAGTAATCACTAATTAAAGTGAAATTACGTTGATTTTTTAGAAGTCTAGTAGAAACTTTTCCAAAAGAACATCTTTAAAGTTTATGAATGATTAATAAATAATTAAAAGTACTTGCCGGTACCGATTGTTATTGGTTCAAATAATTTAAAAAAATAATTTAAAATATTCACCAAGATTCTAAGTAGCATTTGATTCGATTAATTTTAATAAATAATTGAAAGTAATTACTGATATCCTCTTTGACTTATCCTTATCTTTGCTCTGGATTTTCAGTTCATGAGCGACAAAAAATTAGAAACCTCAGAAAGAATAGCTAAATTGCAAGTTAAAAATAAAATGGTTTCGAACCAAGTAACCGAAGTGATTCATGCAGCCATTCAGTCAAATCTCTTGGTTACACCGCACACTTTAATTCTATATATTCGTCTCACAGGACTATTGACATAAAAAGTCTGCTGTTGTTGTTCGCGATTTTGTTTTTATTGTAAAACCTCTGACTGATATTTTAAAAGGGGAAAACGGTAAAGTAAGTGCCGCCCAATCAAAAAATTAAAATTCAATTATGCTTTGAGGGCTTAGCGGTGTTAACACTCTCTTCAGATCGTACCAAACCATTCGATTTGACGACCGATATATCCTAACGAGGTATGGGCGCCGTATTTTCGAAAGAAAAACCCATTCACTATGATATCAAGGTCTCTTAGGGATAGAGAAGAACACTTGGCAACAAATGAAACGAAACTACCAGAAATTGCGTGAGCCCTTAACATTATGAGAAACTATTTATATGGCGTAAACCATTTGAACATTTACACGGAGTATTACTCCGTATTATTTTACGAAGTGAAAACTGAAAAGCAAAAATTTAACTTTGGAAAAACCTCATGGAGAGTTTTGACGCTAATATTTAATATAAACCAGGGAATGAGAAATATGTCTCTGATGCGTTTTCTAGACAGTGTTGCTTTAGAAATCAAATCTTACTGCATGAAAGCAAAAAAATTATACCAAGCATATCATTCAACCATTTAAAATCGCTTTTAAAAACGCTACAAGAGATCATTAATAACAAATTAGTTATTACAAAATATTGTACTCTACCGGTTTTGGCAATAATCCAACACCAGAGAGTACAGTTTCGTAAGAGAGAGAACGTAAAAGTACGAAAACGACCAGCACGAAATTATAGTTGCCGATCATAATCGTACTCGTAGGGGGGCGCAGGAATATGTTAAACAGAACTTTGTCACTTATATTTTCCTAAGAGATATAAAAAATGAGGAAGGTTTCAGCAAATTTGTGAACTTGGTCAAAAGCAAAGTACGATCGACATCCAAAAAAGCATGTAATACCACTAACCTTGGTACCATCTTATACGGGAGAGTTATTACATGTGAGATGAACAAAAGTACTTCTTAACCTGCTTCGACAAATTCTCGAAGTTTAGGGTAGAGTATAAACTTGCTTCTAGAACTATATTGGATGTGAAATCTCCAATTCGACAACTTCTGAATACTTTCCTAAATCACAAAAGCATGTATTACGATAATGAAAAGTCAATAAATTCCCACATCATATAACCATTACTTTAGATTTCAATAATGTAGAAATAGCAAATTCCGCATCGTTTCATAGTACCTTGAATGGGCAAGTAGAATGTTTCCACAGCACCCTCAATGAAACGGTTGATTTCATCCTGTTTGCGACTATAGAGTATAAAAGATCTATACACTCAGTAACGATCAAAAAGCTGGATAAGGTGAAATTGGGAGGCCAATCCACAATCGCGTAGAAAAAGCTCTCAGCATAATACTATTAAAAAGAAATAGGTGAAAAGCACCTGGGCACCACTGTTCCTATGGAGGGGAGTTGGGTCCACAAGGACAATCCTCGTCCACCTTAATTAACCCTTTTAATTCAACTGTGTGTTGCAGGATGATATTTCTTTTGAAGACCACAGTAAAGCAAAAACTATCGGGCTACACCAAGTCCAACTACTTCCCTACTACACCTGGACGAGAACGTGGTAATATGGGAACATTACGGCTATTTGACGCACTTTACCAATTTTACGTTACACTGAACAATGAACGACGAGACGAAAGAATTTATAGTCCTTTTTCCTCAGTCACACATGAAGAATATGTTATGAGCAGATAGAAAACGAATTGAGAAGTCTCAAGGTTACTTCCTCGCTCTGAACAGTAGATATTCTTCACGAAGTTTACATTTTTTAAGTACCAGGTATTTTGATCAACAGTTTTTCAAGTTTCTTTAGGCCAAGTTAAAAAACTACCCAAAACTCTAGTGTAGGTGTGAATATTCATTAATTTCTTGCTCATTGTCTTTACCCTTTTAGGAATGTATACAAAATAACTTTTATATCGCCTGGAGAGCGTTTTGTAAAAGTACAACTTTATCTCCTGAACTGGAACTGAAAAAGAAGTGACTTTATTTTCCAATTCATTCCATCTATAATTTAAAATTTTAGATAAAAAAATTAAAACTTATCTTAATTCTAATTTACAACAAATATTTCGTTAATTTGATAATTCCCCCAATAATAAATGCCCCCTTTATTAAGAGATCCTACAATTTTGTTTGTCAAGTTATTAATTTCTTATTATTTAAAAATCTGCCAGTTTACTACGGTAATGCCAGAAGAGCCGGGAAGGAAACGTCCAGCCTCCTTAAAGAGAAGCTAAGAGAAGTGCATGATCCTTTGAGACAAGCTATTTGTGATTTAAGAGGCACAAATGAATAACCTATTGATGCCATGTATGGATAAAAAACAATCTGATCCAGAAGGGAGCCTTCATTAAATAGCTGGTTAAATGCCAGAAAAATCCGGATTCAGTGAGGTTTCATTTATTACACATAAGTATATAAATATTCAGATCGTAGAATAACTTTGACATCATCTTTGTGTAAGTGATGTTGAAAATAGATATTAATTTGCTTGAAATTGTTAACACTGCGGCTATTCGTAGTTATTGCATTATTCTTGCTGGTGTTCATTTCTGGAGGAAACATTTTTTTGTTTAAGGTTGGCTAGTGAAATATTATAATTTATCAGCCATCGTACCCCGCTGGATATCAAAAATTTCTATTAAAATTTTTTTATCTTCATGTAATGCATTATATTTTTTAGAACCAAAGTTTGATAAAAATTGATGATTAAAATTTGATGGTTGTAATTTTTTTCAACTGAAGAAGTAATTTTTTTCTATTGAAAAAATACTTTTTTTTAGACTTTTTTCAGTCGTAAATCTGAATGAAAGGGACGAACGAATTGAGTTAACTAAACAAACCTATTATGTCATTAGCTAATATAATGACTTAAATCTCTTTTGAATTTATAGCGTGTATTTCAAATACACAAAAAAATTTGCTATATTTTATATAGTTGCTCAAAAGTTATCGAAAGCGGGTGGAATCAGTCCGAACGATACTATAGGAGTAAGTGGGTCTTGAAATCTCCATATACGCAATATAAGGATGTCGGTCCATCTGGTTGACTGAAAAAATAAAGTGTTAAATTAACCGTCCGCCTGTGACAACTGAGCTTTCTTGATGAAACTTTGTAAACGTATTCGTTAAAGATAGTGATGTAGCATATGACCGGAATTGTATTTTTTCCGAGCCTAATAAATGTCGCTATTCTAAAAAATGATTATGAAGAAACACAACTACGTGTTTCAACTACGTAGTGAACAACGTCATAGTATTGGGTTGTTCGGAAAGTCATTTCGTTTTTTTTGGGGAACATGAAAGACAGTTTTCGTATAATGAATAAATATTTTATTAAATTATATATTGGCCATTCTGGTCCAACACCTTTTGCCATCTTTCTGGCAGTAACATAATTCCCCTCTCATAAAAGTTTTGGTCCTTGCTGGCAAAAAACTCGTCCAGGTGGTTTTTGACATCTTCATTTGAGGTAAAGGTTTTGCCATCCAAAAAATTTTGCAGGGACCGGAACAAATAGTAGTCGGAAGGCGCCAGATCTGGAGAATATGGTGGATGTTGCAGTACGTCCCATTCAAGCTGTAAAAGTTTTTGGCGAGTGACCAAACTTGTGTGAGGTTTCGCATTATCCTGGTGGAACACTACACCCTTCCTGTTGATTAATTCGGGCCTCTTCTCTTTAAGTGAATCATTCAATTTGTCCAGCTGATGACAATAGACTTCTGAATTAATCGTTGTATTGTCCGGCAAAAGCTCAAAAAAAACGATTCCTTTGACATCCCACCAAACGGAGAGCATCACCTTTTTTTGGTGAATGTTGGCTTTTGACACGCTTTGAGCCGGTTCATCTTTTCTGCTCCATGACCTCTTGTGTTTAACATTGTTGTATACAACCCATTTTTCGTCCCCAGTAATAATCCGCTTCAAAAATGGATCATTTTCTAGACGTTTGAGGAGCGAATCACACGCGTCAACACGACGACACAAATTTCGCTCGGTAAGGACATGGGGCACCCACACATCGAGCTTCGAGGTTAAGTCCATGCCTTTCAAATGGCCATAAACAGTTGAATTCGACAAATTTAGCCTCTCACCGATCTCTCGTGTGGTGATTCGCCGATTTGCATCAACTAATGCCTTTATCGCATCTTTGTCAGCTTCGACCGGCCTTCCAGACCGTGGTGCATCTTCGACATCAAAATTGCCGGATCGAAATTTTGCAAACCAGTTCTGGCACTGGCGTACTGTTAACACGCCTTCTCCATACACATCCGTCAATTTTTTTCTCGCTTGGACAGCATTTTTACCTTTTCTGAAGTTAAAAAGTAAAATATGACGAAAATGCTGCTTATTGCTCTCCATATTTAAAAAGGCACCAACCAAAAACTACTGGGTAGAATTAATAGAACTTTTTCACACACAAGCCTTGCAATATCAGCTCTCATGACATATAATGGTTATGGGGCTTAAGTGTGAAGTTAGTTTCGAAAAAACGTAATTAAGTCCTCTGGCGGGAAAAAACGAAATGACTTTCCGAACAACCCAATATAATGGCTACTATATTAAATGTCAACATCAGCTGTAATCCAAGAGGCACTTATACCAAGTTTTAGCAAGGTGTCTCAATATGTACTCAGTTTATTGGTAATGCTGGTAAGGCTTGAAGAGAAAAATGCCATCCTATTTATCTGACAATTAAGGGCACAACACATTTCACAGTAAAGTAAAGAACAAGCTGTAGTGAGTATCAGCTTAATTAATGCAGTCACAAAAATAATATTCAAATATAAATAATAATAAAAAAATATTTTTATCAAAAATTTTTCAAATAATCTCACCCTCAGCAAATATCTCTCACATCATTTAATCTAACCTATGGCTGTTGTAAAATTCTTTGCTGCCCATGCCTTGTTTTTTTATTAAGAACTGGTCTAAATAAGGCTGGAATTTTATAAATAAAATTTTTTGATTCCTCAATTACTCATCAAATATATATAGATTAAGGAGTATTAACACCAATTTATTTCCAATATCCTTATACACGTTGCTGTATTGATTTTGAATCCAGGAGTTTTCAAACAGATGTGTTTAAGCCTGATACGTCGTTAGCGAGACAGGCTTTAATTTCAATTGTATATAGTGAATCCCAGCTTTGTAGTCACAAAAATAATCCTTATAAACGTATAAAATTTTAAATAAATAAGATATTCAAAAAAAATCAGAAATCAGAATAAAGTTGATTATTATATTTCAACAACAAATATTTTATTTGCTTAAAATTTATACACACGTGTACTCTTTGCAGGCTTAGAAATTATAGCAAAACTTAAAATGAGCAGATTTTTTGATGCAGCTTTAAAAAATATGAAAACAAAACGATTTCTTAAATTTTTTTTAGAGTTTAGTTAGTTGTTAGGAACTTTTTTTGTAAATTAACTGCTTTTGGATGATTTTTCATTGAATTTACTAGTTTTTTGTTTAACTCTGTTGAAAATTTATACCATTCTTCGAAAAGTGCTGCTTTTATGAATCTTTCCCCAAGGAAGTTATTTACTTAAATTTTTGTGCCGACAAATTGGGGTTTCTTTACTTTTTCGAACGATCCATGTCACTTTATTTAAATATTTATTGGGCGCGTTTCCATCCTTTTATATACCAGATTTTCTTCCAAAAGCGATCTTCCACGCTTAAAGTGATTAGTCACTAGTTTTCTTTTCTCCAAGCTGATGTATCGGCCCATGATTAAAAATAAATTTGTCCTCAGGTCGCACATACCCTTTCACATCAAAAACTGTAGCAATTCAACATATCTGACTAGAGTAATGTACATGCTGCTGTTCTAAAATATTCAAATATTTTAAATTTTTTAATCTGTAAATACTACAATAATTAAACCGCTCTTAAATAGATTTGTATAAAAAATTTTCTTATTGGTTTTAAGTTTAGATAAGAACAACTTCAATAAAAAGAATAAATAATTGAATAAAATAATATCGTTGCTTTTAATTTTACACATTAGTTAAAGAAACTAAATAACAGCAATTGTACTTATATGAGCGGTGGCCATATCAGTCTGAAATTAATTCCAATGTGCATCGATACAGTCAGTTGAGCCCAATTTCAAGTATCTGTTTTATTATTTTGTTTTTGGTTCCTCAAAAAAATCACTTTAAAATAGTAGTGTTGCATATAATTTTATTCGACTCCAGTGACTCAAAGTTAAAGACCTGAAAAATAAGCTAAGATGCCAAACTTCAACACAATCTTACAAATAAAGTAAGCTAAACAAGATAAAACTAAACAGCTCATAATAAATTCTATCGAAATTGTTCATATAATCATTTAAATTTTTGCCACCATGTGGCAACAGAAACAGAAATGCTGGTATAAGTAATTTCCCACATAATCTTTTCAAATATATACATATATATGTATTATACAGAGTGGTGCACTGGGGGTGGCAAGACCATAGGGTATTATTAACAGACGCTCGGATGAACAGCCCATTTTTTTGTTTGACTACTCTGTAGCATGAACGATTACACACTGAGCATCGGAATTTCTAAATTGAATTTTTATATAGCGTAAAAATATGAAAAAAATATATAGTAGCTGTAAATCTAACATAGGGAAGAAGCTAAATAAATTATTCTCTCTGAAGATGACGAAGAAGTCGATTCCTCAATAAGTGATGAATTTATTACTATGAATGAAGCTATAAAAATTGTTGATAAATGCATTAATGAGCTTAAAAAAACGTTAACGGCTATTCTAATATTCTTGTTATGCAAAGACGTCATGAGATGGCAGTACGAAAAATCGGTACAACAACGAAAAAAACTATATTGTATTAAATGCTTTTTTACTTTGTATGATTGCAATAAGTGAAATATATAAAAAAATGTTATAAAAAGCAACTTACCTAGGTAAAATAATATGATCTTGATAATATGAATAACTTGGATATTGTGAACAGCCTGCGTAAAAATTAAGAAATGTTGTTTTCGTATTTTTGAAAATTCCTCGTGGCACTAACTAACTAACGTGCCGCTAACTGTAACAATTGATTGAAACGTTCGACGTTTCCACCTAAGGCCGCGTTGCGAAAAAATTATATATCGCATGGAATATTGAAATGCAAAGTAAGCTGAACTGACATAGGCCTGAGTTTGTGAAAGATGTACATTATGTATATATGTACAATAATTCAAACCACCGTCATATATATAAAACGACTTAATTCGACGAAGCATATTGTATTATAAGTCAGTAAGCCATTAAGTAAGCCTGGTATGCTCTTAACAGAAAAAAGAAAAGCATGTTTGTTTAAATTGTATTTTTGCGGGTATTAGGGGTATCATCGTAAAATTTCTACTTTAACGATAGGATCCACAATTTTTAATGCCTCTTGGTATAATTAGAAGTGTGAAAATGGGCGGTAATCACCCATTTAACACCATTTTGAATCGCATAAAATTATATAAATTTACATTAGATGAGGATAAAGATACTGAAACCGGACTTAGTTCAAATGGTACTTCCTAGGTACATGCTTAGCTTAATTTTCTGAGTACAAAAACGCTCGTCTTCCCAATTGACTTTATGCGGCATCTATGTCAGTATACTTAATACAATACTAGGTGTTGGCAAAGCTTTATATTAAAAAATTTCCCTTAAGAATTCAACATTCGTTATTCGAAGAAATCGTAAATGGATTACAATTATGTTTCTTATCATAATATATTAACTTATACTATAGGTCATATACCCATACCTAATACAAATCATTATATTCATCATAGTAGTGCTGATGGAAGGAACAATAGCCACAGTTTTTTACTACCGAATGACATAATACTAATCGAAATATTCTCGCTAAATTTCATTGGGGCATCTTCTTTTGGGATATATGCGTTATAAACTCAACTGACGGGACGAAATTTAATACATGAAGAAAAGTCAACCAGAGGGGCATAAATCAATTAAATTACGGTTATGGGATTCGACCAATGTTTAGACGGTTTTTATTCATATTCACAATCACATTTTGGTTAAGGAAACTTGTAATTTCATTAAAATATCATGTATATATATTGACCTATATAAACGGTATAAAATCAGCTGGAACATCAAAAATCACTATATTGTGATTAGAGGAAGGTCCGAGTTGATTACATATACTTTTGGCGCTAAGTATATGCTTGAGAACATTTTTTACGCAATTTAAGATAACTCAAAATTTGAATGATATATTCTGCATAGAATCCATTAGAATAAGGAAAATTATTACATATTGTTTATGGATTTCATCCATTTTCGCCACCACACTATAGCATATGCGAGGTTACATGTTAGATTCATTTTGCTAAGATATCTTATATTTATTCGATATATACGATACGATACGATATACGATATAAAGCCAACCGAAAGTTTGAAAATCCTTATTTTATATATTATAAAATCCTTATTTTATTTATTAGCCAGGAGATGTGTTGACCCAATTTTATAAATTTTTTGCTGCGAAGAAACTCTATAATCAGGAAAAGATTCGGTCCTAATTTCATTAAGATGTTTTATGTGTAGACAGATATTTTCAGTAAAAAGGCAACTATAGGTACTGAGGTTCTCATATTCGGTATGGTGGTACTTTTCAAGACCACATGAAAAGTTTTCCGATTTCGACCATTTGTTGATGAGAAGTGACATGCCATTAAGATACGATTGTGGATATTCTTATTCCAATATTTTAGGGTATAATAAGAGGGCTGGAAATAATATAATAGGCATATAAGGATTAGACAATATTCTGGATCGACTTCATTCGTCTTAGATGCTAAGTGTCATTGTGGTCAAGAAAATGTCTGCTCAGTTTCATTAAAATATCATACGTATTGACAGCCACATACACCATATATGTATGAAATCAATCGGAAGGTCCAAGGCCAAGGTCAACCAAGATGCCCTTTACAACTTTGATCACCCGCAAGTTTTTCAGCATAATTTGTGGCTTAGTTATAACATCTGAAATATTAACTTTCTCAAAGTCCGAAAGAATAAATATAGTTTCATCAAAATATCCCAATTTTTACTCAAGTTATAGTTACCACGAATAGATGGAATTATCACAACATACAGATAGACTGAGAAATAGTAAATACATATATAAATATGAAGATGCATAACTAATTTTTTAATGGAAATTTTTAATTATACGAAAGTGTTAGAGCTATTGAGGTGCTTGGAGTTTTAGGAGCTGAAGAAAATTTGTGAACGAAATGGACCCTATAACGACTAGAAGAATGGTGGAGAATGGAAGAAAGAACAACTGAGGAAAACTCAGCAGGATGTCTGAGGCTTGGAACCATAGTACATAATCTGGAAATAAAGAAACTTTTATCTAAAGAGCAAATAACTGAAGAGAACCGAAAGGCTTACTAGTCGCGATGGAACAGTTTGAAGCAAATATCGCAATTGAAAGCAAGGATGGTCATTGGTCTCAATTTATTATTATAAATCGAAGGAACCAAATTTCAAGCGTTCTCAAATATATTAAAAACGGCCATTGTAGAAAAGACTTTTTGAAGACGCTAGAGAGAATCTGTTGGGTTGGCTGTCAATAATTAGTAGGAGATTGGATTAGTGAATGAGCGAATTGCATAGCAGCTGAAATTTATAAGTCATGTTCAAATGAGACAATATAACTCTATTGCACCATTCGAATGAATTTTCAAGGTCAACTTCTTTGCACAAACTGGGAAAAAAACATAATTTTGTGGTCATGGATAATTTAACAAATGGCCTAAGCCATACCCTATTCCAAATCAGGAAGCTAAAACTGTAGTATAGGTATTCTCCTGAATCAGTGGAACTCCAAGGATGTACCAGATACTGTGAACATGTGAAGAAGCTTGTGGAATAGTGTCAGAAAAATTAATGTTTAATAATTAAATTTGCCAACAGATAGAGTTCCAAGTGTTTCTAATTTTATTTGACTTTTATTTGAACGTTATGCGTGACACCAGAACAGCGAAGAGGACTGTAGAAACATGTCCTCCGATATCTGCAGCAATTTTTATGAATTTACTGTGCCGTAGCTTTAAATATAATAACAAATAGAAATGAATGATCAAAGGGAGTCAAGTAAATACGCAAACTTAGATAAACAGTATTGCCAGAGCACATTTAATATAATTAGAGAATAAACTTTAACTATCTGTCCGGTCGGATCTGTTGACTCGAAGTCCTCCTTCTCCAACAGCAAACATAATTTCTGGACAGACTGGTTCTTGTAACATCTAACGGTTCATAACGTAACATGGAGAATCAATCCACTTGCCCCGGGATATACTGTCATGACTCGACCCAGGCATCAATAAGTAGGAGGCATGTTCTCTTTTTTGACTGAAACGATATCTTTTACCCTTATATTATATTTTAACTGTCTGCCTGGGTAAGGAAGTGATTTGCTGCTTCAGTACCTCCTCTCTATGATACCGCTATACTATTTCGTTATGGACGAATCTCTTGATAGCTTGTCTGATATTCAGAATCCAGTACTGTTAAAAACCTCCTTTACCTCCTTTGTTAAAAAAGACTAAGATAGCCGGCTCATCTTTGCTGAGAGGAAAACTGCTATTGGCCGAATTTGGTTTTTTAGGGCCATGCCATCGAAATGAGTGCACTAATAGCTCTGCTATTGTGATGCTTCTACTGGCACAATCTAAATTGCGAACTCTGCGAACCCGATTTGATGTGATTGGTTTCAGTGTTGTTGGATCCTCTCATAACCAACACAATACGATCACAGAGCCCTACCGCCGATAGTAGGGAACCTCAATTAATCATAGTTGTGGTTCACAGCGACATAATCAGTGTCGCGGAGAAGTGCTGTAGAAAGTTCCAGGAACGGTAAGGTAGCTGCTTCGAGTGGTGCCACTTTGATGAGTGGTGTGCATCGTTTGCGCAGGAAGTCTTTACGTAGATAACTGCTACAGAGGTGGTTAGCTAGCAACACCATGATGGGATGTTTGAACGCATGCTGTCATTCCCATCTACATTTCGATTCGGACTCTATTGAGCTCTGGAAGCTTTGATCGTTACTTCAGTCATTTGCGACAATGATCGCTAGGTAATGGTGAGTCCCAAGATAGACTCGCAGACCACAGCCGCTGTATGAATATTTTCTCAGTTACGACTGCAGGCGATAACAATCCACTACGATCCAAGGTCTATGACACCGAATCACGAAGGATTCGGCGCTTCGCTGGAATATCCCCAGAATGACTTAGTCTGACACGAAAGAATAATTAATCTGTTAATGCGTCAATATTAAGCCTAAAACGAAAGTCGCCCCCAAAATGGAAAATATATCTGGAAAGAGATGGTTAATTAGATAAACCTGACTATCGTTCGAGTTTCATTTTCTTAGCATAAACTGCAGATAAAATGATCCAAAGTTTTTGCTAGTTCCACTGCATCACAACTTGTTAAGATATCGGAAATATAATTTAGTAGCAAAGCACCAGCCAGAGCCGCTGATTGTTGTTTGGAACCACAGCAGAGTTGTCATAAGCACATTGCTGCAGTGTGCGCACTGCATTTTAAGATCTGCAAGACGTGAAATATGTGACGGTCTTCAAGTTGTACACACGGATATTCATCGTCTTGAACAATTTCTCTATGTCCACAGTTATCGCCTCTCGATAGCGTAAAATCTAACGACTGGATCAGTAACCTTGTCTCTAGTCCATGAAATTGCTGTGCTGCAAGAGCGTAAAAGGCTTCCATTTCTGTTGATTTTCACTATTTAATAATGTGGTGAGTGTGAACCATTCTTCTCTTGATTCTCTTGAAGAAAGGGACACTGTTGCTAACCCAAACACCATACATATAAAGTGGCTGCTCTGGGGAAAGATTCGACCAGACTGTCACCGATGATTTCATCTTCTATGATTTGCCTCAACACGTTCGCTCTTATATGAACGTTTATACTTGCCAGCTCTTATATGATCGTTTGCCAGAGTTAGATATTAAAAAAACGTCATTGGTTCATGCCAATCTTCACTGCTGGAATATGAAAAATAATAGGAAAGAACACCAGAGCATCAATTCGCATTTCAAAATTAGTTGTCGTAGATCGTAAGTAAGTGTAGATCAAAGTGAACGTAACGCTGCATTGATGGCAAACCCTACACCTTCTATCACAACATCACATTTTAGGCTACATATACAGCTGCACATAATTTGCTAGACGATCCGTCATAAACGGAACCTGCGACCCAGGATCACACAGGACACGGCCAATCGCTCCACCGATGTATCCAGAACGGCATATGCATGCGCTGTTACTAAAGTTATTGGCTTTGTATTCGCAGCGAAGGACCTGCTGCTAGTCGCACCATTGAAGTTGCCGGCACCTCAACAAATACCTTATTATATACGACAGGCGTAGTTGTAGATGCAAGCGTTAATATGTTGGTGTTTTTGTCTCGGCATAAATTTGTGTTGTGCTCGCGCGTAACAACGAATATACAGTTGTAACACAATTTTCTCTTACTTAGAAGATATTTTAGATTTATTTACTCTTTTTATTGTTTGTAATCATTATTAAGAAATCTATATTAAGAGCCATGTCCACAATAGTTAAAACCTTCTCTACCGTTTACCAAAGCGTATCATGTGGACATGTCCCTGCGGGCGCGAGCCTTAAAATTTGACCATTGCGGTTCTCAACGGATCGTTCAAAATGTGAATCAAGCGATTTGAGTACTTGTTGAAGGCGAAACACATCCCGACTTTCAATGACATCTTCCAAGACACTTAAATATATTCGATTTATTGCTTTCATTAAAGAAGGCCTGTTGAGTTCCGATATGAAACCCACTGAACCACTGTAACAAAGTAAATTTAAATATTTGTCATCTCTGGACAATTTATAATTAAATTTACCAGTGGATAGATAGAGTACGAAATGTTTCTAAGTTTATTTGGTTTTTGATCTCTCACTATCAACACTTCAAAAAATACTTTTGTGGTATACCCAAGACCTGAGGTTTTCCTTTAGCGTCCTTCGCTTCAAGCAACCCTTAAATAAGCTAAACGGGCTAGGGCAGCTTAAGGGAACTGCATTCCCGGTTGCCTCACAGCAGGCCACCACGTTAGCCTTTTTATTTCAGTCCATACCTTTATGACTGATTAGTCAGATGATGGGTACCGAGTTTGTCACTAAAAGTATGCTTATTGCCTCTTTGCTTAACCTTACGCAGTGAGACTCTATGTCGGTGCTGCTAATAACCTTCATTGAAAAACCATTGCTTGAAACCAGAACGTAGAAGAGGATCATACAAATATGTCCTCCGACATTAATAGTAGTTTATAGGAATTTAAAGTTCCGTAACTTGAAATATGAATAAAAAAGATAATAAAAACAGAAATGAATGGTAAAACATAGACTAACAAACACGAAAACTTTGAAAAACAGTATTGTCAAATTATAATTAAAATAATTAGAGAATAAATGATGTCAGCAGAGAAGCTAATTCTGTTAGCAAACGATACTTGAGGGCTTACAAGGAGGAGATTTGGTGTTGCCGTAAATGTCGCAACAGAGGACTGGTTTGTACCCGACACAGAAGTGCAGTTGGATGTTTTGCTGTATCGAATTCAGAAATCACATGAATATGGTACACTTGAGAGAGACTTGAGGTGATTGAAACAAAATTCGGGACTTTCACACTTAGGTGAAGGGCGATAGGGTGGAAATGCCAAATATTAATGTCGGACAAAAGAAAGACATCGATATACTACCATGGTCTTTAGCATGTAATAAAATTATTCGTTATCGCGAACCTCTCGATAAGAACTTTATAAGAGATGTGAATCAAGAAACCGGGTGTAAAAGGGTGAAGTTATAGACAGCCCCATGTTCAGCTGACTACAACTGTTGAGTACAATGGAAGCGACACGTGAAAATACGTAAATTACTTTAGGCATAAGTGATGGTGTGAAAAGTAAATGTTAACTGCTAAAGTGTTATAACTGTTATTTCCAAAGCTGATAATGCAATTTTTACCATGTCTTAAATGGCAAATTATTGTCAGAAACGAAAGTACCAACTTTTTTTTAATTAAAAACAAAAATTGGTTGAAAAACTGGTATAGTTGTCCGATTCGCTACCTTCTAACGTTTGGCGAACCGATGACAGCTAATGTGGACATGGTCATAAGATACTAGATATTTTGTTATACATATTCGATTTCCATATTCTACAATATTGAACATATTCAAAACTAATTTATTATTTTATGTTCTCAATGAATTCCTAAAAACAATGCTCTTTGGTAGTTTAAAAAAATGCTCCTGAACTCTGTTCAACCTCCGGTCACATTCACATACTCATTCGGTATCCGGGGCCTTGAAAAGTTGGGGTCCGACAATTTTTAGATGAGGGTAAAGTTACACACCAAATTTTGTGGAAATTTGTTGAGCAGTTGCTGAGATATGAGATTTTTATCTATAAGTGGGTGGCCGTAGAATCTTCGGTATAAAATTTTATGCTTCTAACCTACTTCTTTAGCGAGTTAGCGCACTTTTAGTGGTTTTCAACAAAAAAATTGTATGTGCAGTGGGCGAGTTTTTATCAGTCGATCTCACTACTTTTCACACTGTATCAAGAAGTGCTAAACAGAAATTTCCGCACTTAGTTCAGTTGATATGGCTTCAATAGTTTATGAGACATGTACTCAAATCCTCAGAGTGTAATCAGAATGCCAATGAACGCTTGTTCCAAGTTTCATCAAATTATCTAAATTGTTACTCAAGTTTTCGCTTGAAGGGGGACGGACAGACGACCGAACAGACATCGCAAAATTCAACTCGTCGCTTTAGCATGATCAATTTAATGTATAACTTTTTTTTATCTATCTCACTTAGTTTTAGGTGTCACAAATAACCGTTAGGTGAAAAAAGCTTTTATACCCTGTGCAACATGCTGCGACCGTATATTAACAGGGTCACTGTTTATTTAGTGGAATTCTATTGCTAAATTAATGAATTTATTAAAAGAGTAAATTTTTTAAATAAAACAAAATTACTTTGTACACTAAATTCACTGAGAGGAGAAAACGGAAAACTAAACCTGAATTGGGGTAAAAATACTATGTGTACGTCATTTAGTACAATAAGGTTAATTGTAAGAACTATATCTTTGATTATTTCGCCTCTTTTATGTACGCTCGAGTATTACTATAGTGGCTCTCTACATTTAAATCTCCTTAAAAATGGTGATTTAAATTAAAATTTAATTTCAATTACTAAACAAGTGGTATTGCTGTTGACAGCAATTTGCTTATTATTCCCAGATTTCATAATAAAAACTGCAAATCCTTGTTTGGCGTATATGTTTTGTGTACTCTTGTGGAAATAACTATTTTATATATTAGGGAGGTAAACTATTTTATTATAAAAAGGATATGAGTTCTTAAGTAACATAATTTCTAAACAAAATTCATTAATAAGGATATTTAAATCAGGGTAATTATTAAGATTTATATTCCGTTACAAAATTCGGATCATTTGCTCTGACATTACGTTATCTGTTGGTGGAAAGGAGAATTCTGTAGGTGGAGGTGGTTAAATCGTTGATGTTGTTAGTAAAGGAGATGTAAGGCGGAAGAGCAATGAAGAGATCATTGCGTGGATATCAACTGATAGATCACCAACTGATACAACCACTATTGTATTTGTCGTATTTGCAGTGGTGTAATTGTTTCCCCTTGTTTCTTTTGCCTGTGCTTAATTATTTTTAACCTCTCGCAACATGTTGCTACAGAGCACATTCGTTATGTTCACCTAACGGTTGTTTGTAACCCCTAAAACTAATCGAGTTAGATATCTACATAAACATATATAAATGATCAGGATGAAGGTGATAAGGATGAGGTCTGTGCGTCCGTCCATCCGTCCGCCCGTCCGCCCGTGGAAGCGATAACTTAAGTAAAAAATAAGATATTTTGATGAAATTTGGTACACGTCTTCTTTGTAACCGTAAGATAGTTTGTATTGCAGATGGGCGTAATTGGATATCTGCCACGCCCACGAAATGCCAATAATCGAAAACCGATAATGTGCTACACCTAAGTAGCAATTTAAGACGTAAACGTGTTATTTAGTATAGAGGATCCTAGTAGGGTGGGGCATATGTGGGAAAAATTTTTTATAAAACCGGGTATGGTCTCGCCCCAAATAAGTTTATTATATATACCTCAGAAACCGTTAAAGGTATATCAATAAAACTTGGTCCGAGTAAGTTGTTTTAGCATCTTTTAACAAAATTTGGTATGTGACATTACATTTGAATTCTTATATCACATTGTGAATGGGCGAAATCGTATAAACCACGCCGACTTCTCATATAACACAATTTTAAGTTTCATCTGATCCTTTCATTTTAAATTACCTAAATCTAGCGTCATTTAAGATATTAGAATAAAAATTTTCTCGAATAGTAGGTTCAAGATGTGCCCTCACATGCGTAAAAATCGTAAGTCAAAATCGGATTATAACTTTTCAAGCCACCAGATAGCCAATATATAGACCACAGTCCCTTTATCTAACTTTTTATCAAAAAAATCGGTAAATCTGTAAGAAATTGTAATGAAATTGGAAGCTTATCTTTCTATGATAATAGTGTCATATGGTGTCAAAAATGGCAAAAATCCTTAAAGTAAAAACCTCCCCTAGCCTCCACATACTTAATATATCGATTTCCAACCTTCTTGTAGACTTCATACCATATATAACGGTCACTATATGAGTTATCTGTTTGAAATTCAGAGAGAGCCTCTTTCTGATTACAGAGTGTCCATATGCTTGAAATGAATAAAATGGGATAGACACTTCCCCTAGTCCCCATGTACCTAACGTAAGAATTTTCAACCTCCCGTTAGACTTTATAACATATACTTCGGTCAATTATTAATTTGCAAAATTAGGTGAACGTGTAATATTGGATATACCATAGTTTAATGCCGAAAATGTGTGAAATCGGTCAACGAATTATCCCAGCTCTCATATACTACATCTAACGATTTTCTTTACTCTAGCAGACTTTATGCAAAATATTATATTTTATACAAAATTTTGTGGAAACATGTTCGCTCGCTAAAAATGGATAAACTCGGTTCAGTACTACCGTAGCTCTAATAAAAATTTCCGGTTGGCTTTATACCACATGTATCAGTCAATAAGTAAGATAGGTGAACGAATAATCTTGGATATACTCTGCTTTGGTGTCCCCCGGCCCCATATACTAAATACAGTCGTTAGTCCAGTGGATTTTATGCCAAATAAATCGGTTGATGTTTGAGTTATGTTAATAAAAATTAACCATATTTTACTTTACCGCCGAAATGATATGAAATCAGTCCAGACCTAACCTCACATCTGAAAATATTTCCCACCTCAAATGATCAGCTCACCACCTCATGATCGCCTCAAATTGGGAGAGTATAAATATTCGGTTCCACCCGAACTTAGGTCGTTCTTATTTGTTTATAAATGGTTATTAGAACTTAGTTCTAAAGTAAAAATTATATATCGATACACAATTTTCTTTAGAATTTTCTTCTCTTTAAGAGCTTGAGTAAAAAGATTTAATGAAACTAAAAATAATCACAATAATAGAACAAAAGTGAATGCGTATGTATGTATAAGCATGACCGAAAGTTGCCTTATATAAAAATTTTATTCCAAATAAAAACAAAATTATATTCTTTGCATTCAATTGGTGATAATATATGGAAGAGGAACGATTAAATCGCAATTTAGATTAATATTTATACTATTCAAAAGGAACCATGCAGAAAACGTTCTGCTAATAAAGAAAAGTAGAATAAAAATCTAGGAGGAGACTTTATATTGCAGAAAAAAGTGCAAGATAAAATGAAGAGATTGGAAGTTAGTAAAAATAATATTTACGTAGTTGATTAATAGATCTTAATTTAAATTTTTATTTTTCGAAAAGTGGCAGAAACATTTCTAATGATCAAGGATCGGATATGTTGAAAGTCTCAAAAGAATCGATCAATCACTCGAATTTTTTTAAAAATTACTTACACAAAGGACTATAGCACAAAGAGCAAAACATTTCATTTTTTCCTGAAAACAAAACTTTTCGTTTAAATAAAAAAATGTTTAATTAATTATTCGAAAAAAAAATTTACGAACTTGAAATAAATAAGTAGACTGTGTCTAGTATAGACTGTTTGTAGACTGCCTCTAAAACAAGCGTTTTATTTAAAGGTCTTTAAAATTCAATGTGTTAGAATTATCATTTTGAAGAATAGATTAAATTTTCACGCTTTTTGTGAATATACTGCTAATTTTTTCCTATCACAGAATATAATATCATTCATATCCTCAAATATATTTCTGAAATGAAAATAAACAATGTCCTGAAAAGATTCGTACAAAACTGAATATAAAGATGTGTGTAAGTATATATGTAAATCTAATGCCTGAAGACCAACATGTTCCCTAAAGTTCTGAATTAATTTTAAATCTTCACACTAATGGTTTTTTTTCGAGCTCCATTAATATGGCCATTAGCAAAGAAATGTATTTTCTTTGAATTCTATTAAATCTTATTAAATAAGAAGCATAATATTATGGTTTTTTTATCATGCCATCTATTGTTACAGTTTGAAATTTCATCAGATTCTTTCATTTTATAATATATAAATCAAGCACCAATGAAGACATTGGAATAAAATGACGTGACATCGATGACATGTGTTTGAAAGTGAACGCGTATATTCCCGACCTTTCTGGCTTCTTTACTGCAAGAAGCTTAACACTTTCCTCTGCCAAATCCACAGCAATCATAATTACAAACCAGTCGAAGGAATACAGACTAGACCTCAACATTTTTGTCAATGATATTAAAATTCTGTCAACGACAATACAAACATGTCTGCACTCATTCAACATTGTCTGCACTCATTCACTCCGCATACGACCGTGATCATTACAAAGGTACAGAGCAGCAACAAGATCCTTAAGTCGCTAGCGGGCAGAACCTGAGGCAAGGAAAAAGAAACATTGCTGGCAACTTATAAGGTAATATGGCGGCTGGTCAACCACACAACCCAAATATGGTCCCCTGGATGCAGCAGGATGCAGCTGGGGAAGATTCAGACCTGTCAGAACACCGCACTCGGGACAATTAATGGATGTCTCTTGATGTCCCCTATTGAACATCAACACAGTCAGTTCCGTATGCTTCCTGTTTAGAAGCACAACGCACTCCTCTCCAAGCATTTCTTGCAGGGATACTTTCGAAGAAATAGAGATAAACCTTATATCTATAGAGCCCCTCATATAAAAATTGTCAAAATCGAACTATGACTTTTCAATCCCCCATATACCATATACCAATTATGAAGACACCAGTTGACAGTCATCTTTCTGTGAGATATTTTAATAAAATTAAAATGGCATATTTTCTGATAATAGTATATCGTGGTGCAATAATGGATAATATCGGTTCTGTACATTTTCCAACTTCCGATTGGACTGTGTTAGTTAAAAATATTGCGTGGAAACCTGTTTTCAAGCATAATTTAGTGTAAGTGCTTAAAATAAATAATATTAATCCAGATCTTCCCCTAGCACCAATATACTCGAAATGTAATGTTCGACATTCCAGCTGACTTTAAACCGTTTATATAGGTCAACGTGTGTGATATTTTCTATGTGGTATATGGTATGGTATATATGGACCAATGGTATAAGTTAATAAATTCCCAAATTCAATTGTAATCCATTAACATTTTCGTCGAATAACAACTATTGAACTCATATGCAACATTGTTTAATACCAAGTATTGCCAACGCCTTCCAGTAAACTGTTAAATGGGGGTAGTTGATATAATAATAAACAAAAATAATAATAATAATAAACCCAACGGCTACCCTCCTCGCACCCAACCGACGCGCGGTGCACAATACCCATTCCAGTTTGAACAGTTGTAGAACACCTGAAGAGAGCTCCAAGAATATGAAGTTTTTGCACGAGAATTGGGTTATTTATTTTGAGAAAAGTTTTGCTAAAGCCAGTGTATATAACATCAGTATGTTTATTCTTCCTAAAACATCTCTACTCTATAGTTTTAAATAGATGACTTAAATCCACTCTTAAGCAAAGGGATTATAAACGACTGTATTCTTATTGGAGGAAATATACCTTGTTGAAGCGAAAAATTAAATATCTTTTTAAAAGTCAAGTAGATATATTTGTTGTCAATTATTAAGAAAGCATGATTGTATCATATATTAGCCGTAATTATATGATAATTTAAACGCATTAAAAAGAAGTAAGAGGTCCTATCCGGAAATAGTAGGCGCCATAATTAAAGTAATCAGGTGGAACTCATTATTAGCACAGTAATTTGACTTATAAAGTTCTGCAAACGTGTTGGAAATAATGTGTTTGCCACATGACATGATATATTCACGTTTCACCGCGGACAGAAATTTAGAAATCCTACGTTTGGAGTTAACGAAACCATAAAATAAATTTCTTTGACCTACAATGTTATTTTTTACTTTATTTATGTAATTATTTTAACATTTTTTGTTTAGGTTCAGGAATACTGTCGACGCAATGCTGAATATTTCGAATAGTCGACAAGTATACCTGTTGTTTTGCTTCCAAGTTTAAAAGCACGAGTTTTTCTATATTTATACTCTGGTAACATTTTGCAACAGAGTATATTAGTTTCGTTCGCCTAACGGTTGTTTGTAACATACAAAACTAATCGAGATAGATATAGAGGTTTATATATATAAATGATCAGGATGACGAGGCGAGTTAAATTCCGGGTGACTGTCTGTCCGTTCGTCTGTTTGTCCGTCTGCCCGTGCAAGCGGTAACTTGAGTAAAAATACAAGGTATATTTATGAAACTAGATGCATATGTTCCTTGGAACTCTGAAGAGGTTGGTCGCAGATGGGCGGAATCGCAGAACTGCAATGGCCACAAAAGTTAAACGAAAACTTTTGGTTGGTATAACAAAGCAAAACTATAACAAATTAGATTTAAGACTGGAATTGAGTGCATGGAATCACAGTACGGAAGGGCATCTGCGAATTCAAAATGTGGGAATGGCCCCGACCCCTAAAAGGTTGAATGTACTATCTCCCAAACCACTTAAACTACGAGGGCGGGTCAATAAGTACGTGACTTTTAGTAGTAGTGTTTAGTAGTGTAGGAGTAGTGTTTTTTTTTCAGTAAAGAGGTCAGAAATTCAAAAAGTCACGGATTTATTGACTCGCCCTCGTATATAAACAAAACTTGCTCAGACAGAGTATTTTTACTACCTCTTTATACGCTGAAAAACTTTGTGAAATCGGATAATAAACACGCCCACCTCCCATGCAAAGCTTATGTTGGAACGTACTAAAGGTCGTCAATTCACAGCCAAGTTGGTACTTAAGGGCTTCAAAGGAATCAGTGTAAAAATTCGATAATGGGCGCGGCAAGTGAAGACATCAGAGCAACTTTGCACGAAAAAGTGCCTTTAGATTATGACATATCACACTTGAAAATTGTCGAAATCGTAATATAACTTTTCAAGCCATAAGATACCATATTTGTGAACACAGTGCTTCTGGCTGACTTTTTACCGAAAATATCGATAAATCTATGAGTTATATTTTTGAAATTTAGAATAAATCTTTACCTGATAATATTGAGCCTTGGATTCAAAAAAGGGTAAAATCGGGTAAATTAATTACCTCATATATAGACTTTCGAATTTCGTTTGAACTTTAAACTGAATATATCTGTTGATATGTAAGTTATCTCAGTGAAATTCAGAGAGATTTTCATGCTGATAACAGTATATCCTTGTACCTAATATAAGTAGTTTTAAACTTCCGGTTGTCTTTATAAGATATATACGGTCAATCTGTGAACGGTCTTAATGAAAGTCAAATAGCATATTAATATAATGTAATAATGTGCCTGATACCAAAAATTAATAAAATCAGATTAATACTACCCCTAGTCCCCGTATACCTTATATAAAAATTTATAATATAACTGAATTATTCAATTAAAAAATAATAATTTAAAAATTTTATAAAATAGTTCTTATTATTATATTAAATTAAAAAAATTTATTTGTAGATTTTTGTATTTGTAGATACATTTTTTTATATAATTTTTATTCTTTTAAATATAGAATTATAAGAAACTTCCGGTTGGTTTTACACAGCACATTTCGGCTAAATGTATGATATCGTAGCAAATTACGTGAACGAATAATATTGGATATGCTACAGATTAATTCCGAAAACATGGGAAATCGCTCAACGAATTACACCATCTCCAATACACAACATATAATGGTTTTCGTTATTAAAGCAGCGGCAGGCCGAATATGTCGCTCCATGCATGGACTTGCTTGCAAAGATATTCTCGAGTATACTTGAGTAATGCTAAAAGTTACTGCAATCAGGCCCGAACTTCCCCTAGCTCCAATATAACCGATATAGGGAATTCCGATTTTAAAGTTGACTTTAAACTCGGCGTCGTGGTTTTCGACTTTCCAGCTGACTCTAAACCATTTATGTTGGATATTATGTAAGATATTTTAATGAAATTAAGTTGAATAAGAATGAAATCGGTCTACATCTTTGGTCTGAACCCCATATCCCTAGTGTAATGATTTCCGACTCTCCGTTTGGCCTTTTCCTGATATACTCAATACACTTAAATAATACTTGTAATGTTTAGTGCCTTAGTGGCTGAGTATATACTGAAAATATTAGTTAATTTGTAAGTTGTCGTAATTAAACTAGGAGGTAATCTGATGACAATGTGGATAGGATCTCAGTATGGAAGATATTTAATGAAAATAGGCGAAATCGATAAATGAATTACCGCAGCACCCATATATTGTGTATAATTGTTTCCACTATTCTAGTATCAGTTCAGACAATGGTCTAGCTCCCATTTACGTCATTTAAAAATTTTCCCCTCTCTTTTCTGTTCTACTGCCAATATATCGAATAATGTATAATATATTTTAATAGCATTAAGTGAACATTATCTTAGACATAATGCGATTTGGTGCAAGCCTTTGAAGAAGCCGATTTATATATTCCTCTAACATCCATATTCCCAATATAATCATTTCTGCCTTTCTGATTACATGCATCATTTTTATAGCCTCACGTCATGTTGTACAGAATGTAATAGTTGTACTCATCTAACTGTATTTGTAACACTTAAAATAATCGAAAAGGATATAGAGTTACACACATCAAAATAATCAGGGTAACGAGACTGATGTCTGTCTCCCGGTGTAACCGATAACTTGAGTAAAGATTGAGATATCTTTGGGAAACTTACTTCATGTATTCTTTGGCACCCTGAGCAGGTTGGGATTGCAGATAGGTGAAATCAGACTATTGCTCCGCCCTCAAGAAGATGTTACGCAGAAATTTATGAAAGGCTATAACTAAGCTCCAAATTAATCTACAAACCTGAAATTTAGTACGAAGGATAATAGTA
Source organism: Bactrocera minax (assembly GCA_021498325.1). NCBI lineage: Eukaryota > Metazoa > Arthropoda > Insecta > Diptera > Tephritidae > Bactrocera > Bactrocera minax. Next base: position 1,402,993 of record JAKEEE010000042.1, on the reverse strand, counting down.
GAACAGAGCTTTTGTGTTACATTTGGTTTTTTAAAAGAGGGTTTAGCCCAGCACTTTATCAGGCTTTATACACATATCTTACAAATTACCAAGGCTAAATGAACCAAATTTGCTGGAAACATTTCTGTATAGGACTTCATCTTACAGGGGGAAAATGAGTGAAACCCGACAATAGCAATGCCTGCCCCATACTAAGATTATGTTGAAAACTACTAAAATTAAAGAAAAAGGGTAAAAGCATAAAACTTTACAGTGAAGATGTTACGGAGGGCGCGCATGTTAATCGGCATAATAAAAGTACAAAAAGCACGTCGGGCTACGATCACGCCTATAACTCATATAACAGAATTTTAAATGCCATCCAATTTTTTCACTTTCCAATGTATAAATCAATAAAGATATTGGAATAAAAATTTGCACAAATATCTAAAAATCTTCAAAAGCGGACTAAAACTTTTCGAACACCTCCCCACACCGAATATAAAAGGGGTATAAGGACTATAGTAATATGGTTGACTTTTAACCGAAAAAATATGTCTGTGACACATCTTAATGAAATATAGAGGGCATATTTTCCTAATATAATATGTCCTGTTGCTTAAAATGGGTAATATGTAAGACATCACTTAATTTTACTACGAGGTTTTGCTCCATATCGGTAAAATTGGGAATTAGTTTAATGAAACTGCGTCGAAACATGTTCTCGAACATACTTTAGGTTAATCCCAAATGGAAATGTCAATCAATTAGCTCAGACCTTCCCCTAGCTCTAATATACCCAATATGGACAATATGCGAAAATTATTCATTAACAATTTGCCCGAATAACGACCAATATTGAATTGAATTGGCCAAACAATTTGGCCAAATCCTGAAAATATTACCTTGCCTTTGATCTTTGCAAATTGTGAGAGTATAAATGTTCGGTTACACCCGAACTTAGCCCTTCCGTACTTGTTTATTGCAAAGTTTTGCTCTGGCAAGAATTTATTTCAACGACATAAATTTTTATGAGTTGCAGTTGGTCGTCTGCACCCAAATTTATATATTCCTTAATATATTAATATGACTTTTGTCAACATCTGAAAATAATTTTCAACATTTTATGCTTGCAGATTGCAGAAGATCTTTGCCTTCCATAATTGTTCTATAGAAATCTCTAAACAAATAGGAATATATTAGTTCAAAATAAATGGGTTATTAAATGTATATTTCCAAGACACTCATTTATATTAGTTTTAGTAAAAAGAATTCCATTGTTTTTCTATTTGATGGCTTGTATCTCGCGCTGTATAAGTACGAGCAGGATATGGCGTTAGAAAGATAAGGGTTCTTACTAAGAAAACTTCGCAAATAGCTCTGTGATTGCTGGAGCACACGTCAAAGCTGGAAAACCCCAAGGAGAAAATACTCCATATATTAAGTTTTTTTTCTATGAAAGCGAAAAATCTGATAGTGTAACAGCCGCCCACGCGCAATTTTGGTTTCGTGTATTCCCTTCCGGTAATTTTGACCTGAAAGATGCACAACGCTTTTGGAAGACCAGTTGTGGAAAATATGTTTCGATTGTTGTTGTTGTTGCTGTTTCGATTACCTAAGAGCTAAACATTGCACAAAATGTTTGTACAAAGAAAGGTTCATTTCTGGTTCACTTCTGTTGTGGATGGTTATTGGGGATAAAAATTAGGTCACTTAGGCAACGCCAAGCGAAAACGGTTGACCAAGCAAACGGTGACCAAGCCAGGATTCACGTTCAGATAAGGTTTTGCTATATATTTGGTGGGTTTGGAAGGGAATCATATCTTCGAGCTCTCTCCTACAGCCAAACTCTTAATTTGGTCCTGCACTGTCTACAGTTGGACCGTCTGAAGAAAGCAATTGTCCAGAAGCGACCAACTGTGGTCAATAGGATAAATATTAATTTAAAAATAAAATATATTATACATGTATACAATGCAAACTCCGCTGACCACGCATAATAAAGTGCTGCAGTAGTTTCTTTTGCTGCTTCTGCACTTAATCAGACTATGTTAAACATTACCTTCACATCCTTATATTACGGTTAGAAAATGGGCGAAATCGCAACAAAACCCCCTAACTTGGCATATACACATTTATAAATTCCATCTAATTTTTTCACTTCGCAATACATAAATCAAACCCCGGTGAAGATATCGGAATATAACTTTGCGCAAATAGTACATTTAAGGAGTGGCACCTCTCATAAAGAAATAAGAAAATGAGGACCACGGTGCCTATGGCTGACTTTCTGCTGAAAGTATCGGTCAATCTGTAAAATATTCCAATAAATTTGAGAACGCATTCCTTCCTACCCTGCTGCCAGAAATGGATAAAATCGGGTAAATAGTTCTTTTAACAGGCATAAAAGCATATGCAATCAGCTCAGACCTTTCTCTAACCTCGATATGGCGATTTCCGACTTTCTAGCTGACTTTATATCGTTTATGTAGATGTGTTGTTTTACTAAATTTAAGTGGAGATATTTCTTTAACCATAATGCGGTTAAGAATATAAGAACCAAGTGAATATATGACCTTTAGTATAAGTTAATAAGATCCCAAATATAATTGTAATCCATTTACAATTTTGTCGAATAATTTATGGTCAGTTGTATGAATTGTGTCAATTCTATCGAATAACAATGTTCAATTCGAATAAAATATGTTCGTTTCAATTCCATTTGCTTTATTTAAATTTTTAGTAGTTTTGTTCACTTAACGTTTGTTTGTTACACCTGAAACTAATTGAGATAGATGTAAGGTTATGTACACCAAAATGATCAAGATGGCGAGACGAGTTGAATTCTGGTCTTTGTCTGTCCGGTTGTCTGTCCGTGCAAGCATTAATTTGAAGAAGAATCGAGAGGTCTTAATGAAACTTTGTATTCTTTTTCCTGTGAAGAGATAAGAAAGTAAGTAAGCAGATGAGCAAAATGGGATCATTGACATGCCTACAAAGTGCCGTTAAGCGAAAAATTATAAAGTACTATAACTAAGCCACAAATTGAGATACAAAATTGTACTTCAGCACCAGGAATTGCAGTAGGAAGAAGCATCTGTAGTTTAAAATGATTTAAACACTGTTGTGGCCCACCCTTAATATGTTTAAAGTACAAGTCTCACAAACTACTGAAGCTATATCAACCAAAGTTACTGAAAACAAGTTTTTTTAGCGATTATTTCTATGTCGAATTCCCCATAAAACAACAATAAGAAGGGCTCTGTGTAAAACTAGTAAAAGTGGTTAGGTCACTAAAAAAGTCAGAAGCAGTAAATTTCAATGTAAAGATAGAACGGAAGGGCTGCAGAGAAATCGGTGAAATAATTGTATAATGGGTGTGGCACCGCCCACTTTTAGATGATATCCTACATCCAAGGGACGACTAGAAAAAGTTCAATAAATATTGCAGTCACCAGCTATCTCTCGTTCCGATCAGGCTTGTTTAACAGTTTATTTCTTTTTGCCTGAATACAAGTAACAGTTTCTATTTGTGTTTTAGTTATTTCATATAATTTTTGCCATTTGAATTAACCTATTCTGTACTTGCTAGTATACTCCAAAAAATACAAATACATATTTGAAGTGTATTGCCCAAGAAATAATGGCCCCCGGGCTCTCCAATATTGGGAATAACATATTCCCCTTGCCGACCGCTCACCCGCAACTAAAACTGAATAATGCGAAGAAAAAACTTTGAGCTTTTCTGGAAATAGAAGTGAAAAATCCTAAATACGTTGTAATATTATCCTTTGATACTAATAAACCATTAATAAGTATAATTGCTTGCAATTCATTCAGCGTTGAAGTTAGTGCGCAAAGAAGACTATGCTTATTACTTAAAGATAAATCTATAGCCGAAAAGTTCATTCGTACTAAATTTTGTGGCTATTACATGTGGCTAAACATAAAACCGCATTTACTTGTATTTAATAAATCTAAAAATAACGCTAAATAATACCGACATGTCATCTAAACAATATTTCTCCTGCTCATTTATCCTACATATTTTAAACAAATCTCATAATCCTATACTTTGGATGGGCGATTTTATTTCCTGGAGCTTAATGTGGAGTTCCCTTCTATCAAACGATAAGGATACAAAAATTTAAGATGTCTTATTATTCAGTAATCTCATAGTTTTAAAGGATGACAGTGCTACACACTTTTCTCCATCCATCAATCGTTCACTCATGTAAATGTTACGATATGTTCCATCAATACTTTTCCATTATATATTGGAAGGTCCTTGGTGATCTTCTTGGAAGTACTCACTTCCCGTTGATAATAGAAATCGGAATTTAGTTAGACACATCCATAAAAAAATTCGAGCCCATTCTTCTAATAAATAAAGCAAATTGGGAGAACTACAAGGAGTAAGTAATAGCAAATTCATTGTTTCCAATAAAATTAACCAAGAGGATGCACTTATCCGAAAAATAATATGTTGACCAACAGTCGAGACTATCTCCTAAATAATAATCCTAATCTCCTTATGTCATCACTGATACAAGCCATGGTGGAACAGTAATCTAGAAATTCTTTGAACAAAAAAATGGAAAAGTTGATAAAAGCATAAAAAAACCTTCCAACCTTTTAACATATAAACACGACAATGTTATTTTTAAACGAAAAACCAAATTGAAAAAAAAACCTGTCCGGAAGAATTTGCTGGCAGCATCAATTCCAAAACCTCCCCTCAACATGTTTTGCAAGATATAAGATGTCTGGCTGGCACGAAGAAAAACAAGACATTCAATTACTTGAACAGCTTCAAAGTTGGAAATTCGCTGAAATCATTCCAATACCTGAACCTAATAAATCTTCGTCAGAACTCTCGAATTATAGGCCTATTTTGATTCCTTGGTATGTGGTATGCAGAGAGGAATAGATTTATACAAGCTACTGAAGAATTTCTATAAAATGACTTCCCCAAGGTTCAGCTTTATCAGTGGTCATATACATAATTTTATTTAATGGGATCGTCTTGGTATTTTCAAGGCAACTCGATCTGAACAACGTCACACCAACTTTTACGGAAATATTTAAAAATATATGTGACTCTAAATCTAATCTAAATCGAATAGAGATGAAACTAGTGTGGATTCTAGCCCACTGTGGCATACAAATACAAGGTAACGAACTCGCTGACAAAGAAGTAAAAAACGCCACATCAACTCCATGAATTTATGTGAAAACTATGACATTTTGCAATTCAGGAGCTATTCTAATCTTAAAGTGAAAGCCGCACTAGGTAGCCGCACGATGACAACCGGTACCGATTCATAAATCCCGAACATAGCAAAGCAATACACACTTCCACCTCCAGCATTCCAGAAATCAAAATTTTCGCATGAGTTCGTTTGGGCGCTTTGCAATAGTTCAACAAATTCCATAAAATACTGATTGAACCTCTGTCCTAACTTTTGCAATATAAGACGAGATTACTTCGATTCAAGTATAAACAGCCCTGCAAAAAGCAAGACCACATTATGTACTAGGACAGAACCATGTTACATTGTAACCAACACTATTAACCGAAGTGTTCCAAATATAAGGAAAAACTATGGTTACGTTACGGCGATATCATTGGACCTACCCACAATTTCAATGCTTATGCTCCAGCGCCGCATAACATACGACCACTCACCAAATTACTTCGTTTAGTTTAACATCTATTCTATTTACACTAGACCAATTCTACAGAGTTACCATCAGAACATTTGTTCAATAAAACAATGCCTTTTATTGTCTTCTTGGCTTTTTTATTTTTTATTTTGTTAAATTTTTAGTGTAAATAATAAATTTAATTTTAGTCTAATAATAGTAAATAGTGTAATTCCTTGCAGTTTGTATTTGATTAATTGTTATTATTATATTTAAATAAAATATAACGGCTAATTTAATTATCTTTGTCTGTCTATTTATGTAATATCTATTTATCTATTGTAATATTTATCTAAACTAAAGCTAAACGGAAATGCTAAACGGAAATGCTTTTTGTTTTTCAATTATTTCTATAATATATGGAATATATAGATTTCTATCATATATATATAACGTTTCTATAATAGATGAAAGTAGGAATGTTAATGATATTTAATTAGATTAGAAAAAATAACTGAATCTGAAATAAAAATTTTTCAAGTTTTTTGCATTTGTTACAATCATTAGTGGAATCGAAAACTAAATAAAAAAATAAAGGAACAAACAATATAAACTGTAAAATCAGTTATTTAGTTACCAATAAATGATTGAGAGATTCCAGTACTCATTCGTCACAACTTGCAATCTTTTCCACTCCTGAGATCTTGATTACTTTTCTAATTTGAAATATATAAAAATATAATTATAAACATAACGTTTTACAATTTACACTTATACGAGAAATTGTATTTTAAATTTGTAATTCTCTAATTTTTCATGAAATATATTCCGCAATGTCAGTTTTTCTCTTTTGGTATCATTCCAAAAAATCAATAGACGCAGCATACGTTGTAACGGCAACGCTTCCACGAATTTTTAATGATGCATCATTTGTAACTATCAATTTCTTGGCATAAAAATCTTTTCTGCTTTAAAAATGCGTTTCGAGTGCCTTTTAGAACACTGAATTTTAAACAATTACTAATCGTTAAACAAATAGTTTATTTATACAATTTTTCACAATAATACTCGTACACAATATACTTACCCAAATCCATTAAATAAGAATTTATGACAAATAAAGCATTTCACCTCTTCACTTAAGCAACTGAGAAAAGATATATGGCTGGAATTAGGTAAAACTGAATCAAAAAGCTGAACAAATCACGAAAACGACAATGTTAAATTTTTGACGCGAACCAGTGCAGCATAACATGTGTTTAGGTATGTAACCAATTCTACCTCAAAACATTGTCCATTTAGACCAGCAGGTCCTCAATTTTTTACAGGGATAAGCAGTAGTATATACAAACATTTTCATAACTATACCAAAATGTACAAATTAATTTAAGCCTGCAGCCGGATGCCCTGTTAATAGTGCTGTTATATATGTTCTGTAGGTAGTATAGTTATTTAAAATTGTATTTCTTTAAATAAAAAAATACAAGTTTCAATAAAATTTCGTGCATAAAGTTATCTTGACATCTTTACGTTTCAGTGTGAATATGAGCGAAATTGGAATATAACAATGCCTAGTTCACATAATACACAGTTTTAAAATCCGTCTGATATTTTTGCCTTTCATTATTAATCAAACACCAATGAAGATATCAATATATAACTTCACACTAAATAAAAAAGTTAAAATACGCCATCTCTGAAATAAAAATTGTTGAAATAGGTCCATACCCTTTCTAGACAACAGTTACCGTATATATCACTTTTTGCTTAAAATATTACTCAATACGAGGTGTGTTCAGAAAATAACGGAAATGTTCTTCGACTGTATTCTTAGACTTTAATGGCATAGTGCACTATGAATTTTTGCCTCAAGGTCAAACTGTCAATAAGGAGTTACCTTACAATCTACAAGTTCAACGCCGTTTGTGTGAAGCAATCCGAAAAAATGCCAGGATTTGTGGAAAAACAATTCATGGCCTTTACTCCCTTTTTCTCAATTCTGCTCACGCTTCCTTGTTTGTTCCGGAATTTTTTTCCAAAAACAATACTGTATCGAATCCCAACCTCTATATTCGCCAGACATGGCTCCGTGTGACTTTTTCTTATTTCCAAAAATTAAGAGAACCTCAATTGGCCGTCGCTTTACAAGTATAGACGACATTAAAAGCGCATCGCTGAAAGAGCTAAAAGCTATTCCAAAAATCGAGTTTTGAGAAGTGTTTCGACGATTGGACGAAGCGTTGGCTTAAGTGCATAATATCGAATAGAGACCATTTTGAAGGCGATAACATTAATGTAAACGAGTGAATAAATATCTTTTTCAAAGAACGAAATTTCCCGTTATTTTTTGAACACACCATGTAAGTGTAATATTTTAATACCTGGCCCTATTTCCGCGCTTTTTGATCCTCATAAATTGCAGTAGTATAAAATGATTGGTTACACCCGAACATAGCCTTCCTTACCTGTTTAATATAAAGTTTTGCCAACACCGGTAAATATAGCTACGCCTTTGGTCTTTGAAAATTTTGCAAGCAATTGATGATTTAGCTTTTACATCAGAATGGCTTTTTTTATTAAATATAATATAATATGTCTCTTCCCTGTTCCTGAATATATTAATTTTTCATGCTGCTCTTATTAGCGATACTAAGATTCATTGCTTGTTGAATGGAATCGCTCTATTTGTCCATTAGTAGTGCTATGTTTTGGTGTTCAAAATAATATTTGTATCTTTAATCTATTCATTGTTAAATTAAAATTTCTTCCATTTCTAACTTATTTTCTATATATTTTTCCATTACAAATTTTGAATACGATTACAAATAATAAATTGTTCTATTTGTGTTAATTCTGGATTTCTCTCATATTAATTGCTCTTGCAGATATTAAAACTTTTGGCATGCTGTCAGATTTATAATATCATTAGTTTTTAGCACTAAAATGTGAATGAAATTATTTCCCACTAAAAGCGTGAAATATTGTTATTCAAGGACGAAATTCCTGCACACTAACTATTTTACATTTTCGAGCGATTTATTTCTTTAACAAGTAAAAATGGCTAAGTTCGAGTGTAACCGAACATTCTATACTCTCCCAATTTTTAAAGATCAAATATACGGCGAAGTATGTCATGTTGTGAAAAATTCAACACTCATTACTTAACAAAGCCGTGAATGGATTACAATAATATTTGGTATCTTATTAACTTATATTATAGTTCATTGAGATTTATATGATATAAATTCAACCAAAGGGGATAATTTTATATATTGAAACGGTTTGAACACATAAACGGTTTAAACTCAAGTGGAAAGTGGGAAACCACTATATTTGGTATATTGGAGCCAGGGGAAGGTCTGGACTGATTGAACTAACTTTTGCATATCCAATATTATTCATTCACTTAATTTTGGTAAGATATCTTATATATTGATATATTGATGGTATACGGTCAACAACCAACAATAAAGATTACAACTAAGCCTACTTCTTATATAACAAAATTTTATATTTAATCTGATTTTTCATTTTAAAGTATATAAATCAAGCACCAGTTAAGATATTGGAATGAAACTTTGTACATATAGTGCATTCAAGATATGCCATCGCACGCGTAATAAAAATCGAAATCGGCATATAACTTTTCAAGCCCCCATATACCCAATATAAGGACAACAGTGAATACGACTGACTTTATATCGAACATATAGGTAAATTTGTGAGATATCGTAATGAAATTCTAGGAGAATCTTGCCATGATAATAATGTGCTCTATAAATACTTCCCCTACCCCCAAATAACTAATAAAAGGATCTTCCGGTAAACTGTAGACCATATATATCGGTCAATATGTGAGTTTTCTCTGCGAAATTCAGAAAGCATTTCTTTCTGATAACAGTATTCCCGTTTGCGTAAAATGGATAAAATTGGGTAAATACTTCCCCTAGCCTCCATATACCTAATTTAAAGATTTTCAACCTCCCGTTAGACTTTATACCATATATTGCGATCAATATTTCAGTTATCCCTCTGAAATTAAAAGAGCGTCTCTTTCTGATAACAGCCGCGTTTTATACGCACATTCACAGATGCCTTATATAGAATTTCAAACTTCCGGTTTGCTTTATACGGTATATATCGGTCAAGATGTCAAATACCCTATTAAAATTAAGTGAATGTATAATATTGGATATATTATAGTTGAATGCAGAAAGTTTGCGATATCGGTGAACGAATTATACCAGCTCCCATATACTATATATAAAGATTTTCGTTATTCTAGCAGACTTTATGCCGAATATGTCAGCCAATGTGTTATTTAACTTTATAAAATTGCGTGGAAACATTTCTCTAGTGTAGTTCAGTATTGCCAAAAGTTAATGCAACCTAACCTTTGGTTCAGACCTTCGCCTAGACCAAATATGCAAGATATAGGGATTCCCGACTTTCTAGCTGACTTTAAACCGTCAATATGTGTGATATTTTAATGAAATTAAGTGGAAATGTCTTTTTAAACATAATGTAGTTTCGCGTTAAATATGAATGAAACCAGTCCAAGCGGTGAGCAAGGCCCCTTATTCCTAATATAATGATTTCGGTTTCTCTGGTTGACTTTTTTCTTATATACCCAACATATTTAATTAAGCCACTTTGGTTGAGTTTATGTAGCGTAAATATCTCGGACACTAAACAAAATATATTATTGAAAGTACGTGAGTCTATGACCTGTAATAGAAGTTCCTGTGATCATTGCACATTGCTAGAGTACAAAATATTTGATTACACCCAAACTAAGCCTTCCTTACTTGTTTTATTATGATATCCATCGCTATTTTTAGAATAATGCCCAGTGTGTGTAAGTGAATATTATTAGTTTAAATCTTAATAACTTTTTGTGTCAAATTATTTAATTGTTTTCTTCTGCAGCAGCAGTGGTTGCACCTGGCTTATAAACTGTAGTTTGTGAAAATTCTTTAATAAAACACTCCATATTTAAATTTTTACATAAGGATTACTTTCGTATATTGCAAATGATAATAGCTGATAGTCCGTGTAAGTTTTTAATTATTTGCGGTAGTGCCGTAATGCATTAAATGTTGAAATAATGGCGAATAGTTATCTTTCATAAACTTTTTATAATAATCTTTCAACCACAAAAATGAAGTCACTTTTGGATTTCGGTAACTTTTCATTGCTTCAAAATTGTTGTGATCAGCTCTCGTGACTTTGGGGGCATATTTGCAAAATTCAATTTCCGTTTCTATAAACCTTCATTTGTCGATAGATGGTTCCATATGAACCTTCAAGTATTTGTACTATATGCTTCAAATTGTATATGGATGTTCTAGTAGTGCTTTGAATATAATGTCAACAATTGTGTTAAAAAAAAAAAAAATTAAAAAAAAATTGTGTTATATGAAAAGTATGCGTGGTTTTTAATCGATTTTGTCCACTTTCACAACAGAATTCACATTAGAATGCAAATATAATGTCAAATACAAAATTTTATTGAAAGTGGTTAAGGCGTTCTTGAGATTTGGGATTTCACCTAAAAGTGGACGGTGCCATCCCCATCACCAAAATTTTTACATAGATTCTTTCGAAGCCCTTAAATAACATCTTGGCGGTGAAATTTAATGCTTCTGACGTGTTTCTTCAGCGAGTTAACATACTTTTAGTAGTTTTCAACATAACCTTTGTATGGGAGGTGGGCGTGGTTATTATTCGATTTTACCCGTTTTCTCAGTATATGAGGAGATGCTGAAAAAATTTAGTCGGATAAAGTGTGATTGATATAGCTTGAACGTTTTCTGAGATATGTATATTACACCTATTGGGGGACGGGGCAATAACCATTGTTATAAAAGTTCTTCCCACAGGTGCTCCGCCCTACTAAGATTCTATGTACCAAATAACACGATTATATCTTAATTTGTTGCTTAGTTGTAGCATTTTATCGGTTTTCGATTAATGGCGTTTTGTGGCCGCGGCAGATGTCCAATTACGCCCATCTGCAATACCAACTATCTTACGGTGACAAAGAATACACACACCTACTTTGATCAAAATATCTTAATTTTTACTTAAGTTATCGCTTGCACGGCTGGACGGACGGACTAAGAGTCACTCGGATTTCAACTCGTTGTTTCATCCTGATGCTCGGTACTACTACTACTACTCGGTATTTAACATGATATACATATGAAGATGATCATTTCTTTCTCAGCATAGTCACGTCCACGTACGTTGGGGGATCGTCGGAGCACCGCTAGTGTTCTCAAGAAACAACACTTTTCACATTCTTTGTCTTTTTCTTACCTTTTCGGTACTGATGAAGAAACACACTCGGTGAAGCACAAACCCACCAAAAGAACATAACGAGAAAGAATATTAAATCAGTTTACTTAGATTACATTATAAAAGATCTATAGTAGTTTCAAACGTTTGTAATTTACTAAAATCAGTTGCTTACATCGACATATATGTTTCTGTAAGATAAAAAAAATCACCAAAATGATTTATTTTTAACAAATTCGAAGCCTGAACATAATCATATACAAAAATACGAGCTCACCTCCAAAATGATGAATACAAAGTTCCCTTTTGGCGACAATTTTCGGAAGCAAAATAAATACCGTTATAAATGTGAGTAACACTGGATTAAAGTTTCATACTTTTCGAATTAATTCTAAAACGTTGTAAAGATGACAAAGTCAGCATCTCATTAAAGTCCATGTTCATGAATATCGTGTTCAAATAAAAGAAAAAGGCTCATAACAAAATATTTAGCGAAAGTGATACCCGATGGATTGTACGAAATATATGCAAATTATCCGCATCCGCAACATACCATAAAAAGAATCATCAGAGAGCTGATTGCCATAGCCGCACAGCCCGTAATATACCACAAATCCATGGCAATTTAAGTATAAGGTTAAGTGCACCTTTTAAATAAAACTGAAAGATTAATAAAAACTTTCGCATTGTAAATTAAAACTAAGATCAAGTGTTTTAAAACTTCAAGGGAAAAGAAGATAACTTTATGTAAGGAGAAAACCAAATGCCGAGCTACAGTCGCAAAATTTACGTAACACCGAAAAACATGGTGTAGGGCATGTAATGGTGTGGGGATGCATGCCTTATTTTGGATTTGGGAATTTGGATTTCATCGAAAGCACAGCGGATTAAGTGTGTATTTGGACATTTTAAAACGAAATTTGTTACAAAGTGCTTACAATTAAAAATTATATCCGTAATAATTTACGGTAGCGTCAAGATAATGATCCGAAAAAGAATACCCAAGATGCGCAAAGTTGGCTCATTTGGAACTGTCTTCATATTTTACAAATACCAACGCAGTCTCCAGATTTGAAACCAATTAAGATAAAATTTTGGAACGAACGAGGTACCCTTTATTGTTCAAGTTTGCTTTCGTTACTAATTAAATAAAATAGCTGTCAAATCCGAAGCACAAATAAAATTAGTATATCAGTCGCTGTTAACTCATACGAATATTGTGTTGTAGACATAGGCCAATAAGTGAGATATACACTCAGTGGCAAAACTGTGCGTATAAAAATCGTTCAACAGCATATTTCTTTATGTATAAAAGAAAATTAAATAAAACTGGTAAAAATGTCTTTCAGTTTTTATTTAAACTTTACGTTATATATTTTCTTTAAACTAAATTTAATTTGATTGCTACTTTGTTTTTCCAATTATCTATAATTATCGGTCACATATCCCGTTTGTTGAGCAGCAGAAGTGTGCGTACAAAGAGGAGATTGGTATTTCCACGATTTTTTATGAGCCTTTTAAAATTTCTTTGCCTGCGCTTCACGTGATGACAAATAGTATATTTCAAATATACTTATGCAGTATTAAGTTTCCCGAAAGTAAGTATTTTGGGTATTAAAGGTAAAAAGCTTGTATAGAGAAAATCAGGTGCACATCGATGCTATAAAGTTGAAAGACGGTGAAAGCGGAGTTATGATTTGGGGTTGTATAAGCGCCAAAGTGATCGGAAACTTGGCATTTGTAAAGCCAATTATGAAATACAAAGTTTACTTGGGAAGTTTGAAAGATAATTTGAAACCGACTATCTACAAACTTGGATTGGGGTGTTTCAACAGGATAACGACTCCAAGCACACTACTCATTCCATAGTTATTATATAACGTTTCAAAATAGCTTAAAAAATCTCCACAGTCACCTGACTTGAATCCTATGGAGCACGTATGGGATATATTAGAACGCAGAATTCGTCAGCACACATTAAAATCCAAAGAAATGTTAAAAAATGTAATGATCGAAGAGTGGTGGTCCAAAATTACTACTGAAGAAACAACGAAGTCAGTGGAATCTATGTCAAAGCGTTTATAAGAAGTTATTAAATGCAAAAGATATCCAACTTCTTACTAATTTTCATTTTAATCGTACAAATTTTATTTTTATTATACCTACTTTACTTTGTGCGCAGATTTTTGTATATGTATTTTTCAGGCAATGTCGAATTTCTATTTTGTTGATAAAATAATTTTGTATATATAATAATTTTATAATGTAATTTATATATACATATAAATACTTAGTTCATTACTTCAAAGAAATATTATTTTATCAGATCTTCGAACTTCCTATTGGATTTATATTGTTTATTTCGGCCTTAACAAATTAAGTCAGCATATTTTCTTAGATATATAATGCTATAGTTTCGTGTTGAAAATCGCTCTATGAATTCGAACTTTGTAGTTGACGTTATGCCGAATATATGGGTTAATGTAAGTTGTCTTAATATAATTGCGTGGAAATATGTTCTGAAGCATGTTTTACTTTAATACCGGAAGTAAATGAATTCAGTCCGGACCTTCCTTACCGCAATATAATATTATAATATAATATTAAATAATGCATACATATATTATTTTCGACGTAGCTAAGGCAAGGTACCTTCCTATATATAAGCTAAATGTCCCCATACCTATAGTATAATATATGATTTAATCGCGCAACGATTATTGAATTAATTTGCACCGTTTTGTAATATGTATGAAGTTTTGCCAAATTCAAATATTTCTCTGCTGCACCCGAGCTTACCCTTACTTGTTTTCAAATGACCTAAGACCAATATGTATTGATAACATGAAATTGTGAATCGCTTTGCGGTAAAGAGAGAGAGGAAGATTCCAATAATAACTCCTTTCCAGGAATGATACCAGAGATTAAGGTTTTGCAGAAAGTTAGGCAGTTAGGTATTTTACATATATTGTAGTTTGATTCGGAAACTATATGTGTGTCAGCCGTATTCTGAATTTTTGTCCCACAGCAAATAAAGTTCCGTACTACAATATCGTTCAAGAAATCATAAAATTTTCTGTGAAATGTACAACGATGGATCGCAATGAAGATCCCCAAAGCTTTAAGATCTTGTGTCTATCTATCATAAGATTTCTGTCATATTAGCAACTAGCAAAAAAATTAAAACAAAATGAATGTTAAAATTAAAAACATAAATGGAAAAGGTAAAGAAAAAATACATTGGAAGCCGGCAAGTAATTGAAGTTTTTATTTTATTTTAATTTATTAACTGATGAGTGTCAAAGTCTTTGAATACCATATGTGAGTCATCATACTTGTACACGGTTTCCTGACCTTTCATTGCAGTACACATTGTAAGGAAACCATATGTCTGTCGAAGGTATTAGGGAAGAGTAATATGAATCTTTCCGCCTCTAGCGGTGTCATCTAGATCGCCTTAATAGTGATTGTTTTTAGGTTGGAAAAGCTTAATGGGATAATTCCAAGTACTACATTTGGTCATTTTGGTTAACATTTTTGTATTATTAAAAATTTTAAAAATTACCTTAATTCAAAATAGTTTTTGTTAAATTTAATTATTAGTATTATTAGTACTTTATTAGTATATATTAATATTCAACCTAGTCATGATTTAGAATTTAAATTATATTTAATATTGTGTTTTTATTGGGGAAGCACTCACCACTATATTCAAAACAGTCACATTCGAACTTATTAACTAAAATGAAAATATACACGAGATAAAAAATAAATTGAATTTAGTTTAAATAAAAGTTAATTCAGGTTGAATTTGTGATCGGATGTCGACATGCGAATGCGGAAGTGTGGGTGCAGGGATGCGATTGTTGGAAATGTCATCATTGTTGGTGTGATGTCATTGTATGTAGTGTTCTCAGGTGTGGTGTATTGGTCCGTGCCAGAGTTGTGTTGTGTAGGGTGATGTGTTGATGGGGGTGTGTTGTGCATTGCAAGGGTGCGACTTAAACTCGTTTGCCCCAACTTCGTTGAGCCCAGTGGACCGTCGGTATCGGTCGGCACCTAGGTTTTAGTTTCAGAAATGGGATTCCGGAGGATCTGCTTATCATCGGTGTAATACCGAGCGAATTGGCCGCGCCCTGACTGAGTGGGGCAGGTGTCTGTATTTCTACGTCTATATATATCTGCAAGGGAAGGAAGCCATTTTGGTTATAAATTGATTGGATATATTTTGATATGGGTGTTTGTGCTAGAGGTAAAGAGCTGTATTTTGCATAAACGGGTCGTATTGATCTACCCTTTATTTGAATTTGCTGTTTTGACGAATTTATTATGTTTGGGGTTATTTTCGGTTTGTTATTTACATTTACTATATTATCGGCGGGGAAGAATGAAAATTACTAAAGGGTGTCAGTGTCATTCAATATCGTATGAAAGATCTAAATTTTTCAATTATTTGAGGCTATTCTACTAGAGGGAGGTGGTGCCAAGGTGTAAGGCTTTGAACTCTCTTCTATTGAATATATACGATAGGGTTCAATATGATAGATCAAGTATGTGATTTTGAGGAGTCCCATAATTAAAATGTTATTTAGGGAATTTCTAGAGTTTGTGCATTTAGAGGCACTGAGGACAATTCTTGCGCTTGTTGTTTTTTGTCTGCCTTTACTACTAAATAAATGATCGTTGTGATCCTTGGTTTATTAAGGCTAAAAGTTTAAGTTTGAAGAAGAGAATTTCTGTAACTCCCTGTAAACATGTGTAAAATCTTGCTCTCCTGCGGCGTTTGAGTTTTTAATGCTTTTAAGCAGCATACTGTCTGTTGGTAATTTTCGTGGTTTTGAGTTTCGGGATTTCCTGTGTCAATTAAACCCATGCTTTTTATTATATTAGTGCTGCTTTGGTGTGGGCGGCGAAAAATTGTAAAATGTAAGATTGAATGACAATGGCCACAATCGAATTTGTTTTCGCAATCCTCATGAGTATATGCATATATCAAGCAATTTATAGAAAATACTTTTGCTCTGACAAAACTGTTTCTTTCGTTAATATTTAATTTTTTAAATTTCTCACAAGATTTAAGTTAATGACCTCCTGTACACAGTTCGCATGACGTGTGTTTTTTTCCAGATGTGAACAATTTTGTTTTCTAAAAGCTTCTGTTAATAAGATTGTTTCTATTGGCTTGATATCTATTGAAGTTTTGACTACGGTCGTGTTGAATTATTTTTATTTTAGATTATTTTTAAATTTCGTATTTGATAGTGAGAAATTCCTTCATTTCATTCAGAGCGATTACTTCATATTGTACCGACTTTTCTGCTAATGTATGTACATATTAGGTCTAATAAAAAGAAATCCATTATTTTTACATTAAATTGAAGTTTTTATTTAGCATAGTTGGAATGATCCGATGTACGTCAAATATGCACCGTTTTGATCAATAATTTGTTGCCATTTTGAAGGTAATTTCGTTATGCCATTGTAATAGAAATCCTCCTCCCTATTAGTAGGCTTCCCTGGAGGTCAACTTTTCACCAGTAAAATCACTTGTTAGTAATCACTTAGTCCGGACGTATTACCAGGTCCGTACTATAAGGTGGATGCATAAAAACAACGTCAGATTCACATACAGAAATTCGGTCCAGGAAGTTTTCTTTGCGTCAACTCAGGTGGCACCCATACATCGAGCTCCTTGGTGTATCCAGCCTCATTTAAATGGTTCCAAACGGTTTTTTGTACAATTTTTAGCCCCTACACAATCAATTTACTGCTTGCAAGATGGTCGGACTCGACGATTACCATTATTTTATCGATATTTTTGACTATTGGTTTTCAGAGATCAAAATTACCGGAATGGAATACATGAAACCAAAATTTCGCATGATTGGCTATTACAGTCACAGAACCGTAAACAATATTCGCATTTTTAGCCGCCTTGCTTAGGTTTTCACCTTTATCGAAGAAAAACTGTAAAATATGGCGCATTTTCCCATTACTGATGTATATCATTGACGCTTGCTCAAACAATACTGAGTCAAGCAATCACAAAACTGTTTGAGAAGTTTGTTTAGTTCGGGAACCCCGAAGTATACATTTTAATTTTACCGGGATTTGGCATAATCTCCCATATCATCAGCCAAGAATCCGGTAAATTATTCCTAGGGACCCAAAGGTTTCCTTTTTGCCAACTGTCCGTGGAAATATTTTGGATTCCAACTGTCCGTGGAAATATTTTGTGTCGTTTGAAACAACAAAAATTTGGAGATCCCAAGCAAAACTGAATTTATTGCCATTAAATGCGCCTGCTTGACTCTCGGGGCGATACAAATTTTGTACTTGAGATGATTTTGGTGGTTGAGATGGTTTATTTATTCGATGTCGCATGTCGGTTATGATGGTTTATGTATTTCGATGTCACGACATGTTTGAAGGCCCTCAATGAAATATTTCTGTGTCACATGCTGTCTCCTTGACCTGAATGGCTGAACTTGCTTTTTAAATATGCATTTGGGCCAGCTCTACTCTTGAATATGGAGTATGTGTAATTAATAGTGGGTTTAATAGTTTTAATTTCTCGGAATTATCAGTCATCAATCATCGGAATGAATTTCTTCTATAGCGTCTTATGCCGCTTGAGGATGTGGCTCAAAATTGCTATACTTTTGAACACATTATCTCGAAATTTTGATATTAAAATTTTAAATTTAAAAATCGGATGCCTACTTCGCATATAACACAAAATCGGAATAAAATTTCCCACAAATAGTCTCCGAAAGCTGTGGCACATCTCCTCTTAAAGTGGTCAAAATCATACCATAACTTTTCAAGGCTCTAAGACCTCATTGCCTATGATTTTATACCGAATCCTCAGTCAATCTATAAGATATATTAATGGAATTCAGATGACACCTTCGCCTCAGAATAATGTGATCTAATGCTGAAAAATTTTCAAAACGGTTCAGTATTCCAATAGCTCCCATATATCTAATATTTAGAAAAAAAATATTTAGAAACTTCTGTTTGACTTTATACTGTATATACCGAACAATATATGAGATACTTTAATCAAGTTAAGTTAATCATTGATGCACTGCAGTTTGGTTCCTAAAATGGGTGAAATCGTTCCATAAATTAAATAAACAGCCCTATACAAAATTTAATTATTATTGTTATACTAATTCTCTTTAGTACCGAATATATTGGTATATATATGATAACTTATTCATCTTAATAAAATTGAGTTTAAATATTTTCTCAAGTATAAAGCCAAAATTAAACCACCCAATATATTGAATTTCTTCCCTCTTAATTTTGTTTGAATCTCATCAGTATTATGTCATCCGGTATTTAAAATTAATAATATAGGTATGTTAGTTAGGTTTATTTTAATATACATATTTTGTATATAAAACAAAATTAAGTAAAGAATATAAGTGAAGCCATGGGATGTTTTATGAGTTGATAAAATAATATGTCTTATCCATGCACAATATCATCAAATAGCGTGGTTGAATTCTTACGCAACTTGTTTAAAGTTATGTTTTAACAACACTTGAAAGAACTCCCCTCCTTTGATACTTGCAAATTGTGAAAATACAAAATGCCGTGTACTCAAATTTAGCCCTCCCTTACTTGTCTAAGGTTTTATTTATTTATTTTTAAGCGATGGTGCTTCAAAAATCTGTGTGTAAATTAATTGAAGTTGAGTTAAACGACTTTTGTTATCCGCAAAGACAAATCTTTGGAACCTAAAACAGAGTAGAAGTTCTTTAAATACCCCCTAATATCTTTCAAGCCTTTGAATTTGCTATAAAAAATTTAAACTTTAGTAATAATGATATTTAAGGAGTTTTAATAAAGTTTGTTAAATAGTTACAATACAATACACGTCACATTGTATCTCCTTACTTGCCATTATATTGCAATTGTCTGTTGGATTTAAAATTATTTGTTCGGACATTTAAATCGCGTAATTTTTATACTCTTGGAAAATGTGGCACATATTACAATATTTTTTATCATCCACTAGTTGTTCGTAATATCTAAACCCAGAGGTAGGATATACCAAAATTATCAGGATAACGAGATGAATTGAATTCCACAGCACTAATATTTATATTGATATATAAATATATTGATATATATTATTTATTTTTATTTATCAAAATCAATCGATTAAACTTGAAAATATTTAGCTACCTTCTAGCCGTGCAAATTGCGATAGAATAGAACGCTCCGGTACACTCAAACTTAACCTTTCCTTACTTGTTTACATTATTTTAAAATATATCGGAATATGGCTCCATGTATAATTCAATTTTCATGTTTAAGTGAAATTTTAATGACCCGCACGCTTATCGACGCAATTTAGACTCTTACTTTTAAAATCATCTACAATCTTCGCCATAAATTAATAAAAAGTACTCACAAGCTCAGAATTGTACTGGTTTGCTGAATTCCATCGCAACCGTACCAGCATAAAGGATCCCGTTCAAGAAGGCTTACAGAGGCAGAAAAGCCAGAAAGCATCTCATAAATTCGCAAACCTTTGTTGCGTGACCGTAAAATTAAATTGAATTTTTTTTTATTGAATTGAGTTAATTAAAATCGTTGGGATTCACGAATTTTTACAAATGAGAAAAATTTCTGTGCGAAGGGTTACACGTTTTTTTGAACACTAAACAAAACAAACAAAATAAACAAAGGTGATCCACTTTCAACGGGAAACTTTTATAAATTACTATACATCTGAATCCAATTGTGATTTTTCTTAGCTATGATGATTTTAACATTAATAAGTTTCCAATAAAAAGCAGCAATTAGCAAAAAAGCAAAGTAAGTAAATAGGAATTTAATCAATTCATTATTTCCCCTAATAACGAATGTTTAATTTACATGCAAAATGTTTATGCTTTCGCAACATGTTTCATAGATTACAATAATTTTCTTATACCTTAATATATAAATCCTAATGGGAGAGTTGTTAAGTTATACATATCAAAATGGTCAGGATGATGAAAAATTTTGTTTTCCGGATGCCTGTCTGTCCGTCGGTCTATCTACAAGCGATAACTTAAGTAAGAATTGAGATATTATAATGAAGCTTCGTACAGGTGTTCCTTGGCACTCTATGGTTGGTATAGCAGATGGGCAAAATCGGATTATCGCTACGCGCAAAAAATGCCGTTAATCAAAATAATATAAAGTGCCCTAACTAAGTAAACATTTAAGCTACAAAGCTGAAATGGAGTATCCATATGGTGAGGGATATTTGTGGTTTAATTTTTTTCGAAAGGGACTGGTAGCCCTCCCCTTTAAAATGTTTAATGTACATATCGACCAAGCTTATTGAGAACATTTTCATTCATGAAATGGTTACGTTCAAAACTACTAAAATGGCAATAAATATCTAATGAAGACCATTAAATTTAACCTTAAGGATATTACTACAGATTTATTTGAGAATCAATTATTATTCTACTCATCTGAACGTAATTTGACACCTAATGCTATTTTTATAAACCAATGTTAAGTTTGCAAAACGGGAAATCCGAACTGCAAGTACGTCTACGGAATTGCGTAAATACCTTAATTTTTTAAGGATAAAAGTTCTTCATATGGGAAGAAAATATCGAGTTCATTTAAACAACAATAACGCCAAAATAAACTAATGTCGGTAAAGCACAATAAGTTTAGCTGATATTGGAAAATATCCTTTTGGTTCATATCTGTGAATAGGATAAAAGTTTTTAAGAAACAAATTCTGTACAGAATAGAACAGCAAAATAAAATTAACATAACTCTTTATTTAGTTTATATTTGGATTAAATTGAAACAAATGAATTTATATCGATATCGCAGGTAAGTTCCCTCCCAGAACATAAAATTATTGGGATTGCTCTGCATTATACAATTGAGTTGTATTTATCCTTAACCCGCACACCTTGCCCATTTGTCTCGTCGAAATATTCTCTGTTAATTTATCAATGCATATTATTGTCATGCTTAGAAGTCTATCGTGTCCTGAGTGTAGGTCTACAATTCATTTGAAGTTATGCTTCAATGAATTCATCCAGATGGAGGTAAATAATTTTATTAGGGATGTGGCGGCTACTCTAATCACATTATAGTTAAGGAAACTATCCACCACTAATGAAAATAAAACATCGAACATATTGCCTAATATAAAGTATAAAGTCAATCGGAAGAACTGAACTCAATATATTAAATGTATTGGGGCTTGCGGATGCATGTTAAATTAAAATATGCTCTAAAATACTATTCAGATAACTCAAACAGTGACAAATATATTTGGTATAAAGTTGATTAGAACAACGAAAATCATTATATGTAGTATACGAATTATAAGTACTAACTGCAGTATTTCTCTAATAATAAGTTCACTTAATTTTATAATAATTTGTATATTGACCTATATACGGTATAGAATTAACCAGAAGTTCGGAAAACATTATATTAGGTAAATGAGGCTCTAAGACAGGTAGTCAACCATTTTTGTTCATATTTTTCAGATAAGAATATTTCATGTTTGGTGATATTTTCACCATTTTTAGACGAAAGTTTTCATACCATAATTGCACTACATAAAACTATTCGAGATAGATATAGAGTCAGATATATCAAAATGATAAACGTGATGAAACTTATTACACATGTTCCTTGGCGCTCTGAGGAGATCACTATTGAAGATGAGCGAAATAGGACAGTTGTCACGCCCACATTACCGCCCACGACGTTAAGAGAAAAATTACAAAGTACTATATCTTCCTTAAAACAGGGCAAGGAAACTTAAATTTAGTACAAGAATCACAATCAAGAGGGGCATCTGCGGTAAAAAAATTTTTGGAGAGTAGGGGTGAACCCTACCCCTAAAAAGTTTTATGTATATATCTCCCAAACTACTTAAGTTTTATCAACCAAATTTTGTCTCTATTTCTCTCTATTTCATCAAACAGTGTGAAAACTGGGGAAATCGGATAATAACCACGCCCGTACAAAGGTTATGTTGAAGACTACCAAAATTAAAAAAAACGTCAGAAGCATTTAATTTTACAGAAAATATGATACGGAGGGGTTGCATTTGAATCTGTACAAAATTTGGAAAATCAGCGTGTCACCGCCCATTTTAAGAATAAATCCTGTATCTCAGCAACTACTTGTCCAATTTCAACTAAATTTGGTTCATTGTATTGCCCTGACTCCTTATGCTATAGTGTGGTAACGGACTACAACCACGCCTACTTCCATTTAACACAGTTTTAAATTCCATGTAATTCCTTCTTACTGTATATAAATCTCGAACAAATAAAGATATCGGAAAAAACTAGGCACAAATTATGCCTTCAAGGTGTATCGTATCTCCTATAAAAAGGGTTGAAATTGTAACACAACTTTTCACGCCCCCATATATCGAACATGAAGACCTCGTGCCTATGTCTGACTTCATACCGAACATATCTGGCATTCTATGAGATTCTTAATGAAATGCAGATGTCGTTCCTACCTTATCTTTTCTTTTCTCTTTTCGAAAATATGTCTTTTTATATAAATGTATTTTCTACTGGTGTATATTTAAATTGTTCAGGGATATAACCAAAAATAATATTTCAAATTCATTGTATATATAATTACTCTAAAAGTTTCATATGTCTTAAGTAAAATTGTGAATAATTTCTCACCCTCCTGAATGTAACATGGAATTGTTTTGAAGATTTCTGCATTCCACCTAAGCGCAATCTTCTCATTACTCCAGTGTTAATAAAAAACAGATGCTGCCAATAATAACTATTTAAAAAGTAAAAAAGAATGTTAACTTTAATGAATTATAATATTTGACATAAAATGCTCCAAAATCGAAAAATCGTTTTGAAAGTGATTTATTTAAACAAAATAACAGTTAATACATTTAGGTGTTACAATATTTCTTATAACTGGTTGCTAAATGAGAATGTATGAGTGTTGTTGTATGTATTCGGTATCAATTTATGGATAAGTGAAACTTCACTCATAATTTCAAGAGTTTTTAAATGATGCATAAATAATTCCCTTTTTATTTAATTTATTAAAGAAACGTGTAATTTAACACATTTTGAGTTTTTTATAACTTTATATTTCTCACAATGCGAAAAACTGATAGGCGCTGTTTAACACAAAGGGAATACCGGTTGAATATATTATGGTACAATATATATTTCACTATATACATAAATCAGGTACACAATAACCAAAATAACTGAAAACAAATAAGCCGATTATTACATACCCTCGCAAATTGCAAAAATAAATGGCGTAGAAATATTTCCAGGTGTTTGCCAAATTTTATAATAAAAACAAGTAAGGAAGGGCTAGGGTGTAACCGAAGATTTTATACTTTCGCAATGTGCAAGAATCAGAGCCGGGGAAATGTTTTCAGGTGCTGGCATAACTTTATATTAAAAAATGTTGCGGAAGAATTCAACATTCATTATTCGACGAAATTGTCAATGGATTGCAACCATATTTGGTATCTTATTAACTTCTATTACAGCCCATAGACTCATGTACTTTCATTGTCATATTTTGCTTCGTGTCAGAGAAAATTACTAATATCTTTTTAATGACATAGGAATGCAAAAATAATGCTATAGCCAAATTTTGTTGAAATCGGTTAAGGGGTTCTTGAGATATGGGTGTTCTCCTAAAAGTGGGTGGTGCCACTCCCATCACCAAAACTTTACACGGATTCCTATGCAACCCTTCCGCATCATATTTGCTGCAAGGATTTAATGTTTCCTGTGTGTTCCTTCAGCGAGTTATCGCAATTTTAGTAGTTTTAAATATAACTTTTGTATGGGAGGTGGGCGTGGTTATTATCCGATTTCACTACTATTCTCAATATATCAACAGATCCTAAAAAAATTTAATCGGATAAAGTGTGATTGATGTAGCTTGAACGGTTTCTGAGATATATATATTACACCTATTGGGGGACGGGGCCATGCCCACTTTATACAAAAATTTCTTACCCTAGTGCCCCACCCTAATAGGATCCTCTATGCCAAATAACACGTTTATATATTAATTTTCGGCTTAGTTATAGCACATTATCTGTTTTCGATTAATGGCATTTTGTAGGTGTGGCAGATGTCCACTTGCGCCTATCCGCAATACCAACACAATTTTGAAAAAATTGCTCAATTTTGATGCATCTGTTACAGCATTACAGTTACACATCATTAGAGTCGTTATCTAAATTACAAAAAACGCCAAATTTAAATATTTTAATTAAAGGAATAAATAATATTAAATGTGAAATCATTAATTCAATTAACAACCAAGGGTTGAGTTTTTCCGCCATTCGTTTATTAAAGCAATCTTTCCTACTAATGACACCTTGATTATTTTTCCAAAGCTAGATACTATGTGAAAATATAATTACCGACATAACACATAACACTTTACAATTTAAATCTTTTATTAGAGACTCTATTCTTAATTTTCCAGACTCTATTTCGAAAAATATTCCGAAATTAGAGCTTTTTCTAGTGGCATCATTGTAATGAAAACAAGTAAGGTAAGGTAAAGTAAGGTAGCCCTTCCGTTCAAAATTAAGTTATG
This sequence comes from Bactrocera minax, assembly GCA_021498325.1. NCBI lineage: Eukaryota > Metazoa > Arthropoda > Insecta > Diptera > Tephritidae > Bactrocera > Bactrocera minax. The sequence continues at coordinate 1,377,451 of JAKEEE010000042.1, read as the reverse complement.
GTGTAACCGAACATCTTATACTCTCGCAATATGCAAGGATCAAAAAGGAAAGAAGCCTTCTTGTGCTGGCAATACTTAATATTAAAAAATGTTGCGTAAGAATTCAACACTCATTATTAGACGAAACCGTGAATGGATTACAATCGCATTTGGTATCTTATTAACTTATATTACAGGTCATAGACTCGCGTAGCTTCATTACTATACTTTGCTATGAGATGTCATCTAAAAATGATGAATTTGGACCCTTTGTCCAAATTTTACGCCGATTGCTATACAGCTCTTCCGTATCATATTTGCTGTAAGAGTTAATGTTTCTGGCATGTTCTTTAACGATTTAACGGACTTTTCGCAATTTTCAATATAACCATTGTATGGAAGGTGGGCATGATTATTATCCGATTTCACAAATTTTCCCGGTATTTGAGAACATGAGGACATCTAAACATATCATATCATATTATATACCCTCTGCAGTACTAACCGTCCTACGATGACAAAGAACACGGGTACCAAGTTTCATCAAAATATCTTAATTTTTATTCAGGTTACGCTTGCACGGACGGACGGACGGACAGACAGTCACTCGTATTTCAACTCGTCTTTTCATCCTGATCATTCATATATATATATATGTCTATATCTAACTCGTTTAGTTCTAGGTGTTACAAACAACCGTTAGGGGAACAAAACTAATATACTCTGTAGCAACATGTTGCGAGAGTATAAATATGTTGCGAAAGTATTCTAAACTTATTATTCGACGAAAATGTGACTGGATTCTAATCATATTTGGTGTCTTACTAACTGAGTTTCACTACTATATTTTGCTTCGTGTCCGAAGTATTTATATTAAAATCAACCGAATTAAGTCAAATGGTATATGTGATATAAACTTAACCAAAGAGCTAACCTTAATATTATATATTGGTCTACATCGATTTTATTCATATTTAGCGCTAAACCACGGTGTGTTTAGGAAAGCATGTCCACTTAATTTCCAACTTATTGTCTTATTGTCCAACATAAGCGGATTAAAGTCAGGTGGAAAGTCGGAAATCACTACATCGGGTTTAAAGTCGGATTTAAAAGTTTGGACTGACTGTACTAACTTTTGGCATTACACAAGTCTACTCGAGAAACATATTCCCACGCAATGTTATGGAGATAACTTATATATTGAGCGACATATTCGGCATAAAGTCTGCTATAACAACGAAGGGATTAGTATTAGTATTTAGGAGCATGTGTAATTCGTTGACCAATTTCAAATATTTTCGGTAATAAATTATAGCATATCCAATATTATACGCTGACTGAATTTTGCTAAAATATTGTATATATTGCTCGATGTATACCGTATAGAACCAACCGGAAGTTTAAAAATCCTTATATTAGGTATATGGGAGCCATATGGGATGTATTTACCTGATTTTGCTAATTTTTAATGCAAAGGCACAATATTTTCAGGCAAAAATTTCTTCTGAGTTTCAATAATATATCTTACAGATAGATCGATATTTTTGGTAAAAATTTTGCTATAAGTACGAGCCTCACATATTCGGTATCTGGAGGCTTGAAAAGCTTTATTCCGATTTCGACATTTTAGACGTGGCATCGCATACCTTAAAGGCACTCTTTGCGCAAAGGTTCGTTTCGATATCTTTATTAGTAACTGATTTATATATTGTGAAGTGAAAGAATCAAAGGGAATTTATAATTGTAGGCGTGGTTGTTCTTCGATTTCTCATTGCCGCTGTACGAAATCGATGACGATTACCACTGACGATTTGTTACCACTGTAATAAAAGAATGGAAACATAATATTTACTACGACATTTGATTAAAATTTCTACAGTAGTTCCCAAGATATAGAATTTAAACCATTCTGGCTACGAAATCGAATGCTTCTGGTACGTTTCTTGAGCGAGTTAATGTTTAAATGAGTTTCACATTACAGTCTATGAAGGCACTTTGTGAGAAATATATAGTAAACCTATTAGGGGCAGGAATATGCCCACTTTTTAAAAACTTTTCAAGCTCAAGCTATGTTTCTATTAAAGTTAATCTAAACAACAAAAATCTCCATATCCGTCATATTAATGATGTGGGAAGGTAGAAAACCCATCATATGGACTACCGAATAACATTATGGTTCAAAAAACATGTTCATTTAAGTTCTTAAGAATGTCAGTTGGAAACTTGGAAATCTCTTGGGGGACTAGGGAAAAGTCTCAGCTGATTACATTTACTTTTGATGATAAAATAGAGTATGCTCGATAACATATTTTCACGCGATTTGTTAAGATAACTCACACATTGGCCCTTGTATTCTTCATGAAATCCTCCCGCATAATGGAAATCATTATATACATTATATGAGGATGGAGGTGGTTCGAGAATCGTTTTGACGAATTTTCGCCACCAAATTATAGCCTATCCAAAATCGATATATACGGTATAAAGCCAAGCGGAAATTTTAAATTCATTGCCTTAGGTATATGGGACTAGGGGAACTTTTTACCCGGCTTTACCAATTTTTTACATGAGGGCACATTATAACCAGCTCTCGGCATGTCATTAATATATCTCATAGATCAACAGGTACTTTTGTTAAAAAGTCAGCTAATAACACTGAGGTCCACACATTGGTTATTTCGAGGATTGAAAAGTTATGATTAGATTTTTGTCCAATTCTGGATGTGAGATGGCATAACTTAAAAGCACTATTTGAACAAAATTTTATTTCGGTTTATATTATATACTCTGAGCGAAAGAGTCAAATGGAATTTAAAAGTGTGTTATATCGGAAGTAGGTGTAGTTGTATTCCGATTGCGCCCATTTTTACATCCTGACAAATGGACGCGAGGATGATATTACGCACCAAATTTTGTAAAAATTGTCGTTCGTGAGTTTTTTGATTTTACCAATTTTTACTCTGTTTGAGGTGATCCTAGAGGTACTTGTTCTCCGAAAGTTTAGTTGATACAGCTTTATTGGTTTGTAAGATATATACATTAAACCTGGGGCCAGGTCGACCCCATTTTTTTTTAATTTTAAACCCGAGATATCCCTCTCTATTTTGGTGCACTGTACCAAATTATAGTTTTGTATCTCAATTTCTGGCTTAGTTATAGCCTTTTATAGTTTTTTGATTAACGACATTTTGTGGGGGTGGAAATAGTCCAATTTCGCCCATTTTCGTCCGATGCCAAAAACCTGCCTTCTCATAGTGCTAAGGAATAATAGGAAACCCTGCTCTGACCCATATATTTCATTTTCATCATTAGGATTAGCGTCTCTTTAATTTTTTGCGCACTGTACATATAACTTGTCCAATGTGATATCGTAATAAATTAGAATAGAAATCTGTATTATACGTAAGTGGCATTGATTCGAAAAATGGGTGAAGTAGCATACAATATAATGCTTTACGTCTTTCTGGTTGACTTTATACCGCATATCGGTTTCCGAATTAATCAATTATGGTCTATGATCGATTCATATGCAACATCATAAAAAAGTTTTGCATCCATATCGCCATTAATACTTACGAATTAAGGGAGTCCTAAATGTTAAAAGTGCTCAAATTTAATGCATTAGTTGCATTAAAGATGCATAGTATCTTTTCTCCCTTTCTTGTCATAATTATAATTTTATCACTTTATATACAATATTATATCACATTTACATACCTAAGAATTCTTAAAAAATTAAATAAATCGTAAACTTGTAGTTATTACTGATGTATGGTCAGCATCGTCATACTAAATGTATTTAAATTAGTGGTGGAGCTAAATGTTCAAAAATTTTGAAATATTCATTTGATAGAGAGAAGAAAACCCACACCATTATTTTTGCTTAAATTAATTTCGACAGAATGCCTTTAAAAAAATTATGTAACATAAATTTTGATCTATGATATGAGTGCACCAAATTGTCTGACATTGTATTAGTAGAGTTACGTACTACAGCAGTTCATTCAATTATATAAATGCACACCAAAAATTTTTGTGTAAATATATCAGTTCTTCATAAAAGTTTCAATACCTCTTAAGAAACTTATTATAACAAAGAAGGAAGGCAAAGTCGGGTGCAACCAAAATTTTTATACAATTACAAGAATATGGTATTCGTTATTCGACGAAATTATGAATGGATTACAATCATATTTGGTATCTTATTAACTTATACTATGGGTCATATAATCACTTAGTTTCATATCCGAGATATTCAGATTAAAATCAATCTAACTAACACAAATCTCTATATTCAAGATATCAGTGCTATGGGAAGGTACATAACGGTATCCATAATTTTTTTTACCGAATGACAAAATGTTAATTCAAATATTTTTACTTCATTTAATTGAGATATATCAGATATAAACTCAACCACAGGGACGAAATTAAATATATTGGGTACATGGGGTAGGTAACTGGAAGTACAGATACCATTATTTCAGTGGTATGGCGTTTAGACCAAGGCTTCATATCTCAAAAGTTAATCCATATTTTGCTAAAAAGACAGCCATATTCACTGAGGTGCACATGTTCGGTGTCTGGGGGCTCGAAAAGTTATATTGCGATTTCGGCTATTTTTGATGTGAGATGGCACAACTTGAAGGCACTATTTTTGCAAAGTTTTGTACGGATACCTTAATTATTTCCTGATATATATACTGTGAAATGAAAGACTCAGAAGGAATTTAAAATTGTGCTATGTGGGAAGCAGGCACGGTGCAGTTCGATTTCGCCCATTTTCACACTGAGGTATGAAAATATCAATATAACACGATGCATCAAATTTAGGCGGTGCCACGCCCATTGTTTAATTTTTACACCGATTCCTATGCATATCCTCCATACGATCTCTAATGCAAAATTTAATGCTTCTGATTTTCTTTAATGAGTTAGTGCAATTTTAGTAGATTTCAACATAACTGTTACGTAGGTGGTGAGAGGTGATTACGCGATTTCACCCATTTTCTCACTTTATAAGCAGTTTCACACTGTTAGCGGGCTATTCTATTCGCTGAAAAAATTATGAGGAGCTGCCAGAAACTTACACAGTTTCATTAGAAAATTTTTATACAATACTTTTTGTGGAGCGTTATTGACCGAAAAACCAGGTACATTAGAATTTTAATTGTGTTTGCATTACTGAACATGAGTGATCCTGGGATCCATTAGCACGACCTACACCACACTATTTCCATTTATACTACTCACCATCCATCAACTACAATCACAACACATCATAAAACCTAAGCTGGAACTTTCTAGATAATCTATGTTAAGGTCTTCCATTTAGAAAGGGTTATTTTTTTATGTAGTTTTTATACTTTGTGACAAAGGCAGTACACCTCGAGCTATGTTATGATTTGACTACGGCGGTTTTTCTCACAGCATTCGTACGCTTTGTGGACGCTTTCGTTTGTTTCCTTCAAAATTTAAGAACGACAATGGAAAAATCTTTGTCGGAGCTCAAGAGCCACTGAGAAATAGTTCCTAAAATTTATTAAAGAAGTTTCACTTGAAATTATTAAAAAAGATGCATTCCAAGGTTTATATTGGCAGTTCATACTTCCAAGTGCTCCCCACATGAGAGGATTCCTAGAATTAGCAGTAAACGGCTTTAATTTCCATTTACAGAAAATGGCAGGAAAGCACAAATTCACTTATGTGGAGTTTACCACATTACTCACTCGTATCAAAGCCGTTCTAAATCCGCGACCAATCTCCTTAGAGGAGCTTTACTTCTGGTCATAACTGAAGCAAAGGGAGTCTCACTCACATTAATAAACCCATGGGAAAGAATGCAGATTCACCCATACCCAGTATAGGGAAATGCGTCATTATATACAACGATTGTTTTCGTCTAACAGAATGGCGAATAAGCCGAATAGAAAAGTTTTAATGGGGATCAAATTGTCACAGTAGAGCCAAAGTAGTAGATGTACGAATGCAAACCGGGAAATTAACTCGCTCGTTAAATTGTGTTTCCTCCCAAAAACCGAAGAACTGATAACACCAAAACTTTGAAATCAAGCGCGTAACTAAGATAAAAACAAGTAATTTTGTTGTTTAACTCAAAATACAACCGTCTTACAAACTGTACACCCAAAAGTAAACCTAAGAAACGCAATTAAAATAGAACTAAAATATATTCCCAACACTCAATACAACGCAACACATCATACAACTCATGCACATTCACCACCCAGCAAACCGCAAAAGGATAATTCCGACCGGAAAGACCACATTCGGCATCTGCCCACGCAACCACGTAGATTCTTCAGTCACCTTGCTTCCTCTGATGGCAACAAAGTGCAGTGGAACAATACAAGTTCTAACTAAGGATTTTAAAATAAAGTTTACAAAATATAAAGTTTCAAATATTAAGTTTGTGAAATAAAGTTTACCTACCTAAGTTTATTTACCTACTTAAAAGTTTAGTGCGAGTGCATGTGTATACATAATAGAGTTAAAAACGGCTAAAAAATTCAAAAAGTGTGCTTATAGGAAAATAAAAAAATGAAAACATACACAAACAGACATACATAAAAATTTTATAAATACACTTCACGAAAGAGAGGTGAGTGATAGTTACAAAAAATCGGAACAAAAGATCCCAAGTGAATTATATATACATAAATACATATATAAATAATAGAGAGTGAAAAAAAACCAATATACAAAAAATTACATATATACAAGTAAGATCGTAAGCAAATACGTACCTAAAATGGTAGAAAATTGACAATATAAAACAAGTAAGTAACAGTTCCTGTGTAACCGAACATTTTATACTCTTGTTATTTGCAAGGAACAAAGACGGGGAACTTTCAGTAGTTGGCAATACTTTTTATTAAAAAATGTTGGGTTAGGTTAGGTTACATCCTCATAAAGTCAACCTAACAACACAAATCATCCAGGTTCACAATATTAGTGCTGTGGGAAGGTGCACATCAATAGTCATAATTTTTACTACCGGTTGATATAATGTTTTTCGAAATATGCTCGCTTAATTTTATTGAGACATTTTCAAAGGAACGCTAACGAAAAGGCTATAGGAAAATTTGAGCAATTGATATTTACTTTTGGCATTAAATTTAAATATACTCGGTATTAATATAACTCTAAATTTTACCGACATATCCGGTCTAAAATAGCCATAATCATATGTAGTATATGCGGCTGTGGTAATTCGTGTATCGAGTTCTCTCATATCCACCACCAAATTATGGTATATTCAAGATTATACACTTATTTAATTTGCTGAGATATCTTACATGTAGACCGATATACTTGGTAAAACTTTGAAAATTCTCATCACATATCGGTTATATTAGAGCTGCGAAAAGGTCTCGATTGATTATTTTAACTTTGGTATTACACAAGTATATACGAGAACATGTTCCCACGCTATTTTATGAAGATAACTCACATATTTACCGATATATTCGGCAAACAAAGGACAACGAAAATCGTTATATGTAGTATATGGGAGCTGAGGTATTTCGTAGACTCATTTCACACATTTTCGGCATTAAACTCTAATTTTATATATGCAATTAAATATTATAGGTTCACTTAATTTTGCTAAGATACGATTTCGATTACTGGGGACTAGACATTCGGTATGGAGGGATTGAAAGTTATAGTCCGTCTTCGACAATTTGTAGACATGAAATGGCATAACCTTAGGGTACTGTTTGTGTAAAGTGTTGTTCTGATATCTTAATTGGTGATTGATTTATAAACTGTAAGATGAAAGAATCAGATTAATTTTATATTTGTGTTATATGAGCAGTGGGAGTGGTTCTAGTTAGATTTTACCGATTTTCACACAGTAACATAGGAATTCCAGGACAGGTTATGTATATAAAGCATTTCACCTAAATATGGGCGGTGCCACAGTTATTGTCAAAATTTTACACTGATTCCTATGCGGGCCTTCCGTACCGTATGGGGAGTGAGTGTAGTTTTTACGCAATTTTATCCACTTTCACACGGTATGGGAAGGGTGTACAAAAACTTGTCCTCAGCAAGTTTAGTTCATTTAACTTTAGTGGTTTGTGAAATATATACTGTAATCCTCCTAGGGGGTGGAACCAATCATACTTTTTAAAATTGTTAAACTGAAGATGACTCTTTCTTCATTGATTGGGGTGGCAATAGTCCGAAAAGTTTGGTTTGAAAATAATAAATGTAAAGTTTTTACTATTTCCACATTCCACGCGTTGCCCTTTCGGTGTTATAAAGTAGCAATGCTTTAAGGCGAAGTGTGAAAAAGGTTATTGGCTTAAAAAATAGACTACTGGCATAAAAAAGACGGCTCGTTTCTATATCAAAACTTCGTGTACATGTGATGAGAGAGATAACATCGACAGACAACCTAGATCTTCGGATTTAATTTCCTTCAGTACATTTTATGAGTTATTTGAATAACAAAGTGGACGCCAGCTTTCTTTGGACCACTAAGCACTATTGGAAAACGTAGGAGAAATGTCTGTTTTTACTATGGCCATTTGATTGCTTTTGGATTCAAAAAGATTTCAAATAAACTGTAAGGAGCTAAATTAAATAAATGTACCGCAAATAAGAAAAGGTATAAAAAGACCTCAATATTCAGATATCGAATGTATGTACATATATTTTCATTTCACTGTCTTCATATATGTTTAATATAAACCTGTATAAAGAATAAGTAAGGAAGGGCTATATATTAAATTAATTATTTAAAAATGTTGCAAATAACTTCAGTATTCGTTATTTGATGAAATCGTAAATGGATTATACTCATATTTGTCGTCTTCCTAACTTATACTGTAGGTCATATACTTACTTAGCTTCCTTACTACTTTTTGTTTCATGCCGGAGATATTTATATTAAAGTCAATCCAGCTAACACAAATGTATATATATATCGAATTAGTGCCGTGTTACGGTACAATAACCATAATTTTAACTACCGAATGATATAAAACTAATCGAAAGATTCTCTTTTAAATTTATTGAGTTATGTGAGATATAACTCAACCAAAGGGACGAAATTTTATATATTGGGTTTTTAAGTGGAAAGTTAACTGCACGCGCCGATATTATTATATTATGGGTATGGGGCTTAGCGCTAAACTACATTATATTTAGGAAAACATATTCACTTAATTCCTTCAAACTATTACACAAATTGACTTATATAAACGGTTTAAAGTCAACTGGAAATTGGGAAATCACTATATCGCGTTTATTAGAGCTAGGGTCTAAGCTGATTGCATTTTTATTAAGATTAATCAAAATTTTACCGATCTATTCGGCATAGAATCACTAGAACAACGTTAAATATATAAAGGGACTAAGTTAATTCGATGATCGATTTCAACCACTTACGCTATCTAACTATAGTCGATACAGAAACTAGTATATGTAGGCTAGGTGAATTATCGCACTGATTTTATTAATTTTTGTCGCATATATTGTAGGAACTGAGGAACTGAGTAGGAACTTATCGAAATGTAGGATCATATTCGAGGGCTTGAAATTTTAAGATCTTGAGATTTTAAGTAAGGATGCCAAGATAATATTATGCACGAAAAAGAACACAGAGAAGAGAAGAAAGGAGCAGATGCCAAAAATTTTGCGAAGCTGTGGACTACAGCCAAAATGAATTTAAATCACGCAAGAGGTTGCGATTTGCAACCATAGAGTTTTCAATCGGTACTTATGGGCAAGCATATTTTAATTTTATTAACTATAACGTATAATTCTAATGTGTTACTTTCACTTTCCAACTATTAAACCATTCCTTCCATATAGGGAGCAATAAATGAAGGTGCACCACCAGCATTGTCGTTTGCGAATTTGTAAGATGAAAAAAAATTTTTTTCCAAAGTTATCGCTGTCATATATGAGTTCCAACAACAAAAAATTAATAACATTTACATCAAATGAAAATGAAAGCTACGCGATTTACGGTAAAACCTTGTGTTAATGCCCTGCAACATGCTAAAATGCGTTGCCCTTCATTCTTTCGTGGTGGATTATCTTCATTATCTTCTATTATCGTATTATCTTCACGCCAGACAGTGTTTTAGTAAGTCCTTCGTTACTAGCAGCATTCATGGCTTAAGTCTTTATTAATATTAGAAAATAAATGCCTATAATATACCTTAAATTTTTTAAACCAAAACATCTTAGATTTGTTGAAGGCAAATCGAAGGCGGCTTATATAGCTCTGGAATCATCAATTTTTTGTTTGGAAGAGGGACACATTTTTGAATCGGGTTTAATATAATTATTATATGGTATCTTTAAAGCTATAATCAAGAATCCTGTTTTGGAACTGAAGATGACCATTTTCATTAACTTTAATTTTAATTTGTCGATGAATTCCTATTTTTTCGGATGTTTGGGTAAACAATATTGCGTTTAGCTGATGCAAAGTTTATCCTGAAAGTGGTCAATTTTTTCCGTAAAGAATTTCTAAAGCATTTGGCCATGGTACAAAACACGCCGTAGAATTTAATTTTGCCCTTTTTGGTTCGTCTATTGCGTTTTCCATATTTTGCCTACCTTCTCTATAACTGACTTCAAGGTTTGCATTGGTTATTTAAAATGGACATTTATTAATATTTGTTTTTTAACATGCTTATTATATTGTGATTGCTTATCAGTCCACTTTTCTTCCTTTTTCAAATTTTCGGAGTAAAAATAATAATAATCCTTAACTTTGATTTTGTTGTTTTAATTTAATTTTCGACGTTTGACGTTAAACTTATTGTGATTAATGATAGAGCTTAACTTGTTGGTGTCAGTTATATACGGAATTTTGGATTGGTTCACTACTTCATTAGAGCAATTCTTTATAAACCCTGCATGCCTAGTTTCTTCGTTTTCTCAATTTATGTTTTTTAATTTTGATATAACTATGGTCTTCAATTCAGACCAATTCAGATGAATCGGGCAGCTAGGGTTGCAGTTTTTTATACTAGAGTAGAATGTATTATTATAAATGCCTGTTACCTTTATTAATTACTTGCTCTATTAGCGGCATTTTATTTTATAGATTTAGAGCACATATTTTTCTTCTTGTATGTATGTAATGTATTACCAAAGAACTTACAACCATAGAGAAGGTGCAATTTGATTTTTGTATGATGTTCGATTGGCTTCTGTATAGAGGCTGAAAACCGCCTAGTAGGGAATTCATCATTCTCTAACACATTCGCTACTTTATAACGAAATATGTAAAATACGCTGTTCGCCAACAGAAAATATCAATCAAAAAATTTTGTATATGAGGATAGGCATAGAAATACGTACATATATGAGAAGGAATATTACATGTTCACCTAACTACTAAGTTATCTTACATATTGACCGAAATATATCTTATAAAGTCTAACGGGAGGTTGAAAATTCTTACATTAGGTACATGGGGGCTAGGGGAAGTGCCTACCCCATTTCATCCATTTTAAGCACATGGACACACTGTTATCAGAAAGAGGCTCTCTCTGAATTTCAAAGAGATAACTCATATATTGACCGTTATATATGGTATGGTCTACAGGAAGGTTGAAAATCCTTATATTAAGTATATGGAGGCTAAGGGAAGTATTTACGCGATTTTCCCCATTTTTGATACCAGATCACATTATTATCATGAAAGATAAACCTCGAATTTCAGTACGATATCTCATGCATTTACCTTTATACTATATGGTAGAAAGTCTACCGAAATTTTGAATATCCGTATATTTGGTATATGGGGGCTAAATCTCTTTATCACTTTTTCAGTTTTCGAATAATGGCATTTTCTCACGCCCATCGGCAATGAACATGTTGCGAGAGTATAATAATAGAAATGAAAATAATCTATAATTTATAAAAAAATATAATAGAAATGAAAATATACTGAAAATAATTTTTTTGTTTTTAATTCTTCTTAGATCTGAAATTTCTGAATGAATAAAAAATTATAGTTATCATAATAATTAATAATTTCCGTAATTTTGTAAATGAAATGTGCCTACACATATTTATGCGCGCATAGCACGTATTTCGTATGCGCAACCACAAAAAAAACTTGCCAAATACCCAACATAGTTTTTACATACATACGTACATATGTATATACCCATCACCGGAGAATTCCTACGAATGACTGAAAAACTTTATACAAATGTACACTTGTATGTAAATTACAACGAATATTCTAAGCATCATGAAAACAACAACAACATTCATCCAAACTCTTCTCCCCGCTGCACTCGTCACTATTCCAAACTGTTTCCTCGCGATGATGGCAAAAAGTTGAAATCATATTTTTATTCTGATGCTGAAGTCAAAGCGAAACATGGTAGCAGGGCAAGCAGCTTGACAAGAATCTCAAAAGCATCAATTATTTATATTTATCTAACAACGATGCTATAAAAGTGAAATATGCGCAAAAACCAAATATCTAACCTGGGTTTGAATTCCAGTGTCGTTCGAAACATAATCATACGCTTACCACTCATGCTATATTAGATATTGAAACTAATTCAATTTAATTGTTGTCTTATTGTCTATAGAAGAAGAGGTTGATTCCTAAAAAATAACAATATCATTTCGCGCCTTAACTAACTTGTTTCTGAAAAATGTGGTAAATGACAAAAGGGCGTCGCTGCCACTTTTCGCTTCTGAAGTAAATATCAGAAATTGTTTGAGTTTATGATTTTTAGCATCCTAGTGAAAAGGCGCTTTAAGACAACATACGCATACGTGGAAATAAGCGGCGCTTGCGCTTTTGAATGAAATCACTTTGCGTTGTTGTTGATGCGCTTGTGTTTATGAATGGAAATGTTTTTGTAAAGAATATTACTTTTGTTGTCACCGTGTAGTTTTTTCTGAAGGTTAGTACATATTTATAGAATAATTTGAGGAATGTACATACGTATACTTTTGTTCGTATGTACGTAAATTCGCAGGCACATATTTATATGCATGCATGTATTTATATCGAAAATATATCCCAATCGTATACTCATATTTAATTAAATTCTCAAAGATCTATGCATTTACATATGAACGCACACACCCCAACATAACGTTTTTAAAGGATGATCAAATATTTACATAATTTTATATTTATCCAAAAATATCAAAAACTTTTAAATTAAATTTATTTCTAAAGAAAACTAGGTACCTTAACCGAATAACATTTCATTTCACCCAACTTATTAAAAATAATTATAACACATTAACTTCCATAAATCAATAACTCTTATTAAATCGAAATTAACAAATATAACTATTAACTATTTAATAACCAGATACCCAAGGTGCAATAAACTAGAATTTCTTTCCTTACAAATAATAAATAATTATTAAAATAATAAATATTAACATAAAAAGGTCAAGAAAATTGCCGTCGGCAAATCAATGCTCGAACTTATTCGACTCCAAATGTATGTTCGATACAAATGTTTCGAAATATTTTTTATTAATGATTTTTTTATTCACAGTTGAGCATAAATTGAATTAAAATAAAATATAAAACTTTAAATGAAATTTAAAAAATTCACATAGCATATGTAGCATATACATAGCTATATGCATTCTCTGGTTCCCTCATCAGAATTCACTGGTTGAGAAGGTTAACAACAGAAAATACGTAATTTCTACAGATTCCTTTCTGCTAAGAATCATAACAATGTTAATTTATTATGAGGTGACTTCCCCCGTCGTGGGGTGAATTCCTCCGCCGAAATTTTTCAGACTTTGTTTTATTTCGCTGTCGAACCTGCACCTTCTCTAAGGTATAAGTTCTCTGGTATTATTTAGCTGCTCAATGTACAATATACTTTCAAACAAAGCCATTTACGTTTATGAAGATTTTATATTCATCAATTTAGGTTGAATAGGATTTCTGTACTGCAGTACATAAATCAAAGTTATTTCCTATCTTAAGGAAAATATTTATAAAATTAATTCAAAATGTTTTATGCTTCCAAGTTTGATATTTTGCAATAATTTCTGAGTGATTCTTTGCCTCTGGAAAGAAGCAATTGATTTTTTGCATCGAATGGCATTCTCATGAATTCAAATTGATCAAACGGAATGGAAAAATTTGTTGAACCTTTGGTCAAGAGTAGAGAGAAACTTTACCCAATTTAGTTTTTCAAGATTGATAACTGTTTGCATTCGTTGAGTTATCAATCAACAATTATTATCAATAACAATCCTCCGCTTTTTATTTCCTGAGCTATATTATTTCTACGGGACTATCCACAAAGGACTATTGTAAACAAAGTTGCACTCAAATACTGTCTACGAGGCTAACTCCCTGTTGCAACATTTTACTGATTTGCCGTTCAATTTCTTCTTCATAAATCTTAGAATAACTGTAAGTCTTAGCATAGATCGGCATATAAATTTTTTTCATTATCTGGTGTTGAATTCTTTAAAGAATGTTTCATTCTTTATATTACGACAATCATTTTTTTTTGTATTTCTAAACTAGACAATGCTAAAATCCATTACATTAATGACCCTGAAGTTTTCATACGATTTATCACTATTGGATTCATGTTATATTGTTATTGTCATATTACACAGAGTATAATAGTTTTGTTCATCTAATGGTTGTTTGTAATACAGGAAACTAATCAAAATAGATATAGAATAATGTATATAAATAATACTAAAAGGTTCTCACCATCGAATTGGCATAAAAATTGGACGATGGGCGTATCACATAACACACCTCACATTATCTTAAGACTCATATATTAAAGTTTATATTAAAATGGGTGAAACGCCACTATAGCCTCGCCTACTTCCTATACGACAACATTTTAAACTATTTCCACCTATTACTTTCACTTCGCAGTGGATAAATCAAGTATTAGTAAGGATATTGAAATAAAAATTACCAAAAAATATTGTCTGCATGGTGTGCCAATTTTCGTCTACAAATGGTCTAAATCGTACTATATATTTTCAAGCCCCGGCTACCGAATATGAGGACCTCAATGACTACAACTGCCCTTACACCTTACAGGAAATATCGGTCAACTTGAAAGATACCTTAATGAAATTAAAACAGCATATTCCTGTGCACATAATTAAATCTAGATAAATGGATAAATGGACAAACACATATATTCCATATAAATCTTAGTAAAATAATGAAAATCATTATCAGTCAACCGGAAATTTGAAAAACCTTATATTAGGTATATGGAAGCTTGAAAGTAATAAACCGATTTTATCAATTTTTATCACAAGGAAACATTATTACCAAGAAATGACGCCCACATAATATCATTCAGTTATCTTATAAATTGGTCGATATTTTCGGCATAAAGATTGGTATTTTCCGTACCTAGGCCCTCATATTCGATACAAAGGGCCTTGAAAAGTTAAAGTCTGACTTCTACCAATTATCTATTAGATATGTCACATTATTACGACACTATCTGCGCAAAATTTCTTTTCGATATCTTTATTTTTGTTTGATTTGTCTTTTGTAAAGGGAAAGAATCTAATGGAATTTAATTTTATTGTTATGTGGGAAGTAGGCGTGACTGTAGTCCGATTGCGCACGATTAAGCTATATTTAAGAATGCAAAGGTAATGTTATGTACTAATTGGTGGAGTAGTTACTTAGATATTTTATCCACAAGTTGTCGATGTCATGCCCATTATCCAATTTTTATACTGATTCACATGCAAACATACGGTACTATCTTTGGATTGAAATTCAATACTTCTGATGTGTTTCTTTAGAGAGTTATCGCACATTCTATGGATTTCAATATAATCTTAGTAGAGGGGTCAGAAGTGAAGTGAAGTGAAAGTTGAAATACCAGAAGGAAATGTTTTAATTTGTTTCAGCTGATATAGCATTAGCTGTTGGTGAGATATTATATGTATTGGGTTGTTCGGAAAGTCATTTCGTTTTTTTTGGGGAACATGAAAGACAGTTTTCGTATAATGAATAAATATTTTATTAAATTATATATTGGCCATTCTGGTCCAACACCTTTTGCCATCTTTCTGGCAGTAACATAATTCCCCTCTCATAAAAGTTTTGGTCCTTGCTGGCAAAAAACTCGTCCAGGTGGTTTTTGACATCTTCATTTGAGGTAAAGGTTTTGCCATCCAAAAAATTTTGCAGGGACCGGAACAAATAGTAGTCGGAAGGCGCCAGATCTGGAGAATATGGTGGATGTTGCAGCACGTCCCATTCAAGCTGTAAAAGTTTTTGGCGAGTGACCAAACTTGTGTGAGGTCTCGCATTATCCTGGTGGAACACTACACCCTTCCTGTTGATTAATTCGGGCCTCTTCTCTTTAAGTGAATCATTCAATTTGTCCAGCTGATGACAATAGACTTCTGAATTAATCGTTGTATTGTCCGGCAAAAGCTCAAAAAAAAACGATTCCTTTGACATCCCACCAAACGGAGAGCATCACCATTTTTTGGTGAATGTTGGCTTTTGACACGCTTTGAGCCGGTTCATCTTTTCTGCTCCATGACCTCTTGCGTTTAACATTGTTGTATACAACCCATTTTTCGTCCCCAGTAATAATCCGCTTCAAAAATGGATCATTTTCTAGACGTTTGAGGAGCGAATCACACGCGTCAACACGACGACACAAATTTCGCTCGGTAAGGACATGGGGCACCCACACATCGAGCTTCGAGGTTAAGTCCATGCCTTTCAAATGGCCATAAACAGTTGAATTCGACAAATTTAACCTCTCACCGATCTCTCGTGTGGTGATTCGCCGATTTGCATCAACTAATGCCTTTATCGCATCTTTGTCAGCTTCGACCGGCCTTCCAGACCGTGGTGCATCTTCGACATCAAAATTGCCGGATCGAAATTTTGCAAACCAGTTCTGGCACTGGCGTACTATTAACACGCCTTCTCCATACACATCCGTCAATTTTTTTCTCGCTTGGACAGCATTTTTACCTTTTCTGAAGTTAAAAAGTAAAATATGACGAAAATGCTGCTTATTGCTCTCCATATTTAAAAAGGCACCAACCAAAAACTACTGGGTAGAATTAATAGAACTTTTTCACACACAAGCCTTGCAATATCAGCTCTCATGACATATAATGGTTATGGGGCTTAAGTGTGAAGTTAGTTTCGAAAAAACGTAATTAAGTCCTCTGGCGGGAAAAAACGAAATGACTTTCCGAACAACCCAATACATGAAACCTACTAAAGAGCGGGCCGCAACTACTTTTCAATTAATTTACAAATGTAGCTTAAATTATAACTTAGTGGCGTAGGTCCAATTTTACCCATATACAACAAAGTTTCATCAGTATGCCCAAATTTTTGCAAAAGTTATCGCTTATACGGACAGATCAATCAATCGCAATTCAGGTAGATAAAATTCGTAGTCCTTCTTTTAGCTCACTTTTTGCAGGAATTAGAGAGCCATGTGATAACAATGTCCTTTGATCTTCTAATATATGGCCTGGATATGGAAATAATTATTAATCGTTTTTCCCATCGTCTGGTTTCTTAACATTTCAGGTTTTGCGTTGCTGCTTGACTAACCCCTATGCAGCTAAGCATATGTTAACAATCTGTTTAATTACTAGGATGGGGTAGGCAACCTGTTTCGTTTACTACGAGGAAATACGCAATAACGTAAAATTTGAATGTAAAGGTGATAAATTAAGCCTACATATGGCTCAGTGCAACAACTGCACTATTGGTGATACAACACCTCCTTTTATGTGAATTTTCATATTGTACAAACCACCTAACAGACTTCAACCACTTCAACACTAACCTACTACCTTCTACAAATGCGTCTACCGCCATGTGTCGTAATATTAAAATCCACCAGAGGATTAAGATTTGACAAAATTCTCCATACCCCTTTTTCGAACTGGCAATAACAACAATCACAGTTTTTATAAAAAAAAATTACAAAAATACGTCCAGATTTGCTATCGCAACCTATTTACAATTTTCGAGAGTATTTAATTTTCAGTAGCACCTCATAAGTTCTCTCCTTATTTGTATATAATATTATTATATAATAATGTATGGCAGACAAATACATATGTTAGAATATTTGTATTTTTCAAACCATACGATTATACGAGTGTTACCGAACAGGGTTAGGCATTCTCAAGTTATGGCGTGACAAAACAAAAAAACTTGTTTTTTATACAAATAAACTTTTACTTCTTCAAATGCGGGAGCTGTTTGGCTCAGTCTGAGTTTGTACTTATTTACTAATCTCGTTGCTAATATATCAACGGTGGCTTTTTATATGTAAAATTATTGACACTATGTAATAAGAAAGATTGACTAGATTAACCATAATCAAAATTAAAATGAATAACAAAATAGGAAAACTTACATTTGTATACTCATTTTTAGCACATAAAACATAGCATCACTTTTCGTGGCGATTTAAGAGCAATTATTTTAAAATTATGTGTAAATGCCCATATATTTAAATAAATTTTTGTCATAATTATATGAGTTATAGATCAAACTTAATATTTTGGTTAAAAACTTTAAATAAATTACCATAAGTAAGCTTTTTTAACAACCTTTTAAGTAAAAAGGCAAATTAAAACTGCTTGTTAAAGCATATAACGTCGCAGAGAAGAGAATTCAGTTGTACCATCTTATTCATTGTCACGGCGGTAGGTAAAAAAATATCAAATAAGACTGTAGGTATAAAAACAAACAATAATAAGATGATGAAATATTTTGCCTAAATCAGTGGTCGCATGAGAGGAACTGTGACTGTGTGAGTGAGTACGAAAGTAAAGACACCCAGTGAGAACTATGTAACCTTACAGTTTGACAATTTTTTTCATTCTCTCATGCAACAATCATTTTAGTACTTTTTTATTCGTCTTTTATATTTTACGATAGAAAGACTTTGGAAAGACTTTGGACTTTTACGATAGAAAGATAGAAAGAAATTGGACTTTGAAAACCTTAACTTTATTGCCGTAAAATTACCTAAAACCCAAAACGTAGTTCATAGCATCAAAAATCATTCATAATTAAAAATAATTTCGCGCAGGGCACCTTTTCCTTAGCGGCACGGCAATACGTGATGTTGTTTCGTTGCTTCGTTCGCTTCGACTATACAATAGATCGTAAGTGTGTAAGTGTACGTCTGATGTAAGCCAGCACAATTGTGCTATGAAATGTTGACCACTGATCTAAATACAAATGGAAGGCCGTCTATCTCTTCATTGAAACATAAATAGTTGGCTTAAATATTTGGAGATCCTTAATCATGCTTAAGGATGGAGCTTAGATAATATAGAGAAATTATTTTAGTCAGCTATTTTAATAAATTTTTATTAAAATTTGTGCATTAATTATATAGTTTAATCTCATCGGCGAGGCCACAGTTTACCACTTATATAGAGATGTTTAGCCAATATAGCTAATATATAGCCAGTAATTGTACCGTCGGTGTTCGAAATAGGATATTTCATTGCATATCTTTTCGTCACATTAAAAATGATATTAAGAAACTAAGAAAATATATCCATTGCTAATGAAAATTTTTTAAATGAAATGACTTGATAATATAATATCTTGAAAGATAATATCTTGTTTTCGTTTAGAATAATATTTTATAAATTTTATACGATAGCAAAATTAATATAAACACGCCAACATTTTCTCAAACAATGCACTGACTTATTCGTAATGACAATTTCCCCTGTTGCAATTTACCGGGTATCATTAATCGGATATATTTGGGCTAGGGGAAGGTCTGGACTGATTGCGTAACTTTTGTCATTACCCAAGTACACTAGAAAACATTTTTCATACTGACTGAAATATTCGGCACAGTCTGCTGGAATAACGAAAACCATTATGTGTAATATATGGGAGCTGGGTAATTCGTTCACCGGTTTCACACATTTTCGACATTAAACTATTGTATATTCAATATCATATCTTCACTAAATTGTCATAAAATATCTCTCACCCACCCATATCACCCACTTTTAAAAAAATTTTTGACCGCATTTGCTTCTCCCTACTGCCATTCTCTGTGCCAAATTACAAATTGTACCATATTTATAGGTTTTCGATTTAGGACATTTTGTGAGCATGGCAGTAATCCGATTACGCGTATATACAATACCAATCTTCTTATGGTGACAAAGAACACGCGTATCTCTATACCCGGAATATAACTCTGTATCTATCTCTATTAGTTTCGAATGTTACAAACAACCGTTAGGTAAATAAAACTGATATACTCTGTTGCAACATGCTGCGGGAGTATAAATATATTTGTTCTTTTGGTGAGAACAAATGCCTCGATGCAGTGCTTTGGTTGCTTTCAAAGGGTATTGAAGAGAATTTGTGTTTATTTTTAAATCGAGTTAAAAAGTTTAATTGGGTACATGTAGTGAAACTTGCGAAGCAAACATATTACATACACTTCTACTACATAAATAACACATAATTTATCATATATGTAGTTTGGGTTCATGTAATTAAATGATAAAAACCCCATTTAATCTCCTTATATAATAATATATCTGTAACCTATTATTTTCTACCATTCTAGAAAAAGTCAATTTACATTATTCATTTATGTTAATTTCTGGTAGTAAAATATGCCCTCTGCAGAGGCGGAGCTACTCTGCAAAAACATCATATGAAAACATAAATATGTCCATAAACATATGTGGCTTACAAAATTATAATATGAAGAATGACTTTCACACCGAGTAAAAAATAAGTATTCAAACTTCATATCGCTTTAGATCCTAATATATCACAACAACACTAAGTGAGAGTAATTTAAATGCAAACTAGACGGTTTTTCGAAATTTGGGTACTCGGAACCTAAGTGATGCCTGAAGATTTATTTTGATGACTTGCTGTGCGACCATGCTTGCATATTTGGTTGATCAAGTTTGTCATTGTGCCTTCTAGCAGATAATTGTAGAGTAATCTATTAGTTATCTTACGGTATCCTCGATGTTTGCTCTCATGCGTGTGAAACATTCGTGGCGAAAGTGAAAAAGGCCACTGTTTTTGTCTTGTCATACTTGTGCTTTATATTATCATTAAAAAAAAGCTTTTCTTTTGTTGCTTAGAGTTTCCTTTCCTTGAAACTCGGAGAAATTCGGCAGAAATTATGCCGGTAAAGTTAAATAACTGAGATTTCGTGTGTGGGATTGCTGACGTGTCCGTCTGCATATCTGCATTGAATTCAAAAATCTCTTGTTTCTTAGGCAAGGGGTTCGTTTTTTTTGTTCTTAAATTAATTAAAATTAAAATTATTCATTCCCCTGTAATTGTGCAGTGCTATTGAAATTTGTTTACTTTGTTTATCAGCAACCATGTCCGCAACCCCATACTTACGTTCAATTAAGCGATTATTTATAAAGCTAGTTTTCAAAAATTTACGCCGTCAGCTTTACCTATACTCGAATACGAGTATATCACAGGCCGTAGTAAGAAATTTGGGAACATGTTTTCAGTGACCCTACTTTCAAGTAAGTGGATGTAGTGTTCAGAGGAGATTTAACACAATCAACATCTAGTTTTGGAAGCAGTACTTCATAAGTTCCACAATCCTTGCAAATACTTAATTTGTGTTCAGAACACTTAAAAGCTAACACAGTTTTTAAAAATTTTCTTTTCCAAACCCGATAGTACCAGTTAATTAAAATCTCAACAGTTTAATAAGAAGCAAACGGTAAGGGATACCAAAAAAGCCAAAATCTAAGCCGAGCCTTGTTAGCTAAGCATTCATCCGTTCATATGAGAGTAGGCATCAGAAGATTATCTGTTAAAATAGACCTGCTAAATTTCTTGAGGCGAGATGGTGCTTCAAGTGCTGGTAGTACTACATACCTGACAATATAAGTTGGTTTCAAACAAATGCTTCTATTTTATTTGCTGGACTTTTAAATTAGTGTAGAGACGTTATGATCCTCTTTTAGAAATTGACTTATGTTCGTTCGCGCGTAAAAGTGATAAGCCGAAAGTTGTTCTGATAATTAAGCATTAAAGAAAAAACAAATTACCACAATTTCTGTAAAAAGGGATGACTACTCGGCCAGCCAGTTTAGAAGTCCTTTAGGGCAAACGAACAAACCCTTTAATGGGTACAAATATTATTGAAATCTAATCATACTAAACGAGGGCGGGCCGATAATGACTTAATCTCACCACCCGATAATGTCACTGTCAAAAGTTCAGCAAAATCGGAATAACGGTTTTGTTTTAACCACGTAGGAAATAGGAAATGTCCACGAATTTAAAAGAAATGGAAAAAGAGCAGTATTGGTCTGGGAGTTGATTTTTGTCGGTTGGATGTTGCATGCGGTGATTCTTCTCCTTCGATGGCGACCTTAAAAAATTTGTTTAACAAATTTCAACGTGGTTGTGTTGTGTCGGTTTTTAATGAGCCACACCCAAGTACGACGAAAATAGCTACCAAGGAAGGTAACGTTATAAAAGTTCACCATCTCGCTTTGTCTGCATCTCAAAAACCCGCGTGGTTCATATCCTGTATATTGGGCGTGAGAAAGCTATGGGAGAGATAGGTGGCGTATTTGCTCACTCCGGACAACCAGCTCAATCGTGAGATCACTTCTTATATTTTTGACACTATATAAGCGCAATCCGAAGGAAACTAGAGACATGTTCTCAATTAACTTCAACTTTCTTTTTAATTAATTAACCGTACTGAAAAAGAAAATCGTTTAGAATTAAGGCACTTAGGAACAGACCATCGAAGCTTACTAAGCGCGACAATTTTTTAATAATTTTAATTTAAAACCAAATATAAAAAGAAATCCCGATGTCACATTTACTGTTAAACTAGAGAAGTTGCGGTACAGAAAAGTTGAGTGTTCGATAATAATAAAACAAAGTCTGAAAAGTTTCCCCACCTCATGAAGAGGGAACTCACCTTGTTAAATATTAACAATTCATTCATTTGTAACAGAAAGATTCGTAGCTTGCTGTTGTTATAATTCTCAAGCGAATATTGAGGAGAAACCGGGGAATGAATATATCCAAATTGCATTTTTTAAGTTTCATTAAAGTTTTTGTTTATTTAATTTTTTTTCGTTAGCAGATTACGTTACATTCCTCAGATTATTCATTTCAACTATTGTAACTTTCAGGAATGTTGACAATAAAAATAGTATTCATAGTAAAAAAAGTAAACAAAATCATTTCCATTCATAAGCGCAATCAACATCTTATAGATAATGAAATAACAATTAAGTTAACGCTTTTAAGAAATCTAAAGTAGTACTCGTGGTAAGCACATATCCATGTCTCGGACATATAAAGTTTGTCAGTAATTTGGGCAAATTTTTGCATTTGCGCTTGCCCATATGAAAGGGATTTCCTTTTGATGGGTATATACAAATGTACGTATGCAAGTAAAAAGCATTTTGTGTATTTAAAGATATTTTTTTGTGTTTGCGCACATGAAATGAATGATATGCTCGGATTATACATAATTGCACATACATTTGTTCCTTACGATGATTTTGGGTCATTTAAAATCTATTCCTATACAGGTATCCCTCAAAATCATTGGAATATCAACAACCTTGTATAATTGAATAAAGTTTGATATGTAAACTTTTGCATGTGTAAGCACATTTCATTTGTGCAAAGGACTTAAATGCCCAAAAACAATAGAAAAGAACAATTTTTTAATCATTGCACTGACAGACATAAACCTGCCCCAATTTAAGGAGTTCTATGGATCAGTTGTCAGCACTGGACAAAAACTTCATGCATTTCATGGGTTCACTCCCACACATTTGCACACAAATTTTTAAATAAAATTTTATTTTCATCTACAATATTTATATATCTTTATATATCTTTATATATCATATAAACATAATCGGAAGATTGAAATTCTTATATTCGGCATATGGGTGTTAGGAGTTCCGATTTTATTAATTTTTGGCATCACGACTTATTAGTATCAGAAAAAGATGTTCTCTGACTTTAATTAAGATACCGATGGATTGACCGATAGATATAGAATAAAGTCAACCGGAAGTTTGAAAATACTTACATTATGTATATGGGAGCTAGGGATTTTATGGTAGCTGGCAGCTTTAACAAATTTGCCAATTTTCGTACTGTGTTCTGTTCACTTCGTATTTGTAGTCTCTTACAAAGATATTTAATTTCTCTCCTCAACAAGGGTTATTTCCTTCAGTATGAAAACAATTATTGATAAACCCTTTGCATAAGAGTGGATTTAGGTCATCCGTTGAAAACTGTATTGAATAAAGCTAAACTTTTTGAAGATATTATCACAAATCAAATAACTTTCCATTTCCTATTTCTCCATTAATCTCATGTTCTCAGGAGGGGCTTCGCAAAGCAAAATCTTCACTAACAAATTTGCTTGAATTTGTGAACCATGTATCAGAAGGTTTTATGCTGAATAAGCATAAGCATGTTATATACACTATCTTTAGTAAAGCTTTCGATAAAGTAAATGACTCAATTCTCGTTCAAAACTTGATCGTATTGGTTTTCAACCAAGATTTCTTCCATGGGTATCTTCTTATCTCAATAATAGAATACAACGATCGATATTTAATGATACTCTTTTGGATTCAATTAATGTCTGTTCAGATGTTCCATAAGGTAGTCATCTTGGCCTGATTCTGTTCTTGTTATTTATTAATGATATTTCTTTGCACTACAGTACTCAGCAATTTTATTATCCGAACAATGTAAAGTTTTTAAATTATATGATTCGATTGATGAAAGGTGTCTGTTGCAAACAGGCTTAAACAATTTGGTTACTTGGTGTGATAGAAAGTATATGTATTAATAATAAAAATCTTAATCTTAAAAATTGTAAGACGATCTGCTCTTCCCACAAATCTGTATTCTCCACTCTCTGTGTAATGAAAAGCTATAGTCTACGTTTTGCCTTAGGGCATTTCCGATGAGATTCTAGGTTAAGTCTTTCTCCATACACCAGACGTTTAAAACTTATAAATCTGCACACTCCCACTCTTCGTAGGGAAATACTTTTGTTAATATTCACAGTGAAACTCTTGAATATATCAGTTTATAGTTCTTTTCTCTTGTCTAAAGTTAAATTTAACACACCGGTTCGCTTATCGAAACAGTTTAGACCCAGTTGCGAACCATTCCGCCGCATATGTAATTTTTTTTAATTGTCATTCCTGCACGTTTGATTTATCAGACTCACTTTTCAGTATTAAAAAAACTATATTTCATATATAGTTTTCATATATTTCATATATTTTCGCTTAATAAATAAGATAATATAAAATTTGTTATAACTCAATCTTAAACTTTAGCTATTGAATGCTTTATTTCTGTATCTGAGCAGCTTAAATCTCGAGGCTTCAAAAACGCTCTTGCCTATCATGACTCGGCTAATTCCGCATGTGTGCGAATTGCGACCCTCGCGTCGGTTGGACGGAAGGAGTGTAACCGTTGGTTTTATTATTATACTCTAAGGATGCACACCGAGCAAACCGTCAAGACGTCACGTCCGTCAAGAACCGAATTTGGTTGAAATGGGTATAGCAGTTTCCGAGATATAGATGATATTTTTGTCTCTAATGAAATATATCTAAAAAAAATATAATAAGTGATGATTGACACCTTTTCCTTGCTCTCGCATTGACGTCTGATCAATGGCTACTGTAATAGCTGAGGCGTTATTGTGAAATACTTTTAACTAAACAGTAGAATAAGAAGGAAGAATATCAATATTTGTTCACGCAATGGTATTTTTATTATAGCATGGTTAATGCTTTAGCGTTATATTACAATTTGTTTTAATTAAATAGTTGTAAGTTATAAATAAGCGAAACTTTCAAATAAAAGTTTAGTCTTGCTGAAGTTCAAAAATAACTCATCGGTGTTTTCATTTCATCCCCGAGATCGCGGATTTGGACTTTATTTTTTTAAGTTTCGCAAATCGGTAATTGGCTCTCAAGGTGGTCGTCTGTCCGAACCTAGGGCAAGAAGAAAATAAACCTCAAATTTTAATAAATGCAAATAGAATTGAACTACTGCTCGCGAACAGTAACGCGGAAAACGTTGTGTCTGTCAGGGGCAGAAAAAAAAAACATTGGTTGTTGAAAAGAACGAAAATATTGAAACAACAACAAAAACAAAAGGCACGTGTGTGTTCTAGTGGATAAATTAAACAAAATTCTTAAAAAAAAGCTGGTGGTTCAACAGGACAAAAAAAAAACATTAATTAAGCCAAGGGCAGCAAAGTGTTAAATTTACCTTCAAATTCGAGCACTTCATAGTAGATCGGGAGCCACTGCCAACCAACAACAACAAATTTTGTTTTAGTATTTATTATAATATAATAATAAAACAACATTCAAAATTTAATATTTATATATATGAAATGTATAATATTGGTTATTATTCAGCAACAACTATTACTGCAAGAAATATTTTATAAGCTATAGATTATTATTATATATTTTTATAAGCTACAGATTTTTATATGGGAAATACCCTGACACCCCTATTGAGGAAGGGTATTGGATTATAATTGCCGGTACTCTTGGGTTGGATAATATAATATAATAGGATTTTACTTTACTTACTAAACATTTTTACTTACTTATTTAATTTCTATAGGCTACTGAAGCCAGCGTACTTGAAAACGCAGATAACAACCCTGAGTTTACATTTTTATCAAGCACTGCTCAAAGTATTTGCTCAAATTTGTGAGAATAAATCTTAAAATGAAACTTAAAGTCGCTTGAAAGATTTGAATTAATTTGTACATTCGACAAAACATGTACGACAAAAAATATGAATGTAAATATTACTTAAAAAATTCATAATGTGTTTAAAGAGCACTAATTTTTTTGAAGATAAATTTGGTCAAATTCTGTTAGAAATCTTCGTAAATAAATAAAAATTAAAGTATACATATTTTCTTAAAGATATTAATGTATTCAAACTCTGAATTGCGCAAAATAAAAAAGAAAACAAATGGCGATGATTAACCAAACCTTAGATTGTCACCGATTATAAAAAATAAGTGAACATACCATTTCCGATCGTTATCCAATTCCAGATACGAACATAATTTTGTCTAAGTTGTGTGAAGAAAAAAATGTTTGAAGTATCGACCTGGAGCGCTGCTGTTATGAAAATTTAATGTAAGAAAATGATATCGAAAAAGCGGCTTTTTCCGTTATTAATGGAAAATATAAATATTTTCGAATGCAATTTGTTTTAAGGAATGGTTCCCAAATTGCATTGCGTAATTATATTGGGAAAATATCCGATTTTTATATAAACGATATTTTCACTTTTTCAGAAACCATAACGCAACATTTAGAAGACTTACAGAATTAAAGAATTACAGAATTACCAAGGAACTATAATAAGGAACAGAACTATAATTTTTGGGTTACATAGTGACTCAGAATGTTGTCCAAATAGACCCCAATCAACGAAGATTAAGTTTAAATTATCCAATTGCTGAACATTTAAGAGAGCTTAGAGGATTTTTGGACATCACAGGATATCATCGCAAATTTGTTAAGGATGCTTTGATAAGAAAGCTGCAATAGCTAAACCATTAACGAATTACCCGAAAATGGTAAGGTCTCTAAAAATATGTCTAAAAATGTAAAATAAATATAAACGAAGACTTCACTTCAGCTTCCATTAAATTAAAAAAAGCATATGACGTCAGAAATGGAATTAACCCAATCAGATTATTCAAAAGTATTAGTTTAACCACTGATACGTCTAATGCCGCAATAGGCACAGTGCTTTCCCAGGAGGGTAAACCATTTACTTTCATTTCTTAACAAAAATAAAATATATATAGAACCAATGAAAAGGAAATTATCTATATGGCGTAAATAATTTTGAGATACATACTGATCACCAGCCTTTGACAATAAATAATATTAAGTAAAAACAGGTTAACCATTCATGAACAAGTCAATTATTTTCAAAACATAAAACATTTAATTGAATATGGTACTACAGAAAATTGGCTCATCATTTTAAAGAAATTTATTCAACCAAAATTGGTAACCACAATTCATTGTAGAATAGAGGATCTATATGAAATAAAACGACCTCTGAGATAAAATTTTCGAAACACATTTTCTATACTAGACTTTTTCCTATGGATATAATAAGCCATGAAAAATTACCTCACATTCTAAAGCAAGCACAGAAAATTTTAATTTCGAAATATGTACAGATAAGACAAACAATATCACGGTCAGATAATATTAGGTCAAGTAAAAAAGAATCCAAGAATATAAGCTTGATATATGTTATTATATATGGGTTACACTCTATGGTATAAGAAAGATAAGATTTTGTTCTAAAAAACTTCTCAGATAGTTTTGTGACGGATTGATTCAGTTTTGTATCTATTGCTGGCGTCAAAGATGACCATTAGGTCAACGTTAGCCGCGCACATCGATACTGACTTTACAGAAGCTCCGGGAGCTTGGTTATGAGGTCCTTGTACATCCGCCTTATAGTCCGGACCTGAGACCAAGTGATTACTGCCTGTTCAGAATCAGAAATTACGAAAAAATTCCCTAGTGAAAAATAATCACAAATTTTATACAATTGGAATTTTATTAGGACAATTAAAGTAGAACCATGTTAAGAAAAAAGGGGGAAACAAATCAGTTAGGAGCACTTTGGAAATGGATAACAGCTACCCCAGGCTTTGACGACTTCATAAAAACAAATAATAGATTAGACTACCTCATAATGAAAAATAATTAACAATTTACCACAAAATTTAGAAGTTTTTAAAGTAATGACAGAATTGTCAGATACAGTAAAAATATTACATACCCTTTAATATCAACCGTTAAGCCCTTAACGAGAGAAAACGAAAGCAATATATTATAAATTTATTGTAATACTTGGTAAATACAATGATATTTGGTGAAGTTGTAATTTTAGATCTTACCATTTTGCAATTGGACGTATTAAAACCCATTTCATTTTGTGATCATACCAATTTCATGGATACATGAGAACTTGAAATAGCCCAAAAAATGATAAAATAGTTTTTTAAATAAAATACCTTAAAGAAATTTGATTTGCAAATATTACGAAGTAAGAGCCATAGCTCAAGCAGATGGTAGCCTTATTATTGATAAAACCATATCACAATGTAATATGAATTTTTAATGTACAGCATCGTTGAATAAAAAGTTTAAACATATGTCGTAAAATAAACCATAATTAAACATGCCTATCAGAAATTGTAAACAAAAGAAAAAAAATGTTTTTAATTTAAAAAAATTCTTCAATTCAAATAAGAAAACCTGGAGTAATATTACTTTCAGGAAAAAATAGTGTGCAAAATCAAACACTAATAGGAACACATTTCGTGACATTTGCATTGCAATTGTAATTATGAAAATATTAAAACAAAGGTTTGAAATTATTTAAAAAATTATTAAATGGAAAAATCGAATATAAAAAATTATTAAAAATTTTTG
This sequence comes from Bactrocera minax, assembly GCA_021498325.1. Classification (NCBI taxonomy): domain Eukaryota; kingdom Metazoa; phylum Arthropoda; class Insecta; order Diptera; family Tephritidae; genus Bactrocera; species Bactrocera minax. The sequence continues at coordinate 1,347,922 of JAKEEE010000042.1, read as the reverse complement.
TTACATAATTATAATATTGATAATTTGTATAATATTAAAACATACGAAATTATATGCAACTCCTGAACAAAGTGGAGAAGTTATATACATATATATATATATACACTTAGTGTTCATTCAAATAAAATTCAATTATACTGTTTATATTTTTGTCCCCTAATGAAAAGTGCTGATTGACAATTTTCCTTGTCCTCGCACTGACATCTCGTCAATGGCTATCGCAATGATAAGGAGTTATTGTGAAGTAGTTTTAACTAAACAGCAGGAAAAGAATTTGATATTTTGTTTGTTCACGTATTGTCATTTTTATTATAACATAATAAATGTCAAAGGGTCAACTTACAATTAGCTTTAAGCGCACAGTTGTAAGTTCTAAAAAAGCAGAGCTTTCAAATGAAGATTTAGTTTGCTGAAGTTCAAAAAGAACTCATTCGCGTTTTAATTTCATTCTCGAGATCGAGGATAAGGATTATATTTTTTTAAGTTTCCTAAAATGGGAATCCTACAAATTTATAGCAGAATATTACTAAGAACTAACATTAGTTGCGTGTGCAAATGCATTAACAACACCCACTTTTCAAAAATTTGTGTACCAAGTCTTTTCAAGATATTTTAATTTCTGTCAAGTTATCACATGCCCAAACAGATGGATTCGGAACGACCGCCTGATCACTTTGATATATGTAAACCCATATCCTAAGAAGTAGTTTTAGGTTTTATAAACAACCGTTAGGTGAGTAATACGAGACTATAAAAGTAGTGTTAACAATGCTCTTTCATTTTGAACATTTTTCGATATTACTGGATTGTCCACACTACTGGAATATATCTCTAGGTTTAACTGAACGTTTCATAAAGATATGATTTAATTCCCTATTTTCTCTTGAATGGACTTTTGATATCGTAAAATGAGAGACCATTTTTTAACAGGCTTATTACATTACTAGTTGGTTACGTGGTATATCCTTAACACTAAAAAGTGCTAAATACGTTCCCGAGAATTTTAATGCTAAGTATTACAGCCAACGACACGGTTGCCTGTTTCAGATTAGTTGATCATTGGAAGAGGGCTATGTAGTCGAATAAATAGGCTAGATCAAGATTTCCTCTGACAATACGAGATTTTTCTTAGTGCTACTTTACAAAAAATTATGATGTGTGTCACGTAATAGACTAGAATTACAAAATGTACAGAAATTTTACATATTCTCAATTACTATAAGAAAATTGGGAAATAGATTAAATTTGCATTTAAAAGGTTAAAAAATCAATTGGAAGTCACGCAGGTGCAGCTAAAGAAACCTTAGCGTTTGTCTTAGCGGCACGGTCAAGCGCAATGTTGTTTCATCGCTGTCCCGATAACGATTGAGCGATAGAACGAAGTTGTAGCTTGTTATGCCGATCTGTTCAAATCTCATGATTGTTGGATTATTGGATGTTTAAATGCGACATCATATCATATATACAGGACGTTAAATTACACTCTTATCGATACCGCTATTAAAAGGCAACATACACATACCGTTTTTTGTTTTTTTCGCCAAACGTATTTTAGGGCAAAGCTGAGCAGTTCATTAGAAGCTAAATTTTGCAAGCAAATAAAATAGCTTCAATTTCTGAGGACGTATTGACTAAAATTATCCCTTTCATCATGATGGTTACAAAAGTTTGGGAATTTTGCCATCAGCCAACAACGGTCATTATTTAGCCAACATACAGTTTACATAATTGGCAATGACCAGAACAGCATAGGAATACAATATATCTTTAATTCCCAAGGAATTCAAAACTGTAGGTGTAAGACTTGGATAGATCTTCAACTCCCATTGAATTTGAAGCTTTAATAATATGAATACTGAAATTCCGAAAATGAAAAAAATTTTTATTTATTTTTTTAAGTGAAAATAAAAACCATTAAATTGGCAAATAACGCTGCAGTGGAAAGGTGTGTAATAGCAATTACACAATTGCTATAGCCAAATGTAGTCCAGAGTCAAGTATCACTAAAGCAAAAAATTGAGAAATCCTATGCAATTACCGGCATTCATTGAAGCCATTGATAAAATTCTTAGAGAATTATAAAATCCGGAGCAAGAAGCGTTTAGGGTAGTTTATGATCTAAAAATATTAGGAATAGTAAAAAGTTATTTCCTTCGCACCCTACCAGTAAATTGAGAAGAGTTTAAAAATAAATTAAAACAACATTTTAAGTAAGGATCATATCACAATAACGAGGGAACTCACGACATTAAGAGTAGGTAACGCTAGTGAATTAAGCACGAGAATCAATGAAATAATTAATTCTATTACGGAATTCGGAGCTCTCGATGAAAATTGGGAGGCCATGAAAGAAGAAGAAATTCAATTTCTTTAACCCAATTGTCGGGAATAATATATAGTTTAGGAAATTTATTGACATATTTCTCTTGTGAGTTATGGCATTTTCTCTAGTTTTCAACTAAGCTGTTATCTGGGGGTTTGGCATGTTTATCATTCGATTTTACCCCTTTTCCTACATTCGAATGAGGAGCTGATAGGGGAAGTGCTATTCTCAGCAGGTTTGGTTGATATAGATGTAGTGGTTTTTAAGAACATTAAACCTTTTACTCCCTATTGCGATTCTCTATACCAAATTACAGGTTTGTGTCTCAATTTGGAGCTTAGTTAGAGCACTTTATAAGATTTCGATTAACAGCATTTTGTTGGCGTCGCAGTAGTCCGATTACGCTCGTCTGTAATGCCAAGGAACGTGTGTTCCAAGTTATCACTTTCACGGAATCCAAAACATCTCGTAATTCTGATCATTTCTATATGCATAACTATATATCTATATCGATTAGTTTTACGTGCTACAAGCAACCGCTAGGTAAACAAAGCTATTGTATTCTGCTGCAAAAAGTTGCGAGAATACAATAAAATCAACTAGACACAAAGATGAAAATAAGAGGAAGAGAGGACTCATTGACATTGCAGGAATAACTTTCAAAAGGCTATTATGTATAATGGATGATGAAGATAGGCAGGATATATTACAGCATCCAAAGGAAATAGTCTTCCATAATAGTCTCTATATTAGGCAAATAGTCACAATAAATAATTTATTTAAACAAATTTCAATAAATGACTTTTAACGATAACAATAACGTAACTTAACAGTAGTCTGAACCAATTAAAGGCTACAATAAAAAGTTATTGAAATAAATTTTAAACTCTGTGAACAAAGTAGAAACAGTGAATAATGAAGAATAATGAATAAAACAATTTTTTTTTTGTTTAACGATCAGATGAACAAATTAAGACGCCTAGAGGAAAAAATTAAAGAAATTCAGGACAATTTATCGCCAAATATAACTTATACACCCAGCTATACTAACCAAGGATGAAAGAGAATATCTCAATATAGATTGGTATAAATTAAATATCTCAAAAGTAGGAGTCATGAAAAATTATATAATCAGCTTTTCCTATTGTAAGATCGAAATAGAAATCATATGAAATTTGTAAAAAGGAATTTTATGCCAAATAGGTATACCCAGTAAAACTATTAAATCAACTATGTGAACCAAAAATAAACGTTGAGAAATTTCTTTTAAGGAACTTCGAATGAAATTGAAGAAATTTTGGAATTTCTTCGAACAAATAAAGGAATTGAACTATCAGTAAAATGTTTCCTATGGAATAAATGTAACTTTAATACTACTTATTGTATAATAAGAGCAAATGTATTGCTAGTTTTGTGGGTAAAACGATATAATGTAAAAATTCAAATTTCAATTACAAGGATTCAGGAGAATGTTAAGAGCAACGAGGGAGGAGTTAAATATGATCACTTCGCAGAAGGTATCACATTGCCGATCAGCATTTTCTAAAGATATTCTTTGGATAAATTCAGCAGCATTACGAATGCATGACAACTCAATGGTACGGTTACCTTTGGCATAGGTAATGTTTATTTACGTGTAATGTATTTAGCTGAAGCTAGTTTTAATTTGAAACAGTAAAGTCAGTTGAAAATCAGAACTCAAGAAGAGCGTTTATCCCAATTCCCGTGACGTATTGAATAAGTTACTCTAGTACAGTGATCGACATGAGAGGAACTATGACTGTGTAAGTAGCATGAAAATAAAGCAACCAAGTGAAAACTTTGTACAAATATTGTACATTCTAGTTATTTGTTTCATTATTTGCTTGGTTATTAATTTTTTTATATTACTTGTAAGAGAAATGTATTGCATTTTAGAAAGGGTACCTTATTGTCTTTAAATTACGTAAGAAAAAAAAATGCATTATAAGTCACCAAAAAGCATTAATTGAGAAATTTTTCGTGCAGGGCATATTGGTCTTAGCGACACGACCCTACGCGATGTTGTTTCGTCGCTGTCTCGACCATTGTTCTCGACAAACCTAAAAGTAGCATATCTCAAATTTTTCACTCATACATACGCAGGCTAACATTTTTAGAATGAAACAATTTACAATAATAATGAAATACAATGAGGCAGTTATGAAAAACTAGGCATTTTATGAGGTTTACCTCAAATATTCTACTATTGAAACGACCAAATTCGTCAAAAAGGTGCATATCTTCTATAGTGTGATGCCATGATATTTAGCAACTCTTACTATAATTATAGTTTCGAAAATAATTTCCAATTATTTATCTATTATTAAAATTCATAAATATTAAATTTACGAAGTATTGATTAAAATTTTATTTATTATATCAAAACCTTATTAAAAGTTCCCTATTTTATCAAAAATATTTACCGAGCATCTGTGTAATGGTTTACAAATACTATGTATTAAGTATTGTAAGTAGAAGAAGAATTTTAAATTTTCAAATTACATTAGTTTTAAGCTTTCTTAAATTTTCTATTAAAAATACACTTACAATATTATAAAACAATACACATAAAAAGTTTTCTTTTACAGTCCTTTACCCAGTACCCGAAGTACTTACTCATTTGCTCACTTAAAATTTTCTAATATAAACTGTTAATTCCTGTCTTACCTTTATTGTAATTGTGCATTACATTTCTTAATTCCTCCTTTGTTTATATAACGTTTCTGTACTCAATACATAGGAGCAGGCATTACATTAAATTTTAACTTAAATTGAGAAACTTCAGACAAACAAAAACAAGATATTTTCTGCCAATTCGCAAAGACATTACTATACAATAATGTTTCACGCTATTTTATATGGAACAAAACAGGAAAAAAATGGCAGCCAAGGAAACAAGGAAAACCACATCCTTCAATTGCAGCCATATTCAAAGTTAAAACATTGGGACGACTTTACATGGTAATCCCAAAACAACCTGAATGCTTCTTTTTTATGTTTGTTATTGGTGAATACACCGGGGCCAACGTATTTTAAATGTTTGGGAACAGTTAAAGGCCAAGTATTCATTACATAAAAATATGCATGTCGTGAATTGGAAATGTTAGAAAACGATAACCATGGGGACCTAGCACTTGCTGATGCTGCGTTGACATCAACACGGAATAATATTTGTCAATTGTTTGCAATTATTTTAACAACGAGTTATCCAAATTAGACAAAGAAACCAATGCCCAAACATAGATTTCACACGTGAGATATAAAACGAAGCATTAGTGTTGATCGAGGATTTACGAATTGTTATTTCAAATTTGTTACTTAATAATTATGGTATGCCATCATAGATATTCATAAAAAACCATACGCCACATGTAACATAAAAAAATAGCGGAATAAGTACATTGAGAAAAAGTTCAGTCATAATTTGGTATAAGTGAACAATGGCTCATAAATATTCATAAAGCATTGCACAGAACAATGCAATGCAAGCTGTCTTACTGCTGCCTGATGTTTTCCTATAGATCTTACCGATCATTCCTCGCTCTACTTTCGCCGAAGAGATAAGTGCACGTTTAAAACAATCATTCTTATGGCGATGTGTTGAAAAACCTCGATTGACCATAAACATGGGCGTACAATTGCAAAATTATGTATCAGAACAAATATTTTCCGAACAATTGCTAGATATTGGGAACGGTAGAATAGAACCGCAAACAAATACATGCAATAAAATAATTAATTGAGAGCGTTTTCTCTGACATACAAAAGAAATACTTGGATTCCAACTGGCTCGAAACAACTGGCAGAAAAAATATTAGTTGTTGAGGAAATTAATTCCAGGATACAAAAATTGTTGCCAGGTGATCTGATGTCTTTTAAAACTTTTGCTTTTTAAAGATGAAAGTGTACATTTTCTCTAGATCGCAGGAAATATTATTGAATTAACCAATTCGACTGGAAAATTTAATAAAGAAATGGTCCTGTTGCCACGTATTCCAATGATACCGTCAGAATCTACGATTCCATTTAGAATGCTACAGTTCTCCATTCATTTAGCTTTCGAAATGTCTAAAAATAAGTCTAAAGGCTTGGCTTGGCTTATTTATACTTGGAAAATTCATGTTTTTCCCATGGACAACAATATATTACATGCTCACGCGTGGGAAAACCATTGAATCTTTTTGTGCTGGTTAGATAAAGATTAACCAAGAATATTGTGCAAAGAATGGTGCTGAATTAAATTAAATTGAAAATCTTCATAGCTAACAAGTAAGGAAGAGCTAAGTTCGGGTGTAACCGAACATTTAATACTCTCGTAAATTTCAAAGATCAGAGCCGGGAAATATTTTCAGGTGTTGACAATATTACATATTAAAAAATGTTGCGTATGAATTCAATATTCATTATTCGAAGAAATTGTGATTGGATTATAATCATATTGGTATCTTACTCACTTGGTTTCATTACTACATTTTGCTTCGTGTACGAAATATTTATATTAAAATCAACCCAATTAACTCAAATGACATATGTAAAATAAACTCAACCTAGGAGCATAACTTACTTTATTGGGTATATCCGAAAAAGGTCAACCCGAGAATAGCGGTTTGGGTTTAGACCAAGGTTTAGACCATCGGTTTCATTCATATTCGGTGCTAAACTACATTTTGTTTAAGAAAGGATGTTCACTTAATTTCATTAAAATATCACACATATTCTCCAACACAAACGATTTAAGTCAGGTAGAAAGTTGACTTTAAACTTAGAAATATCCATATCTGGTATATTGGGGCTAGGGCAAGTTCTGGACCCTGACCGCTATATTTGGCACGAAGTCTGTTAGAATAACGAAAATCATTATATGTAGTATATGGGAGCTGGTGTAATTCGTAGACCGATTTAACACATTTACGAGATTAAACTATAGCATATCGAATATTATACATACACCTAATTTTGCTGAGATATCATACCTATTGACCGATATATACCATATAAAGTAATCGGAAGTTCCAAAATCTATGAGCGCTAATGGAAATATTTACCCGATTTTGCCCTGATTTGACAGCAGGGCACAATATTATCATATAAAAGGTTTATTCTCAGTTTCAATAATATATCTCAGAGAGTGACCCTGAGAGTAAAAATGTGATATAAGGGAAGTAGGCCTGAATGGATTCCGATTTCGACTCTTATGTCCAATTATTACATTTAATTCCTTGAAACCCTTCGCTTCGAACGTATTTCTTCAGCGAGTTAACGCACTCCTAGTAGATTTCAACAAATCCTTTATATGGGTGCGGTTATTATCCGATATCACTGGGTTTTCCAATGTATGAGGAGATGAGGATATGTACATTAAGCCTTTTAGGGGCGGGGCCAAACCTACTTTTTAAAAATCATCAACCCACAGATGTCTCACAGATGATCATTTGATATACATAACTCCACATCTATCTCGATTAGTTTAAGGTGTTATAAACTGCTGTTAGGTGAACAAAACTATTATACTCTGTCGCAATATGTTGCGATAGTGTAAAAATACGTATTTCTTACATACACTTTAAAATGCACTAAGATTAAATAAGAGATAATAATATTTCAAGCGAGGTAGTTTTTGTTGTTCATTATTCGCAACTTCTTCACTTTCCTAAATTTTCGTTTCCGCTGATATCCCATTTTCTAAAATTGTTCTGTTATATTAAACATACTTGTATATCTGTTATTTACATATTACATACAATAAATTGATAGTAGGATTTATTGTAAATTTCCCAAAATATTATACGAATGCTTTGAAATTAAATACAGTTTGCAACCACTGAAAAATATTAAAAATTTAAAGAAAAAAGCAGTGAATTGTTACGAACAAGAACATGAACTGTTTGGCTCGGACACGAACAACTCGATGTTCATCGATATTCCTTGTCGGTCTCTCTCGAACAAACTGTGAGTTGCCCCAACAACCCAGCAAAATTTGTGTGACCATACAATGCCATACCCTTATATATTAATTTGTGCTCGTTACAAATGCATCCATACACACCTTTCACTTGAGTACATAGTGAATATGTTGCATCTTCAGTTCATCTTTCTATATTAGATTATTACATATTTTTATTTTAGTTCAGATAAAATTAAGTTACAGAGAACATGTAAAGCACTCGATGCAAATCAAAAGTCGGGAGATGTGAATATAAGAGAATGAAATAAGTAAATTGTGTTGGTGATAATTGGTTTATTAGTAATTGTGAGCAAAGTAAATGTTTAGTGAAGTAATTTTCAATGTGAAGTTGTACGGTAAATTTTGGGAATTTTGTTTAAAAATCTAGTAATAAAACCGGTTTTTTTGAAAATCATCGTGTTATCTTTCTGGCAAATACCAAGTTAACCTTTATATATGTAAGCAACGATAGTGCAAGCATACCCAAGTGGATATCAAAACCGTAAAGCTGAAACCACAATGCTCGCTTAAGCGTATGCGAAAGCATAAGCATGGCAATGCATTTAGTACCGTAAAAATCGATAAGCTTTGAAAAATTTACGCACCTGAAATTTTTTTTATTATATTAGAGGTAGTAGAAATAAAACTATTCGAGTTCAAGTTCACATTTCTGACCGTTGGTTGCGTAAACATGTGAAAGCTCTGGAGCTCATCGCATAAGAACTGGTGTAGACAACTCATCTGTCAGTTTAGTTCAAAATCGTTTGCCCAGCTAGATGGAAGTAACGTCTTGACATGTGAATCGATTGAAGTAGCTTTGGAAGTCTTTGTTTTATCGATATTAAAATGGACAAAATGATTTTGGAAAAACATATGCAGTCTTCTGTAAGTTGTTTGAGTCGACAATGATGCAGTTGAAAGGACGGGCCTCCTACCACTAAATATTTACTTTTTACACAATTAATACTAAAATAACTTATTACCAACACAATTTACTTATTGCATTTAATTATATTATTTCCCATCTCATGAATTTTACTTTTTACAGAGTACTTCAAATGATCTCTATAGGTTAACATCAACTGAACTTCAGTCACAAGTCAGTGACTGCGTTCTTTTATACTCGTAGCATTCTTGCCTCAAATCTTTATGAAGATTTTACCGGGAGGATATTTTCTCTCGAATTGCTGGTACTCCGATATCTTTCTTTTGTCCGACATTCAGATTTGCAATTTCCCCCACATTGTCCTCTACATACGTAGTGTGTTCAAAAAATAAAGGGAATGTTTTTCGACTGCGTTCTTCTTCTTTAATGACATAGTTCATCATTAATTCTTGCCACAAGGTCAAGTGGTCAACAAGGAGTACAACTTACAAGTTCAACGCCGTTTGCATGAAGCTATCCGAAAAAGAATTCCCGGATTTGTGGAAAAACAATTCATGGCTTTTGCTCACTTTGCTCCATTCTGCTCACTGTTCTGCTACTGTTCTGCACTTTTCTACTCTGCTTCGTTGTTTTTTCTTGAATTCTTGGCCAAAAACAACACTGTAACGATGCCCCAGTCCAAAAAATAAAGATAACTTTAAAGGGCCGTCGTTTTACAAGTATTGCTGATAATAGAAGCGCATCGCTGAAAGAGCTAAAGGCTATCTCAAAAATCGAGTTTGAGAAGTGTTTCGATGATTGGAAGAAGCTCTGGCATAAGTGCATAATATTAAATGAGGACTATTTTGAAGGCGAGAACATTAATGTAGACGAATGAATAATGTTTTTTTTGAAATTCCCGTTATTTTTGAAACACACTACGCATGCCTGATAGTCTTGATTATTCGTTGATGAAGATGATTTTGATTTAATGTTAGGAATACTATAGATCAAATTGGTCAATACTATCGAAAATGTTGACTTATGTCCCTTTAGTTGATTATACAATATAAATAACGACCAAAAATAATAATGTCTCAATAGAGGTTATTCGCAATGTTTTGCTTAGAATTTGGTAATTTGACCTTTCCCCTAACACCCATTTATTAATTATTTTAATTTCTAACAGTCTGCTTAATTTTTAAGGAAATATTTCAGATATTATACTAGATATCTCAATCAAGTAGGCATGTTAGCTGTAGGATAAGCAAATTTGATATCAAATATGTTTGCCAATCGTTAACATTTCATTTTCGAAATATTTCTCCATTTCGATCCTTACAAATCTAATGTTCGGCTGTACCTAAACTTATCAATACCTTGGTTGCTTGTAGTTGTATTTCGACTTTTAACATTAGTTTATCCTAGATTTCCTAAAACTTACGTTACAGAAAGTTTGTTCGTTTCTATTTTTTGTTCATTATTTACTATAAATAATCGGTTTGTCAACATTTTTATTACAATATGTTATTGTGCTTAAACCTTTGTCGTTGATTAGATTTCATCTCTTTCATATCTCATAGTATGTGTTATTGATCAACTAACTAAGCATTATGCATTTGAAATACATAGAGCCAATATAAAAACAATCAATCATCAGAAACTCATATTATTTTTTTGATGATACAATAATGCATATTTAGATGGATTGGTCATTTAATTAAGACTTTTATGCTAACGAATTTAGATCCTCTAAATACATTTTTTCACAAAAAAGTTATTTATATTATTTCTTGACATACATATTAAACCATAATGAAACACTTTTTTCTTGTTTCTTCTCAATAATGTACATTTCTTCAAACCGTTTGGTAAAAATATAAGTAAACTTTTTACAATGCTATTTTTTGTCCTCTGCATGTGACGAAAACGAAGCCATGGGGAATTCTGTTTGCATTATAATTGCTTATTCAATAGTATATATATGTTAATACGCAACGATATTTTTAATTCTGTCAAAAACAAGAGAACGATGGGGGCATTGAGTTTTGTGTTCTATGTATAGAATCACTTTAAGATATCGCGACTGCGCAGAAATTTCATAGATCGAATCACCATCAAAATTTTTTTAATCCACACACAATTATTTCAGAACACATAAAAATACAATTTGTCGCATACAAACGTATGCGTATGAGTGAGAACAAATCTGTAGACATGCTAACGGCATGCATTTTTTACTTTCAGTTTCGAAGTAGATCTCTTTTCTAGTGACTACATGCAATAAGCTTTTCAAAAATGTAGAAGTACAGTCTATAGTGGAAAGCTAAGTTGAAAACATTACATCCTTTAGTGAATTTCAAATTCTTTTAGCGATCAGTATACATTTAACTTCACATTATTCAATATATATATAATATACTCAATATTCCAGAGTTAATAAAGTGTTAGGTAAGGTAACAAGTTCTAAAATATTTATGACATATATTTGTAAGTATGTTGATACTTCAGACAACTTCGTTTTGGAAATCAGAAGTTTTGTAGCAAAAGTTAATTATTTGGCTAATAATCTTTTAAACTTTATTACAAAATTGGTCTTGGAAAATTTAAATTATTTGAATAAAAATTAGTGTTAAAATAGTGACTTTTACATATACTGAAGAAAAGATTATTCGTAATTTTAAAAACTCTCCGATGTAAAATTACTTAAGAAATATAAAACGTATGCTTATTGCGCAACATATTATAACCATAATTTTTGTTTTTAAAGATAGTCTGGGAAATATAGAAATAAAATTGTTTTTATTCAAAAGCCTTTTGCAAATGTTCATACTCACACTCAAGTGATCGATCGATCGATAAAGCAACACGAGCTCTAACGACAAAATTATTCCAACAAATTACAAAAAGTAATTATTATTGAGTGTACTGTGCTTAGTACATGTCTTATTCTTTCTACTCAATGAAAGGTAAACAGCATACTGCGAATTTACAAATACCACAACATTACACAAATGTCATTTAAGTGATTATTGTATTATATAATTATTAAATATTAAAATATTAATTAATAAAAAATTGCTTTCAAAGTGAAATTATTAAAATTTCAGTTTTTAAGGTTATAAATAATTGCGAAGAATAGCCTTTTAGAAAATTCCCTAATTCATTCTTGATATTAATTCCGAGCATATTAGATCCATTTTTATATACATACACTAGAAAACAGCACATAAAATCAAAATAATTTCTTGAACGGCCGAATGCTTCAAAACTATAATTAAAGGGATACAAAAATATCCTTATCATAATCAATCAAAAACCTTATCATATGTGTTATTCGTAGATAATTATCAGGTTTTCGCATAAACCATCAACGCGTAGGTACATTTTTTTGAACTTATTGAAGTTATCCAAATGGAAGGAGAAAATACTATTTATAATGTGTGTTTATAATAACTATATATAATTGTTATAATTTATAACAACACATGAATAAAACTTCAAAATACAGAAATCTTCAAAATATAAATATAGAAAATACAAAATACATATCAAAATACAGTATCCGTCAAAAATAATTTTTACTTTCTTTTACTTTTACTTACTTTTTTAGAAATTACTTTCTTTTTCATATCTTGGGTACCATAGCTAAGCTGTTTTATAAGTCAAATGTATCGAAGGTGCGAGATAAATTTTTCTTGGGAGGTGATTAAAAGAATACATGTATTTTGCTTTTTGTTTAAAGGTTTACGCAAATTAACATGGAAAGATAGATAATCGGAGAGTTCTGACTACAAACATCTCAATCCTTTCACTTCTTTTTATCTTAGAAGTAATTGCATTTGTAGTTTTACTTGAAGAGGTGCTCGATATTCTTCACTGAAATTTTTTTGTGGAATGGCACGGAATGTAGTTACAAACATTATTGGCCGAATAAATTTCTCTTACAAAAATTCATATAAAAGGATACGTTGGTAAAGATATTAACATTGTTCTGTACTAGCTTTTAAATGTCGAATTAAAAAAACTTGTGAGAGAGGAATCTTACAGACATAAATTGTAATTTCTTAGAGCAACACCATTCACTTATTACTCGAATATATATATATATCGGACGCATTCAAAAAATTCATATTAAAAAACATATATGCATATACACAAATTGAACAGTGCGAACAGCAGTCAACCAAATAATCCTTTAAATGTTGTGAGCAAACATGGTTAGGACCCTGTATATGTGTTGTATTGTGTCATTAACAGTAAGGGTTTTAGGTGCACTGAAAAGAGGTTAAAACGAGCATAAAGTACTTAATATTACATTGCCATTATTTGAAGTAATAGTAATATGTATTTTGGTCCAAACATATTTTTATATTCTGTATGATATATATATTTGGGACCACAAAACTACGTCATTGTTTCTTATAGGCATATTAATTCGGTCGCAGTCAGGAACAAATTTCGTAGAGATACCCATTGAAACTGAATTTTTGGAATCGATGCACACGTAAAAGATTAAATTTATTTTCTAAAATATCTTGTTTGCAATTGCAATTTCGTTTTCAAAACTATGACTTCGTGTCTTTATTTTCAATTTCTATTTATTCTCCTTTAGCAAATTTCAACGGTATTTATTCCATTTCAATGTTTTAATTATATAATTCGATTAATAAGATTAAAACATGCGCCTTATGAATATATTCTCCGTTTTATTGCATTTAAAGGAAACTATTAATAAATTACATAATTATGAAAATCTATAGTTGCCAGTTTAGTTCCATTCTTCCTTGCATTCGATAGTACTGAAATTAACATATGGAATGTAAAGAAGTATGGAGCAAGAAGCGGCAATTAACACAGATCTTTTTTTATTTTATATAAAATAGTTTACGTCGATATTATCAAATTAAAAGCCAAAAAATATCTATGTATTAAAAATTTTTAAAAATGTGTACTTATTAATATTTGTAGTTGAACATAAATCTGTAGCGTACAAAATACTAAATTTTCATTAATCTCTGGGATGCAGATTTTTGATGATGATGTATATCAGTCCATTCACAGTGGAGAACATATGCTAAATGCGTTGATCATATTACTTGTTTTGTTATTAAATTTTTTCATAATTTTATTATTATAGACGTACTGTATCTTTATAGGGTTCATCTCCAGCATATGTGTATTTTTAAATTTTTCTGTCATATTTTTTTATCCTTTGTACAATTCTAAGTTAAATCAAGTAAGGAAGAGTTAAGCCCGGATGCAGCTGAACATTATATACTTTCACAATTCGTTAAAATTAAAAGCATGGAAATATTTCCAGGCGTTAGCAAAGCTTTATAATAAACAAGTAAGGAAGGGATAAGTTCGGTTGTAGCTGACCCTTTTGGAAAATTGATCATATTTTGAGATGTTAAAATTTTAAATAAAAAATTTCGCATATAAATTCAATATTTGTCACTCGACGAAATTGTGAATGCATTACAATTATAAAGAAAAAGCTTAGAAGTATCTCCAGGGGAGAGCAAAACTTTATATTCTTTTTATATATTAATATTTATATATATATTATATAATATATAATTAAATAATATATTATTCGGTCGTATTCGTAACTTCAAGCTGCTCTTAAAACAATTACAGTGTTTGACAAAATAATTTATCAAGTGCTACTATACGATATACTACTCGTATATCAAACTCCTGAACTAATAAAATCCCTTCTACTTAGATTTTACAATTCATTCTTGAATAATATCGTAATAGGTGTCGTAGTCTCAATAGTGAAACCCATATTTAAGAAAGAAAAATATACCTTCGTCATCTGAAATCCAATTAAAATCCGGTGTAATCAATTTAGATGGTCAGATTTTTTGGAACATATTTGATTTATTTATTTTTTAATTTAAATATATTAACAAAATATCATACATTTTAGCTATCGACTTAAGCTACTATTAGCTACTATCTTTCTTAATGATTAAATATTTTTCATGGAAAGAGGCATTCAATAACTTGAGACTTCTAGTTTGAAGGCAAGGGGGCGAAGAGGACCGACGAAGGGCACCGATTTGCTCGTGCTCGCGCTACACGCTTTTTGTTCTTCTTCTTACCAGTTCGCTGCTACCCAGTACGTCATTCCTTTTCATTTTGAAATTCTTTTCATAGGTGCAATTGTGCTCGGTTTCAAATGAATATTTACAATATTGTAACGGATTTATCAATCGTTTACTGGATTGGTAAATAAAAGTCACAATTTATAATTTCTGTTCTAACTTAACACATTATTACTCATTATTTGCAACTTCTTACTTATAACTCATTTACACTTTACTCGGCAACATTTTAAGTAGAACTCCGCCACTCCAGCAGCCCTTATATAGTAGATCGTTACCAGCACATCGTTACACGAACATTCTGGCAACTAGGAATTTCTTTGTCTGGCTGATTCTGGCAATTCATGTTCGCCACAATCTGATAAGAAAAGGAATGAAGAAAATTGCTGGGCTTGAGTCGACCGTTATATGTTTCTAATGCTGTGAAAATATTTAACTTTTCTGAATACCATATACATTCGAAAATGCTTAAAAGCCCCTCAGCAAATATCCAACTAATGAAGAGTTTTGGTCGAAGAGGTAATGCTAACGCGGCATCTTGTCAGGCAATAGACATTGTCTAGACAACTTTAATGCTATCAATATTGTTAATGGATTCTACATATTGTTTATGTTTGACAATAATGGTCTAACGCTGCATCGCAGGCAGGCAGTAGCTATATCTAACCAGCTGTCAAATCTCGACAAAATCATTTATGAATTGGCGCTGGGCAGATATGTTCGGCATATAGAAGCGCATATTTGAGCTTTTAAAATGTTTAGAAATTTCAGGAAGATAACAAAAATTATGAGGAGAATGGAAAAAGTAGAAATTCTGGTTTTTTAGATAAATGTATTTTTAGACAAATAAGATTTCATATTTTACATGGATCAAGGCTTAAATAATACTTACATAATGTCCATTTACCAGTTTGAGGAAACTAAATTCAATAATAAAATTTGTGAATAATTGTGTAGATATGCTAACAATCATCATTAAAATATTAAGTAAATATTTAAGTACATTTAGTATTGGTATTTAGTATAAGTATTTAATTACTATTTTCCATATGTTGTTATAATATTTGTTTTGAATCTCTTTTTGCTGAATTGCAATTTACGCAACAAAGCATAAAAACATCAGACACTTGCATTTTATCTTTGCTGGCATCATGCGAAGGAAAATATGCACATACTTCCTCTCTAATATTTTTGTAGAAATGAGAAAGGAGCAGTCAAACCACCAACGTGGTACACGTGTTTTTTGGCACTATAAAAATGTTGGTATTGCACACAAAATGATGTTAATTGAAAACGACACAAAATTGGTACATGGAATTCTAGTAGGGAGTGGGAAATTTAAGTGAAAAAGTGAGAGTAAAACCACTCCCTAATAGATTTAATATACATATAGCACAAACCACTGCTCCTAAATCAACCAAAATTGCTAAGAATAAGCCCTTCTAACGCTTTCTCGCAAGGTATGAAAATACATGAAATCGAATGATAACCACCTCCTATATAACGGCTATGTTGAAAACTACTAAAAGTAAGATAAATACTGAAGAAATAGGTCAAAAGCACTAAATTTTACGATAAAGATACGAATTTTATGGTACTGAAGGACTCCATAGGAGTCGGTTAAAAATTTTGGTAACTCGACGGGTTTGGCACCACCTACTTTTAGGTGAAATACCAAATCTCTGGAACTACTGTACCCATTTCAACCAAATTTGTTTGCGTCTTTACATTATATTACATTATGTGTGTATCTTTATATAATAGTGTGAAGATGGGCAAAATCGTGAAAATAACCACGACTAGTTTTCATATAACACAATTTTAAATTGAGTCTAATTCTTTCACTATAAAACTCAAGAACCATTTAAGATATCGGAATAGAACTTTGTACAAATGGTGAAATATGAATATAGAAATAGTGAATAGTGAATTGTATACCATTTCCTACCAAAAAAGGTGGAAATTAGAAAATTAGTTTTAAAGCCCTCAGATACCGAATATGTAGACCTCATTGCCTAAATCTGACTTTTTACTGAAGGTGTCGCCCAATCTGTTAGGTGTATTAATCAAATTCAGAGAGCATTTTTTCTTGGGAATAGTGTGTCCTGATGTCAAAAATTGATAAAATCGGCCGAATACTTCCACAAGCTTCCATATACCTAATTTTGGTTGAATTTATATCGTGTATATCGGTCCATATGTAAGGTATCTTAGCAAAATATGTCTGTCAAATTATGAAAATACGTTTTCGAACAAACCTTAGTTTAATGCTAAAAGTAAATTTTATCTTCTCAGACTTTTATCTAGCCCCAATATACCCAAAGATTTCTTATTTTCCAGCCGACTTTAAACCGTTTATATAAATCTGATATTACATGGTTTAGGGCTGAATATGAATGAAATCGGTCTAGAATCAAAACCCCATACCTGTAATAAGATGATCTACGTTCCTTTAGTCAACTGTATCCTCATATTCGTAATATATTAAATTTCGTGCCTTTGGCTTAGTTTATATCTCATATATCTCCATAGAAGATGTCTCAACAAAATTAAATGAGTATATTTCATTAAATATTATGTTATTCGGTAGTAAAAATGATGACACTAATGTGATTAAAATAATGATTTTTGTAAGTTAGATTGATTTTAATATACATACATGATTCTATATACATGCTTATATATATGGACACACTTTACTTTTTTTGCGAAATATGACGTTTAGTTACACAATAATGACGTGAAATTTAATTTATTGTTGGTACTGAATGTGTATAGAGTATGTAGTCACAGCCAGATTTTATGCGTATATACGTCTTCTTCTACTTTAATGGCATAGTGTATCACAAATCTGACCTCAAGGTCAAACGGTCAATAAAGAGTACTTCCTACAAGTTCAACGCCGTTTGCGTGAATCAATCCAAAAAAATTTTAGGGTTTGTGGAAAAACAATTCATGGGTTTTGCACCACGATAATGCACCTGCTCACACTTCGTTGCTTGTTCGTGAATTATTGGCCTAAAGTAATACTGTACCGATGCCCCAGCCTCCATATTCGCCAAACATGGCTCGGTGTGACTTTTTAAAGAAAATAAATAAAGAGAACCTTAAAGGTTCGTCGTTTTACAAGTATAGATCACATTAAAAGCACATTGTTGAAAGAGCTATCCCGAAAATTGAGTTTAAAAGTGTCTCGTCGATTGGAAGAAGTGCTGTGCATAATAAGTGCAATAACATCGAATGGAGACTATTTTGAAGGTGACAACATTAATGTGGACGAATGAATAAATATTTTAAAAAAATATATAAATATACTAATGTATTTTCGCATTCAAAAGAGAGCACGAAAAGAAAATTGATGGTTTGAAGGTTGTTTTTCCGTATATGGACTGATGTATGTAACCTTGTAAATTTATATATTTAAAATATTATATATATATATGATATATGTATGTAGATATGCGGTAAGACAGTATGCAGATTTGTTTGTTAGTTTTTATTTTTGTATCTATATCTCTTTTATTTCTTATATTGACCGATATATGCGGTATAAAGCCAAATTAATGTTAGAAATTTTTATGCCAGGCATAAGAGGGCTACAGGAAGTATTGACCCAATTTACCCATTTTTGGCATCATGATAAATTATTACCAGAAAAGCCTGCCCTCTGATTTTCAGTAATGCATCTCCTAGAGTGACCAATATATATTTTCGGTACAAGCAGCCATAGGCGCTGAGGTTCACATATTGGTGTCCAGGGGCTTGAAAAGTTATAGTTTAATTGCGACCATTTTTGAATGTGAGATTACATAACTTAAAGGCACCAATTGTGCAAAGTTTTTTCCGATCTCTTCATTGTTGCTTGAGTTTTATACTATAAAGAAAAGAATATAACAAATATAGCACTATGCACCATGTTTTATTGAAATTTGTGGAGAGACATAAAATTTCACCTAAAAGTGGGTGGTGCAACGCTATGCCTATTGTCCGAGTTTTACGCTGATTCCTATGAAGCCCTTCTATACCATCTTTATTTTCAAATTTAATGCTTTTGCTCCGGTGTCAGGCATCAAATTATAGTTTTGTATCTTAATTTGTTGTTTATTTATAGCACTTTATAGGTTTTCGATTGCCGACGTTAACGTTTCGCTCGTCATCTAGATCATATTGGTATATTTAACTCTATGTCTATATCGATTCATTTTAGATGTTACAAGCAATCATTAGGTGAACAAAACTATTATACTCTGTTGCATCAGAGAGTAAAAAAATCGTGAATACATGCATGTAAGTGCTGAGCTGAATGTATTCATAAATATAAGAATATATATACCAATCCGCTTGTAGGTATTCTCTGTACAGCATACGAACATAAATATATAGCTGTAAATAAAAAGTGAAGTTTTCCAGTAATTAAATAAATATGAATGATACAATCAATACAAATAATAACAATGACAGAAAAAACAAAAATAAAATATAGTAAAATAAAAAAATATAATATAGTCAAGAAATACAAACCGGAACTAATTAAAACGAATTACATTTGTTTTATTAATACTATTTGAATTAAAGGATAAATTTACATAATCAGTGCACACTGAAACTCTATCTCGGTATTAGAAATAAAAAATCTATAATTCATCTCACGGTTCGAGCATGTGACACAGAAATATTTCATCGAAATTATGAACAATAACCATCCTTCCGGAACATATTTAAAGACTTAACCGAATGATAAAAAGATCTCACTCTTAGTATTCTGCTCAGTACGAATGGTCGGCTTGCCATACCAATTCCAGCCTGACATACGACCGCCATCCCATTCTTAAATCAGAGAAATCACCATTCGACACCTAAATTTCATCCACCTAGTAATGGTACGCGGCGACCAAATAAAGAAGTGCATTTTCAGATCAGAGTTTGCACTATGAACGAGCACAAAATGCGAAATCAGCACTACCACCAGATCTCTGGAATTTTGCTCTAACCTTCACCATAACTGGTATCGATTTCCTGGACCATTTCAGATAAAGGCATCTATATAATTCATATATGTACGAATCTCCAATCTCTCCCTCTACGCTTCCCTGCACCTTTGCAGGGAAGTACCTTTGTTGCAAGTCAAAGACCCATTGAAAAAAATTTCGCGGGGGTCATCAAGAAACTGTCACCTGAAATTATAAAATAAAACAAGTATGGAAGGGCTAAGAACGGGTGTAACCGTACATCTTATACTTACCCAATTTTCAAAAATCAAAGCCGGGGCATATTTTCTGGTGTTGACGAAACTTTATTTATCCATATTTATCTATTATCTATTAATTTATGTTATAGGTCATAGTCTCACTTCGTTTCATTGCTACATTATGTCCGAAATGTTTATTTAAAATCGATCCAATTACTTTAAATGATATATGTGACATAAACTGAACCAAACGGACTAAACTTAATATATTGGGTATATTAGGAAAAGGTCAACCAGAAAATGAGAAATCATTATAACAGGGCTTTGGGGTTTAGAGAAACCCGATTTCATTCATATTCAGCGTTGGACCACATTATGTTTAAGAAACCATGTCCGCTTAATTTTGTTCAAATATTACACATATTATCCAACATAACTCGTTTCAAATCAGGTAGAAAGTCGGAAATCCCTAAACCTGCCATATTGTGACAAGGAAAGGTCGAGACTGATTGCAGCAATTTTGGCAACATTCAAGTATATTCGAAAATATTTTTCCACGTAATTTTATGAAGACAACTCACATATTGACCAACATATTCGACATAAAGTCTGTTATAAAAAGAAAAATCATTATAGGTATGTATGTGTGCCCATATAGGAGTTTGATTCGTTGACCGATTTCACATATTTTAGGCATTAAACTATAGCATATCCAATATTATAAGTTCACTTAATTTGGCTAAGGTATAAAACAAACCGGAAGTTTGAAATTCCTATGTCATATACATGTGTTGACCCGATTTTATTCATTTTTGGCTTCGTGATATTATTACCACGAAAAGACGCTGTCTGGCTTTCATTGACGTATAAAGATATATTATTAAGTAGTAATAGAGTATAAAGTTAACTGAAAGTTCAAAAATCCGTATATTAGGTGTATGTGAGCTACGCCACTATTTACCAGAATTTATCCATTTTAGGCACAAAGATTCACTGTTATCAGCATGAAAGCTCTCTAAATTCCACTGAGAAAACTTACATATCAACCGATATATATGGTATAAAGTTAACCAAAAGTTTGAAAACCCTCATATGAGGTACACGGGCGCTCGAGGAAGTAATGTTCCAACACAAGGACACAAGGGTGTTTGCCAAAAGGGCACAACATTATCAGACAAATATTTGCTCAGAATATTAATTACAAGTCTCACGGATTAACTAATTTTTCGCGAAAAAGAGTCAACCATAGGTCTATATATTAGATATCTGGGGATTTGAAAAGTTATATTCCGACATCGGAAATTTTTAGGCATATGATTGCATACCCTAAAGGCAGTCTTTCCGCAGGTTGTACTCCGATTTCGCCCGTTTCCACATTATAATATAAAGATGGAAATCTAATATCACGCACCAAATTTGAAATTGGTACAGCAGTTAATGATGTGAAACCCTATATCACCTAAAATTGGGCGGTGACACACCCAGTGTCCAAATTTTATATGGTTTTCGTATAAAGCCAATCAGTAGACCGAGTAATTCAACTCCCTCAGGATTCGCAAACGAAGTTTTATACTATCGCAATTTGTAAATATCTGTAAGGTCTGCACTGAATGCATTTACCTTTGACATTAAAATAAAGTATACTTGAGAACACGTTTCCAAAAAGATATATTAAGTTAACTCACACATTGACCGACATACTCGGCATTGAGGCCATTAGAATAACGAACAGAATTACATATAGTTTATGCGTCTGAGGCAATTCGTGAAGCGATTTCTCCCATTTTCACCACCAAATTGTAGTATACCCAAGATTATGCGATCCTTAATTTCGGTAAGATATCTCACATGTTGACCGATATATACGGAAGAATTCAACCAGAAGTTTCTAAATCCGATATTAGGTACATCGGGGTTAGTTCATATTAGTCGATTAGTTGGTGAGATATGGGATTTCCTCTAAAAGAAATTTTTATACCTAGTAATGTACAGCCATCGCGACTGTCAAATTTAATGCTTCTGACATTTTCTTTAGCGAGTTAACAAACCTTCAGTAATTTACAAGTTATTATCTGATTTAACTATCACACTGTATGATAACAAGCTAGAGAGCTGTTGCTTTCTTCCACCACATTTGCTGATATAGCTTTAGTATTTTGTGAGATATATACACTAAACCTATTAGAGGACGCAGACACACCCACTTTTCATAAAATTTTAAACCACAGATGCCCTTTTCTAATTAGATCTTGCAAACCAAAGTCGAATTTCGCAGTATGATTTGAGAGTTAGTTTTAGCACTGTATAATTGTTGATTAACGGTGCTTTGTAGACGTGTAATTGAAGTGAGGAATTGAACTCGTCTCATCGTTCTGATCATTTGATAAATGTAACACTATATATATATCGACTAGTATTTCTGGAATTTTATATAAATATATAAATACACATACTGTCCATTCAAGCGGACATTGAAGTTCGCACTGAGTTCACACCTCACAACAGAACTACCGATTCAAACATAGTTAGTAGAAAATCACAATATTTCGCTTGCGGAAAACAGCTACATTCAGGAGTCAGAGTTCCATAAATTTATCAGAATATTTAAGCAAATAGTATATAATCGTAATCTTTCCAATATTGAAAATTCCGTAGATCGCGTATACCAGGTTTTGCAAATGAGAAATCTTACAGATAAGGCTTCGTTACGGACAAGCAAATCTCCAAAACTTTGATAATTTATGTGGTTTTGCGGAAATCGGAAAAGCAAATAATCAAGAAGTAGAATATATCTTGGGATTGCTAAGGTAGGACGAATGTGTGAACTGTTTTTCATGAAAGTATTTCTAATAGGGAGAGAAACCTGTTCAGAGGATACTAATTTTCTTGCTCCAATAGGCCATGCTCAAAGTTGATAGCTACGACCGATTCAAATCTTTGATCTGCTCGCTATTTTCTCAGACTGCCTCTATTCGTAAATATCCGTCCGATGAAGAATCAACCAGTTCTTCCGCTCAAATGAAAATTTCTCCTCCAAACCTAGACCTCACCTTATCCTCAAGAAGTTTTCTACCTCTAAGGAGCATACACCTACCTGAAAATATTTAGCTGCGATCAGTGCAGAAACATAACCTCGGGAACAAACAAAAAAACAAATTTTCAAAGAATCCTTTTGGCAAACTAATTGAAAGCAGTTTGAGACTGCCCTGAGGCATTTGTACTTACAGGAATGGCGTTTAACAAAATTGCCACAGTTGACAGAGTAATATGGGAGCTTCACGAAAGAGAAATCACTCAACGATTTGCAAATGGCTAGTTTTACAATTCAAAGTGAGTTAATTATTTTACTTCGTCGTTTCCGCTTATACAGATATGCGTTAACTGCTGATATAGTTAAAATATGCAGTCAAGTACTTATGCATGAAAGCTATAGAAAGTATATTATTTAGAATATTCTATCGAGAAGCTCGCAAATTGAAAAAAATCGCACATACCAACTTAATACAGTAATCTAAGAATATCATAATTTTACTTCGATGACTTGGCGGGCGATGCAGCCACCTCGGCCGACTTTTCATGAATTCCCACGACAGGCGGTTCTACGTAACCGAAACGGACCCGGATTTTTATCCGGCCAAGGACTGCTAACACAGCAGCGTTCCTCAAAACTATTTGGGGAATATTTTTGCCGCTACAACAACAACCTTTCACAAATAATGCAGAAGGTAACAGAATTGTTAGCTTTATGATTCCCTCATATCTCAGAATGACATTCTAACTACCATTAACTCACGAATATACTATATTATAAGTTTACTGCGGATGCTTTGAGATCAAGCTATATTCTTTTGTTTTCTTTGGAACCAAAGATAGGAATCACCACTCGCATAATAAAGCGGTCTATCTTTTCAATTAATTTGATCTTCTTTGTTTATTGGCTTCTAATATTAATCCATCTAAAAATTTTTTTCGCTTAGACCAATTTTCTCAACGATGTAAAGCACCTGTCATGACTCAAATTTTAAATATAATATCTTTCAACAGATACTCAAGCCTTGGAACTAAATGTCTCTGCAAATTATTTCATTCGCGCTTATCAATTCCACACGGACATTCTCGAACACCGGAAGTGCTATTGTTCGTTTAGTCAATTCTAATAACCCCATAAAACATCACGAAACTTCGCCAAATTTTCTTGCTTGACAACATCATTGGCATCTCAAAGATAACCAAGCCCGCATCATTTCCAAATTTTTACAAATGATAGTTTTGCACTAGATAACAAATTGGTTGTTTCACACGAGTAAAAGACAATGTTTTTGCTGAGCACTTGCGTTTCTGTTTTATTGACTCTAATTTCTTACTGGCTACATTTTACACTCTTACTGTTATATATATTACGGAGAATATTTGTTTACTTGCTAATTCGCTTAAACAGCTGTGGTGCACATATGTGTTTAATGTATTTTGTCTGCTGCTTTTAGGATATTTCGAGTTTTTACATGTATTGTTTGTTTTACGTTAGCTAAGTCTATGCTGTTTTGAATGGAATTGTTTATTTATGTCAATTTTGGTGCGTAAATCCGATAAGGAACATGTTCCTTAACTCTGAGGAAGGAGGAATTTCTTAACACGAAATGAGTCTACACACTATGCTACGTTAACCTGTCCGAAAATGACGCTTGCAGAAACCGTCTCGAATGCTTTAACGCTCGAAATACACGTAATCGAACATTCAAAGATCATCAAGTAGAAATAAAAGAATACGCTTGGGTGAATCAATTCCTTGAAAAGATTTATAAAAACTTCCAGAAATCTCCCGAAACGAGTAAGAAATATGGTGGCAGACATCGTCGACGAAATCGTATTAGGAGTAGACTTTTTAGCTAACCAAAAGATCAAAATCGACATGGAAAACAGGATAATGACTTACACAAATATGGAACTGCCCCTTAGGTTCGGCTATTGTACTAACCATAACAGAGAAAACAAGTTGTGGATTGTCGAGGCCGCAGAAGAATCTGCACCAAATTTAACTATAGGAAAAACCCTGGCCATGACAAGGCGATACAAATTTGTTCCAGTAAGAGTACTTAATGAGTTCAAGTCACGAATCCAACTTCCCAAAGATTCTATTGGGAATTTTATTGGAATTGGATTGGAATCAATCAATTGGAATCCAAAAATTGGACACTATTGCAGTGTCAAGAGACTGAGGTCGTAATAAATTGCGAAACACGTCTCGACGGAAATTCCATGCGTGAAAACGACATCTCGAGTGAAATTAACTCATGGATCGAGGAACTGCAGGCAGAACAGCATATCTGATAAAGACTATTCCAAACCAGGCAGAACCGAAGTTGTGAAACACTTCATTAAGATAGGTGATGCGAGACCAATCCGCCAGGCTCCTCGTAGCGTTCTATTAGCAAAACGTGAAATTGTAAGTCAGAACATTATTGAAATGAGCAATAGTGGAGTTCCTGCAGTACTGGTGAAGAAGAAAGATGGAAACGGAAAGATGGAATGTAATGAAGAAAGACAGCTATCCTCTACCTAGAACCGATGACACTCTGGACTCCTTATTAGGCACCAGTAACCAACTAAACTACTCAACATTTGTTCGGAAAAATAGTTATTGACAAGTGGAAGTAAACGAAGAAGATAATGAAAAAACGGCTTACAGCGTTAGAAATGGTCCATGGTAATTCATCGTAATGCCCTTTGGATCATGTAACTCCTGCCACATTTGAGATACTTATGAACCAGGTGTTAAAAGGATTACACATAGAAGACATGTTTGGTGTACCTCGACGATATCATCGTGTTGGGTAAAATCTTTGAAGAACACTTTAAAAGGTTTTCCAACGAATGGCTAACGCTGACCTAAAGCTGAGCCCAAGGACATATTCCTAGTTCAAAAAGAAGTAACCTACTTAGGACGCAAAGTAACAATGGAGGGAATTTGCACAGCTCGCGCAAAGATAAAGGCAGTAAACGATTGGCCCAGTCTTAAAAATTTACATAAATTGCGAAGTCTCCTTGGATTGTGTACCCATTATTGACGATTCGTTCCAAATTTTACCAATGTAGCTAGTAGCCTCCATGAACTCACGAAAAAAACAAAGCCTTTAAGTGCAATAAAGAACAGGAAGTTCTTTCCAAACTCTGGAGAAACGGTTACGTACTGCACCAATGTTAGCATATTCGGTCCCAGGATGAACGTTTATTTCGGATACGGATTCTAGTTGGTGTGCAGTAAGAGGCGTCCTGTCACAAGACATTGACGGGTATGAGAAAGTAGCTGCGTACTATAGCTAGACGATAAGCAAGCCAGAGAAAATCCAGCGCTTTCCAGGACATTTCATGCAGCACTAATGCTATTCAAAAACCCAGAGGGGCAGTTGGCACGGTGGATTGAGAGACTCCAAAGTTATGACTCCTCTATAGAGCATTGTAAGGATAGTAGTCATGGAAATGCTTATCCGATGTCCCGTCGTCCGTGTAATTTGGAATGCAGACATTGCGCAAATTCTAATGCCAAAGAAGACATTATAGATTTCCGGTTAATAACAATGACAATGAGAATAGACAGAAGACTGGGACCCGAAAGGACTACGAAAATGTTAACAGTAAGATACAGATCTGAAACTTGTAATGCATTGAATGGAACGGAACAAACGTCCAACGAAAGAGAAATAGCTGCGGAAAGTTCAGTCGCAAAAGCATATTGGGCACAGCGGAACAGTTTAAAATTGGTGTCCGGCTGCTTCCACCGAGTATGGGAAAGCGGAGATGGGCAAAGCTTCCGACCTCTTATGATTATTCCGAAAGTAAGAATTCCCGAATTTCTTAACGAACTGCACAACGGTCCATGTGGAAGGCACATGGGAATCACGAAAACCTGGGGAAATTAAAGCAAATGTTTTATTAAGTTGGTTGTCGTCAATCACTTACGGAATAAATTTCTGATTGTGCTGAGTGTTGCAGCTAAAGGGTCGAGATCCAGGAGTCTTGGCCAGATGAAGCAGTACAATTCGGGTACGCCATCTGAACGACTTGCAATGGATGTAGCTCGTCGATTTCTCACAAGTAAATTTGTCAACAAATATGTTTTGGTAGTCATGGACTATTTCAGTATACCAAATTCCCAGTCAAGAAGTTGAAACAGTAGCGGACATATTCATGAAAAACTGGGTAACGAGATATGGTGTTCCAATAGAATTACATTCTGAAATCCTGATCGATATAAATATAGAAATAGATATCCTGAAAACACTTATAACTGCATTACATACGCAGTGCGATGGCAGGGTAGAACGATTAAATTGAACTTAGAAGAACATATGAAGAAAGGGGTAAACAAGTATCAAAAAGATTAAGATGCTCATTTATCCTTGTTCCCGATAGCTTATCGGTCTGCTATGAAACAACGGGACCGATGAAACAACGGGGAAATGACTTTCGGTTACCGATTGATTTGAAGTCTATAATTAACCCCAATTATGGAAGGAATGCTAAGGAAACCAACAGTATATTAGAAGACTAGATGAGAGAAATACATGCTATAATGAGGCAGTGCACCCAAATTATGAGTAACAAAATGAAGGCAAAATACGACCAGGCAATGAACTTTGAGAGGTTTGTTGAAGGACATGTTATATAACCCACAACGTATGCTTTCATAGTGCGGAAGTATTTTTGGTAAACTTGATATAAGGTATAGAAAAGAAGTATTTTGATAAATGTAAACTGGGTCAGTTAACACAAGTACATATTTCTTATCAATTAAATCTATTACATTGTCGCATAATGCGAAAGGAAAAAGTAAGAAAAAATAATTTTCCGTATATGTCTCTGCTTTTATATTGTCCTTATGAATAACTCGGGATTTATTAATGAGTATTGTTCTCACGTTTTCTTCTCTATGAGTTTGCGTTTTTTTTAATGTTTTTGTTGCGCCTGTGGGTCTTGGAGTATATTGCGCCTCCTTGGTTATAATTCAGCTGATCCCGATGGAGGTTAGGTTAAGATTCTTTCCAGATTTTTTTGGGAGACGGTCTTAAATGTGGGGATCCCCTCTTTGATCGAATAACCAAACCGAATCGATTGTCATGCTGCATTGCCGACTGCGAATATCTGTTCGTCACGTGCTGAATTGTGTTGATGTGGCAAAGCTTTCCCAAGGACAATTATCGTGTTGGGCATACGGTCGACTTGGCCGTTTGTAGTAGAATGGAACCCTGTCGTTTTCGTGTGTTATTTGTAGTTGTTTGTATATTTGTTGAGCATGTTTGCTTGTAAATTTTAATTCATCAACAGTCATTACAAATTTTGCGTGCGGCTATATTTGGGAAAGTATCTCGTGAGCATAGTTGTATGTATCTTTCTTTGATGGTATTTATCTTAAATGACAGAATTTTGAATATTTATTAATTTAACCAGCCACCCTTGTTCGTTGTGTGTCTGAACCTATAGGATCGGCGTTCGTATTTATTTGTAAGACCAATTTCACAGCCTTGTATTTCTTTTTTATAAGCGCCTCTTATGTTTGGCCAAATACATTTCGCGGGCACCTCTATGTGAGTCTTTTATGATTTGTTTTTGTTGTTCGATTTCGGTGATGTAGTCAACCGTTTTCTGAGCTAAGTCGGATCGACACAGTAGAAAATATGTCGATAATGTCGTTTTCAACGTAAAACAATATTTATTTGTCTATTTATAGAGCGTTTGCTATTTGTGAACTGACTGTACTTTTTAATCTGTCAGTCTGAATTCAGTTTTATTGTAAAGGTAATTGCATGCCTACAGTTAAAGAAAATATTTTGAGGATATTTGGGTAGGGTTTACATTCGATTGTTTTTTAATAATTAGCTTTTTAAAGCAGTTTAACGCTCGCTTTACACGAATTATCAGATTTAGGAATTATTTATTTAGTGGTAAAAAGTGCATCAGCAACAAAGTTCAGATGTCCGGGCTTGTAAAAGAATTTATGACCGTATTCTTCGATGAAATATTCCTATATTTTTAATTTTGTATCGAGTTTGTTTTCTGATACTGCGAAATTTAAAAATTGGTAGTCAGAGCATATAATTAAGTCTGAAATACCATATAAGTAATTTCGGAGTATATGTGGGGCCCACGCATTTGAGTAACCTTTTTTCCTTTCTGGAGTAATTCTTTTCAGTTTGGCTGAGTGCTCCTGAAGTAAATGATATGGGTTTTTATTTTGTAATAATACTTCTGCTATAGCGTAATTATTAGCATCTAGTGGTTAATTCGAAAATTTTTTCAATCTTTGGATGGAAGAGCTCTACCTGTCGTTGTAGTTCTTCTTTTACTTGATTTAATGATTATAAGCAGGTTCATGTAATGTGAATTTTATTTATGCGCTCTGATTTTTCGATACGTCACCGTTATCTACTTTGAGAAACGTGGCCGCAGCATTCCTTATGAATTTTCTATAATAATTTGCAAGACCTAAAAAGAATCTCTTTAGCGATGTAGGTGTGGGAAAATCTTTTATGGTTTGTATTCAGCAGAATCGACAGTGACCTTATTGTATTTAAATATGTGCCCCAAATATTCTACAGAGTCTTGAATGAAGTAAGATTTCTCATTAGAAATCTTAATTTCAGCGTTTGTATTTATGAGTATTTGTAAAATAATTAGTCTTTCCTAATTTACATAATATCACACATACATTTGGGAAAGGGGACTCACCATTAATGATTTTCTGGTTTTGTTTTCTGAAATGTAGTACAAGTCGCTACGCTAACTTGTTTATTTTTTCCTTTTTTATCCACAACTTAGATATTTTTAGGTATAATAACATATAATTTCTTAATAAATCCCATATTTCCATATTTACAAAATCTGCCGCATCTACTTTCAGTGTGAAAAATTCCTCATTAAATTGTTCACTGTGGTCTTTCTATGTCCCCTACCTGTGTAAAACTGACATTATCACACTTTAAAAAATTTAACTTTCCAGTACCAGAACACATCTTTTTGTTTTTGAAATCTATTAGCATTTTGAAATCATAAGCAGATCAAGACATACAATTTTGTATTTTTTTTTTTTGATTTTTTGAAACGCTTTTTCTCAAAACAGCTTTTTTAAACTCAAGTACACGGACTTTTGAAAAGTTGTCAGCCAATCTTTTTAAAAATTAGCAGTTACTTTCTTCATAGTACTTCGCTCTATATGAACCTAAAATCGGAACATTATCATTATTTAAAATAAATTTTTCTTCGGAAAAAAAAATTTAAAAACAGCAAAAAAATAATGATTTTTGGTTGACCTCTGTAAAATAATCCGTTTTTTATTTTTCGATTTTATTTCTAAAAGAGAGATGTATAATAATTAAATTCCAACCTCGTTTGATTTCAGATGAAATTGCAACTTCCAGAATGTAAGCAATATGCTGACTCTGATTTTGAACTGCAATTTGGGTTTGCTAATATCTTAGGTATTTTTTCAAAGAAATTCTTCAACAAGTTTATGGTATATATGCATGAAAGACATATGTATATGTAATGAATTATATTGTTTACACATAGAGCCTATTCTAACATTATTTAAGTATTATGTTGAAATCGAGTTCACTGACTTGGTCATTCTACATCTTTCAATAAGCGCTATTTATAATTTAAATTCAAAAATAATTTCAATTATTTGTTTTCAGCTTTTGTAATTTTTCATTGATTGGATTTGTAATTTTAATAAGCTTTTCTATTTTAAACTGTCTCGCTATTAGTTTTGGGTGTCACAAACAACAGTTAGAATAACAGAACTATTTTATAACGTTGTGTATGAAATTAGTATACTTGGATAGTATGAACAGTTTTCATAGTGTATATGCCATGATTAGATTCGATGCTAATGTCTGAGCCATCTACAGTAAAGCAAAATAAGTTAATAGGACTAAAATGCCAGAAGTAAGCGTCATCATTGCTCAGACTTATTGGGTCCAATCATTAGGTTTTTTCCCGAACTACTAGTAGCCGCTTGCTTCCAGGAAGAAGAAGAATACGGACATTGAGAAGTTACTCTCAAAAAGAGCGAAACAACACAAAAGTGAAGAAACGGAAAACTAACAGGGCAAGTAAACATGAGGATTGTTTTTATTAACCGCTTCATATCCGCACTTGAAAATTAATCAATAAAATTTCAGATAATTTGAATGAAAATAACCAATGATTTTTATAATAAAAAAACAAGATATTAATTAACGTAAAAATATTTATATTTATGTTCTCATTTAAATCCAATTCTAATGAGACCTAGCACTCACGTTTTGAGTATTTATCATTATTTGATGAATATCCCATTTTTATTGCAGCAATTCAAACTATTCTTCATTCGACAGCAGCTATTTTCTGCTAGTGAAAGTTTTTCTGCTACTCTCTTACGCTGTCAACTCGGCTGTCTTTTGCTGGTTTTTTGGTAAAGAAACTAACTAAAGATAGCTAGCATTTCGGAAACAAGCCTATTAGTCTGCACCGAAATCGATATCGATCGAAAAATTTCATGCCATCATTGATACCGTCGATAACATTCTTTGCCATAAAGTAAAGCTGTTGTGCCGACAAATTTGAATTTTGTATAAATGTATATTATCAACTTAGAACTTTGAGGATTATTTCAAAAAAGCGTGTTGGAGATGCTGAGCCAAATATTTAAGCTAAAAAAGCAAAAACTTTATTTACATGCATACTTATTTACAGTTTTATTAAACGTTTTCGTATCAACAAATGATTTATCTCATTTATATAAATTTCAGAGGTGTGTGAAAATGAATTTGGAAATGCAAAAGTCAAAGGTTCCTTTTACCCGAAAATACAACTTACTGCAGGTCTATGTCATTCTTAGCTACAGAAAACTATTAGCAATACATTGGAAAGGAGTTCCGAGTTTTATTATTTATTACGACTGGTATCAGCATGCGGAAATCCTTGTGATATGTCAGGGTACAACTTCATATAATATCGATTTGTGAGACTATTTTGTTCCACTTTTCCTTATGTATAATATATATCGGTATTAGCACAAGATATATCACTAAAATTAAGGCGTAGTCTGTCGATTAGAATTATGAGATTCGGTAGTAAAAAATATTTACGTACGATGTGATGCAAAATATAGTAATAAAGATAAGTGAGTCCATGAACTATAGTATAAATTAATAAAATATGAAAAATGATTGTGATCGATGCATTATTTTATCTAATGAGGAAGGGTTATTATTTGTATTCTCACATTGTGTTGCACAGAGAATAATAGTTTGTTTACACATAAATTTTGTTTGTATCATCTAAAAGTAATCGAGAGGGATATTAGGTTATATATAAAAACAAACTGATCAAAATGACGAGGCAGTTTTCATTCCGTATGTCTTTCTGGCAGCCTGGCTGCCCATGCAAGCGATAATTGAACTGCAAAAGTTAAGTTGAGTTAAAAGTCGAAACTACTAAAATTGCGACATCTAACGAGAAACGCAAGAAGCATTAAATTTAACCATAAGGAAAACCGTAAGGAAACAGTGGGTTTACATGATAGTATAAAAATTAGCCAAAGGGCATGGCATATTAGGCAAAACATCATTCTCAGCAGTTACTTATCCAATTTGAACCAAATTTGGAACATAGTATCTTTATATCTTAATGTCATACTTTGATGTTGGACTTTTTTTATATAGATCATGGGTGAAATCGAACTATAACTACACCTATTGAATTTTACATGCACCTTAATTGCAATGGAAACACAAAAGCACCGGAATAATTATAGAGAAGGGTTTACTTCAAACCAACAATAAAGAAAATAACAGGCGGATTTCATTGGACCAAAGATGCACCGAATTAACACCTTAAATAAAGAAAATAAAAACTGGGCAATCTCGACAACGAGGAAAAACAACTGAATTTCCTTACTCGCTCGGAGTGGGAAATCAAAGAAAAAAGATAAAACTACTGCTGTACACGGGAGTGTCAAAAATTTAGATAAAACCAATTCCAACGTCTACACTATTAATAGCAAAGTCTTAGCATGGCAATAATCCTGCGAGGGAAAAGTGTACACGCTTTCGGTGTAACCACGAATTTTTTATACTGCCAAACTGCGATTGATAGCATATTCTAAATACTCAAATACGATTTTTGAACTGAAAAATCTTTGTTCGATAAAAGTAAAAATGTAAACTTTGTCGTCCTTAGAGGCGGAGAAATTCTCTTTCCCGGTGGTGAAAAGCTTTGCAAAACTATCAAAACTAAAAGTAAGGCATCCTCTGATCCTAACAAGTCGTTACCTTTAAATATTAATATATAATTTGACTACCATTAACCTTAAATCGAGTTGGCAGATAGAGAAAGGGAGGAAACCACTTTCTCTGTAAACAGTTTTCCTTTTCTTGATAAAAAAAAACTATCCGAACACCTTTCAGAAGGCAAATCGATGAGGAGCAAATTCGTAAAACTTGCCGCGTTTGTGTTGGTCACGTAATGTCTATTGAAAAACCCAAGAGGAGAGGACTATTTGAACGGTGCTGTAGAGTCTTGTTAAAGCAAATATGAGGGTATCCGCAAAGAAATTAACATTTTTCGTAGTCGAAGTTGAATATTTAGGTTCCGTTGCCTCAAGGGAAGTGTGAGAAAAAGCTCCAGAGTTAATAGTGTTAGATACTACGAGCCGCCAACAAACGTTCACGGACTTCATTGATTTTTTGGTTTGGGAACAAATGAAACTGAACTACTGGCATTTGTGTGGGGCCTTACCATTCAAAGAAACTAATGTGGTGGAAAATATTTTGAACGACGGAAGAACCTCATCGAGAGCTTAAACGCTAATATTTACTAGAAACCAAGAAAGGAGAACCACGTCGCTTATTCATTATTTAGCCACTACTTGAACATAGTGGAAGCAAATATGGCCGCAGGTTCAGTGTTCAGTTTTCTGTATGCAACACAGCAAAGTGAAGAATCACGATGAAATAAAATAGTCAGACATTAAATTTAGTCAGAGAATAAACCTGTAAATTACTTCAGAAAACCAATTAACATATTATTATCAAATTATTTCATTCAACGATTTAGATTTGAAAAATAATACAAGAGGTCATTAACGATAATGTCAAAATTACGCCATATTAAAAATATAGTTACAGATATTTTTGACGAAAACGACCAGTACAAAATTATATTTGCCGATCACAATAGTGATCACGGGGCAGTACAGATGACCTATTTTGTCCTATGATGATAAAAAATTCAAAAGGTGGGCATAGTCCCGCTTCCAAATAGGTTTAATGCACATATCTCACAAACCAATACAGCTATAAGCACCAAACTTGCTCAGCGAAAGTCTTTCTAGCTCCTCCTAATGTACTTTGAAAATGAGTGAAATAAAATGGTAACCACGCCCACTCCACATGCAACGGTTATGGTGAAAACTACTAAAAGTCCTATAACTCACTAAATAAATACGTCAGAAACATTAAAATTCACAGCCAAGATGGTAGTTAAGGGCTTCAGTTGAATCGGTGTACAAATTGGACAATGATTGTGGTACCGCCCACCTTTAAGTGGAATCTTATTTTTCAGAAACAGCAATACCGATTTCAAACAAATTTGGAACATAACATTGCCTTTCCATCCATATGTTACAGTATGAAAATGGAAGAACGCTTACCACGCTTACCATGTAACCACCTCCCATGTAACACAATTATAAATTCAATATGATCCTTTCACTTCAGAATATATAAAACAATTGCCAATGAAGGTAACAGGGCGAAGGTTTGCATAACGTGTGATTTCACCCATTTTTACACTGTAACGCAAACATATCAGGATAATGATATCCGCCAAAGTTAACTGAAATTGTTTAAGTCGTTTGTGAGATATACGATCTCTTTTTTTTCCTATTAGGGGGCAGAGCCGAACCTACTTTTTTAAAAATATTCAAACAGATGCCCTTCTCTACTAGGATTTCCTGCACCAAATTAAATTTCATATCTCAATTTGTTAATTAACTAATAGCACTTTACAGGTTTACTTTTAACGGCAATTTGTGGGCATAGTCCCATCCTCCTCAGAGTCCCAAGAAACATGCTTACCAATTTTTTTCTAGGTATCTCCATTTTTACTCCAGTTATCGCCTTCACAAACAGACGGACGGACAGGCAGTCACCCGGAGTTCAACTCGTCTCGTCATTCTGATCATTTACGATATATGTCAATTACTCCATATCTATCTCTGTTAGTCTTAGATGTTACAAACTATAATACTCTATTTCAACATGTTGCGAGAGTATAATATTTCGAATATTATGTCATTCTTTAAAAAAATTATGGCCGATGCACCTTCCCAGAGTACTAATATCAGGAATCTAAGATGATTTGTCTTAGTTAGATTGACTTTATAACAATGTGACATATAATATAAGTTAATAAAATACCAAATATGATTATAGTCCATTCACGGTTTCGAGAGGTAACCAATGTTGAACTCTTATGCAACATTTTTATAATCTTGCAACGTGTTGCAACAGAGTATATTATTTTTGTTCACCTAACTGTTGTAACTAATACTAATCGAGATAAATACAGAGTTATCTAATTGTATAAAAGAGTGTGATGTTAGTTACTCTTATAACTTAAGAAGGTTTTTACCGATTTCGATAATTCGCACCAATTCAGACTCGTCTCCGGCCAAAGAAGAAGACTACAAACGAATTATAAAAAAAATTCATTCTGCCGTGCATTTTGTATAGAGCGATTATGCTTCACCATCGTGATGATCGATGACGTTTATGTTTACGTGATGTTGAGAAAACTGTTTCCTTTTTTTTAATTTTTTGCGACAATTGATTTTGCACCATGTTTGCGTCACAATTATTTTTGTAGTAATTTTTTCTGTCACACATTAAAAATGGACATGATTTCAAAAGCTATTTCCCGTACTGCCAGTAGATGGCGTTGCGTGCATAGACTTTTGAAAGTTGATTTCGTTGTACAGTCCTTCCATCGCAAATAACTAACGTCACTCTCTTTTATACATTTAGATAAAATAATTATTTATTTATTACGGTTCTCATTGCTCTTTCTGGCATGTTATAATACAACTTGAATATTCGTTGTGTATATGTTTTTATTTAATACATAATATACATAGCGAAATATAATATAAAATATATATATATATAGCGAAAGCAAATATAATATATAGCGAAAGGAACTTCGTTTCACCCGGGTGTCCCACGACGCACATGTCTAGTTTTTTTAAGTTTTGACAAATTTTTACCAGCTTTATTATACAGTTTTTTACAGTTATTTTCTTCTACAGTTAGTTGAATTCAATTTGATTTAATGCATTATTTCAAAATGATTTTGTCAGCGAAATTTTATTTCATAGAGGTGAGTTTAGTTGATGAATTGCACATTGTGAATGGTTATGTCCTTTGAGATCGCGTGCACATCGACAATCAATCGAAACATTAAGTTCGGATTGCGCAATTAATTTTTAGGTGGATTACTTTTTGGTGTGGAATTCAATTTTCAAACGGTAAGTTGCCAACGAAGCTGTTTATTTTGTTAGGTTATGACACTTATGCGCATATATGTATCACTCATTCCTTAATTGGTTTTGTGATACTCATTTCTCAGCGTTATTCATAATGCCGCGAGAAAGAAGATCTAATCTTCCACTCGTAATACAAGTAGAGTTCGGAATATTGCCAATCAATTGAATACGGATAAACAAAAACTCGCATGAGAACAGCGCCGTGTTAATATGGCTCAACTTCTTGCATCGCAAACACAAGAAGAAATCGCCGAGCAAATCAAACAACTCAACAACGTGAAATTCAAAATCAACGCGTAAGAAGTAGTCCTTCAAGTGTTGATTTGAATTGAGTAGGGTTTCATAACGTTCATTGAATGAACGTCAATTTAACGTTCCAACAATGGATAAGGATGCAGTTGTGATTGTTTGCGAAAATCTGAAATTACGCGATATTGTGCTCTCACGTCGGATCTCTATGCAATTGCATTGAATATCAGAAACACACGGTTCATACTATGCACTGCAATATCCACTAA
The DNA here is from genome assembly GCA_021498325.1 of Bactrocera minax. Lineage (NCBI taxonomy): Eukaryota > Metazoa > Arthropoda > Insecta > Diptera > Tephritidae > Bactrocera > Bactrocera minax. Next base: position 1,310,365 of record JAKEEE010000042.1, on the reverse strand, counting down.
TGTTTTCGCAAGGAGATGATGGATAATATATCAAAATCAAGATGATGAACCTACTGATCGATGAGTATGATGAGTATATCATAATAGTTTTGATTTCAATATGACACTAATTTCACTGATATCATTTTATGTGATCGCCAAAAAGGTTAGGGCAATGAATTTTTACGCGTACCGTTTGATGATTCGCCAAAACGTTGACAAATATATGATTCGATTTCGCCGATTACAGATTATTTTCAAATTACAGATTATTACATTCATTTACGCGATAAAATTTTTACTGAAGGAAGTGTAGCTAATATAGGTTAGTTGAAAGAATGCAACCAGATCAAAATGCCGACGTCATTTATGCCGAGATTAGTGATCCCGAAACCGATCCAGACCTGCATGATGTCGTAATTACAAACATGACGTAATGAGTCCATCAAACGCAACGATGGTTATTCACTGTGCCGGCGTCGATCTTCTGACGATGGCGATAGAGAAATCCGGTTAAAGTGAGGAGAAATGGATTCGTCTCGACAACTTTTGAATACTTCCGTATTCGCCACTTCTTTCCAAAACATTCTAGGCTCATTGTAACGTCGAGTATTGCAATTCAGGGAAGTCCATCAAATACATCTGCAAATTTTACGAAAGGCAATGACAAGGCGGCTTTTGGTCTTCAAACTCCTGATCCCAATGACGAAATCAAGTGATATCAACTTGGTCGATACGTAAGCTGCAATGACGAATATTCTCATTCCTCATTCACGAACACAATCGGACTGTTAGACATTTGACAGTGCGTCTGGATAACGGTCAACGAGTTTATTTCACTGCAGCAAATACTGCTCAACATGCTCCAAACCCACCAACGACAACAATGACCAGTTTCTTCTTGATTTGTCTAAATTATCCGTTTGCACATACGTTATATATAAGTTTGCTCGGAGATGTCTCATTTTTACAATAAGAATGCTTCATAGAAGAAATTTCAACGTCGAAACCAAGGCGGTGTAGTTCTTGGTCATCCGGACCTTATATTATATATACTTATACAGTTCATCCGAAGAATGATGACATTATTTGATTCACTTCGAATTGTCAGTGATGTAGTGTTGCCAATATTTCTTGCTGCATACCAGAAGCTCAATTTGATTGAAAATGATGGGCATTGGAACACGACAATCGTGGAAGCAACTGTTTCCGCATCTTCATATGTAGTTTGATTAACAATACAATAACACATTAATAATATTAACACAATCCACATGAATTTTGGGACAACTACAAGGAATGACATGTCAAAAGACATTTTGCATTGAATTTGCGTCCATTCAGAGAATCTCCATATTAAGATGGGTAAAAAGATGCACAATCAGCTTCTGATTTTAGCATATATTAGCTTTTAATTTTTTAGGTTTTAGCATATGTGCGGCAGTTCGTTAGTCAAGCTAGGAATACCATCGCCAAACTGTGTAATAAACGACGCTTTCAAATGAGAATTTCAGCGTGAACGTGAATTCTACACAAAAGCATTGAGCCAATTGGTTCGCACGAATGTACATTTGTTGAATCCCCAACCAAAAGACGTCTACAAAACGGTGATCATTGAAATATTTGCACGTTTTTCTTATATGCGCCTGATCAGAAGTTGCTGTAGCTGTTGCTTCTTCTGGAATGGCGGCTACGCTGTTGGAAGTTTGCCGAACGGCTCATTCAGCTTTGAAATTGCCATTAAACCTTCAAGCGGTTGAAAAACTAACGTCTAACATACCGAAACATTCAGCAATGTTCAAAGTTTTTATAGCAAGCAAAATCAGCATTTGGGACGAATACACAATGTCGCATAAACGTGCGTTAAAAGCTCTGAATCGCACTATGAAAGATCTGCGTAATGATGAAAGGAGTTTTGGGAGTGCATTGATTTTAGTCTCAGGGGATTTCCGGCAAACACCTTCAGTAATACCACGATCGACCGTTGCCGTTGAAATCAATACTTGCGAAATAGGAAATAAAATGTGTGAAATCGGTCAACGATTTACACCAGCTCCCTTATATTACATATAATGGTTTTCGTTATTATAGCAAACTTTAAGCCGAATAAGTCGGTCATTATCTTCATAAGATTGCGTTGGAACATATTCTTGAGCATACTTGTGTAAGGCCACAAGTTACTGTCATCAGTCCAGACCTTCCCTAGATCCAATATACCCTATGTAGAGATTTCCGACCTTCCATCTGGCTTTAAACGGTTTTGTTGAATAGTAAGTGTGATATTCTAATGAAGTTAGGTGGAGATGCTTTCTTAAACATAATGTGGTTTAGTTCTAAATATGAATGAAATGGGTTTAGCCCTGGTTTAAGCCCCAAGCCATTTCCAAATATACGAAATATGTTAAGTATAACCCTTTTGCTTGAGTTTATATCACATATATCTATGAGTTGATTATGTTGATTTTAATATAGATATTTCGGCAGGAAGAAAAATGTAATGATGAAACTAAGCGAATCTTCAACATATAATGGAAGTTAATAAGCTACCAAATATAATTATAATCAAATTACAGTTTCGTCGAATAATGAGTATTAATTTCTTACGCAACAAACCAACTTGAAAACTATAACACTGCTCATTATTCTAGTAGTTTTAAGACTTACGCTATGCAAAACTTTGCCATGACAGATCCGTGTCAAGTTTTAGAGTTTATTATTCACAGAAAATTCGTTGCGTGGACTGAGATGCATTTACATTTGAAACTTCTATCTTAAAAGCTATGTGCACTTCTGTTAGTGCTAGAGAACATCACTTGGTTTTGACACAATCAGGATGTTTGTGTCTTTTTGTACAGATTCTTTCGTAAATGAGGTCTAGCTAGCCATCATAAGTAATATTTAGTTTATTTCATGTTCGCTTCTCACAACCCGCGGACAATTTTGCCCGTAAAGTAAATTACTACGTGTTTATATACCTCGCGTTGCCAAAATCGTCACCTTTGGTTTTCAAGAAGATGTTACAAAATGGCTCACTCCATTCTTTTTATTCATAATGTAAGTGTGGTCATAAATAATTATGCACCGTCATGTCTGTTCATTAGAAATGGCCAAGCTAATGAAGTTTGCTTGGGACATTATTGATTTGAAATTTTTATACTCTCGCAACATGTTGCTACAGAGTATATTAGTTTTGTTCACCTAACTGTTGTTTGTAACACCTAGAACTAAACGAGTTAATATCGATATATATATATATATAAATAAATGATCAGAATGAAAAGACGAGTTGAAATCTGAGTGACTGTCTGTCCGTCCTTCCGTGCAAGCGGTAACTTGAATAAAAATTAAGATATTTTGATGTAACTTGGTACACGTGTTCTTTGTCACCGCAAGACCGTTGGTATTGCAGATGGGCGTAATGGGACATCTGCAACGCCCACAGAATGCCATTAATCTCAAACAGATAATGTGCTATAACTAAGAAAAAAATTAAGATATAAACATGTTATTTGGTATACAGAATTCTATTAGGGTGGGGCACTTGTGCGCAGAAATGTTTGTAAAAATTGGGCATGGCCCCACCCCCCAGTAGGTGTAATATATATATCTCGGAAACAGTTCAAGCTATACCAATAAAACTTGCTTCGACTAAGGTTTTCTAGCATCCTTTCATATTCTGAGATTATTAGTGAAATCGGATAATAACCACGCCCACCTCCCTTACAAAAGTTATATTGAAAACTACTAAAAGTTCGATAACTCGCTGAAGGAACACGTTAGGAAACTTAAATCTTGCAGAAAATATCATACGGAAGGGTTGCATAGGAATCCGTGTAAAGTTTTGGTGATGGGAGTGGAAACGCCCAATTTTAGGAGAAATCCCATATCTCAAGAACCCGTTAACCGATTTCAACAACATTTGGTGTATAACATTATGTTTTCATTCTTATATCATCCTGTGAAAAGGGACGAATTCGGAAAAAAAACCACGCCTACTTCTCACATAACACAATTTTAAGTTTCATCAGAAACTTTCACTTCAAAGTAGATGCACTTCTAGCAGCAATTAAGATATGAAAATCAAACTTTGTGCAAATTGTGCCTTCAAGATATGCCATCTCACACATAAAAACAGACGAAATCGGATTATAACCGGAATACTTCCCCAAGTCCCCATATACTTAATATACGGACTTTCAACTTTCCTGTAGACTTTATACCATAAATAACGGTCAATATTTGAATTATCTCTTTCAAATTTAGAGAGCGTCTCTTTCTGATAACAGTGTGTCTCTGTGCTTAAAATGGATAAAACCGGGTGAATACTTCCCTCCATGCCTCCATGTACATAATATAAGGATTTTCAGCCTCCTGGTAGACTTTATACCATATATATCGGCCAATATGTAAGATATCTTAGCAAAATTAAGTGAACTAAGTGAGTTAGGTCAACGTGTAATAGCGGATATACCATACTTACTGCCGAAAATGTGTCAAATAGTTCTATGAATTATCCCATCTACTACATGTAATGATTTTCGATATTCTACCAAAATTTATGTTGAATATGTCGGTCACTGTGTGAGTTACCTTCACAAAATTGCGTGAAAACATGTTCTCTAATATACTTGAATAATGAAAAGAGTTAACGTGATCAGTGCAGATGATCACAATCCCAAAAATGCCCGATATAGTAATTCCCAACTTTCCATCTGACTTTAAACCGTTTATGTTTGACAATATGTGTGATATTTTAATGAAATTAAGAGGATATGTTTTCTTAAACACAATGTGATTTCGCGCGAAATATGAAAGAAATCGGTCTAGACCATGGTCTAAGCCGTTTATTCCTAATATAATGATTTCCTTTTCTCTGTTTGACTTTTTCCTCATTTATCTAATATGGTTGATCTTATATCGCATATATCTTACTTTTGAGTTAATTTGGTAGATTTTAATATAAATATCTCCGACACGAAGCAAAATATAGCAACGAAAGTACAAGAGTCTATATGCTGTAATATAAGTTAATAAGAGAGTATAAAATGTTCGGTTACACCCCAACTTAGCGCTTTCTTACTTGTTAAATTTTCCTAGCATTTGGCATGGTGACCGGCTGGCTCAGTTACAAACACCATATATGTACAACCTTATGTACACCCAGTACACACAGCAAAGAGTGCCCTTTGACATCGTGGCATCGCTTTCGGATAATGTTATTTATTTGCATTTTATTATTAGCAATTGCTTTCTAACCATAATAACGAAACTGGTCTAAAGATTTCTGTTTCAATGATGCGAAATAAATCAAGCGATATGGTCGATGGTTTTAACCACTTTGTAGATGAAAATTGAACTTCTCAAATAAATTAATTTGAAAGGTACCCTATCTAGTGCCTAACACATTCCCCGTATTTTCACAATTTTATTTAAAAAGTGTGTTTTTTCAGTGGAAATGTCGTCCACTAGAGCGGAATTACATATCATGATTTTTTGAGATCGCTCCAAGCGTTATCACTGTAAAATAATATTCTTGAATCTGGAAAATATTGATAAATCCATTACATTAATTTTACAGAGATAGATTTTGGGTATATCAGCAGTAAACAAAGATTTGTGATTCTTAGATCAAAGTCGTTGCAGGGAAATGGTTTCGTTGAGTTGTCATTGTATCGACAATATTGCTGGCAATAGGAGATACTGACCTTTACTTAATTTTACCGTGATATTATACCTATGCAATATATGGTTTGGTATCATGCTACAGTTACAGTTACTTACGTACCTCAAAAATCATACATACACTAAGAGCAGTAAGTAGTAGTAAAATCGTGAATGATAAAGCCTTTTGGGTAAATACATACAAAGAGTAATCAGTTGACGTATCATATTCCGCATAAAGCACTGGGCACGAGAAAGCTTTTGGTGCAGCGGGTGTCGCGCTTTTGACTCCGGGCAACCATGAAACATTGATCCACTGGTACACCAGAGACCAAAGAACAGTCGAAGCAGTAGATTTGTAAGGTATGTTCTACATCGACTAACTGGAGAAGGACAATTCGTTGACATGATTTCACTTGCCTAGTTATTCAATTAATTTTATTAAAAATAACAATTAATTAATAATTGCAGAAAAACAACCACATTTTGGCAAAGAAAAATGTGCTCTTAGTCTACGAACTGCTGCCGCATCCACCATATTCCCCAAATTTGATGCATGCTAATTTTTTTCCCAGCATCAAAAAGTTACTCGTCGGGCGGATTTGATTCGAAATAGTTATTGCCGTCACGTTGACCTTCTTTGAGACCTTCAGAAAACGTATTTTCCATAAGTTGGAAAATGGGTCAAGCTGGGTCAAGCGTATCGACCATAGAGCGTTCCAATAGGCTTTTGTCAAGCATGAAATTACGTTGGAGTAAAATGAGTTCATTCCGACGTCCAAAGTTATTAAAGACATATCACAGATGCATATTGACAGACACATATTGACACATATTAAAAACATATTACAGACAGATGCATCGAAAAATCAGCATAAGGGTTTTGGTTGATCACAAAATGAAATTGATCGAGATGCCTCTCTATCTAAAGATATCAAAGGAAAGAGCAAAATGCGTGCCCCGAATGCTCTCAATGGACAAAAAACCCCAAACTATTCAGTGTTTGAAGCGTTGAAGAAATATGAAACACAAATGAGATATAAGTGATATAAACCCCTCAATAGAGGCTAAATTTAACGTATTGGATATATGAAGAAAAATACAAGAGAATCGGAAATAATTATATTCGAGATATGGGCTTTACACAGTCTAGTCCAATTTCATTCATATTCAGCGCCAAAGCACATTATGTTAAGAAAATATGTCCCTTTAATTACATTAAAATATCACAAATATCGACCATAATAAAGAGTTTAAAGTCAGTTGGGGGAATATGTTGTAGCTCGTAAGAAGCGATTTAAGAGCAAGAAAAACCGAGAAAGCCAGCTTACTTTCGTCAAGGGAAATGTCAGTAAAGATTCTGACTTCTAGAATACAGTCGATTTTGTAGATGACTCAAACTTTAACTGTATGTGGTACATCTGACGCAAAACTGTTAAATATAGTGGTTGTAGTATAACAGTTAGGGCTTGTATGTCTGCAACCGGTGTTGGAAATTTGGAGTTTATTGAGGGAATAGTGGACAATACACATTAAAATACTAATTTTAAACTAAACTTGGTATTCTCGAGCAGTTCCGTTTCTAACAAAAAATTAATCCGGAGCGCAAAGTAGTCCTTGTGCAATCCTGGCATATAATTATCTTCATTTTCTCAGGCCACCACCAAATTAGCCAAATTATTTTGTAGGATTTGCCGCTTTTTCCTATAACTGCCACTGTATCTCTAAAATATGAACTCGCCTGGATCAATTACAGTATTCGATGGAGGTTATAGCATAGGGCACTACAAGAACAAACCCTTGTGAGCACTCACTGCTAAAACTTGCACTAGTACAAAGTAGCACTAAAGCTAAAGCACTCAAAAATGAATAAAGTGCTTAATAAACCAATCGCAATTTACCATTACGTGAGCAGTTTCTGACATATGTACAAATAGCGATCAAATCAATATAATTGCGAAATTTTCTCTCCTGATAGACCACTACTCAAAACCAGAAACCAAAAAGAATTGTTTAAAGTAACCGATAGAGTTTTACAGGCCACAAAAACGCCGTTCGCTTAGTATCCACTGTGGAAAAGGGACAATCTGCTATGTGCGAAAAGATCGCCATATTTAAAGGCTGTGTTAATCAGCTACGTTTCCCACATTGTAAGCAGTTTTTCTAAAATGAGGACAGTCTTGAAGAAGAGTTAAGAAATACAAACAATTCAATGTGAACCCCAAAAAAATTGGCTAAAACCTTGCTTGAAAACTGTTGTGTTTTCAGGTACTTTGGGCGAATTCCATAGAGTAACGAAAAATCGGCGTAGAAAATCGTTTTTATTGAGTTTGATCAGTCCCAGATTGTCCTTGAAAGTTCAATAGATTTTTTAGTCGATGTTCGAAGAACGAATTGCGCGCAAGGTTTTTTTATTTGTAAAAATTTTTATTATAATAAATTAATTGGTATAAATTTTGTAAAATGGGCAAATATAAATTTCATACAAATTTGAATTTTCGTTATCACGAACTTACCGACGCGAACGTTCTGGAAATGAGGGGCGAGATCACTGTTGGTATATAAGTCACAGGCTGTCTATTTAGTTGAAGTTAAGTTGCTAAGAGCACTTGAAGTGGCAAGTATTCGATGAAGAGTTGTGAGAGTAAAAAGCAAATTGCGATGAAAATAAGTTAACTATTAATAAAAATAAATGTTAAGTGAATGAATTTTCCAGAAATCATCGTATTCAAATTTATAAAATCGTAATAAGTGTTAAAAGTAGGATAATTAAATAAACCTAAAAAATAGATAAAAGGAATGAACCTCTAGAAGAAAGGCAGAGTTTGAGGCATCGACGTAGGCATATACGACTTCACGAGGAGATTGGTCACGAAGGAAGTGGAAGTGGAGGAGTGGAAAAGGACTTCAAATAGTGAAAAAATTAAGGTGGATGCTAAGTTTACTAATTCCTCTCAGAGTATGCATATGACTACGCTTTTGACTTTCATTCCATAAATGATGTTGGAACAGCAGGAACGAATACTCGAACAAATTACCCAACTCCAGGAGAACTTAGTTAAAGGCCAGGGAAAAACTATATAAGCTTGAGGAAATGCAGATTAACTTCGGGGCTGAGAGTTACGAATTAGAAAATAAGCAGTATCTTAATCTAAGTCGTCTAATTTCTTAAGACAACACTCTCGGAATAAAAATCCCTTCTGTCGAAGCTGTGATTCCCTTTTAGGGTTTTAAGCCACAATTTGAGAAATCGGCCTCAATGAAAAATGGAGCATAGATTACAAAATTGTTCTAGCATTGACTCAACCTGCTGTGTAGATCTTGCAAACTCGAGTATTAAAAGCGATAATGGGTGCAAATGAACGCAAGCTTGGAAGACCAATCTACCAAATGGAACTAGAAAACCGATACACTGCAGGAATTCGACTCTAAAACTGATCGGGCGGTTGAATGCGCCGTAATCTCCTTATCTTACTTACTTACTCACTCCTTATCTTACTGTGAGTGCATACATTCGATCTAATACAGCCACTAAAGACCTAAGTTCTACCTGGAACAAAACTGAGAAGAGAACGCTCAGGTTGTAGAAGAGGTAACATGTGAAGATGCAATTGGGAATGTGGCTCCACTGGCGCACAATGTTTTAGTGGAGGATATTATCGATGCGGCTAAAATCGGTGTGGGTTTACCTTTCAGCCATGACAACATGGAAGTTCCACTACGCTTTGGTTATGTTTTTACATGCAGCACCAAGAAAGTGCTTCTATAGAAAGGCAAACAAATTCTACCTGTTTATTCTACCTTCTATTTCAAATATTTCAAATATTTCTATTTGAATGAAGATTGTTGGATATTGAGGTACAAGCATTACAAGTTATGCAGAATTCTACACTGGAGATAATTATTAGAAAAACCCTGACCAAGTGTCACGTTCCAGAAAGTAGCAATTATCCGTAACTTTAAAACATTGAAAAAATGTTCATCAAAACTATCGCAAGCATTTTACATAAACACCTACCTTACCTACCTTACCTTGTTCTTCTTCGTACTTATGAGAGAAAGAAACGATCAAGTTTCATATTTAAATTAATCACTACAAGCGGCATTTATTCCGTTGGAATTTACAATGGAAAATAATAAAATTGCTAAATATTGAAAGTATTAAATAACCCCACCACGTGAGCAATTATATGAAAATGTTAAAAACCATTGGTGTATTGTGCCAAATGGAGAATTTCTGTTAGAATTAGAGTTTTATTTCCTAAAAATTGCAAATAATTCCTGTTTCCATTTAAGTATTATTTAACTAGTATTTACGTGGATTCTTTCCATTAATGGAGCTAATGCTGTTTACTATTATAAGTGAATCTTTTGTGATATTTTGAAATTTTTAAAGAATTTTATTGATAAAGTATAGATTTATATCACTATATATGTATATAGTATATAGTACATTATATATATATATATAATACTATATATATAGTATATATATATACTATATACATACATACATACTATATATATAGTAATAGATTTTTTATCAATGAATGAATATGCAACGTAATTTTAAGGATATGATATTAATATTAAAAGTGTATAAATTTATTAAAATGTCAAGCGTAAATCACTTTTTTAAAAATCACGTGATTATATCACTACGTTCAATGCAAGCTGATTTGAACGCAAGCTGATTTTCATAAGCCCCTTTATTTGGAACTTAGCTGAAGACTAACTCATTAATGTGTTTGGCTATTTGGGGAAGCCACCCCTTTTTTGGACAGACTGTTCCGACGATTTAATATATATAACTCCGTATAAATACGATCATGATGAATCGATATAACGTAATACTGTAGGACATGCACTTTTTGAGTAAAATGATATTTTTGAAGCATTTAACTCCTCTTCAATCATTTGAATTGCAATCCGCTTCACAATAAAAACGCTGTTCCATATTATTTAAATCACCTTAAACTGTACCCCTGTTTTCGTTGGTGTGAAGGTTCAAAAACTTTTTAGAAAAATTAGTTGATAACTTTATTCTAATTCTAACTTCAAAGTAAATATTGAGAAAGCGTCTGAAAAAGCTGCTCGAGTGAACACAGCCTTAAGCCGAATAATGGCTACTATTGGCAAAAGTAACGCAATCGATATTGATGTATGCAACACCTGTATGGGCTAACGCTCTAAACCAAAAAACGTATGCCAAACCGGTTAGATCCTTGTTCCGGTTAAATGCATTTAGAGTTGGCAGTGCTTTCCACAGAGTGTCTCACGAAGCCTCGGGAGTCATATTTGGTATAATGACCACCAACTGACCACCTGATATAATGGCTCTGGAGTTTAAGAGAGTCTATGAGCGAAGAAAAAATATCGGCAGGCGGCTAACAGCTAAAGAGCGCGAAACAGAAAAACAGCAGAGTATAAATGAGTGCCAAACACTACGGGATACAACGCCCAAAGGGCGATGGACACACATTTTGATCAGAAGTGTTGAAACCTGGTTCAGTAGAAAACATGGGTATGTTGACTTTTATTTGACTAAGTTCCGAAGTGATCATGGCTGTTTTAGAGAATACCTTTACAAATATGGTCACGACGAGGTAGCAATGTGTTCATTTTGTGGTAGCGAAAGAGAGAATGCTGAACATATATTTTTCCATTGTCCGAAATATGAGACATATAGAATAAATTTAGAAACCCAAATTGCTGAGAATAATGCCAGAAAATATAGTGCTACGCATGTTGCGGTCACAGCTGGTGTAGAATTATGTGCAGCTAAATTCGTTGCTAAAAATAAAGCCATTTTGGTTGGGTTGGTATAAATAAAAAATAATAAATTTTTATATTTATTCACTCTTTCGCAAAACTTTACTAAATTTATTGTTTAAAATTTTCATTTCAAACATATTAGCAGTTTAATGATCTGTCAAATCTTCACTTGTTTATGTTGGCAACTTCAATGTAACTGAAACTGAAATTAGTTGTAATTCGTAATTCCAAAAAAACCGCTTAGTTGTAAATCCTAATAGGTATATGGTATTCATAATCACCGTAATAGGTAATGTATTCATAAACTCTGCTGAATGATCAGCTGATGAATTTATTGCACGAGAACTGGTAATTTCACGACGAATATACAAATTAATTCAAAATTTCTAAGCGAAACGATTTTAAATTTCAATGAACATCACTGATTTCTAGTATCTAGAGAAATCTAGAGATTTAGATTTTGTATTGTATATCTGTACATCTAGATCTCAATACAAAATCCTGTTATACCAGCCAGGGTTACTAGTCTAGCAGCTCTACGATAGCAAAGACGTCTGATGTCAAAGTAAAAACAAAGGAAAAGAAAATCAAAAGAATAACACATAATGCTAAAATTTAAATAATTTTTATATTAGATATGCCTCAATTTTTAAAGTTCTATTTTTTTTGTTGCCTGTGTGGTCATTGCAGAATAACTAGTTCTGGCGGCAACTGCCTTGTACGATTACTTTACCAAGTAATTCCTACAAAAAGACCTCTACAAAATTACGGTGGATTGAGGAAAAGTCCTTTCTTAATTCGCTCCCTCCTTCAATAGGAATACATTACTAAACATTCCCCAATAGAAAATGTTCTTGAACAGATTCTCCCTATTCTAGTAAATTTGATACATGGGGTTAAAAATTACAGAATTGTATTCAATAATTTAAATAACTTGTAAATGGTACTTTAGTAATAAAAAGAGTCATTAAATTCTTTTGACCATGCACACAACAAATGCTTATAAATCTAGCGGCTTATATATATATATATATATATAGATTATATATATAATATTGGGTTGTTCGGAAAGTCATTTCGTTTTTTTTGGGGAACATGAAAGACAGTTTTCGTATGATGCCTTTCAAATGGCCATAAACAGTTGAATTCGACAAATTTAACCTCTCACCGATCTCTCGTGTTGTGATTCGCCGATTTGCATCAACTAATGCCTTTATCGCCTTCCAGACCGTGGTGCATCTTCGACATCAAAATTGCCGGATCGAAATTTTGCAAACCAGATCTGGCACTGGCGTACTGTTAACACGCCTTCTCCATACACATCCGTCAATTTTTTTCTCGCTTGGACAGCATTTTTACCTTTTCTGAAGTTAAAAAGTAAAATATGACGAAAATGCTGCTTATTGCTCTCCATATTTAAAAAGGCACCAACCAAAAACTACTGGGTAGAATTAATAGAACTTTTTCACACACAAGCCTTGCAATATCAGCTCTCATGACATATAATGGTTATGGGGCTTAAGTGTGAAGTTAGTTTCGAAAAAACGTAATTAAGTCCTCTGGCGGGAAAAAACGAAATGACTTTCCGAACAACCCAATAATTTCAATTCTTAAAGTTTAATACTCCAATTGGAATAGCAAATTTTTTCTATTGAAATCAGTATTATATTAAAGTAGTTGTAACTCAGATGCGCTACTCCGCCTCCTTTTTGCTTTAAATATTTAAAAAGAGAATAGAATGTGCTGAACGCGTTCCGTTACATAATTTTAGTTGATTGAGACTGGGAAGCATGATGGCGACTGAACCAATCTTCAATTGTAAATTGCGTGCTGACAAGCCAGTCGCACCCAATGAATTCAAAAACTGTGTTGGATAGTTGGTTGCTTCACACGTGTTTGTTACACAGCCGACAGATTTGAAGGGATGCGTTGATTTTGAATTTCACGTTGGTGAGTTGTTTGCTCGGCGATTTCTTCTTGTGTTTGCGATGCATGAAGTTGAGCCATACTAACACGGCGCTGTTCTCGTGCGAGTTTTTGTTCATCCGTATTCAATTTATTGGCAATATTCCGAAATCTACTTGCATTACGAGTTCGATGTGGAAGATTAGATCTTCTTTCTCGCGGCATTGTGAATAACACTGAGAAATTAATATCAAAAAACCAATTAAGGAATTAGCGATACATATATGCGCATAAGTGTTATAACCTAACAAAATAAACAGCTTCTTTGGCAATAATTTGCTTTGGAAATAATGCATTAAATCAAATTGTATTAAAATAACTGTAGAAGGAAATAACTGTACCGGTATATATTCCGGTAAAACTATTTCCGGTACTGCCAGTAGATGGATGATGGATGGATGATAATGTGTGACAGAAAAAATTACTACAAAAATAATTGTGACACAAACATGGTGCAAAATCAATTGTCGCAAAATATTAAAAAAAAAAGTTTTCTCAACATAACGTAAACATAATCGTTATCGATCATTACAATGGGGAAGCAAAATCGCTCTATACAAAATGCACGGCAGAATGAATTTTGCTTATAATTTGTTTGTGTAGTATTCTTCTTTGGCCGGAGACCAGTCCGAATTGGTGCGAATAATCTAAATCGGTCCAAAGCTTCTTGAGCTATAATCATAACAACTAGCCTCATTCTGTTTTATATATTTCGGTGTATTGGCAATAGTAATTATATTGTAAAAAAAAAATTTGAAACTTCTTTTGCAATGACAAATGAATGAACGAGACTGAAATGCCATAGAATTTTCTTTAATTGTGTTTCATCACTAAGAAACTTCGAATTCCCGCAACAAAATTGCGATGCCTGAACGTGGTCTAAGGTGTGATGTTTTTACTTGTATGACCGTGTTCATATACGAAGGCTTTCTTGTCCAGGCTTGTACTAAGTGGACGAGGTCACCGAATTGTTCGTGCTCGAGGAACACGCTTTATGTTCTTGATAGTAGCAGTTCATTGCTATGCAGTTGAGTATTCCTTTTCATTTGCAAATTCTTTTAATGGATGAAACCGAGCGGGTTATAAATGAATATGAACCATGTGTTCGGTAGTTTGAATTTTATCATATATATTTTGTGTTTTATTCAAATATGTGCACAATTTTACGTGATATAATAGTAACATTTTGGAAAATATAGAATAAGAATAAAAATTAGTTGATTACAATTATCTACTTAACTAGTGCTTAAATGAGGAGTACAAGATGTTCAGAATATGATATGAAAGCGAATGTAGGAAATCACCACACTAGACCTGCCGGACTTGTGTGAATGCAATGGGCAACACCAACAGAGAATTTCCAATAATGAGCAAACAAAGTTTCCGTGTATAAACCCAGACTATCGGTATCGGTTTTAATCGGTAACGAGAGAGTTGTTCCTGTGAATTTAATTCCGCTTGTTACGAACATTCCTGGTGGAGAATAAACTTGTTTTTTTTTTGAGTTATTAGCGTATTAGGTCAGTAAAAATAATTCCATTAAAATGGACACGGTACAATTTGATGGAAAGAAGGAAAAGTGTGCTGAGCTAGTCATAATTGTTGCTGAAAGGGCTCACAATAATGGTAACTGTGGATATATGCATGTATATTATCATAATTCTGATTATATATATTGGTTAGTTTATTTGTTTTCCTCATCGATATGCATGTCCATCAAATTTTTCTTACTTTGCCCGCGTCTTTAGAAATTGATTTTGCTATAGAGTATATATCCCACTTCAAATGTTTTCATTTAATTATAGTATAAAATAATTAGTAGTATATTAAATAAGTAATATATTAAGTATAAGTAGTATATTATAGTATATTAAATAAAAGGCCGGGAAACAGTTTTAAATGTAGGATAAACTTTATGTTAAATAAATATGGAAGGCCTTAGTTCAGGTAGCCGAACAATATATTCTCGCAATTTGCAAGTATTCAAGGCGAGGAAATTCTCACAAGTCTTGACTTGACTTAATATTAACAAGTAAGAAAGCGCTAAATTCGGGTGTAACCGAACATATTATACTCTCGCAATGGGCAAAGATCGCAGGCGGGGAAATGCTTTCAGGTGCTGCCATAACTTTATATTAAAAAGTGTTGCGGAAGAAATCGACCTTCATTATTCGAAGAAATTGTTAATGGTTTGCAATCATATTTGGTATCTTATTAACTTATATTACAGGCTATAGACTCATGTACTTTCGTTGCTATATTTTGCTTCGTATCAGAGATATTTATATTCAAATCTATCAAATTAACTCAAAAGTAATATATATGTGATATAAACTCAACCATATTAGATACATGAGGAAAAAGTCAACCAAAGAAAAGAAAATCATTATATTAGGAATAAGCGGCTTAGATCATGGTCTAGATCAATTTCCTTCGTATTTAGGGTGAAATCACATTGTGTTTAAGAAAACATATCCACTTAGTTTCATTAAAATATCACACATATTGACCAACATCAACGGTTTAAAGTCAGATGGAAAGTCTGGTATTCTTATTTCGGGCATTTTTGGGATAGAGGAAAATCTGCATTGATCACATTAACTCTTTTCAGTATTGAAGTATATTAGGGAATATGTTTTCACGCAATTTTGTGAAGGTAACTCACACAGTGACCGACATATTTGGCATAAAGTCTGCTAGAATAGCGAAAATTATTATATGTAGTAGATGGGATAATTCGTTGACCTATTTCACACATTTTCGGCAGTAAACTATGGTATATCCGATAATTCACGTTCACATAATTTTGCTAAGATATCTTACATATTGACCGAAATATATGGTATAAAGTTTACCCAGAGGTTGAAAATCCGAATATTAGCTATATAGGGGCTATTGGAATTGCTTAACCGATTTTATCCATTCCAAGCCCATTTACACACTAATCGGAAAGAGACGCTCTCTGAATTTCAAAGAGATAACTCATATATTGACCGTTATGTATGTTATAAAGTCTACCCGAAGTTTGAAAATCTGTATATTAGGTATATGGGGGCTAGGGGTAATATTTACCTGATTTTCGCCTTTTTTGATACCAGATCACACTATTATCATGGAAAGATAATCGTTCAATTTCGTCACAATATCTTACAGATTTCCCGATAATTTTGATGAAAAGTCAGATAGAGGCACTGAGGTCCTAATATTGTGTGTCTAGTGGCTTGTAAAATTATAATCAGATTTCTTCTATTTTTACACATGAGATGGCATATCTTGAAAGCACTATTTGTACAGAGTTTAATTTTCATATCTTAATTGCTGCTCGATTTATTTACTTTAAAGTGAAAGGATCAGATGAAACTTAAAATTGTGTTATTTTGGAAGTAGGCGTGGTTTTTATCCGATTTCGTCACAGCATGACATAAGAATGCAAATATAATGTCACATACCAAATTTTGTTGAAATCGGTTAAGGCGTTCTTAAGATATGGGATCTCTCCTAAAAGTGGGCGTTGTTACGAACATCACCAAAACTTTACACGGATTCCTATGCAACCCTTCCGTGTGACATTTTCTGCAAGATTTAATGTTTCTAACATGTTCCTTCAGCGAGTTATCGCACTTTTAGTAGTTTTCAATATATGTTTTGTATGGGAGGTGGGCGCGGTTATTATCCGATTTCATTCATTTTCTCAGTATATGAATAGATACTAAAAAAAAACTTGCTCGGAGCAAGTTTGATTGATATATCTTTAACGGTTTCCGAGATTTATATATTTAGCCTATTGGGGGCGGGGCCATGAGCACTTTAAAAAAATTTTGCTCACAAATGTCCCTCCCACCTCGGATCCTCTACGCCAAATAACACGTTCATATCTTAATTTGCTGCTTAGTTATACCACATCTGTTTTAGATGAATGGCATTTTGTGGGCGTGCCATATGTCCAATTACGCCTATCTGCAATACCTACCGTCTTACGGTGACAAAGAACACATGTACCAAGTTTCATCAAAATATCTTAATTTTTACTCAAGTTATCGCTTGCACGGACGCACGGACGGACGGACAGATAGTCAGTCACTCGTATTTAAACTCGTATTTTCATCGTTCATCGTTCATTATAGACATTTCATGTCCATATCTAACTCGTTTAGTTCTAGGTGTTACAAACAACCGTTAGGTCAATAAAACTAACATACTCTGTAGCAACATGTTGAGAGAGTATAAAAATCAAAAGAATTCAATATACATTCGTCATTTTGGGAAATTGTGAAGGGATTCCTATCAAATTTGGCATCATATTAATTTCTACTTTAGGCCCTAGTCATAAAGTCGATCTGACCAAAATAAATTAGCTATGTCCACTGACTCACACCATAAATTAGACACGCCAAACTATTCGATTTTTTTATCTTTGAATATAAATAGTAAACATGAAGAAAAAGAACCAAAGTTTATGCTAAACCAAAACCAAAATGAACATAGTTAGATTTATTGTGCGTTCAATGCAACTCACACTTGAAATGGGACAATAAACGCTGCGCGCCATAGTATTGAAAATTTTGTCTGAAAACTAAACTCGAATTGAAAATGCTTTTAGTAGTTTATTAACTGGCGACTGACTAAGATTATCAGCGACTAAAATTAGAAAAATGCCTTGCTCTAGAATTGAAGAAAAGAAAATTATTATTAATAAATACGAAAATAGTAAATCTATAAGGGAAATGGGCGAAATTGGAGGCCAAAAAAAATCTACTGTATTTAACATTATTCAGGGCTTTAAAAAACCGTATTTTATGTAATGTATGTGTGAATGGAATGAATACCTGAAAGAAGAACAAAACGAAAAATTGACGACCAAAGTGCGCAGTTTTTGTTGCGAATAATCAAAGATAACCCATTTCTGTCTTCTGTAGAGTTACAAAAACAGCTAAAAGAAGAAAAGAAAGTTGGAGTAAGTGCAGTTTGTAGATTGCTAGACAAAGTAAACTTAAAAAGAACATCTCGGATAGAATACCTCATCGAAAACCACTGATATCACAAAAAAACCGAAAAGAGAGAATGGAATTTGTTCGGAAATATCAAGATAAGAATTTTTCTTTTTGGTGTAAGGTAAAGTGTTTTTAAAGTGTTTTGATTCATGAAACTTGGTGTGAATTTCAGTTATCTTTAGAATACCTGGCAAAGAATTGGTTGACAAAAATATAAAAAAGCAGTGAAGTTCGGGGGTGACGGATTATTGATAGTAAAGGATATATAGACATTCTGAAAGCAAATGTTCATAGCAGCGCGGAGAAACTTGGGATTCGTGATTGTTTTATGTTTACTAAGACAACGACCCAAAGCATAAATCCTGGAGTGCTAAAAATTGGCTGCTCTACAACTGCTCAAAAGTATTTTGTACGCCTGCTCCATCCACCGACATTAATCCCATATAGCATTTATGGGAAGAACTTAAAAAAAGAGTGTCCAAAAGAAACATTAAAACAAAATCAGAATTGAAGAAAGCCGTGGAAGAAGAATGGAGCCAAATAGAAGCTTCGGTATGCAAAAATATTGTGGAAAGTATGCCACGTCGTCCCCATGAGGTCTTAAATAAGAAAGGAAAATCCACAAGATATTGAACTCCAGCAGACTTAATTTTTTTCTCAATTCTACAAACTGTCCCATTTTAAGTGTGAGTTGCATTGAATGCACAATACATGTAATTATGTTCATTTTGTTCTTGTTATAGCATAAACTTTGGTTGGAAGACTATAATATATGAAGAATATAATGGACAGATCCTGTATAAAGAAGTGTCGAATTTACACTTTTATGTAAAAGAACCAGTATCAAAAATTTAACCAAACTGTATGGACATTTTTCATGAAATTCACAGGGATAAATAATTGACTGAATTTTTAATTAATTGTCATTAAAATATTAATAGCTTCAAAATAATTTTTTGTTGAAAATGTTTCATTTCATTTTTTTTTTAACATTTGCAATGTCGTATCATATATATAGATATCATAAAATATGTTAAACGTGCAGTATTCATTACACGATTCGTGATCCGAATTTCAAAATCTATCTATCAATATTACATACTAAACATTCAATCAATATCGCAATACTGTATCGCGGTCTCTAAATATTGAATGTGTAGCAGTCACCTTTCTATGGGTTTCTTAAGACCGAGTTGACTAAACTAACCGTAAATCTTGTTTACATTTGTTCGTTGATCCCTTTCTTACTCATAGCTTTCAGCATCCGGCAATGTATATATACGTCTTGCTCAATTTGGGTAGTACTCATTGTGATTCCAATGGTTAAATAAGTGAAACAACTACCATTTAAAACCACTTAGTCCTACCGCATAAATCTTCTAAAATCCCTAATTAAATTTCATTAAAAAGAAATAAATTGTATTATATCATTCATTTTATTGCACACATTATTAATATGATTTTGTTAAATCAATTATAAATTAAATGCACTATATCTTAGTTAACACACACATATATGTATATTACACATATTTATGCAGGTTTAACATTTAAATAAGTTTAATTAGTTCTTAAAATTAGGTTACATATTCATTCATGCATATAAAAAACGTATAAAAACGTACTTCCCGAAATTTTTTGAAAATTTCATCTTGTCAGAGAATATTTACTTACAGCATTGAGAGCAACATAATGAGGAGTTATTAGAAGACGGAATTTTGTCAATTTATTAGTAAATAACACTCACATTCCAACAAAAGCACTCTGTTTGGGAACGGGTGGGATCGGATCTCAAAAGCTCACGGTCGTAGAAATGGAAAGAAAATCAAAACTGATATAATCGTAAGAAAAATATATTTCCTGATGGTAACACAAAAATTGTGTACCGTTGTACATTTTTTGTAGGATTGTGATAGCTGATTTAGTATATCTTGGCACGAAAGTAAATTACAAGCAAACAATTACTATTAAGGACGACTGCGTTTATGATATTTTCACACAATTCTTCACATTGTGTACTTATGTTATATCTTATTTCTTATATTATTATCCTGTGCAATTTCCCACAAACTATATCTGATTTCAATCTTCCTACCTACTTCAAAAACGCAAAATTCTATATAAATGCGTATTACCACAACCAACCATGTTTAGTTCAAACATGGTATTTAGTTATTTCTTTCTCTGATTCAGCGTTTAGTACGAGAAAAAAACTAATGTAAATGTTGGTTTAAAATTCACTATCTGCTGCATATGTTTGTATATATTGGTAAAATTCTTTCAATTTATTGGAGTTTCGGTTAGCCGTTTCTTGCTGGGGAGGTTTAAAATGCAAATGGACGATGTCGGGCTATTGCCACTTCTCAAAACTATGTTAATTGAAAAACATTTTGTGCTGCAAAGCCAAAATTGTGTACAGGGGTCTCAGAAGTGAGGGCTATCTGTGATAAAATTTTTTAAGTGGCTTGGCCCGCCCCTGGTGGATGTTACGTACTTCGCAAACTACTTAAGCTATATCAACTAAACTTGCTGCCAACATTTTTCTTTAGCATCTCAATACACAGGTGAAAATGGGTAAACTCGGATTACAACATTCCCCTTACAAAGGTTATGCTGAACCTTTACTAGTTTTCACTGCACAATATATAAATCAACCACCAATGAAGATCTCCAAAATCTATACAAAAAGTGTTTTCAGGTGGGGCACCGCTTCCTTACAAATGATCGAAATGGGAATATAACTATTCTAGCCTCAGACACCGAACATGAGGGCAGCTGTGTCTGTAGCTGACTTTCTACCAAAATGTTCCATCTGTAAGATATCTTAATGAAATTAACTGGGCATTCTTTACTGATAATAGTGTGAGCTGGTTGACAAAATCGATTCAGTATTTCTCGTAGCCTCTATATTAGGTATATCATTTTCGAAATTTTTGACTTTGTACCGTATATAACGCTCACTATGTAAGATATCCTAACGAAAATGAGTGAAAAGATTTTTTGATGAAAAGAAATGATTTTGGTGAAAAGATGATATATTGTCGAAAATGGGTGAAATTGGCTCATGAATTATCCCAGCTCCCTTTAAGCAGATAACTGGAAATATTTCCAAATATTTTTGAGGAATTGTGCTACGTTGACAGCCGTTCGCCATATCAAAATCGTCGGAGTGGGAATAATGATTCTCGTTATTCTGCCTGATTTTATATCGAAAATATCGGCAAATATGTGAAAAATGATTAGAAATATGTTCTAAAGTAAGTTTAATGCCAAAAGTATACCAAATGTTCTAGTTTTCCACCAGTTTGCTGCATAAGTCTGTACCTATTTTGTAATATTTTAACGAAGTTAAGCGGAGATGTGTTCTTAACCACGATGTGATTCAACGTCAAAAATTAGGTCGATAAGGCGCCATAAAATCTATCAGTGGGCTGAGTAATTCAACTCCTTCAGGATTCACAAACGAACTTTCATACTATCTCAATTTGTAAAAATCCGTAAGGTCTGCACTGAATGCATTTACCTTTGACATTAAAGTAAAGTATACTTGAAAACACGTCTCCAAAAAGTTTTATTAAGTTAACTCACACATTGACCGACATCTTTGGCATTAAGGCCACTAGAATAACGAAAAGAATTTGATATAGTATATAGGGCTGAGGTAATTCGTGGAGCGATTTCTCTCATTTTCACCATCAAATTGTAGTATACTCAAGATTACGCGTTCCTTAATTTTGCTAAGATATCTCACATGTTGACCGATATATACGGAAGAATTTAACCAGAAGTTTGTAAATCCATAATTAGGTACATGGGGGCTAGTTCATATTTGACCATTAGTTGGTGAGATATGGGATTTCTTCTAAAAGTAATTGTTATACCTAGTAATGTACGGCCATCGTGACTGTCAAATTTAATGCTTCTGACATTTTCTTTAGCGAGTCAACACACTTTCAGTAATTTTCAAGTTATTATCTGATTTAACTATCACACTGTATGATAACACGCTAGGGAGCTGCTGCTTGCTTCCAGCAAGTTTGTTGATATAGCTTTAGTAGTTTGTGAGATATACACACTAAACCTATTAGGGGACGCAGCCACACCCACTTTTCATAAAATTTTAAACCACAGATGCCCCTTTCTACTTAGATCTTGCAAACCAAAGTCGAATTTCGCAGTATGATTTGAGAGTTAGTTATAGCACTTTACACTTGTTGATTAACGGTGTTTTGTGGACGTGTAACAGAAACGCGGAGTTCAACCCGTCTCATCGCCCTGATCATTTGATAAATGTAACTCTATATCTATCTCGACTAATTTTTTGGAATTTTATATAAATATATAAATACACATACTGTCCATTCAAACGGACATTGAATTCTGAAAATGAAGAACGAATTGGGTTCACACCTCACAACAAAACTATCAATTCAAGCATAGCTAGTGGAGAATCACAATATTTCGCTTGCGGAAAATAGCTGCATTCAGCAAACAGATTACCAGAATTTTATCAGATTATTTGAGTAAATAGTATATAATCGTAATCTTTCCAATATAGAAAATTCCGTAGATCGCGTATACCAGGTTTTGCAAATGAGAAATCTTACAGACAAGGCTTCGTTACGGACAAGCAAATCTCTAAAACTTTGATAATTTAAGGGGTTATGAAGAAATCGGATAATAAACAAATAAGAAGTAGAATATATCTTTGGATTGCGGTAGGTAGGACGAATGTGTGAACTATTTTTTCAAGAAAGCATTCCTAGTAGAATTCCTAGTAGAACAAGAAACCTGTCCAGAAGATACTAACTTTCTTGCTCCAATACGCCATGTTCGGTATACTTAAAGTTGTTAGCTACGACCGATTCAAACCTTTGATCTGATCGCTTTTTTCTCAGTCTACGTCTATTCGTAAATATCTGTGCGATGAAGAATCAACCAGTTCTTCCGCTCAAATGAAAATTTCTCCTCCAAACGTAGACCTCATCAATCTTCTTTACCTTATCCTCAAGAAGTTTTCTACGTCTAAGGAGCATACATCTACCTGAAAATATTTAGCTGCGATCAGTGCAGAAACATAACCTCTCGAACAAATAAACAAAACAAAATTTCAAAGAATCCATTTTTAATCCCTCCCAAAATAAATTTGAAACTGCCCTCATGCATAGGTGATTTGTGTGCTATATCAGTAAGGCATGTACTTACAATAATGCCGTTTAACAAAATTGCCACAGTAGATGTAATAAGGGACCTTCACGAAAGAGAAATCTCTCAACGGTTTGCATGGGGCTAGTCTTACAATTCAAAGTTTGTTAATTATTTTACTTCGTCGTTTCCGCCTATACAAATAAGTGTTAACTGCTGATACAGGTAAAATATACAGTCAAGTACTTATGTATGAAAGCTATAGAAAGTATATTTTATCGAGAAACTCGCAAATTGAAAAAAATCGCACATACCAACTCAATACAGTAATCTAAGGAAATCATAATTTTACATCGGTTACTTGGGGTGCAGTGCAACCACATCGGCCGACTTTTCATGAATTCCCACGATAGGCGGTTCTACGTAACTGAAACGGACCCGGATTTTTATCCGGCCAAGGACTGCTAACACAGCAGCGTTCCTCAAAATTATTTGGAGAATGTTTTTGCCGCTACAACAACAACCTTTCACAAATAATGCAGAAGGTAACAGAATTGTTGGCTTTATGATTCCTTCATATCTCAGAATGACATTCTAACTACCATTAACTCACGAATATATTGGGTTGTTCGGAAAGTCATTTCGTTTTTTCCCGCTAGAGGACTTAATTACGTTTTTTCGAAACTAACTTCACACTTAAGCCCCATAACCATTATATGTCATGAGAGCTGATATTGCAAGGCTTGTGTGTGAAAAAGTTCTATTAATTCTACCCAGTAGTTTTTGGTTGGTGCCTTTTTAAATATGGAGAGCAATAAGCAGCATTTTCGTCATATTTTACTTTTTAACTTCAGAAAAGGTAAAAATGCTGTCCAAGCGAGAAAAAAATTGACGGATGTGTATGGAGAAGGCGTGTTAACAGTACGCCAGTGCCAGAACTGGTTTGCAAAATTTCGATCCGGCAATTTTGATGTCGAAGATGCACCACGGTCTGGAAGGCCGGTCGAAGCTGACAAAGATGCGATAAAGGCATTAGTTGATGCAAATCGGCGAATCACCACACGAGAGATCGGTGAGAGGTTAAATTTGTCGAATTCAACTGTTTATGGTCATTTGAAAGGCATGGACTTAACCTCGAAGCTCGATGTGTGGGTGCCCCATGTCCTTACCGAGCGAAATTTGTGTCGTCGTGTTGACGCGTGTGATTCGCTCCTCAAACGTCTAGAAAATGATCCATTTTTGAAGCGGATTATTACTGGGGACGAAAAATGGGTTGTATACAACAATGTTAAACGCAAGAGGTCATGGAGCAGAAAAGATGAACCGGCTCAAAGCGTGTCAAAAGCCAACATTCACCAAAAAAAGGTGATGCTCTCCGTTTGGTGGGATGTCAAAGGAATCGTTTTTTTTTAGCTTTTGCCGGACAATACAACGATTAATTCAGAAGTCTATTGTCATCAGCTGGACAAATTGAATGATTCACTTAAAGAGAAGAGGCCCGAATTAATCAACAGGAAGGGTGTAGTGTTCCACCAGGATAATGCGAGACCTCACACAAGTTTGGTCACTCGCCAAAAACTTTTACAGCTTGAATGGGACGTACTGCAACATCCACCATATTTTCCAGATCTGGCGCCTTCCGACTACTATTTGTTCCGGTCCCTGCAAAATTTTTTGGATGGCAAAACCTTTACCTCAAATGAAGATGTCAAAAACCACCTGGACGAGTTTTTTGCCAGCAAGGACCAAAACTTTTATGAGAGGGGAATTATGTTACTGCCAGAAAGATGGCAAAAGGTGTTGGACCAGAATGGCCAATATATAATTTAATAAAATATTTATTCATTATACGAAAACTGTCTTTCATGTTCCCCAAAAAAAACGAAATGACTTTCCGAACAACCCAGTACTATATTATAAGTTTACTGCGGATGCTTTGAGATCAAGCTCGCTATATTCTTTTGTTTTCTTTGGAATCAAAGACAGGAATCGCCACTCGCATAACAAAGCGGTCTATCTTTCAATTGATTTGATCTTCTTTGTTTATTGGCTTCTAATATTATTCCATCTAAAAATTTGTTTCGCTTAGACCAATTTTTTCAACGATGTAAAGCACCTGTCATGACTCAAATTTTAAATATAATATCTTTCAACAGATACTCAAGCCTTGGAACTAAATGTCTCTGCAAATTATTTCATTCGCGCTTATCAATTCCACACGCACTTTCTCGAACACCGGAAGTGCTATTGTTCGTTTACTCAATTCTAATAACCCCATAAAACATCACGAAACTCCGCGAATTTTCATTATTTGATCGTAAAAGGAAATTGAGTGAGTTAGCTAACATTATTGGCATCTCAAAGATATGCGAAGCTCATATCATTCCCAAATTTTTAAAAATGATAAAGTTTTGCATTAGATAACAAACTGGTTGTCTAACACGAGTAAAAGACAATGTTTTTGTTGAGCACTTGCGTTTCTGCTTTATTGATTCTAATTTCTTACCGGCTACATTTTATACTTTTACTTCTATATATACTACTTAGAATATTCGCTTAATTATAAGGCAGTTTTTGCGCATTTATGTGTTTATTGTATTTTGTCTGCTGCATTTCCGAAAGGGTTGTTTTCATATTTATTGCCTATTTATTTTCTGTTAGTTCAACAGTTAACTACCGTGTGATAACAATAGGCGACAACATAATAGAATTTTGTTTTAATGAGCAAAAAAAGTTTCCGTGTAGAAGCCCATACCTAAGTAGCAGATATCGGTTTTTAATGTCCTTGACGACTGCTCTATCGCAGTTGTAAACGCTAACACAAAATTGAAGTACAAAAATACTTAAACTGAAATTTTTGTGACGAGTTGAGTTGCTATCGAAAATACCGGATTTAAAAACTTCAACTGAAATGAAGTTAAGTTGTAAACCGTAGTAAGTCGAAGAACTAACAAGCAGGTTGTCTAAGATTTAGACTCCGACTCAAGTCATTCAGCACGAGCCAGTTTCTATTCGATCGAATTCTATTCGTGCGATTTATTACGCTGTTCCTTGGAGGCAGATAGCGCAAAATGCCGATAAGGTATTTAAACAATACGGAGGCAGTTCCAAACGCTATCAAGCGGTAGAAATTTTTCGGAACAAAGTTGCGGGAAGGGCGAACAGTGCTTTATCCTCTTCCGACATTGTGTTTAATTTCCATGCAATATTTCCGCGATTGGACTTTGCATACGCTAGCCAGGATTTGTCCACTTTACGACAGGGTAAACTATCAATGATAGGATTCCATGATGAGGTTGATAGGAAGGATAGGCAAAATCGACACTCTCATGGAATCACTTAACAAAACTAATTGCCCTTTGTGTAATAATCTTTTCTCATTTCGACCTTCGGATGTTCTACCTGCATTCGAAGAACTTAAAGCAAATCAAGATAGGTTGACGTTTGGCAACTCTTTTAATAGACAGACACTGCAAGGTCCCAGCCGTTGTCCATACTATCATAAAATATTGGGATGATATGGGATATGACGACTATTATCAAGACGAATAGCAGGGCATGAGATGTACAGAAAACTTTCAGGACTAACCAAAGGACAATTCTAATTTGTAGGACTAGGTCCCTTTTGCCTTAAGTTGAAAGGAAAAACTGAGGAAGAGATACAACTTCTAATTGATACAAGAGAAAGATAGAACTTCTATTTGATATTGGTGCCGACAAGAGATGTGCGGCACCACTTAAAGATTTAAGTTAAACCCGTTAATATCGCCTTTCTCGTAAAATCAATTTATGGTACTATTAAAGTGAACAATCAAGGCGCGATCAATATTTTGTTGTTCTTGCTGTTGTAGCGATTATCCAGACCCTGTTTGGGGGCAAGCGCAAAACTAATTGTTCATTGTTCATTCAAGTGAACATCGAGTTCACTTAACGGTAGGTCCAGGAAACGAGCTGTTTCGACGGGGTCGGACCTGAGGGAAGAGGTGTTAAGTGAGCTGGTTTCAGGGGGCATGCAAAGAGGTATTTAGAGTCATGCAGGGACTCGTTGCATCCAGGACATAGGTTAGCTATGTCGGGGTCATTTCTGGATAAGTAGGAGTTTAACCTGCTACAGTATCCGGCACGAAGTTGCGCAAAATATTCCCAGAACAGCCGGTTCTACGGTACCGGAATTGACCCGGATATTTATATCCCGCCAAGAGCTGTTATTTCGAGAATCTAACCCTGTTTGCCACCTTCTATAACACCTAACACCTCTTTCGCTGTAGTCCGACCTCCTCCAAACAGCACTATTCCTGGACTACCCGTTTGATAACTGTGAAATTGCGCCTTTCGCCCAAACAAGGTCCAGATATCCGTTAGAGCAACAACAATAGCATTACTTCCTGAAAACCCAGAACAGGTCCTCGATTGTTACTATTTATCGTATCCCGATATACGAAAAAAAACTTGTTTCTAATTTTAAAATGTAATATGTCGTGAGGTCAAGAATCAGTTACAGCCTCCGAATCCGAGAACAGGTTCGACTCCTTTACCTATGTATCCAGGAGAAATCCTTCATATTAACATTTACTCAACGGACAAGATACACTATACACTTCCTTACATCAATTGACAAATTTAATGGTGTACTTTTAAAATTTTATAAAAGTATCAGGTATTACCTAGTCTGTGAGCATGAAAAATTATTAAATTCGAGACTATTAAGTCAATACTTAAAAATCGCCTAAAAACGACTAACGAACGCTGTCAGACGCTTGAAACCATCATATCTGTCACAATTGACACAATCGCTCGATCCATTCAGTAATAAGGGAAAAACCAATTGATATAATCCACACCAAGCCGAACGAACTAATGAACGAAATAAAAAATTAACTTACACATACTCAGCAAACAGACTTGCAACGACGTAATACAAACAGGCACACCCGACATGAGTTTCTATTAGCACAAGACAAATTTTTCAATATTCGAAGCAAAAGCAGAGGAGACGGATGCACTGCTAAATCAAATCGCCAATCACTTGTGAAATGACTCCTAGAAATAGACGCTGATCAAATATTACAATTTTTAATTGCGGTAAAAACACACTGCAGATTCGCTAGGTATAAATGATCTGTGGATTAAATTGCACAGCAGAAACCTCGGATTTTAACAACTTTTACCCTCGACACCAGAACCGCAGCCCAAATAGAGGCAAATAAGCAGCAAATAACAGTGAATTTATCTACTCAAATGAAAATTAACGGGTTGGCGGTGACAGTAAATAAGTTATTACAAAATCCAAAACAGGCAGAAATAGACGCATTAAATCTGCCAGAAACAGAGCAGTAATAACGGAACTAGAAACCATTATAAAATCGATATAATAAAAACTAAAAATCAAAATCAGAAATTGTGAATTTCTAAAATTAAGATATTTCAAAATACGGAATGCATTTATTTTGTAATTTAATATCGCAAAGTAGCAAGATTTTGTAATAATGTAAAATTTCTACCCGTGATTCATTATGGAAAAAATATTTATCAGGAAATAGATATTTAGCTGAATGCACCGAGAGTTAGAATCCACCCTATAACTGAAAGGAAGCAATAATACGAAGTTTTGCTATCCGTTAAAAAACAGGACCAGTGCTCTACAGTTGCTTAACCAACCCTCAGCAAAATGTAAATCAAAATCCGCCGCTGAGGAAGTCGATGTTGGCGTAATTGCAATCAACGAGCAATCATCATATATACAAGCTTCGAACTTAACCGAGTTAACGAACGGAACCTTTTTGTTCGATTCGAGTTCGTTCGATAGCGAAATTACAGTAAATAAACATCACTACTTTAATAGTTCTTTGCAAAATGCTAACACAACTGGAAAATGGAGACGAGACAAGCTAACAATACAAGACCAGTGCTAATTATTTGATCGTTCATGTTTCAAAGTTTCCGTATTTTTCTTATGGGCAGTCTGCCAAAACTGATGTAAACAAAAGTAGACGTGAGTGTTCGCATCTATCTCTAACACGTCGTTATTGGTAATTGCTTAACTATATATCTATACTGCTCACTCTCGTGCTTGTTGTTGGGTCATTACTAACCACAAACCTATCATAGTTGAGAATTGTCTTTGGCGAATGAAAATCCATTACAAAAATTCATTTTAGCCGTAAATGATATTATTTTGGTTTCTTTAATTACTCTTAAACTTTTAATTCAAATAAGTTAAAATACTATACTCAAAAATAAGAAAAGGGGTGAGGAAATTATGTACCAAACTTGCATTTACTTCTATCCTGGCTCCCCTCAAAAGCTCGCCATCAGCTACTCTCAAATTCATGTATGTATATCTAATAATTAAAAAATGCATAAATCGAAATGACGTTTAACTAAAAATTTAGTTCTATTTGAAACTTATTTAACTTACATATATGAAACTCCGCTAGCTTGGTTGTGAGGTTCTTATGCATCCACCTTACAATCCGGACCTGGCACCAAGTGATTGCTACCTGTTCTTGTCTATGGTGAATGATTTGTTGGTGAAAAATTCGCCTCAAGCGAAGCTTGCGAAAATCTACTGTCCTAGTTTCTTTTGCCAATAGTAACAAGGGTTTCTATGAGAGAAGCATTTTGAAATTACCTTCAAAATGGTAACAAGTTATCGAACAAAATGGGGCATATTTGACCTAAATCGGATAATTCTGACTATGCTAAATGAAACCTTTAATTTCATGCACAAATAATTAATAAAATAATAATTTCTTCTTACAACAGGATTTTCACACTTCCGGCTGAGTTAGGTCGATATATACGTGTACGATAACTTATTAAATTAAGTGAACATTTTTGTTTTAACATTCTGTAGTTTGGTGTAAAATCTTCTGAATTAAACTTAGAACTATTTGTAATGTAATTAATCCCACCGAAAATCACGTAGAATTAAAACACTCAGGAAGCAAACAATCCAAATATCAATTGAAAATAGTTAAAATAAGTAATGAAGGGCTAAGTTAACTCTCATAACTAACAAATTAACTCAAATAAGATATATGCGACATAAATTCAACCAAAGTGGCTTAATTAAATATATTGGGTATATGAGGAAAAAGTCAACCAGAGAAACGGAAATCATTACGTAATGAATATTGAGTTTAGACAACGGTCTAGGCCGAGTTCATTCATTTCACCATTTCACATTATGTTTAAGAAAACATATCCACTTAATTTCATTAAAATATCATACATATTTACCAACATAAACGGTTTAAAGTCAGATGGAACGTCGGGAATTCTTATATCGGCCATACTTGGGATAGAGGAAGATCTGCACTGATCACATAAATTTAAAACACATTACTGAAGTATACTAGGGAACACATTTGCACGCTATTTTATGAAGGTAACTCACAAGATAAGACGTCTTATATATTGGCCGAAATATTTGGTATAAAGTCTACCAGGGGGTTGAAAATCCTTATATTAGGGATATGGGGGCTAGGCGAAGTATTTACCCAATTTTGTTTAGCTATTTCATGCATACCGACACACTGTTATCAGAAAGAGGCGCTCTCTGAATTTCACAGAGATAACTCATAGACTGACCGAAATATATAGTATAAAGTCTACCGGGAGAAAATCCTGATATTAGGCATATGATATTTTATCCATTTTAAGCATACGGACACACTGTTATCAGAAGCAGACGCTCTTTAAATTTCGCAGTGATATAATAATAATGAAATTAAATACATAAATATCAATAATAATAATAATATAAATAATAAACAAAAGCATGGTAATGATTTCGGCATGAAATTTCGTCTTGACTGGAATAATTCCAAAAAGAAATAGGGGAGTAAAATCTATATATCTGGATAATCAGTGAATGTTACCCTTTTTCGACATGAAACTTCTAATTTGATTATTAACGCCGTCAATGATATACAATTGGAATTACTGTTACGAGATTCACTGTTAGAATTGTACTAAATGTCATGTCTAAGCAAATCCATTAGTTGCTAAATATCAAAGTTACATAATTACATTCTTACATAAAAGATGACGCAACCATCACATATTGCCCCATCTTTCTTTGATAACTTTGCTTCATAGTAAAATTCTGTGTTTAAAATTTAATATCCATTTTAAAATCACTTAGCCATGACTCCCAAAATGTTGGAGGAATTCGTAAAGGCAAAACTAATGTAATAAGGGCTGTAGTGGAATCCGATAAAAAGTTGTAGTGGATGATCGAATCATAATTTTTATTGGTTTTCGGTGTCATGGAATAATAATTGTAAAGGTTTGGTAAAGGCATTGGTTTTACACTTACTATTTCTATTTGCCGGTTACAGATTATCCTACTTAAACTTAAATAAAAAAATGCTTGTATTTTGTTTTTAAATATTAATAATTTTTTTAATAAATATTTTCCAGGAGCATCAGGTCCACTTTTGGAAGAAAAAGATCATGATAGTGAAGATGACAATGACTATGAGGTAAGATTTGAGATAAAAGTGGAGGAAATCCATGCGTAATTTCAAATAGTTTAATGTATAATTCTTTTTTTTTTGTTTAAATTGATATGGTTTATGAAATGTTAAAAGATTTTAGGAAAACAAACATGTGACTAACGCTTGCTTATATAGGATACACTAAATATATGTTTACATATATGTAAATATTAGAATCTTGTATTTTGTAAGAATCAAACTATGTGAAATATTTAAAATATTTTGTAAACTTTCTTTAAAACAAGTAACGAAGGGCTAAGTGAGGGTACAACCGCACATTTTATACACTTTACAATTGCAAGAATCAAAAGCGAGGAAATATTTTATAAATATTTCAAGTTTACAAAATGGTTTATTAAAAGTGTCACATATGTAGTAAATGAACCTTATTGTACGAAATTGTGAATGGATTACTTCATTGCATTCACATATAATAAATGTCTTGAATTGATTCACCTATGTAGCTTCTTTACAATATTTTGTTTTATGTTCCAGATTTTTTTTTATTAAAATTACCCTATCACAAATAACATATGTAAGGAAGGGTCTGTGTAACCGAACGTTTTATACTCACGAAATTTTCGAAGATCAAAGTCGGGTGTATATTTTTAGGTGTTGACAAAAATTAGCATTAAGTTTTTTCTTTTTATCCGAGAAATTTATATTAAAATCAACATAACTAACTCATGAGATATATGTGTTTTAAACCCAACTAAATGGTCCAAATTTAATGTATTAAAGGTATATTAGGAAAAAGTCAAACAGGGATATGGGGTTCAGATCAAGGTGAAGATCGATTCATTAATATTCGGCTCTAAACCACATTATGTTTAAGAAAACATGTCAACTTAATTTCATTAAAATATCACACATATTGACGAACATAAGCGGTTTAAAGCCAGCCTGATATTCGAAAATCACTGTATCGGGTATATTCGGGAAGGTCTGAACTTATTTCATGAATTTGCATTAAACTAGTGTAAGCTCGAGAGCATTTTCCCACCCAATTTTATAAAGATAATTCATAAATCGACCTACATATTCGGTATAAAGTTTGCTAGAGACGAAATCATTATATGTAGTATATGTGAATTGGGGTGTTTAGTGGACCAGTTTCACACATTTTTTGCATTAAATTGTGCTATGCCCGATATCTTACAAACTGATTGATATATACGCTGTAAAGCCAACTGTAAGCTTGAAAGCCTTATATTAGGCATATGGGAGCTAGAAGAGGTATTTACCCGATTTGACAAATTTTGAAACAAGGGCACAATATTCTCAAACAAACATTTGCTGTAGATTTCAAGGCACTAGGTCCAAATATTCAGTAGCTGGAGACTTGAAAAGTTTTATTCCGATTTCGACAATTTTTAGTTGTAAGATGGCATACCTTAAGGGCATTATTTGTGCAAAGTTTTGTTTCACTGTCTTCATTGGTAATTGATTTACATACTATGAATTGAAAGCATCAGATAGAATTTAAAATTGTGAAATAAGGAAATTGGGTGTGGGTGTAGTCTGATTTAGACCACTGTAACATACACAGAGTAGGAGAATAATATGCACAAAATTTGGTTGTAATTGGTCAAGTCGCTCCTCAGATATAAAACTTCACCGAAAGGTGGGCGGTGCCACACCAACTTTCTAATATTTACATATATTATTTGGAAGCCCTTCCGTGTCATTTTGGATGTGAAATTTAATGCTTATGGCGTATTTATTTAGTGAGTTATCGGACTTTTAATAGCTTAAGTAGTTTATAATTTTAGTAGTTTTAACTCAAAATTTAATTTTTGTAACTTAATTTGTGGCTTAGTTATAGCACTTCATAATTTCTCTCTTAGAGACATTTTGTGATCGTGGCAATGGTCCGATTCCGCCCATCCCCAATACCAATATCTTGAGAGAACGGAGAGACAAATATCCAGAATTCAGTTTGTCTATAGCAAAATCCATGTTAATGTTCGTGCAATAAAATGTAGCAAAATAGTTGCAGTCCTGTGCGAACCGTCATATTATATACATGTATTATATATATTATATATACGTATACATTTTTTATGTTATATAATCTTATATGTCATATAGGATGAAAGTAATACCCTTGAGAAGCTTTATTCCAATATCTTAACTGATTCTCGATTTCTCTTATTTGAAACGAAACTATCAGATGAAACTTAAAATTGTGTTATATAAGTGTTTGTGTATTTCGTTATATATATATTTCACGCACGCCCATTTCTTGAGATATGGGATTTCTCCTAACGGCGGGCGGATGGACGGACGGACAGACAGTCACTCGGATTTCAACTCGTCTTTTTATCCTGATCATTTATATATACATATGTCTATATCTAACTCGATTAGTTCTACGTGTTACAAATAACCGTTAGGTGAACATAACTAATATACGCTGTAGCAACATGTTGCGAGAGTATAAAAAAAATATCAGCGAAATGATGGAAGTATACGTAATATTGCGTAAATAAACCATATACGTAATTATGACATGTTAAATATATATCTCACATTGTCAGATTATATTTGCATTCTTATGTGACGCAGTGAAAATGAACGAAATCGGATAAAAACCACGCCTACTTCTTATATAACACAATTTTAAGTTTCATCAATTTCATGTTAATTACCATTACAGTAATATGAAAAATAACCGTAATAAAAAAAATTTAAATGTGGTTATTTAGACAAATAATCTGCTAAGTAATATGCTAATATAGAAAGCTGAGCAATATTTCCTCTTTTCTATCGTTTACAACTCATATTCAATTGTCTTATTCCATTTTAGTTTAATTTTGTTACTTAAGTGATAGGTAGAACAATTGAACAGCGAGAGATAAGCAAAAGTTCTGATTAAAATTGAGCCGGTTCGTTCATGAAAATCGAATACAAAATAAAGGTTAAAGTGCACCAAATAAAATGTTTAATGCACACGATGAGCGTAAAAGTTGGAAAAATAAAAGAAAACCGCAAACTATCGGCTCCTATCTTAATAACAAAGATTCGGCACAAATTTGGTAAATTATTTCTCACCGAAAAAGTAAGGCACATGCTATATGCATATGAGTCGATTATCGCAAAAAAACCATTAATTAGAAACTAAACATTTTGATTTTTGTAAGGCGGTAAATTTTAATCAACTTTAAAACTCGTGGTGGCAGTATTATGGTGTGGGCATGTATGTCCATAACCGGCGATAGGGTTATGCGATTATTGAGGGTATTTAAAAAAAAAAATCAAATTACTAAAAAAACAGATGAAAAATATGATTTTGATAGATTGGAGCCAAATCGGGCCGGAAACAATGAAAAAACTGTGCTAATAAATTAGTAGGGCAAAATTTCGCATTAAATGCTAAAGAGTACCACACAAATATTACATTTTTTTAAATTCATTCCTTCAGTTTAGTTTAAAAGAGGAAAGTGTATTACATAAAATACTCTTTGATATAAAATTTGGGACATTAAGATGTTAAACAAAAAGAAAAGAAACTAAAAGAACTATACTTTTTAAAACTACAATTTCCTATTAAAAATTTAGCACTGTACCTGTGTGAAATAAGCTGTGAGTTATCGTAGATCAAATTGTTATCTCTACGAAATGCCCAGCTAATACACACACATTCAATTTAATTTAATTTCTCTTAAAATGCAATGTTAATTCGAATTGATTTGTTTTAACATACAACAGTAATGAATATTTCTTCAGAAACTGTTGTTATTACAATTAATTTTAATGGTACTAATAGCATAAATATATAACACCCCTATTTAGGAACTCGTCTGGATTATAGTTGCCGGTTTCTTCCGTTGGATACTATAACAGGATTTTCCTTTACGGTAGGCTTCTGAAGCCAGTATACCTGAAAACGTAGATAACAACCTTAAGTTCATATTTTTTGGGAAGCACTGCTTTTTTTTATTTGTTTTTAAATATTTTTTTATTTATTTAGGCATGTTTTAGGCACAAAATATATTTTTAGGCTCTCCTCAAATTTGTAACATATATGCATCTATAATAGCGCTCTTATAGTTGCCGTTCTACAACAAGATACAAAATTTTACATTACCAGTGGATACCGAATTCCTACCGCGTGCAATTAAAGTCGACCGCAGCCATTTTGTGTGTATTATCGACTATTATCCACCCTTGAACTTTGAAGTTCGAATACATTGAATATATTTAAAGATAATATGGATACCTTATCTTTTATTTATTTACGAACGTTTCTAACTGAATAAGGTAACAAAATTGATATTAAAAAAAAATCGTTGCTCTTTGAATATTAGTGAATTTTTCAAGTAATATTTAGTATAATATTACTTATATTTTTTAAGCCTTTACATTGTCTATTGACACATTAAAATAATTAAACTAATATTTAAAATTATTATATTAATATATTAATATTTTAATCACACAGTCATTTAATGCACAGAAATTTAATATTTTCACGACGAACGCCCAAATTAGTTGGAATCTACTAACCGATTCTTAATTCTAATGAATGTCATTGTTTTCCTTTTTTTATACTTCATATTACAATTTATGGCGGAAATTCGAGCAATGCTGCCGAAATCTTTGCAAAGTGCTTCCACAAATGTAAACCCAAAGTAGGTACTACTTTTCAAGTACACTGGTATCCAACATATGGCATATAGTATCCAACGCAAGTGCACCAGCAACCATAACTGGCTTATACAATAGGGATATACATATACATATAGATTCCGTGGGTTAAATTCCTCAGATTTTGTTCAAGTTGATTGGAAAATTTGAAGTATCAATATATTTACTATCAATTTCTAAAAAGCACATTTATTGCAATTCTAAAAAGTACACTTATTGGAATTATTAGTCCAATCATATTATTGCATCAATAGACAAAGTGAATTAAAAAAAAATTTAATTTAGTTAAACAAAAAAATATTTCACAGCAAAAAAGTATGAAAGTAAATATAACTTAAAATTTTATTAAAGGGTGTAAAGAGCAACTATTTTTTACCCTCGCAACATGTTGCAACAGGGTGTATTACT
The DNA here is from genome assembly GCA_021498325.1 of Bactrocera minax. Lineage (NCBI taxonomy): Eukaryota > Metazoa > Arthropoda > Insecta > Diptera > Tephritidae > Bactrocera > Bactrocera minax. The sequence goes on along the minus strand of JAKEEE010000042.1, from coordinate 1,273,287 downwards.
TTTGTTCACGTAACAGTTGTTTGTAACACTTAAAACTAATCGAGATAAATAAACAGTTATACAAACATAAATGTTCAGGATGACGAGACGAGTTGATTTCCGAGTGACTACCTGTCCGCTCGTCCATCCGTGCAAGCGATAACTTGAATAAAAATAAAGCTATCGTGGTGAAAATTTGTACATGTTTTACAAATATGTACAGGTACAGGGAATTATAGTATTTAGGTGCATCTCCGGTTTGAAAGTTTTTAAAAAGTGGGTATGATCTCGCCCTCTATACCAAGGCTATACCATCCAAATATGCTAAGAACATGTGTTTTTAGTACCTCCTCATACACATGGAAAAATAGTGAATATAACCACGCTCACCTCCCATACAAAGGATATGTTGAAAACTGGTAAAAGTGTGTTAACTCCCTGAAGAAATATATCCGGAAAATAAAATGTTATAGTAAATATATAATGCATAAGAATCCATGTAAAATGAGACAATGGGAATAGTCCGCCCCTTTTTCGGTGAAATTCTATATTTTGAGAACGAGAACCAATTTCAACCAAATTTGGTGCATAGCATTATTACCGTGTATTACCGTGACTTTATACCGTGCATATCGGCCCGTTTTAAGGCAGCAAAACGAAATGAACGTATAATCTTCAAAATACAATAGTTTGGTGGTGGAAATGAGTGAAAACGGTATACGAATTACCGAAAGTGAATGTATGAGCAGTCTTCAACAAGCCCCAACACCTAATATAGTGATTTTCAACTTTCGAGCTGACCTACAACCGTTTACATAAGTCAATATGTATGATATTTTAAAGAAATTAAGCGTTTTCTTAATCATAAGAGAGGAAGAATGTCTCAACAATATTAAAAAAGAATATTTCGAATAATAGTATTGAATTCGGTAATAAAACTGATGGCTGTACCTTCCCACAACACTAATATCATGAATATGCATAGAAAATTTGTCTTAGTAGACTTTATGAATATATGATCTAAAATAAAAGTTAATATGATGCCAAATATGATTGATTGAAATCATTTGCTACATTTTTATATAAAGTTTTTCCAACACCTGAAAGTACTTCCCCGGCATTAATCCTTACAAATTTCGAGAGTATGAAATGTTCGGTTACACCCGAACTTTGCTATTTCTTATTTGTTTGAAGATCAATTTTGATAAATTATTCAATTTGAAACGTTGGTAAATAAATAAAAAACCAAGTACACGTATTTTCTTTAAAGATAGCCAATGTATTCAAACTTCAAAATTCACAAAATAGTGTAAGCAGATGCACAAGATCAGTTTCCTGATTTTGATATTTTTGCGTACTATAACAAGGGTTCATAACAAAATGATCGCTAATATACACAAAAGGGCGACTGTCGATTGAGTTGCCTGCAGTATACTATAATAAAATGAATGAATACATATTGAATAAAATGTGTTTAACAAAGAGAGCTTTAAACACCAAAAAATGTACAGAAATTACACCTTAATCGATTTGAAGATCACAAAATTTTCGTTTGGAAGCCCAATACATTTCACTAAAGTTGAGATTGTATTATATGCGTGCACTTTCGCAAATCATATCAAATATTTAATGGATTCTATATTAGCTTCCTTAGAGCCCGTTCATACATGAAGATTTTTGTTGTCAAGACCCGCAGTTTGTCGGCTAGGGGCTATGAGGAAATAAGGTAAATAATGAAAGAAGGGCACCAAGGTGTTCGTGCTCGAGCAACAACCTTTGTGTTTTTGTTCGTAACAGTTCGTTGCTACATAGCTCGGAATTCCTTTGCATTTCATTTTCATGGGTGCAATTGCACTCGGTTTCAAATGAATATTTATAATATGTTCGGAAATTTCAATTTTATCATCTTTCTTTTTTATGTGTAATATGCATACATGTATATAAATGTACATAATATAATGCAACAGAAATATTTTATGAATTTGTGAATAATATTAAAAGATTATTCTATTAAGGCACAATTTAATGGCTATACATTTTTCTTTATTTCTTATTCAATAATTTAACCTTTTGTTACTCATTATTCGAGCTTACTTATAATTCACTTGCACTTTACTTGGCCACAATCTTATTAGAACTTGGTCCTGCTGCCACTCTGGCAGCCCTTATAAAGTAGATCGTTACAAACAGATCGTCACTCGAACACTCTGGCAACTACTAGTTTCCCTACCTGGCTGATTCTAGCAACTTATCGTTGATTCTATTTTGTTCTGACATTCTAGTTCGCTACAATATCGCCATTCGAACATTCTGGAAACTGCTAGTTTCGATGTCTGGTAGATTCTGACAAGTCATAGCTCATTTCATACAGTTCATTTTAAACTATAAATATATCATTATTTTTTCGATTTTTTATACTCTCGTAATATGTCCGACAGATTAGATATATGATTTTATACGATTCGATAGATTATATAAGGTAACAATTAAAACTAATCGAAATTGATATATACTTATATACACCGGAACGGTCGCTAAAAACACTTACAATTTTGACAGCGGCCTTATTGCAGTTCATTTTAAACTGTAAATATGTTACTATTATTTCGAATTTTTATCCCCTCGCAATCTGTTGCATACAATATAATAGTTTTGTTCACTTAATGGTTGTTTGTAACAATTGAAACTAATTGACATAGATATATAGTTTTATTTACCAGAACGATCTTATAAATATAAAAATATGTTACAATTAGTTCACATTTTTATCCTCTCGCAATGTGTTGCACAGAATGTAAGAGTTTTGTTCACTTAATGGTTGTACGTAACAATTAAAATTATAGAGTTCACCTATAGGATCGCTATCGAATCGAGTAAAAATAAGAAAAGCCGTAATCGCGGACAATCCTTTTTGTATGGTATTGTCGTGTGATGCGTCTTCGTGTGTGGTGTAAAACAAGTGGAAGGTAGTGTAAACAAGTGCTGCAAGTGTGCTTTCAGGGGAAGTGTTCCCAGGTGGGGTGAATTTTTTTGTTGTAATAGGGTGTGTAGCGTTCTGCCTTGTAAAGTGGTGTGAATATGTGGTGATGTTATGTACTATGAGGTGAGGCATAGGCTCATTTATTTATCCTCGCCAACTGGGCGACTACTTGGCCTTGCAGCCCTGAAATTGTTGCATCGTTGTATTTCCAGGTGGAGTAGCCCAGGACGCGGTGCATCATTAGCCAAACGTTTAGTTGGTGATGTAGTTGTGGTATATCTACGTCGTTATTTATCTGTATGGTTGGGAAGCAATTTTGATTATAAATTGATGTATTTTGTGTATATTTGTTATGATATAGTTTCGTTTGAGTTTGTTTTTATTTTGTTTAGGTTTGTTTTCAGTTTATTATTATAATTGTTTGTTATTTACAATTTCGGTTTTATCGGCGATTGGTAAAAATCAAAGTTTAACGAGCGGTCGAGTTAGCGTTCCGTTCTGCCTACGGACATCAACAACTTTCATAGGATCGTTGGAGCCGTAATGTAGCTTTTCTATGCGGCTGAGTCGCCATTCGTTGGGGGGGAAACAATCGTCGTAAATGAGGACAGAACCTCCAAGTTTTCAGAAGTTTGCCGCCGGTACCTCTTATAGAGGTACCCTTAATACTATTCTTTCCATGAAAAACTTTGATTTATTTCATCAGTTTAATAAGGATTGCGACTCTACGCTTGTCTCAGGTATGGCCAGAATGGATGCTCCTTTTAGAAAATGCCCTAGAGTTATGGCTTTAAAGTCGCAGAGATCCCACGAGAGTACAGTGAAGGGCTGAGGACGGCTTTAATTCGGGTTAATACTGTAGTGAATTCTTCATACTTAAATTCGTAGTTTCCATCTACTGTTTTGAAGTGGGATTTGAAGATTTTCACAGCTGATTCCCATAAACCATCCGTATGAAGAGCGCTGGAGGGGTTAAACAACTCATTAATGCCTTGAAGAGCATATTTTTTTATAAATTCGAGTTAGACCTTTTTAATGGATTCCATAAACTATTTTTCAATATGCTTTCTTTGAGCTCAATAAATGTTTTGCCATTGTCACTCAAGGTTTTTGAGGGAAAGCTCCACCATCCGATGAAGCTAGCAAATGCGACTAAAAAGCATTCGTCGTTAGTTTTGTGCATAGCTCATAGTGAGCTGGGTTAGTCGTAAAGCATTTAAAGACAGGTACATCGCCTTTCATTAGGGCGAGAGACTTTAGCCCTGATGCCTTTGTCTGAAAAGATTCAGAAAAAACGGCACCGATTATGGTGGAGGTCAAAACGTAATCGGAGTGTTCAGATGGAAGTGCTGTTATAATCTGCGTTCGCATTTTCTACTTGTGTATCGTGCAAACTTTGTACATGAAAATGCACTTCTTTGCTTGGAGCTTAAGTCGTTGGGTATAGAACTCTTGGTAGATTATTTGTTGCTTTAGGCGATGCTCGGCGTGTAGCATTAGTAAGTGGATATATGGATATGTGGCAAATTAGGATTTCTTTTGTTATAAGTATGGTGTCTCATTGACAATATATGTATGTTATATATTAACTGACAAGCCAGTAATTCTCACGAACCAGAGCAGAAATTTATCTTATCTTATCTTATTTCAATTTTACTACTAAAAGTGAGCTCTTTTCTCAATCGGCTTTGCTTCTCTTAGTAATGATATCTCCCGGCTGAAGTAGCGTGCCTGAGTAGATGCGATAAGAGTGACTTTTGCTTGTTACAAGTTTAGGTGCGGCACTGTATCGCATTGCTAACGTGTTGCTCTTTTAACTTTGGCTTTGAGTTGCTCTATAAATTTAAGCATATAGGCGACTTCTTTGCAAGCTCGGGTTAACGATGAAATTCTCAAAAATGTCGGTATTATCCAATATCATATGGAAACTCTTGATTTTTCGGTTTTCTGAGGCAATAATGTCGCCTTTGGGAGACTGTGGCACCAAATATCGGTAGATTAAACCATCGGGGCCATTTTAGCACAGAGATGTGGCGAAAAGTGTAGATGTTTGCACTCTTTTATATCGAAATCAAGTCGTGGTAGATTTAGGGTTTTTGTACAATCCATATTTGCTTTTCCTACTAGTAAGTGGCTTGTGGTTGTGGTATCGCTTTGAGTACGCACAAATATCGTTATGCAGTACGTTTTTTCAGAGACATCACAGAAGCCATGTAGTTCGAATTTGTATTCTGAAAAGTAATTTATTTATCGTGAGGTTTGTATCTGCGAAATTTCTATTAAATTGTGCGAGAAGTGGGACCATTTTTCTAAGGGAAGTGGTTTACTTGTTCGTCCCAATCGGTTCCATCTAGCCATAGTTCTTGAAACAGAATTTTCGCTTGTATCAAAATAAGCTAAAGCCATCCCGCAGGCTCGAAAAGTTTTGGCATAGAGAGTAAAATTTGTCTTTTTGTTACTGAGAGTATTGCAGATAGTGACTCAGTAGTGTATAAGAACCGATCTGATATCGTGTTCTATTAAATGCCCACAGTTTTTGTTGTACTTTCCTTTGCAATTTGAGGAAATCAGTGTCCAACAAATTTTCTTTAGGTATATTCTCTAATACATTAGGGTGATTAGCCATTATCTTTTTTAAGAGGAGCCCTTAGAATTCGAGAGCTTGTATCACTTGTGAAAGTGAGTCGCACGCTTACGGAAGACTTTGACTTCTAGACTTCCTTCATCTACAGGTTTTTAACTCCGAGATTGCCAGAGGGCTCTGTCTTTATGTCTTCTGCCGAACCGCGACGCAAAAGGTTATAATTGGTTATTAGGTACATAACTCCAAAGGTAATAATATTAATTTATATCGACTTAGTGAACTAGTGGGAGATTTTCTGAAGATAATTAGATGCAAACCCTTATCGTTTTTGTGTACGGTTACATGTCGGTAAATTTTTTCGACGTCACCATTGAGGGACGTTACCTATGAGGAGCATTAAATCAGGTTTGAGAGTTGGACCCGTAAATAAGATGTCTTCAGGAATTTCCAGAGCTTGTGCATTTAGACATAGTGAAAAGAACTCTCACTTTTGTTGTTTTTTGTCCGGCTTAACTACTGCGTGATGTGGTAGGTAAAATTAGCATTCACCTTTGTTAACTTTTCGCATAGGCTTACTTCCTCCATTTGATCTAAATGAAAGTATTCTTTTATGACCCTGTCATATTCGGGTATAAGCTCACTTTTTTTAAACACCTTCCCTGTCCAATGGGTCATATCTGACTCATGTGTTAAGTATGTACACTATCATACTTAAAAATCGCTGCAAAGAACAAATTCGGGAATGATCTAAAGCGTGTGTGTTGGGGAAAGTGTAGATTAAGCGGTAGTCGTACATTTTCTAATCGAATAGTTGGGGCTTCATAGGAGTCTTCACAATATTGATCTTCTGGGTTGTAATTAGTATGCGGTGGTGTTCCTCTTACTCCATTAAATTTTCAATTAAAGTATTCCTATGAAATCTCCTCAACTTGAGCTGTTAACGTGGAAGCTGTTCCTGTAACTTGTCCACTTAGTATCCAATCGAAAGTAGTGTTCTGAGCTAGATGTGTGTTTTACATTTTTTCAACACCTTCAAAGATTATTTTTGGAATAAGGTCGTTGCCTAATAGGATTTCTATTTTAGCGGAGGTGTTGAAGTTGGGATCTGATAGCTTTAGGTGGAAACGTCTTGCCATGCTTGCTATTTAAGTGCTAGCTTGAAAACATGTTTGTAAGTTGCGACGAGACTATAGCATGTGGTTCAATTCGCTTATCCTCTTCGGGGAAAATTAGGGTAATGGAGTAGAATTTATTAGATTTTGGTACTATTCTTCCTATTTTGTCTACTGAAGCTGTAATTTTTAACATTTCTCCTCACTGTTCGATGGAGACGACTGCTGTGGGTAGTAGTACCCTTTGAGCAGCCAGTAATAATTTTTAGTGTTTACAAAAACCGAGTGTGTTTTGATTCTTTTGAATTTGTGTTGAAATACAGAAATATTGCCGACGGCTTCTTGATTATGATAGCCGGTATATTTGCGTTGGATACTATAATGAAAAGTACTACTTTTACTAGAAAATGGAAAACGATAGTTCCTTAGAATTTAAAATCTCTTAGGAGATTTGTACGTTCGTCGTTAAATTACTTAGCTTCTGTGCGTTAAATGGCTAAGTTTTAAAAGTTGATTGGCAAGCTAATTGATACAAGTTAATTGGTAAATTTAAAGAATCTGAGGTTATAATCTATTTATTTATAAGAAAGCAACATTTAGGCACAATGTTTGCAATTATAAATGTTAGTTTAATCACATTAATGTATCAATAGACAATGGAAATTCTTAAAAAATATTCCACAACAAAAAAATGTGAAAGTAAAAATTACTTGAAAAAGTCATTGGAGCAACGTTTTTTCTGAGTATAAATTTTGGTAAGTTGCTCACTTAGAAACGTTCGTAAATAAAAAATCTATTAAAAATACTTTCCTTAAATCCTTACAACGTATTATACTCACGCTATTATATTTAGATACATAATAAGGGTGTTAGAATATGTGTCCAAATTAATTTAAAATTTCTCAGTGTACAAGGTAATTGAAACCGAAAGCTCTTTTAGTTAAATCAGATACTTTTTTTTATTCGGATTAAGTTAATAAAACTCACATATTTCGTTTTATTCCTATTTACTTGCAATACAAAAATTTCTATTTTTATTTATTGTATTTTATGTCTTAGTGTTTCAAAATCTCCGTGATCTGGGGATCCAGCTAACCATTTCCAGGCTGTGCCGAGTGTTTCCATTGCTCTTTTTGTTTTTCTGGGTGATCGGATAGATTCTTCTTCTTGGGATAAGAAAAGATAATTACGAACTTTTCTTGTCACGCTATGTTCTATTATAGAATGCATTTTGCCAAGTGCGGAGTCATATTGTTCGATGCCAATGGTATGTATTGGTCTAAACGTTCTGTGTAGTACAGGTGTCTTGGGAAAAGGATACTTTACTGCTGCTGACTCATACGCCTATTTGTTATGTTTCAGATTTTCCCTTAATCAACTACTGCAAAATTAAGTTTAATGTGATTCATTGGGTGGAATGCATTTAAAGAAATCGAATTTAACTTAGATCTATGAATAAAATATTTTTTAATCTATATGTCTTCTTAAGTCCGATATTTACAAATTAATTACATTTACAGCAGTTCATTAAAGTATTCTTATTATGATTTTTTATTATTTATTTATTACTTATTATTATTTATTTATTATTATTATTTATTTATTACTTATTATTATTTATTTATTATTATTATTGCTGTAGAGTGTTTATTCTTTTTGACCATTTCTTTCTTGTAATTGGGGGTGAGTTCATTACATAGTCCGTTTTTGTTGTGATATTTTAAGTCCACGATTTATTTTATTAGTTAAAGTATTTATATTTTTTGCTGTCTGTGTTTTGCTAACTGTTCGGGGTCGTTACTGACTATTTGTCCAAAAAATACTTCAATTAGTTTTCTTTTAATAGTGGGGAGGATAGAATAGTTATATTTGCAGAATGACTCGTTCAGTATATCCTCGAAACTATTATGTGTCTTTTCGCTTTTTGCACAACACATTATTTCTGAGAGAGTAAAATGAAATCTTTCAACTTGGCCGTTGATGGAGCTGGCATAAGGAGGTATTGTATATCTCAATTCCACACGATTTTGAAGCATAAGAGGTGGTAATTGTTTTAGCTTGTAGGATTTGGACATTGTTTTGCAATTCTTTTTATTTTAGTATTAATAATAAAAAAAAATTTCAATAGGATTACCATGAATCCCAAAAACTCTATTTCTGTTTTTAAAAATTCGCACTTGTCAATTTGGATTTTCATATTAACTTTTCGTAAAGTTTGAAAAATGGTTTGAATATTTTCTATATGGGAGCTTACAAAGCATATTTTTCCGATATGCAATTTGAATAAGTCATCTTTGAAATATTGATGGGGCATCTGTTGAATCCACATTTACCATTGTTGACCGAGAAATCTGTCTTTGCAATGTTAGATTCAAATAATGGAATCTTGTGAAAGCCACTTTTTAGGTCTAGAACAGTAAATAATTTATTTTTACCTAATTAAGGAAAGAACATGGTTTATGTTTGGGATAGGATAACGATCGGCTATGGTAATTGAATTTTATTTTCGGTGGTCAATTACTATCCTATATTTTTTGTGCCAGATGCACAATTTTTTATTTTTTTGTTGCTATCCAGATTGAAGAATTGCAAGGGGATTGAGAAGGCCTTATTGTTTAATGCTCGAGAAATTTAGCTTTTTGTTTTTCTACTTAATTTTTAGGCGACGTGGAATATGGATAGTATCGGGAATTTACTAGATCTCAGGTGGTAGTCTTTACTTCGACTTTCACTATGCTAGTGAAAGAAAGTTTTTCTTCCGGTTCTGAGAAGAGTTTTGGATATGTGTTGCATATTTTACGAAGATTTTCTGTTTGTTCAAGAGTTAGGTGTTCTGTCGTGGATATTGTTAACTGATTTTGCTTCTTGCTGCTTAATTGCAATTTTTTTCTTATTTTCTTTATTAGCATGTAATGTTCACTATCACTATCTAGAGCATTAGTAAGCATTAGAAAGCATTATTAGTCGGTCATTTCATGTAGTTCATTTGTTTTGTCCTTTGTGATTCATATATTTCCATTGGAATTGGAGGTTTGGGTTGATAGGGTCTTGGTGTTGGGTTATGGTATTGATTGGGACTGACTAATTGTCTGTTTGGATTGCTTGAATTTTGCTGTATTGTGGGTATTGTGGCTGCATATTTCTGTATCTTATTGAATGTTCAAAATTTTGAAAATGAGCAGTTGGTTGAGGAATATATTCGATGGTAATATAAAAAGTTTCTAAGGGTCTTTTGTTGGTTTCTTGAAGAAAGTTGTGATATGATTGACTTCCACAGAAAGGGCTGGTTACCAAAGGCATGTTGCGTTCTGAAATTCCGGTTTTGTATCTTCATGTACAATTGGAGTGTTTGGGATAGGTCGGTTCGCTCTTTTATTCCAAGCAATTTTGGAAGTTCGCCATTTAGACCTCTCACATATGTGGGTGTTATATGATTATGACATAATGATAATGTCGAAATAACGAGGTGAACCTTGTTCGTTTTCGTACATATTTAGAATTCGTTCTACACTATTTTTCTGTGACGCAAATTCTTTAGAATTACTAGAGAATTCTCGAAGGCACTTAACAACATCTGGTACCATATCTCTGCCTATCAGGTTTCCCGCATGTCTTGGATATTTGCGCTGATCTGTTATTATTTCACTTGTTAGATATATGATCCTTTTTATGAAAGATGGTGCTTCTCCGGAAAGCACTTTGGAAACAATGTTTCGAATAATTGCTACTAGTTCTGGAGTTGTTTAGGGACTGTCGGATGATATTGAGGTTCTAGAGGTGTTTTGAGGAAGGTTGGGTGGTGGGACGTTTGTATTGAGGATAAGGTGTCTAACGATGTGTTATGGTTGTTCACTGTTAAAAGGCTTTCTTAAATTTTTCGCTTTAAAATTTATCCACTTGTTACGTTAACAATCTTTGGATATTCGTATTTATTCTTGGAGGTTTGGTAGTAAATCGCAATGCTGTATTAGTGTTCTAAGACTTGTTGAATTCCTGTTAATATTTAATTATTGGCTGCAGGAGCCTTGTTTCTTTGTTATGTCTTTAATATTTTAACCACCTTTACGGTGGTGATTCGCAGAAATATTGTGATGTTGCATAGCCGGAGGGTCCCCCTTAAAGGTGTTGAATAGCGAATGGTTTTATTTATTTATTGGCTGTACAAGCATGGACAGAATGATTCTGTTCCGAGTGCTAATCAGGGCCCAACCCCATTCATTTTTGGTCCTTGTCCAAGCCACTTAATAAAAGGCTGCTCCCGTCAAAGTTGGTAATTTGCAGTATAAAAAGAAAGTCATTTGCGCAATCGGAAATCCTTCTTTTTTAAGTAGCGCTTAATACTAACATTAGGCGTCAGTTATTAATTTATGTCTTTTAACCCTTCCGGGACTACTGGGACAACAGTACCATAGTACCCAAACCCAGAAAAGTTCAAATTACTATATTTTGTTTATTAATTTGTGCTATGAAATGCCGCCTCCTGATTTGGATGATTTTTAAACTGCCATATACTCAATATAATGATTTTGATTTTTATTCTGGCTGGCTTAATATCAAAAGGTTTCGGTTAGTAAGGTTGATATCCCAATAAAACGAAGTAATCATTTTATAAATAGATCAAACCACAATGATTGAAGATATTCATAGAAGTTTACTGAGTAGGAAAATAATAATAGGCGTAAATCAAATAGAAATAGACAACTTGGCATGGCGAAATCTAAGCGCCGTTCTATCTAATCTATTTTATCTATTATCTATTTTAGATTAGTCACATTGTAAAACCTACATGTTTTCTGATGAATATTAAATCTTATCTGTTCGAGAACTTTTGGGGATCTTTTCCAATAAACAGGGTGTTACATTTATGAATGCTGCAGATTTATATGCAAAGATCTCTTCTACAATAGTTTCCCCACAGAGCTTTTCGTTTCTTTGGTTTCCTCCGGTCCTAATTGTATACAGTTTTATTTTGTCATTGATATCTACAAAAACCTTTATTTGGATACCTTAAAAAGCAGTTATACGAATATTTAATATATGTTTTATGTAGACCAATTTTAATTCAAATAGAGATTTGGAAGTGCTGCAATTGTTCGATATGTCAAAAAATGTTTGTAATTATTTATATTACTTCCTTCAATAGGCTAAAGAGAATTTTGAAGGCTTAAATGGAACAACTCGAACCATCACATTACAAACCTTAATGAGTGCAAATGTTTTGCAACCGGGTAAAGCGGTAATGACTATAGACTATTTGGGTCAAAAATTTCTCGGAGATTTGATGCCGGATGGTAAAATAAAGTCACAAGAAACTGAAACAGTATTTCTTACTCCGAGCGCGTGGGCAGTGCATTGCAAACGGTTTATTAATCCTGAGAAGAAAAGTGGATGTGGTTGGGCATCTGTGAAATATAAAGGGAAAAAGTTAGATGTTTATAAAAATTCATGGTTACGAAAGTGTGCGATGCAAAAAGATGTCTGTTTGGATGATTCAGAATCAGGTGAGTTCTATATTTTCTACAAACTTATTTGGGTCTATAACTATATTCGTGTAGTTCGTAAAAGAGATGGAGTAACTTGACAATTATTCCATTGTTCTAATATCCCGAAGTGCATTGGCAAGCTACTGTCCTTGTGCCTCCTTTGTAGTATATGGTATGCATTTGAAGCGTAAACTACAATATTTTTTTTGCACTCAAATATGTCGAATTTTGTACCTAAAAAGTGTTTTTACGGGAAGTCCCTCCTCATTACTTTAATATGAAGAAAACCTCAGCCGAAAGTCATCGTATTTTGATGGAAGTTTATGGTGAACATACTCTCGCTGCGCGAATGTGCCAAAAGTGGTTTGCACGATTAAAAGTTGTAATTTTGGCTTGGAAGACGAAAAACGTCCTGAGCGACCAAAAAAGTTTAAAGATGAGGAACGGGAAGCATTTCTCTATGAATATTGTTGCCAAACACAAGAAGAGCTCGCAGAATATTTGGGAGTCACTCAAGCAGCCATTTCAAAATGTTTAAAAACAGTCGAATACATTCAAAATCAAAGAAATTAGGTGCCATATTTATTGAAGTCAAGAGACGTTGACAGACGATTTTGCATCACAGAAATGTTGCTTGTTCGCTACAAAAATAAATCGTTTTTGCATCGGATTGTGACTGGTGATGAAAAATGGATCCATTACGACAATCCTAAACACAATAAATGAAATGTATATATCATACCTGGCCAACCAGAAAAATTAAAGGCAAAGCCGATTATCTATGACGCAATGCTCTGCATTTGGTAGGGCGAGCTGTATTATGAGCTTCTGAAACCCGGTGATACCATTACGGGGGAACGCTACCGACAACAACAATGGAAATGAGCGATTGCCGAAAAACGCCCAGAATTTGTGACTAAACACTTAGCCTCTTGTTGTAAGACCGGTTAAAAAATATTTCGAAAAGAGCATCCTACTTATAGCCCAGCCCTGCCCTTTCTGACTACGATTTGTTCCGGTCGATGCAGAATACCCTCACTGGAATACCGTTCGCATTAGAACAGGGTATCAAAAATTGATTTTTATTCATTGATTCATTCTTGGCCAACCAGCCAATGATGTTTTTTTTTATGGAATCCACAAATTGCTAGAAAGGTGGCGAAATGTTATAACTTCAAATGGGCAATATTTTGAATAATATTATTGTATGTTTTTCTTGAGCAAGCGGTAAAATTTTGAAAAAAAACGCGCAAATTTAGTTATAGACCTGGTTCCCAAAAAGAATCGAGCTCTAACTAACATTCGCGAAAATATTGTCAACACTTTCGACATTATCAAAACTATTTCTATGTGTTTCGAAATAACAAAGTTCAATATCAATATCAAATATCAAAACTACTGATGAATCCCCTAGGTCAAACTTGGAACAACGGAAAATTTATAAAAGTCCGGCAAGAAGTGTTACATTTCTTATGTGTGAATTGACCTTATATCATTCTGATCGTTTCCGGTTCTTCACTTATCTTCAGTGCGCTAAACCTCTTCCCTACGGAATCCACTTTAATTATTTTATTTTTGCAATTTACATTAAAATATTAAAAGGTATCGAATATTTTGACAAATTTTTATTGAGATAAATACAATTTGAATGAAAAATCGAATTTGAAGCCGTTTAGTTTTGGTTGGTTGGTTAAAAAGAGAAGGTGCCTGTGCATCTGACTTTAAGCGGCCGCGGTCGCGGGCCCATTTTTCCTCCAAGTGGTAGCAAATAAAGCCCCATTAAGCTACTCAGTGGATTTGATGAAATATCTATTTTCCCCCACTCTAGTTGTCTAATATCTTTCGTATTGGAACATTGGGAGCCTTGGAAGATATCCCGTCACAAGCGTCTGAAGACTGAACATTAACAGAAGTAATGCCTAGCGTTTCATGGTACCCCGCACATGCGCTGCCTTTTATCGACTTCACCTTATCAAGTCTATTGAGGTGCGATCTTAGGGGTAAATTTTCGGTGAGCACCCCTAAAATGCTGCTTAGTTCTCTCTTTCCTGAAAGTAGAAGCCTTTGAGTCTGTTCACTTTCAACACTACCCCAAAGTACTTTTGTGGAATGCCCTGTATTGCTAGTGTTCCAAGATGTGAGGTGTTCCTCTAGCGTTCATTGTTTCAAGCAAAATTTTAAGGAACAACGTCCTAGCTCCCAGAGCGGGCCAATTGGGTACACAAATGAGGCTTACCGATTTTACCATTAATTAATTTATTGGCTCCTTACATAATCTTTTGCAGTGATAATTCATGTTCGCGCTACGGATAGGCTTTATTGCTGCTTGGTTATTTACAAAGAAATTAATGGTTTTGCTAATTAGAGCAGGAGCCCACTTGGCGTCTTCTGTTAATCCAATAATTTCGGTATGAAAGACTGAATTGTGGTCGTTTAGTTTGAAGCTATCTTCTGTGTATGGATTGCTACAGAAGAATCCTGGTGCTGTTCCTGTTTCACCCTTTGATCAATCGGTGAATGCAATTTGTTAGTAAGGGACAGACAAAATATATTGTGTAAAGCCTTCAAAAGCTATTTGGAGGTCCTGCTCTTAATATGTTCTCTCCAGCTTATTTCTTTTATCAAAAACAACCCCGAAATATTTTGCCGAACTCAAAGGTGCAATAGTTTTACTTCTCAAAGGTAAGGGATTGAATTGTGAGATTTTTGTCTTTCTCGTAAAAATACAGATTTCTGCTATCTCCGGATTAACAGTGAGTCCGTATGCCACCGCCCAGTTAACAGAGATATCAAGAGCCCTCTCCATGATCCGGGATCGATAATTAGAGTACTTTCCTAGAGAACTTAGAGTACTTCTTTAGAGTACGAAGGAATCTCTGTGAAGTAGGAGTATTAACGTTGGTCAAGATGGTCCAAAACAATGGGGACAAGATACTTACTTGCGGGGTTCTACAAGTAAACTGGTGAGTGATTTTTATTTCTTTTTCGTATATGGCTTGTGTATTGCTTAGCATATGATAACTCCTTGCGTTGTGCCACAAGTAATCTGGTGAGGGGTGAGGGGGAGCCGATTCTGATTAATATCAAATAACGCAGATAGACGATATCAGTGCAGCTGTATTAGCGTTAGTGAAAGCACTTTCCATGTCTATCAAGGCCGCTAGGGTGAATTCTCGGTTGTCTAAGGATCTTTCGATTGTCTCGGCTACTTCATGTAGAGCAGTACCAACCGATTTACCTTTGACATACGCGTTCTGCCTGAAGGCCAGACGATTCGATGGAATTTCTTGTTTGATGGGATCGACAAAGATCCTTTCCATCCTTTTTAGTTGGAAAGATGTTTGCTTAATCTTTCTAAAAGATTTTTTTTCAAAAAGAAGTAGTTTTGCTTTCCCGGTTTTAGGTGGAAGATTCCTGATATCTACTGGGTGCCGCGGACGCATGCAGTATATATAATAGCCATACCGTCAATACCGGGTACTTTGAAAATTTCGAAATTTCTAAAAGTTCTAGTCACCACTTCTGCGGTGAACATAAGACCGTCATTCTGACTAGATAGTCAGGTTCGAAACGTTTCGCATTAGCCCGTGGGAAATGTGTATCTAATATTATTTTTATTGCAGTGTGATATGCATCTCAACATTTGTCGCTTTTAAGTCGCGAGAATTTCGCCGGAGGTTTTTGAGTTCCGTATTCATCCATGGTTCGTGTAGTGGAACCCACCCTTCGAAGGAGACAAGCTGTTTCAAATGCACTGATAATGCACTTTTTACCCTACTGAGTCGGAACTTAATACAAAAGAAAATTGGTCAAGGACTGAAAGCGTGCTTACAGAGCATCCCAGTTCAGCCACGTTTGTGTCCCAGTCCGTTCTGGATTTGTGCCTATACGTCTATACGTTATTAACATGAATCGATAATATCTTGTAAATAATAACTTCTTAAGTCGATATATCTGTGAGTGCTCTAATTTGACTAACCAATCCAATAATAATCCTAGCACGCTTCTACTACATATGGTTATATCTATGGATTTCCTTTTAAGCTTGTCGATAAAAGTGGAGGTGTTACCTATATTTTTAATTATTAGATCGTTAGACTTAATGTCGAACAGCGCCATTCCCCTAGTATTACAGTCTGTCTGGAATTGGCAACTGTCCAAATAAGTTGCATACCTATTTTTTCTGCATATTCAGTAATCTTTCTCAGCTCTTCCGTATGAGGCGGTGCAACCAGAAGCAGAGGACTATTTGCTATTTCACTACTGTGATGCCCTCTGTCGACCCGTTTTTTTTTTTGCCACACTATGTAGGTCCTAGGTCTAGTCCTGCCGTTGGCTCTGAATAAACCCTGGTGATCCAAAAATATTGGGTTACTGGATTAAAGCAATGTCAAACTTGTGTTTTGTTAATCTGTCGACTGATTCGCTCCATTGTATGTTGAGGGCAAGCCCTAACGTCTCTTCTTCTTGTCTCTCTACTACGGGGCGCCCGAGCGTACCCCGGTGGACATACCAGCCCTTCCTCACAGTCGTATTTTTAGAGTTGGCCACCTTCGGGTGACATTAATCCAGAGCTCTACCACCTACAGACTTAAGGAATGAGTGAGAGTCTGGGTCTACACCCAACACTTTGACGCCAGAGGGGCTGCCGCTATAGAATTACAACAGAATTTCTCTATGAATTTCTATTTCAATGAACCCTCCTCAGTTACATATTCTGCCAACATCTTTAGCATGGACTCCGCAGACATTACATCCAACCTTCCCCTAATAAAGATCTGTGCGTTTAGGAGTTCAGGGACTTCCTCGTCACTTACCAGACGCAGCTTGGAATTGCCCCATAGCCCTCTATTCGTCGCCGATTGTTGTCGAATAGCGGTGAGCCGGTGCAAACAGTGGCCAAGCGAGAATTGACCGTCAGGAAGGTTTTGCTATGTATTTGGTGGGATTGGCAAATATTTTGGAGCAGTATTTGGTGACTCTCCAGAAGCTCCGGTAGCTTCTTTGAGAGGTTCTTATGCATCCACTTTATAGTCCAGATCTGGTGGCAAGTGATTACTATATATTCCTGTCTATGGCGAATGATTTTGCTATTGAAAAAATTCCCCTCAAGAAAATCTTGTGAAAGTCGACTGTCTTAGTATTTTGTCAATACGGGAGGGTTTCTATGAGAGTGGGATTATGAAATTACCTTCAAATGGCAACAAGTTATTTAACATGCATATATAACGGTGCATATTTGAGCTAAATCGGATCATTCTAGCTATGCAAAATAAAACTTTCAATTTAATTCAAAAAAAATGGATTGTTTTTTACTAGACATAATACGAGTATTAGGGATATGGAGTATAAACCGATGTCATTCACATTCAGCGCTAGACCACATTATGGTTAAGAAACACACCCACTTACTTTTTGTAAATATCACACATATTGATCTAAATCAGCAGTTTAAAATCAACTGGAAAGTGGACTGGACTGGAAATCACTAGATCGGGTATATTGAGGCAAGGGAAGGTTTGGCATGGTTGCGTTTACTTTTAACATCAAACTCAATTGTGCCTTAGAACATGCAATTTAGTTAAGATTACTCAAAATTTTACTTACATATTCGGCGTAGTCCACTAGAATAACGATAATCATAATGTGTAGTATAAGGGATTGGGTTTATTCGTGGATCGCTTTCATCTATTTCCGCTATCTAATTATTGTATATCCAAGATTATACGTATGTAATATTGTAATTTATTTTATTATTTATATTCGTTAATCGCAGAATGACATTTTCTGCATCCCAAGATTAAGTTTTTCTGAATTTTGTACGGAAAAAATCACACGACTTTATGAAATAAGAAAAAGTTAATATTTGTGTACTACGATTCCATTTTTAATCAATTGCCCTAATGTGAATGTGAAAGGATTAGTATTAGACGATCTTCTTTGGTCCAAACAATTACATATTTTGGGGCCATATTTGGGCCACAATTTTACTTTTGAAGGTAAATACATATTTACATTTTTATGACGCTGGATATTTATTGTTTCAAAATACTTGTAATAAGTGTCTCGAAAAATATTTATACATATCTTTACTTATAACGTTATACTCTCAAAAGAGGCATGAACTACCTGCGACATATGGATGAAAATTCGCTACATTAGTAACCGAAACAATCATTGACAAGAAAAGGGATACAGCACAAGACGGACATGCAATTTAATTATAAAAATGAATCTTTAGACTACCACCGAACGGGTGAGATCACACTTAACTAAGCTAAACGAACAGAATATCTAAATGTACCTTCAAATAAGTAATAGTTTGAAGTAATATTTAAACTGAAACTGCGGTGTTTTATTTGGACTATGTGGACATGGGTGGACATATACAAAAATTAAAATATTCGGAATGATGAAACAAATTAAATTCCGGATGTCTGTCGCGACAAGTGATAACTCGAGTTAAAATTTTGACATTTTGATGAAACTTGATTTATTTTACAGATGAAAAAAAAATTACCAGGTTGAATTATGAAATTAGCTGGTGATATAATTCAATATCCAATTAAGCTACACAACCGAATTTAGTACAGGAAGCACACAATGAAAGAGTGAGAGCATTTTTGGTGAGAGGACGAGCAATAACCATGCCCAAATCCCATGCAATGTTTATGTTCAAAAGTAGGAAAAATTCGATAACAGTTTAATAAATAACGCTGGATTTAATTTAATGACAAGAATTATTCGACATTCCTACATAAGGGCCAGTTAGAAAATTTGGACAATGAACTTGATACCGCTTTTATAAAAAGTTTCATATGAGATTTTCCGATGTGAATTTTGGTCCGTAGCTTTTTTATTGTGTTCCTATGTTATAGAGTCAAAATCGGACCACAATCACTTTCTATCTAGCGATATTTTAAATTTCATGAGATTATATTCTCCTTTAAGGAATTTGCGACATAAAAATTTGCGCAAATAAGTAAATCATTCCAGACCAGAATTTAAAATGTTTATTCGTAATGTAATGATTTGCATCCCTCTGATTGACAAAGATAACTGGAAAGTCGAAAATCGTTATATTGAGTATATTTTAACTAGGGGAAGGAATGGGCTGATTATGTTAACTTTTGGCATTATTCAAGTATACTCCATAACATGTTTCCTCTTAATTTTAAGAAGATTACTCAAACATTGGCGGGCATATTCGGCATAAAGTCTGCTAGAATAATGAAAATTAATATATGCAGTAAATGGGAATTGGGGTGTTTAGTGGACCGATTTTACACATTTGCAGCATTAAACTTGGGTATATCCAATATTGTGCGCTCACATAATTAAGATATCTATCTATATATATAGTATAAATCCAACCGGAAGTTTGAAATTCTTCTATAAGGATATGGGGTGGGGGTAGTGTTAGCCTAATTTCTCCATTTTAGGCACTAGGGCACACTGTTATCAGAAAGACTGATTTATACGTTATAAAGTCAACCCGTTCTGCTGCTCAGCGAGACGAGTTGAATTCTGGGTGACTGTCAGTCCATCCATTTGTCCATCCGACCGAGTAAGTGATAGCTTGAGTAAAAATTAAGATATCTTGATGAAACTTGGTACATATAGGCACTATAAGAATATTGGTACTGCAGATGGGCGTAATCGAACCTTGCAACGTCCACAAAGCTCAGTTAATCGAAAACCTATAAAGTGCCAAAACTAAGCACCAAATTAAGATACAAAACTGTAATTTGGTACAGGGAATCGCAATGGAGATGGGTGTCTGTGAGTTGAAAACTTTTGTAAAATAGAGCGTGTTCCGCCACGTAATAGATTTAATGTACATATATCACAACACTCCATATCGACCACATTTGCTCAGAACGTTCAATATTAAATGATTATAATCATATAATAATATATAATCATATAATCTTGAATATACTATAGTTTGGTGGTGGAATTTCGTGAAATCGATCTACGAATTACCCCAGCCCCCAAATGTAGTATTACAATGATTATCGTTTTTCTAGTGGACTCTCTGCTGAATATGTCAGTAAAGTTTTGAGTTCAGTTAATAAAATTTAGTGGAATTTTGTTCTCGAGCATACTTTAGTTTCATGCTAAAAGTAAATGTTATCTGCTTAGACCTTCTGTATTGTAAAGACTTGTTCTGAATTTCAATAGTTTATCTCACAGGTTGACTGATATTTTCGGTGAAAACTCAGACATAGGCACTGGGTTCACATATTCGGTAATATGTTTATTGTTAGACATGAGACGGCATAGCCTAAATATACTCTTTGGGCGAAGTTTTGCTCCCATATCTTCGTATGTATTTGAGTTATATACTTTAAAGAGAAATTATATGGAAATATATGGTATATAAGAAGTAGATGTGGTTGTTTTCGCGTTTCGACCATTTTTACAGCGTAACATGAAAATGTCTTGGTAATATTATGCAGTAAATGTCGTTGAAAGTCGTTCCTGAGATATAGGATTTCACCTAGATGCGAGAGGTGCCACACCCATTTTTCAATTTTTACACTGACTCCACTAACCATTTTAGGGGGAGTAGGTGTGTTTTAATTCGATTTCACTCTTTTTCACTACGCCTAATGAGGTGCCGGAGAAATTTGTCCTCAGCAATTTTGGTTGATATATCATTAGTGATTTGCGAGATATGTGTTAAATCTATTAGGCTATTAGGCCCATCTGCAATAGCAACTTCCTTAGAGTGCCAAGGAACATGTGTACCAACTTTCGTGAAGATATCTCAATTTTTACTCAAGTTATCGCTTGCACGGACAGACGGACGGACAGGCGGTCACCCAGAATTCAACTCCTCTCGCCATCTCGGATCGTATACATTTCTATTTACATGTCTATCTCGAATATTTTACTCTGTTGCAACATGTTGCGAGAGTATAAAAATTGGGAGATCTTGAGAAGTAACAGTTTCCAAAACTGAGTCTATCCTAAAATTATTCAACAATAGAGAGCGAAAACTTATTATTGCAGTATTTGCAAATTTAAAACATATCCTCACGTAAGGGACAATAACGAAAAATTTCAATGGAAATATTATGAGCATATTTCATAGCGCCCATTAAGAGATATTCCCATTTCTTACTATACGAAGTACTTATTCCGAATGGAACTTGACAGATGGAAAACTTGGTACAGGAATAGAGTGTGAATTGAATAAAATGTATGAGAATATATATAAGATATGCGGCGGTTCGATCAGATCTCATCGATTTTCAATCAAGCCTAAGGTAGTATGTATCAAAAAGTACCCTCACAAAGCCCAATATTTGAAATCTGTACCAATACATGTTGTGATCGAGCTATACCAGTATTTTTGATGATTTGGTTGGAGATTGTATGTAAGTTTCTTAATTAAAAAAAATTAGTTTTTAGGAATATAAGCAAGAGATTTCAAAGTCTATGAGAAACATAGGCAAGTTTAACAAAGAAACTCTTGCAAAAGCTTTGCTCATTATATTACAAAGAGGACGTTGTGCATTGAAATGATTTGCATGAGGCACAGTACATACACATATGCAACAATCAGTGAATTATACACAAATCTTACTCGAGCTCTTCCCTCGTACTAAACACTGTATGAGAGAAAGAAATAAATAAAGCCACTGCATGTTTAAATTTTTTTGTTTTGAGCTTAATCAAGGCTGCTTGTGGAAATTAGAATTGAAAAGTGCGAGGCTGTGATAAGACTTCAATAAATTTGTAAATCCAAATCAAATTGTTTGAAATATAAATTATTAAATGATTAAAATGTTAAACAGGTAAGGAAGGCCATATTCGGGTGAAACCGAACATTTTATACCCTCACAATTTTCAAAGATTAAAACGGGGGTCATATTTTCAAGTGTTGATAAAACTATATATTAAAAGGTGTTACGTCAGGATTCAACATTCATTACTGGACGAAATTTTAATTTGATTATAATCATATTTCTTATCTTACTAAGTTATAATATATGTCATAGACTCACTTAGTTTCAGTGATATATGGGAAGTAGGCGTGGTTGTATTACGATTCTGCTCATTTTCACATTAATATAATATAGTATATATATATATATAATATATACATATATAATATATACATATATATACATATATATAATATAATATTAACTTAGTACCATACTGGCTGTGAAATTTAATTCTTCTGTAATTTTTCTTCAGCGAGTTAACGCAGTTTTTCCAATTTCAGCCATTTTCGCACTATCTAAGGAGGTGCCGGAGAAACTTGTCCTCAGCAAAGTTGATAAAGCTGTAGTGGTTTGTGAGATATGTACATTAAACCTATTAGGGGACGGGGTCATGCCCTCTTTTAAAAGATGTTCAGTCTACAGATGCCCTTTCCTATTGTGATTCCATATACAAAATTTCGGATTTATATCTTAATTGAGAGCTTGTTTATATAACCTATACAAGTTTTAATTTAACGGCATTTTGTGGGCCAGGCAGTTGTCCAATCCCGGCCATCTGCAATACCAACCTCCACAGAGTGCCAAGAAACATGTGTTCGATCAAGATATCTAAATTTTTACACAAGTTAACGCTTGCACGAACAGGTGGATGTACAGACAGTCACCCGTAATTCAACTCGTCTCGTCATTCTGATATGTATATATGATATGATATATATGTATATATAACTCTATATTGATCTCGATTAGTTTTAGGTGTTACAGCTAATTATACACAGGTATTATGGCTAATTAAAGGCTATTATACTCTGTTGCAACATGTTGCGAGGGTATAAAAATACCTATTGAACTCTAAGCTCATTTTTAATTGGTCGCGTATATTCATAGGTTGAAGGGTTCATCCACCAGTGTCAATGTACATGTGTGTTATGGAGAATGTAAGTTTTATTATTGCAAATACTGCATAAATTATATATTTCCCCCCAAAACACGCAAGTGGTTAAAGTGTGCCTTGAAAGTGTGCTTAAAAAGAAAATTTCTATTTTTCCATTTTGTTTTTGATTTGTTGATTATTTATTTATTTTTTATTTTTTTTTGTGTGTATGAGCTTTCTTCTGTGTTTGTTACCTTTTGTTAGCTGCTGCTGCTTAATAAAATACCACAACGTAATTGGAGATTTTGTTACCAGCCAAATATTATATTGCTTGGTATACACATCTGGTATTAGTTCGTAGTATATTATTGCTGTCATATATCTGTTACGGGTATACCTGAATAATTTGTCAAAATTGATCTTCACAAAGATCGTTGCTCTTTTAACACTTTATGAATTCTTCGAATGATATTTACTCAACACTTATTCGTTGGGAAATATCTTTTATGAATTTACGTTGTCTACTGGTGCTTTAATATGGTTAAACTAACATTTATAATTGTAATAACTGTGCCTAAACGATGATAGTTAATAAATAATTTTTCATATTCTTTAAAATTGCCAATATTAATCAAATTGAAAAATTAGAAATTTAGAAATTTAGTAATTTCACGACGAACGCACAAATTATATCTCTAAATAGTTTTCACGATGAAACGTACAAATCTACTAAACGCTTTTTAATTCTAATGAAGGTCTCTGTTTTCCATTTCATTATTTTTATACTCTCGCAACATGTTGCCACAGAGCATATTAGTTTTGTTCACCTAACGGTTGTTTGTAACACTTAGAACTAAACGAGTTAGATATAGACATATATATATATGTAAATGATCAGGATGAAAGGACGAGTTGAAATCCGAATGACTGACTGCCCGTCCGTGCGTCCGTGCAAGCGATAACTTGAGTAAAAATTAAGATATTTTGATGAAACTTGGTACACGTGTTCCTTGTCAAAACAGGTAATGTGGTATAACTAAGCAGCAAATTAATATATAAACGTGTTATTTGGCATACAGGATCCTAGGTGGGAGGAGCATTTGTGTGCCATATTTTTGTAAAAGTGGGTGCGGCCCCGCCCACAATAGGTTTAATATATAAACCAAGGCAATCAAACTTACTCCGAGGAAGCTTTTCTAGCATCTCTTCATATACTGAGAAAATTAGTGAAATCGGATAATAACCACACCCACCTCCCATATAAAAGATATGTTCAAAACTACTAAAAGTGCGTTAACTCGCTGAAGGAACACAATAGAAAAATAAAACTTTGGAGGAAATATGATACGGAAGGATTCCACGATAGGAATCCGTGTAAAGTTTTGGTGATAGGAGTGGCAACGCCTACTTTTAGGAGAAATCCCATACCTTAAGAACCCGTTAACCGATTTCAACCAAATTTGGTATATGACATTATATTTGCATTCTTATGTCACATTGTGAAATCTGTTAAAAACCACGCCAACTTCTCATATGACACACATTTAAGTTTCATCTTATCCTTTCACTTTAAAGTAGATAAATCGAGCAGCAATTAAGATATGAAAATCAAACTTTGCACAAATTGTGCTTTCAAGATATGCCATCTCATGTGTAAAAATAGAAGAAATCGGATTATAATTTTACAAGCCACTAGACACACAATATTAGGACCTCCGTGCCTCTATCTGACTTTTCATCAAATATAACGGGAAATCTGTAAGGTATTGTGACGAAATTGTGGCATTTTCCTTCGGTGATAATTGTGTGCTCTGGTATCAAAAATGGGGAAAATCGGGTAAATACTTCCCCTAGCCCTCATATACCTAATATACAGATTTTCAACCTTCTGGTAGACTTTATACCATATCTAACGGTAAATATCTAAAATATCGTAATAAAATTGGAGGATTATCTTTTTATGATAGTAATGTGCTCATAAATACTTCTCATAGCCCCATATACCTAATATAAGGATTTTCAACCTACCTGTAGACTTTATACCAGATATAACAATCAATATACGAATTATTTCTTTAAAATTCTGAGAGCGTCTCTTTCTGATTACAGTGTGCCCATTTGCTTAAAACGGATAAAATCGGGTAAGCACTTCCCCTAGCCCCCATGTATCTAATATGCGGACTTTCAACCACTGGGTAGACTTTATACCAAATATTTCGGTCAATATGTAAGTTATTTTAACAAAATTAAGTAAACGTATAATATTGGATATACCATAGTTTACTGTCGAAAATGTGTAAAATCGGTGAACGAATTATACCAGCTCCCATATACTACGTATAACGACTTTCGTTATTCTAGCAGACTTTATGCCAAATATGTCGGTCACTGCGTGAGCTACCTTCACGAAATTGCGTGAAAACATGTTCCCTAATATACTTGAATAGTGAAAAGAGTTAATATGATCAGTGCAGATCTTCCTCTATCCCAAAAAATCCCGATATAAGAATTCCCGACTTTCCATCTGACTTTAAACCCTTTATGTTGGTCACTATGTGTGATATTTTAATGAAATTAAGAGGATATGTTTTCTTAAACACAGTGTGATTTCACGCTAAATATGAAGGAAATCGGTATAGATCATAATCTAAAGCGCTTATTCCTAATATAATGATTTCCTTTTCTCTGGTTGACTTTTTCCTCATGTATCTAATATATTTATTAAACCACTTGAATTGAGTTTATATCGCAAATATCACTTTTGAGTTAATTTGGTAGCTTAATTAACTTAGCCCTTTAAGATTTATATTAGAAATTTGACAAGAGGACATTATTATCATGGAAATAAAATCTTCGAATTTCATTACGATATTTCACTGTTTTACTGATATTGTCGGTATGAAGTGAGCCATGAGCACTATGGTCCGTATATTGAGCATACGCCCATCATCAAAACATTACATGGATTCCTATGCATGCATTCCGGACTATCTTTGTTGTAAGTTGTAATGTTTCTGACATGTTTCTTCAGCGAGTTACCGCACTTTAGTAATTTGCAACATAACCTTTATATGGCGTGGTTATCATCCGATTTCATTCATTTTCCCGCTGTATAAGGAGAGGAAGAAAGACTTGTTCTGTGCAATTTTGATTTATATAGCTTCAATGGTTTGTGAGATATGAACATAATTTCTACATAATATGTACATAATATTACACGTTTGGATCTTACTTGGTTGCTTAGTTATAGCACTTTATAGGTTTTCGATTAACAAAATTTTGTGGGCGTGGCATATGCTCGATTATGACCATCCAAGGAACACGTGTGCAAAATTTCATTACAATAGCTTAATTTTTACTCAAGTTATCGCATGCACGGGGGAACGGATGGACAGAAATTCACCCGGAATTCAACTTGTCTCGCCATTCTTATCATGGTGATATAACTATATCTATCTCCATCAGGTGTTACCAACAACCATTAGATGAACAAAACTAATATACTCTGTTGCAACATGTTGCGAGAGTTTAAAAATTATATTATGTGGCTGTTTCCGGTGGTGAACTAATATATTATTTTGCAGAAGCTGATAAGAAGTCGGATTCTCTCATGCCTAGTATAAATCGAAATATACGCCCATACAATACTGTAATGAATCGAAATGTACCACAGTAAGTAACCATATTTTTAATTAACTTATCGGATGTTTGCATCTTGAGTTGTGTGTTTTTACATACGTATACTTATATATTGTGCAAGAACGAGTATGCAATATGAATGAAAATTATTAAATATAGAAAACTTATATATTGTGCTATATTATATAGTATAAATATAGTATATAGTATAGTATATATAATATAGTATATATAGTATATAGTATATATATATATACAGTAATCAGAATGAATTTATCTCATTAATGGTTGGTTATAACATTATTTAGGATTGATTTTGTTTTACGTTTGAACAAAAGAAATAATGACATAAAAATGGCGATGCGTAATTTTAAACTTTTCTATCTCACCTGATTTAGAATATAAATATGACAACATTATATTATACTAGCAATATTATTACAGAATTCTCTATCAAAATGCGTACTCAAAACTAGATCATTTCATGCAGTTTTTGTTTTTAGCAGCATTCAACTGTTGTACTAGCAAAAAAAAAAATAAAATAAATCCTTAAGCAATTCATTCAAGAAGAATATGATAAAGAATAACATGGAGACAGTACTTAAATGGTATAAAAATAAAAATATAATTCATGGAAGTCGAATAATCAAAGTATTGTTCTTGCTTTCTAATGAAAAATTTTCATTTGAATCTGTACAAGTAATACAGCTGCATTTGAATTTTGATAAAAAGAAAATGTATGCATTCGCTAGTCCTCAAACATACGAGCACGATTGATTTCAACGAATTCAGCACATTATGTTATCTCCGAAAGAATTAAAAAATTATGGGAAATACAATAGCCATCAATCTTCCATAGCAACAATACCCAAAACCGATAAGGCCAATGATTTGTGAAAATTTTTCATCCTTTTTGAAATGTATTTATAGGTTGCACTAAAAACACAAAGAATAGTCTCTATCAGAGAATCTACCGAGAATTTTCTCGAAAAGAAACTTCACAAAACTTTGTGATCGTAGAATTCCTAATTCCATACTAAAGTCCTATAACTCGACAATAAAGCAGCCTGAATAGGAATTATTCAGTCAAGAATAAAATATATCAAAGACTAAGCTATTAAACCAAATGGTAAGATAACAATAAATTCATTTATCACTTTGGTTACGAATATGTATATATTATATATATGCTACATGTGTGTACATATATACTGTATGCTACATATGTATATATTGGGATCCAATTTTAAGAACATGGCTTTGATAACTCTGCTATTAAGATTCGCCATATCTAATCTAAATCTTGCAAAGCAACCTAAGATCCGGATATACAATTTGTCGCTTTTAAATTTAACTTCGACAACACTGAAACGGTTTGCCCTATGACATTATCCCTGTAAAATATACGGCCAAGGAGTTTTAGTCAACTTTGAAAATAAAGCGATTCTCTGTAAAACGAGTTATTAAAATTCACATTTTAAACAAATAATCAGAATATCACAGAAAAAAATTTAGTTATAGACTTGGTTCCCAAAAAGAATCGAGCTCTTACCAACATTCTCGAAAATATTGTCAACACTTTCGTCATTATCAAAACTATTTCTATGTGTTTCGAAATAACAAAGGTCAATATCAATATCAAATATCAAAACTACTGATGAATCCCCTAGGTCAAACTTAGAACAACGGAAAATTTATAAAAGTCCGGCAAGAAGTGTTACATTTCTTATGTGTGAATTGACCTTATATCATTCTGATCGTTTCCGGTTCTTCACTTATCTTCAGTGCGCTAAACCTCTTCCCTACGGAATCCACTTTAATTATTTTATTTTTGCAATTTACATTAAAATATTAAAAGGTATCGAATATTTTGACAAATTTTTATTGAGATAAATACAATTTGAATGAAAAATCGAATTTGAAGCCGTTTAGTTTTGGTTGGTTGGTTAAAAAGAGAAGGTGCCTGTGCATCTGACTTTAAGCGGCCGCGGTCGCGGACCCATTTTGCCTCCAAGTGGTAGCAAATAAAGCCCCATTAAGCTACTCAGTGGATTTGATGAAATATCTATTTTCCCCCACTCTAGTTTTCTAATATCTTTCGTATTGGAACATTGGGAGCCTTGGAAGATATCCCGTCACAAGCGTCTGAAGACTGAACATTAACAGAAGTAATGCCTAGCGTTTCATGGTACCCCGCACATGCGCTGCCTTTTATCGACTTCACCTTATCAAGTCTATTGAGGTGCGATCTTAGGGATAAATTTTCGGAGAGCACCCCTAAAATGCTGCTTAGTTCTCTCTTTCCTGAAAGTAGAAGCCTTTGAGTCTGTTCACTTTCAACACTACCCCAAAGTACTTTTGTGGAATGCCCTGTATTGCTAGTGTTCCAAGATGTGAGGTGTTCCTCTAGCGTTCATTGTTTCAAGCAAAATTTTAAGGAACAACGTCCTAGCTCCTAGAGCGGGCCAATTGGGTACACAAATGAGGCTTACCGATTTTACCATTAATTAATTTATTGGCTCCTTACATAATCTTTTGCAGTGATAATTCATGTTCGCGCTACGGATAGGCTTTATTGCTGCTTGGTTATTTACAAAGAAATTAATGGTTTTGCTAATTAGAGCAGGAGCCCACTTGGCGTCTTCTGTTAATCCAATAATTTCGGTATGAAAGACTGAATTGTAGTCGTTTAGTTTGAAGCTATCTTCTGTGTATGGATTGCTACAGAAGAATCCTGGTGCTGTTCCTGTTTCACCCTTTGATCAATCGGTGAATGCAATTTGTTAGTAAGGGACAGACAAAATATATTGTGTAAAGCCTTCAAAAGCTATTTGGAGGTCCTGCTCTTAATATGTTCTCTCCAGCTTATTTCTTTTATCAAAAACAACCCCGAAATATTTTGCCGAACTCAAAGGTGCAATAGTTTTACTTCTTAAAGGTAAGGGATTGAATTGTGAGATTTTTGTCTTTCTCGTAAAAATACAGATTTCTGCTATCTCCGGATTAACAGTGAGTCCGTATGCCACCGCCCAGTTAACAGAGATATCAAGAGCCCTCTCCATTATCCGGGATCGATAATTAGAGTACTTTCCTAGAGAACTTAGAGTACTTCTTTAGAGTACGAAGGAATCTCTGTGAAGTAGGAGTATTAACGTTGGTCAAGATGGTCCAAAACAAGGGGGACAAGATACTTACTTGCGGGGTTCTACAAGTAAACTGGTGAGTGATTTTCTGATCTGATTCGGTCTGATTCTGATCGATTCTGATTAATATCAAATAACGCGATAGACGATATCAGTGCAGCTGTATTAGCGTTAGTGAAAGCGCTTTCCATGTACATGAAGGCCGCTAGGGTGAATTCTCGATTGTCTAAGGATTTTTCGATTGCCTCGACTACTTAAAGTAGAGCAGTACCAACCGATTTACCTTTGACATACCCGTTCTGCCTGAAGGCCAGACGATTGGACGGAATTTCTTGTTTGATGGGATCGACACAGATCCTTTCCATACTTTTTAGTTGGAGGGATGTTTGCTTAATCAAAGATTTTTTTCTAAAAGAAGTAGTTTTCCTCTCCCGGTTTTGGGTGGAAGATTCCAGATACTTACTTGGTGCCGCGGACGCATGCAGTATATATAATAGCCATACCGTCAGTACCGGGTGCTTTGAAATTTTCGAAATTTCTAAACGTTTTAGTCACCATTTCTGCGGTGAACATAAGACCGTCATCCTGACTACATAGTCAGGTTCGAAACGTTTCGCATTAGACCGTGGGAAATGTGTATCTAATATTATTTTTATTGAATCCTCCATTTTAAGTATCATACAACCTTGGCTGGCAACCACTAGCGCGGTCTGCATGTGGCTTTTCACTAAAATCCTTTAATTTTTGCTGCTTCACTTACGTTATCTATTGTGCGCAGAATATAAGCCACGAGTTACATTTGGTTATTCTGAGTTTGCGATTATTATTTTTTAAACCCACTTCGTATATTAGGTATTTAGGGGTTTGAAAAACTCTGTTTTGCTCCTTGTTGCTACTTATTGACAGCTTGTTGTTGCTACTTTTTAAACTCTGATTCTGAATATTTTTACGAATGAGATAGCTTGCCTTGAGTACACTATTTGAGCAAAGCTTTATTTCAATATCTAAATTGGTACTTAATGAATGATGTGAATTTTATGAGAAGTAAGCCTGGTTGTTGTCCGATTTTCACGTGAGGATACAAATATAATGTTATGCACCAAATTTGGTAATTTGTACAACAGTTCCTTATATATGGAATTTCAACTAAAAGTGAGCGGTACCACCCCATTGTCCGAAATTTACACCGATTCTTTTGAAACCCTTTCCTGTCATATTCACTGTAAGATTTAATGTTTCTGACGCGTTTCTTCAGCGATTTGACGCTCTTTTAATAGTTTTCAACATAACCTAGTCATACTGATGATGTATACATATATATAACTCTGTATCTATCTCGATTAGTTTTAGGTGTTACAAACAACCTTTAGGCGAACAAAACTATTTTACTCTGTTGCAACATGTTGCGAGAGTATAACAAGTGCTAGTATAAATAAAACAAAAGAAATCTTATCCGTAAAGGTTAAGTTCTTTAAAACAATATAATATCTGCTAAAAAAGCACTCAGAGGTTTTCAGTAAATTGAATCGATCCCCATGCCGTTATTTGAGAACATATTAACCAACACTCAAAAATTTTTGACCTCTACTTTTATTTTTAATTTTTATCAATTACATTTTGCAAATTGCTTTTTATTGATACTTTTATTAGTATCGGGTTATCAGTTAATTTATTTTAACATAAACTTAGTATTAGTTTTAGTTTAAGAGCATAAATTATATCAAACATAAAATAACAAACAGAATTTAATCATTTCCATTATACAGAACGACACGTTTTCGCTATATGATCACAATATCTTTTCTAAATTTTATGTAACCTGTTTTTCTTTCAGTGATGGAAACATGTTAATAAAAGCAGTGTCGTTTATATCGGTGGGAAAAGTACAACCATTTTTAGTTACATTTAATTCTTCGGCTTTGCTGCTGGCAGATTTCCACTGTCATTTAACTATGCGTGAAGTTTGCGGCTATTTTGGAGGTCACTGGGACATAAATACGCACAGTAAGTTTTAATTTAAAGATAAAAACAAATAAATATTTGGACCAACACAACAAAACTCCATGTTCAAATTTTATACCCTTGTTATGTATGACCAATAGTGTATAGTTTACAGTTTCTAGCCAGAGTAGTCATAGCCAGAGCAGTCGTCACTATCTATGTTCGGGTGTAACCGAACATTTTATACTTTCGCAATTTGCAAGGTTCAAAGCTGGGAAAATACTTTCAAGTGTTGACAAAACTTTAGTTTAAACAAGTATAGAACGGCTAAGTTTGGGTGCAGCGGAACATCTTATACTATCGAGATATACAAAGATCAAAGGCGGGGAAATGCTTTCAGGTGCTGGCAAAACTTTAAGTTGTGGAAGAATTTAACATTCATTATTCCGTTAAACCGTGAATGGATTGCAATCATATTTGGGTTATTATTAACCTATATTACAGGTCACAGACTCACGTGCTTTCGTTACTATATTTTGCTTCGTGTCCTAGATATTTGTATTAAAATCAACCAAAGTAACTTAATTATGTCATTACAATTATCATAGGCATAAAGGGATTAGACCACTGAACTGATCTGATCTCTGGTCTGAACTGATTCATATGATTCATGATTCATATATAGCGCTAAACTATATTATGTTTAAGAAAACTTATCCACTTAATTTCATTAAAATATCATACATATTGACCAACGTAAACGGTTTAAAGTCAGTTGGAAAATGGAAAATCTAGGCTAGGGGAAGGTCTGCATTGATCGCATTAACCCTTTTCATTACTCAAGTACACTAGAGAACATGTCTCCACGCAATTTTATGAACATAACTCATACATTAACCGACATATTCGGCTTAGAGTCCTCTAAAATAACGAAAATCATCATATGTAGTATATTGGAATTAGGACAATTCGTTGATCAATTTCACACATTTCGGAAAATTACATAATTCGACAAACATGATACATTTCGACATAATTTTCACACATTAACAAACATTCAATATTATACGTTCACTAAATTTTGCTAAGATATCTTACATATTGATCGATATATACCGAAAGGAGCCCAGCAAATGTTTGAAATTCTTATATTAAGTATATAGTGGCCAAGGGAAAGTATTCACCGAATTTTCGTTATTTTTGACACTATTACCATTTGGGTAGTGAAGGCACTATTTGTGCAAAGCTTGATTCCACTATCTTAATTGCTGCTTGATGTTAAGTTAAAGAATTTGATGAAATTTAAAATTGTGTTATACGCGAGGTAGACGTGGTTGTTATCCGATTTCGGCCATTCTCGCAATGTAAGATAAGGATGAAAACCAAACATAATTTGGTTGAAATTATTTACGTTGTCCCTGAGATATAGAATTTGACCGAAAAGTGGGCGGTGCCACACCCAATGTCCAATTTTAGCATGGATTCCTATGCATCCCTTCCGTGTCATCTTTACTGCAAGATCTAATGTTTCTGACGCGTTTCTTTGGCAAGTTAACGCACTTTTAGTAGTTTTCAAGGTAACCTTTGTATGTGAGGTGGGCGAGGTTATAATCCGATTTGACAAAATTTTCCAGTGTATAAGAATATGCCATAAAGAGTTGCCAGAAATTGCACCTCACAGCGAAAATGATGCAGTGAAAAAAAATTCATTAGAATTTTTGTAAGGACACAACTAAAATTTTAGGTCTATTAATACTTTGTGGGATACCCCTTACTATCTATAACTGCTTTCATACGTTTCGGCACGGATTCCACCAATTTCTTTGTATAGTTAAGATCAATTTTATTCCATTCTGCTTGCAGAGCGTTTCTCAAGTCGGTTTTTCTCCGAATCCCTCGTTCCAAAACTGACCACAAATTCTCAATTGCATTTAAATCTGCAGACTGTGCTAGTGTTTGTATTATATGTGGACAGTTCCAAATAAGCCAACTTTCCATAACTCCGGATTTGTGTTTCAGATCATTATCTTGACAGCACCGAAAGTTGTCGCACATATTTAATTTCGCAACACTTTTTAGCAAATTTCGTTTCAAAATGTCCAGATACACACTCTTGTCCTTAGTACAATCGATGAATTCCAAATTCCTGACTCCAGAAGACCACATGTATTCCCACACCATTACATGCCCTCCACCGTGTTTTACGTTGCTATGTAGATTTTGCGGTTGTAGGTCAGCATTTGCTTTTCAATATATGGTGCTCTTTCATTCCGATTCAAACAGGTTGAATTTACTCTTATCTGCAAAAATTACGATATTCCAGAAGCTTTCACGCTTATATAAATGTTCGTTCGCAAACTTCAACCTTGCACTTCGATTTTTAGCATTGACGTATGATTATTTCGGGCTGTGCGGAAATTGAAATCAGCTTCTCTGGAAATAATTTTGAAGTTTTTTTTTTTTAACATATATGTACCAGTTCAGTAAATTAATAAAATCTTTTTATTTCCCAATATAAACATAATTTTTTACTAAGTATTTGAATTTGTATTGTATGGGAGTAGGCGTGGTTGTAATTCGATTGTCACACTGTAATACATTAATATCGGGATAATGTTATGCACCAAATTTTTTTGAAATTGGTGGATTAGTTCTTTAGATATGGGATTTCACCTAAAGGTGCCTAAAGGCACCTAAAGACGGTGCCACGCCCAAGTTTGATACCGAAATCATCCATCTTTGCTGTGAAATTTGATTCCTTTAACGTATTTATTTAGCGAGTTATCGCACTTTTAATAATTTTCAACATAACAGTTCAATGGGGAATGGTCGTGGTTATCATCCCATCCTGAAAGGACTTGTCCTCAACGTGTTTATTTTATATAGCTTTATTGTTTTGTGGGATATGTACATTAATCTTGGAAAGAATTTAAGTACCTTTTTTTGTTTAAATGTTTGTGCTAGTTGTAGCATTTTATGTGATTTCGCGTAACGGCTTTTTGGGAGTGTGGACAGATGGACGAACAGACAGACACCCGGAATTCAACTCATCTCGTCCTCCTGATCATTTATATATATATATATATGTATATATATACGCATTTGCAGATATTCAACATATTTATATTTTGAAACTCACAAAATACTGAATGCAATTGGTCTTGAACAATTAGATGCTTAACAATTGAAAAATAAAAAAGAATTAAATTTTATGTCACAGCTTATTTAACGCAATGCACTTTTTTTTTAAATAACTTAAGGGAAAAATATTTATTATTTAGTATAATACACTTTAGCCTTGAAGTCTTATGTTAATGACCGACTTTATCGACATCATTTAGCGAGCAGGTAACCGGGTACCCATTGGAAATTTTTTTTAAATTCTAACCTTTTTTCTCGTAGAAAAGAGCTATTTACTATTTTCAGAAAAAAAAAAAATGCTGTAGAATTGTGAACGGCATCTAAAACTAGTTTAGGACAATCGAGGTAGTAGACCCATTTTTATTGATCGAAGCTGAACAGTTGTCGGTTGAGTGGGAAATAATTTTATGGTTGTTTCTTTGTTTTCTATCGCGCTCTTGGTGAAACAATTATAATTTGAAATTTTGATTAGGTCGGATACGTTTTATTTGTAGTGTTCTCTGTGCAGAGAAAAATAAAGTTATGAAACAACCGTCGAGAGCTGAATTTGCTTGGTAAATAAACTGTACATATATGTAATATTTGTAAATGTTTTAATTATATTATTGTACAATAATATTATTAACATATTAAATAATGTAAAAATAAATTCTTAAGGATGAGCGCGACAGAAAGAAATGCTTATTTGTAACAACTTCTTGAGAAAAGTTACAGTGATTTATGCGGGACGTGTGACAGTGATGACGAAGACTGGGTTCCAGCGAATACTCCTGAAAGTCTCAAATAAAGAAGACCACTCAGAGTATGATAAACCAGAATGTTCTGGAAAGGCAAGATAAAATGCTAAAGAAACAACAGAACCCTCAAGTGATGCGCCTTTCCACTGAGAGGATGCCGTAGAAAAATGCCATGCAGTAGGAACTGTTGAACCAAATCCTAATCCATTGGTTCAGCTAAATAAAACTAGAACAAAAAAAGTCACGCCATATGCGTAATGCATTGCCAATAAAACTACGGTGAAAGACTCCTAAGAGCTGTGACAATTGTCAACAGCAAGTTTATATTAAGCATTCAATTAATATTGCGGAATGTCTTGAATGTCATAATTAACGTTTTACATTATGTAAAAAATGTTAAAAAATATATATTATAAAATTATTATAAAAAAATATTTTCTTATTCTTTTAAAGTAAAATTTACTTGCATGCATTAATAGAAACCCCTTTCATTTTGTTTTCTATGCTCAATACTGTGGATACCCGATTAACCGGTTGCTATTGGGGCGATAGTTAAAGTCTAAGCTAATTTTAAAAATAAAATTGGAAAAAGAAAAGATAAGTTCGCTTATTGCTTATTTAGGTGAGTTAACAGACAACCACGAATAGACAGGTACGAATATTCGAAGCATCTCGGCACTTTGGAGTAAGTTTTCCTTCAATATGTTTGAGGTACATAGTTTTATTTCTAATATCTTCAACAAAGAAAAAATTTTAAACTTGTTTTACAGTTGGCTTGATGTTAAATTTTTGGAGCTTTCAACCAAATCTATGACATTCCACCTGAGCCGACAAGATCGAAATTTCACTCGTCCGCATAAACTTCTTTTATTTTTTCTTCTTCTTCTTTCGCCAGCACGCAGTACGCACTTCAGTCATTTTAGTCGCAAAATTAATTGTTTAATTCATGCTGAAGCTCTGCGGTTAATTTAGAGTCCTATAGTGAAGAGTTTACTTTTATTTTCAGCACAATTAAACGCCCGTTGTCTGCATTGAAATTTTTGTTTGGACCACTTTGGCCTTTATTTTGTATTCGGTCATCTTGACCCAATCGCTCTAATATACTCTTAACTGTTGCTTGACTCAAATTGACTTATTAACTAATTTTCCGCTGGGATTTTCAGTTTTGAAATGGTTTATGACCAATTCTAGCTGTTCAGTTATCGTACAGCCCATTTTCCTTGAATTTGTCTACCGATCACTTAACTCCTAAAATCATAAAGCTACAATTGAACGATAGTTGTGAAATAAAGAAAGTTCAAAAAGTCAGGTTGTTACCAGAACGTAATAAGATGCCCTCAAGAATTAAATTGGAAGTGTTTTTCTAGACAGCTGACAGCTTTTTTCCATTATTCTACTCCAAATGTTGGTTATTACGCCTACTTTTAATGTTATTGTAACTTAGTTGGAAAAATTTAAACTGAGATGTATTGTTAAAACTTGGTACACCTACTTCTTCGTATTCTGTGAAGGCTGATTATGTAGATAGGCAAAATCGGATCATTGCTTCGTTCACAAAATACCGTTAATCGAAAATATATATAAAATACTATAATTAAGTTACAAATTAAATTTGAACTCCGCAGAAAGGATCACGGTGAAAAGCGGCATCTTTGGTTTAAAAGTTTTGAAAAGTAGGCGTGGCTCCGCCCTCTAATAGGTTTAATCTACATGTATCACAAATTTCTAAAGCTATATCAGCCAACATTGATAGAACCATTTCTTTCTAGTAGTTCATGTTGTAGTGTGAAAGTGGGTGAGATCTGATAATAATCACGCCCAATCCAAAACAAAATACCAAAAGTGCGATGACACTCTAAACAAAATCGCCAGAAGCATTAAATATTACCGTAAAGATAGGACAATAGGTTTGGATATGAATCGATATAAAAAGTGGACAACTCTTAGCTCAAATTTCATATCTCAGAGACTATTCGACCAATTCGTACGAAATTTAATTGATATAATTATCCTGATATTCGTCCGTTACCGTTTGAAATTGGGTTAAACAATGCCTGTGCCCATATAACACAATATTAAATTCCATCACATCCTTTCAATTTATAACAGATAAATCAAACATCAAGGTATGCCACATCTCGTCTAAAAATTTTCGAAATCGGAGATAACATGGTATTCTTCTAATATTGTGAATGGATACTATCGGTTTTGATTGATTGTAATCAATTCACAGTATTATTACTATTTTGTATTTGTTTTGCCAGCACTTGAAAACAAATTCTTTCCTTACCTGTTTTTAATAATTACGCACAGATGGTCTTCCAATGACGCAAATGTTATTTACTCATTTATACGTAGAAATATTGCTGTGTATGTGAACAATTTCATAATTCAAGCTGCGTTTTTTAAATTAGTTCTGATTGCTATCATTGCTTTTGGGAGAGAATCGATACAAGCTATTGACGATGACTCCAAATAATTAGATATTATTTGCTGTCGAGATTAATTTGTGAGGTTACCTTACCGTAACGTAGAACCGCCTTTCGTGGGAATTGGGAATTAATTGATCATCTTTGTTTAGTATCCCGCGGATATAATCGATATGAAGTGTCAATCAATATTGCATTTCTTCGTATCTTGCCAAATTGAATGGAATGTTAATGGTGAATGTTCAAAAGTAGGAAACCTGAATATTTTTTTTAGCAAATATTTATTGTAATTAAGTTATTTTGTTATTATTCTAGTACACCCAAAAATGAACTGAACATAATACATAATGTAAGATAATAAAATGATATTGTGTTTTGTTTTCAAACCTCAGTTTTAAGGATGCTTTCTTATCTCTTTTTCCGTAGCATTGACTATAATTAAGGCATATCCTTGCCGAAATATTCAAAATCTAGTTAAAGAAGAGCACGATATAAAAAATATGATAATGTGCGATCAACTTTTACTTGTTGGGTGGTATCATTCCCATCCGAAATTTCAAGCGGAACCTTCATTGCGAGATTGCGATGCCCAGTTAGACTTTCAAATTCGAATGCGCGGTTCTTCAGATACTACGTACACACCATGTGTGTCAACAATAATTTGTAAGTATTTCTGAAGCTGTTAACACAATTAAATTTATAATTATTTTTTTAAATAGCTCCATATTGTGATGAAAATCCAAACTTAGAGTCAGTAATGAAATCTATATGGGTTATGCCGCCGAATGAGACCAAACAAATTGTAGAATATGGACGTCCGATGTTAATGCAATATTCTGTGATATTGGGCACGGAAACACCAGCATATGTACATTCTGAACTGGAAGCATGCGTCACCTATTATGCAAGGTCGCGCAATGAATTGATTAAATTTAACAGCATTTTTAATGAAGATGTTACATTTTTAGAAAAGTTAAAAAACACGTTATATTTAAAACTTCCTGCAGAACAGGATAATACCATATTTTGGAACCGGATTTGTGAAATTTTAGGTTGTGCTAAGGAAGCAAAATTTATTCCTCCTAAAACAATGAAAGCTATTGGCAAGAAGGGCAACCAAACTTTTTCTCTAGAATATAGTGTTGATTTACCTCAAGATGAAATAGAAAAAGATATATATGATACAAAATTTGTTGAAATAGAAAAAAATTATCTCGATAAAAAGGGTAGCGAAATAAAAGTGATGTCATTGCAGGAGCAACTTTGTTTACCATCTGGATTAAACATGAATCCAGTTCGTACATTTGCACCTTTGGTACCGTCTAATCAGTTAGGATCCAGTAATATACTATCATTAACGATTAAAAACACTAACACTTCACCTTACCAAACATCCACTAGTTCCGCCGTCGCAACTACAAGTTCAGATATATTGTCGCCTTTGCCGACAATTGGAACTGCTTTACCAACTGTGTCTTTGACAGAAATACATTTGCATGACAGTCCAATCACGGTACCCTCATGCTCCGCAAGTCCAGTTAAATCTGAATTACCTATATTAAGTTCCCCTTCACCTACCAAGTCAGAAACACCACTGTATTCTCAGCTTTCTAATAGTGCGACATTACATGGTTCTAGAAGCCAAAATATCTTAAATATATCATCGAACTATGAGACTCCAAATGCGTCACAACCACCATCTACAGATTTTCATTCTGTTACTAATGATTTGGTCGCCGCAAGTTTAGCACAACTAGCTGATCAGCTAGCACCTAGTTTTACACAAACTGATCTGACTAACATTTTTCAACAGCATAGTGCTGATAGGAATAATGGAAGCTCTCCCCTTGATCAAATTCTTTCCGAAAAGATTGAAGAACAAAAAGATAATTCATGTGAAACAACTTTAAGCGGTTACTCAAAAAACATCAATGCATTACGTTCCCTGGATATACAGAATCAAGAAACTGCTGGAAGCACTAAAAATAAAGCGGAGTCGTCGAGACTTCCTTCACCTTCGCTCTTCTCATCTAATAATACAAGTTTATACAAAACAAAGCTAATGAAGGAATTGGATAATTTAAAAAATGATCCCTTAAAAATGAATGAACTTATGCGCTCTCCGGAATATGCTGCTCTCCTGTTACATCAGGCGGAAGCACTCGGTGCAACTACACTCGGCACTCTTGGTTTAGGACCTGATTTAAATTTTTTGACAGGCAGTACCCTTGGATCTAAAGCCAATCAAACACAGCCTCCCGATTATAATAACTTAGCACACGTTTCAAAATTTCTTGGGTATGAATCTTGCATGCAATTGGCAAAAGCAGATGATTTCAACTCTTTTATACAACAGCAAATGGGCGCTGTTGCAGCTGCTGCATTGGTAAATGTGTCTCTTTCGTCAAAAAAGCAAAAACAGTCAGAATTT
Source organism: Bactrocera minax (assembly GCA_021498325.1). NCBI lineage: Eukaryota > Metazoa > Arthropoda > Insecta > Diptera > Tephritidae > Bactrocera > Bactrocera minax. Next base: position 1,232,855 of record JAKEEE010000042.1, on the reverse strand, counting down.
CAAGTTCAAACGGATTATGGTTCACTTTTACAAACATATTCAAAACTTTTTGAAAATGAAAATAATTTTCGTTGCGGGTCGGTTGGAGGAAAGACCTTAAATAACCCACACAATGAATTATCTGCTTTGCTTTCAGTTGGAGCAGATACTGACCTATCTTCATTTGATTCCAAACTGAAGCCCAAAGATATTTCTTCAGAAATCCAACAAAAACAAAGTGAAAATCAAAATCAGAATGACAATTCTTTTTTTTATCACCAAAGTAAAGGTGCTTCTCAATTAAGTTCATTATTTGCAGCTTCAACACCAACAGTTAACCAATCGTCCTCTAATAAAATGTGTAATAGTACGAATGCAACGAATATATCTGCAATGACAGAGTCCTCTGGTTTCTTTAATGCTTTTTCTCAGGAAAAAACTCAAGAATACCCATTTTTTCAACAGAAACATATTAAGCAGGACGGAAATTTTTTTCTTTCGCCAGCTACCATGTTAAAAATACAGAAAGATTCTCTGTCTGCAATGATGATGAAACCACCAAAATCAACCTCATCAACTGTTCCGACAATATCTCGTTCACGTGAAGCTACAACATCTCCGGCGCTTGGTTCAACAAAAGGCGGGTCTGCCAATAGTACGAAATATAATTATAGTGCAATAGACTTGGCAGTTTCTAGTATTCAGTCGAACACATCTGCTTCGATTCCGGTAGAAGCTAGTACAAACTTGATATCACTACGAAGAAACACACCACCCGTTGATCTCAGCCGTCTTTACAGCGAAGGCCAATCTACATCCGTATTTAGTTCTCTAAAAAAACGAATGGAATTCTCATCCATAGCAGAATTAGCTGCCCCCCCGCCCTCAAAAATTTCTAAACAATTAAATTAAATGAATACAGTCTTTGAATTACACAGAGAAATATTTAGAATAATATATTTTAAACATAAAATTACATTTGATGTTAATCCCGTATGTGGTATAAAATAATAAACTTATTGTAATTTTTCTTAGAAAGAATCTGATTTTGTGTGTTTTAATTATGGAAGAGTGGGACTTCCAGGCAGGAGGTCGCCTACATATGGTTTTGTTTTTAATTCCGAGGTGTTAGGAGACAATTTCGTTTTTATCTCTTCTGTCAATTCGTGGAGTATTTCATTGGCTAGGTATGGGATACAGTTGATGATGGGTTTATAGTAGTCAACATGTTCGATATTTTAATGAAATTTGATAAACATGATTTGTTGACCACAATGTGGCTTAGCGTTAAATATTAATGCAAGCGGTCTAAACCCTGGCCTAGCCTCCACATCCCTACCATAACCATTTAAGCTCCTTGGACGTTTTACCCAGTTGACTTCTTTATATACCCAATTTGGTCTTTTTTTCCGTGTTTATATCGAATGTATCGGTATCAGTGCAAGATACCTCTATAAAATTAAGCGAAAATGTTCTGATAAGCTACATAGTGCTTTCAATGTAAATGTATAGGAAATATAGCTATTAGCAAATTCGTCGAAGATTGGATATTGAATTTATGACCAAAAATTTTAATTTAAATTTTGCCAACACCCACCTGTGATTGTGCAAATTGCGAGGGTATAAAATGTTCGAATGCTCCCGGAATTAGACCTTCCTTATTTCTTATGATGATTTCTTCGAGCTCTGATTGGTAATGATGTCTTTATTTGTTTTTGAGTGGATCTGACTTTATAGTTTTTAAAATAAAATTCGTGTAGTTTTCCTACTATGCCATCCAGTGTTACAATTTATACCGGATGCATTCATTTATCTTCCAAAAAATTAATTATAATGTGGATATGTTTAGGGGGCTTTTCTACAAATTTTCAATTACAAGTGTCGCTGCTTACTGCGGTCCTCCGATTTGAATATGGGTTTTATGACTTAACTTATGACTTTATATTTCTTCGCCTAACGGCATTCTGTGCACATAGCAATGGATTGTTTTTGCTCATCTGCAGTATCAATGTCCTCAGAGTGCCAAGAAATACGTATACCAAGTTTCAGAAAGAAAGCTCAATTTCGAATTATCGCTTCTACGGACAGATGGACGGACAGACAGACATCCGGAATTCAGTGCATCTCGTCAATCTGAAACGAAATTATTCGGTACATTAGTTGGAAGATATTAGCCGATATCTTTCAATTTAGGGTTCGCATTCACATCGGTCTAAGCGAATTTAATGTTATTGCATATGTATCATTAACCACGGCGCATTTGGCAGAAAAAATTTGCTTACACTTTTTTCCTAATCCACTGTAAAAAAATTCTAAAAAAAGTGCTATCTAGATAAATTCCTAAAATTTGGTTTAAACGGTTAAATTTGTATTTTATTCAATATTAGTAATTTGCACAGCATTTTCAGAAAAAGAAATTTGCAAAACAAAATAAAAATGAAAATGATTTAAATTATTTGTTTTTAAATATAATGACTTACCGAGTACGTTCTGGGTTCTTCTGCATTTTATTACTCCTGCTTAGCGCTTTGGCATTGATTCAACTAGTTTTACGATCCAGCAGATCCCATTCAGCATTGAGATTCGAATTTTTAATATCTTGAAAGTCTACCCAAAAATTCTACAAATTGTTCTCCAGTATCAACATCACCAGACGACAGGAAGTCATTAACAAATTTCAATGCAAAACTTCCATTTCAGAATACCAACCGAAATTAAATCTGCTTGGTCTCTTTAGCACAATCTTCCTCCACATATCTTTATTAGTAGCCGCTAAAACAGCCTTTATACGTATATATTGTAGGTTTTGACCAGACTATACTATTCAGTTTCTTATATAGTGACTAATGACAGTTTGGATTAGCACTATAGGTTTAGGTACAGTGGCTCACACCCAAAATAATGAATATAATAGGACCTTCCTTCGGTGACGGGCCAGAAGCGATTGAGATTGTACATTTCAGCGAAGAGCTTTTCCGGATGTTGTTGACCGATTAGTAAAACCCTAGCAGGAACAACTGGAGCGGAGCAGCGCCTATCGCCAAAATAGAGTCTTCGAAGTAAGGGAAAAAGGGCTACTGAAATCCAACAAGAAACTAGGTGAAAAAGGCACCCCACTGCATATTGCAGAAAAGATAGACGCTGATATGGGAACAACCGGTTTTATTAAGGGGAGAATGGTCCGCAAGAGCAATCTCAAATAAAAGCACCCTACACAATGGTTCTCACGTGATTTTCTTATCTTCCTTATTAAGTTTCAGGCAAACCTACACCTACGTACTTTTGACTTAGGTTACTTTGAGAGACTCTAAATTAACGCACTACCCGCACGCGGCCTGCATCCTAATCCTGGGCCATACTACAATAATTTGCAACAAGACGATTTATGTAGAACTTATTTCGACCTTAACGAAATATCAACAATACATACAAGAAAACACAGACTTGATTAATGCCTACCCATAAATGAGGAAGATTTTGGAGGTAGACGCTACACGACACTTTACGATCCTTATCAGGGACTCTGAAAGTCCCTACACCACAGGCCTGTTCAAAGCATAAACTTTGGGTTCAGCCCCAAAAGTTAAAAGCCGGCATCCCTGATTTTGACGATTTGCAAAAAACTAAGCTAGTGGAGCAAGAGCTCATACAGTCAAACAATCAACAAATTGTCATTAACGTTAGGGCTCAGGAACAGATCAACACTCTCACGAGTAGAGTTAATCAAAGTCTCAGGGTAAAGTAAAAGAAAGAAATCGATTAATCTTTGTGAAACACTTTTGAGCAGAAACAGGATTCTAACAGTTGAAATTAAAAGTTCATGATTAAATCACTCTGACTTAATTAATTACTTAACTTAATTAATTATAATTTAACTTAACTTAATTTTTTATAATAAACCCTGCCATTAGTTACCCAGATGACTTCGAGACCGTTATGAAAGAGAACTTCCCAGAAGTTGCAGTGATAAGTTTGCTTAGTGTAGTTAGAGTTAAGGTTTTAGCAAATAAGGAAATCATTAAGCAATAAGCATCAGCAATAAGGAAACATTAATGTTATGGTCTGGACGACCAGTCGAGATGCATCGCATTATCCAGAATTCCGCCAAAAATTCGTAATTGTTTACCAGGGAGTTAACAAACGCGCTTGATTTTGGTGTTAGAATTTGCAATTCCTAAAAAGTTTAACCTTCTGGTTTGGCGTCGACTTTGCGCTATTCGTGCTCAGCCGTTCAAGAGATATAAGTGATAATGGGTTACTTAGACTATTTACATGTTGTATTAAAGCTCCCTACCACCTGATCGGTAAGTCGGAACACGAAAAATGGATAAGTCAAACGCTTAACACCTACACAAACCTAACGTTTAACTGCTGCACCAACCACTCTTGACATAACCCCCTTGGGTAAGCCATGCGAGCAACTGATAATTTGATCGTAGTCAATCCGATGTCAACCCAAAGCCATAGAAACAGCGAACCCACAATTTGGATGAGCGAAGGAAGGAATACGCTCTCAAGTATTAGCTGAATTTCTTGTTATACCCGATCACCCAGATAATTTTATTTGGTCCACAGAGTAAGACAAACTGGTCGAGCGGCTTAAGTGTAAGTTTAAATTAAGTATAACCCTAACTTCCCGAAATTGGTACCCGAAAACAACGGTCAACGTTATTAATATCTGTAGCTGCTACTTGACTCCGAGTATCAATGATGAAGAATTAAGGCATATCATCGACAGTCTTGCGGCTGATGTCCAAAGCAAAACGGAAACCTGCGCTTCCCTTGATCTTGAGCTGTTAAATGCAAGCAACCAACCCACGTTCAACAAAGGTGGTCAACAGTTAGTGATAGATCCACCTTCGTACACGCAAGACTACTTCGCAGATCTCAACGGTATAGTGATCACCCTAGTGCCGACCTTAGTAAGATGTTCCTTCCAACCTAAAACATTTGAACTAGACCTCTTCGAAGAGGCTTTTAAGTCTACTTCTCTGCCCAAGACTATTCCGTCGGCTAATAACTTCACCTGCATGATTATGAGCCCCTTAAGGGTGCATGTGACGCATCAATATCCAAGCATCCACAATACGACCATCGCCACCCAGTATAAAGATGGAACGACATTGTTGCTAAACTGCGAAAAAAATTCCAGCAGGCTAAACCTCTTGCCAACAACCAAAGGTCACCCCTGAGAATATTACCCTCAAACACGTTTCAGGGACAAGAGGAAATTATTAAAACAATCGATTGAGAAAAGTAATCGGTATGTTTTCTCAAGCTCTGCAACGACTCTATACTCGTAGAGAAATATCAACATCGCTAGGAATGGCGTAGGCCAGACCGTGGATAATGTCGAGCATACATTTTTCCACTGTTCAAAATCCGTGGGAAAAGCGATATTTGAAAAATACATTTGGTGCAGTTGGGTCTGTTTGGTCTGTTTGGTCCTCAGAAACACTAGTATACCAAATGCTTGTATTGCCAGATAAGTGGATAGTAGTCATGATACGTGGCGGTAGACTGTTTAGTTCTAATTAAAGTTGTACATTGACAAAGGGTTAAGGCTTCCGATGCTTTGCTCTCTAAAAAAAAAATCCAAAAAAAATAAGCGACTGTAAAATTTTTAAGTTTTCGCCAATATTGTTCGTATAATGGGAACACAACACGACAGTGAATTAACGAAAAATATTTACAATATTATATATTGAAGAATGGGGAAACGCTATAAAATGGATAAATACCTGTTACGTGTTAATGAAATCAACAATACGAGTTCAAACTAAATGTTTACGAATGAGAGATCCGCGGCATCACGTTGTCAAGAAACAACTCACAGCACCAAAATATTAATGAAAGAATACAACGGAGTGTACATCGTGCAGGCAAACTTCAAATTGCAATTGATGACCGTTCAAACAAAGTTCAGGTCTTAAACAACTAACGCAAGTTAAACACAAATGAAAAGGCTCTAATTTTCTGTTGGAAGCTGTTGGCATGACATTGAAGCCTGGCCGTTTTACCAGGCTTTTCATGTGTAGATGGTAGCGACGGTGTTGTCGACTACCACAGAATTAGTAAGAAGGCGATATTAAGATATATAAATTATAAGTGTTCTTTATTTCTCGCACGACAATATCGTCTGAGTTTAAGTTTTAAACTAATTATTGCAAGGGAACGAACATTTGTTTTGGGATGTAGGAGGATGAAGCGTGCAATACCTTCCCAAAGGTCATCCACTTTTGCATAGGTAAAAAGGCACCCAAATCATAAAATGAGCGACGGTAATAACAATTGGAATAATACTCAAAGTGGCACCAACATAACTGGAAATCCATCAACAGGTGCGGCTCGACAGACGCGGAGGGAACATGTCGGCAGAACAGCAGGCTCTGTTTGAGACGGCGTTCAGTGATTTTCTCTTGTGATAATTCTGTCGTCGTCCTCAAACTGGTCTGCACTCCGAATCGTCACAGCTTCGCTCTTTAGAGGTATGGAACAAATCCAAGTTGCTCTTTGTACTGAATGAGGGCCCCAGACTGCTTTGGATCTACATATTTATCAAGGTGAACATGGACGTAATGCCCAAGGAGTCCATACCTTAGACACTAGCCACTGCGGTGGCACCTCGGGGTTGGACTAAGTACAATTTCTCTCGTTCAGCAGACATGTCAACAGTGGACATCTCTGTGGTAAAAATGGAAGACCATCCACTGCTCCGACATGACCTTCGACTCCCAACCTCCGCATTCTACGGAAGATTTCAGTAAGATAACGGAATACGGATAAACAGGTATACAACATGTTATTGAGATGACGCTGATATAACATCCCCACCTTTATCAATAGAAGAAGAAGGGAGCTTTTAAATGTAACCATATTTAATAGAAGGGCGTACCAGAGTAGAAGGTCTCATTGGAGCACCCCCCTTTTCGGACATAGATATATTGACTTCAGAGTTCAGAGACACCATCGGGTCTTAGGGCAACGGATGTAGAGGAACTAATCCTGAACGAACTGAGACACATATGTGAATGAACTGGGAAGATCTCTAGGTTTTTAATAATTAACCAGTTAAGTACTGCTCCAGACATCAACTTAGTACTGAAAAACTCTTACAGTGCATCACCTCTACATTTGAAGCAGCACGTTACCTTCAAAAGGCGGATTGCCTTCCTCTAAAGGAATAGAGAACTAAGAAACACTCGACGAAATTCTAATAGGGCCTACAACATGACCATATTGTTTAATAGTAATAAATGTTTGGATGAATTTCAGACCGCGTTCCGTAAATATATTTAAATGCAAATAAAGAATTGCCAAATGTAGAAATAGTACAAGAAGTTTGAGTAAGCACAAGTGGCTAAATGCCAAGGGAGCAGGACATTAAACATAAAGTAAAAAGAAATATTCTCAGATGCACATTTCCCACGATCTAAAACGAGACATCTTTAACCAGTCAAGCTATTTATTTGGGCTGATGACCCCGTTTTTCTCCTGGAAATGATGACCAGAGTTCAGCAGATCTACTGTTATACACTCTGGCTATAATATGTATTGCCTCTGACCGTCAAACATCCTTTCTACTAAAAAACTTTAACAGGCAAGCTCTTCAACTTTTTTGTAAGTAAATAAGTGATACTAAAAGCTACCAACAAGGAGTTTCTCGGTATAACGTTATCAAAGGAAATCAATAGTCTTTTGGTGTTACAATTGTAAACAACAGCTGAGTATCCAGTCAAATGATATCAGATGAGTTAGCTGCCTCTATGTTATTGACACCGCAGTTCCCATTTTTTAACTTGTTACTCCTCACTGGAGCATAGGACCTTTACAAGGTCTCGCCATCTCACACATTTGGCTGTGCTAAAAGGTAAAAGTAAAAGGTGGAGTTTTCAGTGGCCAATCGAAAATATGAGATGGAGGCTGCCTTAAACATTTCCAAAGAGCCGAGTGTAATCAATGCCTTTAAGAGAAAACAAAGAATACAGTTCTTTAGAAAAATCTCTTGTCTTCAAAAAGTAGGTTTACATTTTGAGGTACACTGTTGCAAAAATGTTTTTTTAATTTAATAAAATTCTCAATTAATCACCTGATTTTATTTCAATTAATCATATTTTTATTACATTTTTATAACTTACATTTCAATTAATCACCTGACCTTACGTCTATCTGCACTTGTAATCACTGCCTCTACGGAAAATTCGCAAGGGATTATGCATAAACATATGTATATGCATATATGCATATATATATACATTATATATATACAGTATATATATATATATACATTAAAAAAAAATATATTATTATTTATATATTATATTATAATATATATATATTAATATATTATTATAATAAATAAATTATAAATATATTATATATTTATAAAGGAAAAAAGCTTTCTTACCACGTCTACACGTATATGTGATCATATCATTTTAGGTATTAGAGGGCAAGGTCAAGTATTGATTTTAGCCATTTCCAGTAACGGGGCTTTTTACTACTGGAAAAGATGCCCTCTAAGTTTCCTTATGTTCGATACCAGCGTACATTATTACCAGGAAAAAATTCCCTCTGAATTTATTTAAGATTCCTCACGGATTGACCAATATATACGGCACAAAGTCAACCAGAAGTTTGAAAATCTTTATGTTAGGTAGGTTAGAACCCGATTTTATCCATTTTCGACGGCAGAGCACGTTATAACAACGAAAGGATTTCCTCTGAACTTCATTAAGATATCTCACAGATTGTCCACGATTTTTGATTTATATTTTCAAATCTTTACGTAAAAATATTTGCATAATGTTATACACCGAAGTTGGTTTAAATAAGTTGAGTAGCCACGCCGTATGTCCAATTTTTACAGCGATTCATATGCGTCCCTGTTATACTATCTCTACCATAAAATTTGATGCTTCTGACAATTTTCGGTACCAATGAACACCCTTAGTCCGTTCAGCGTGGTTTTTATTTGATGACGTGGTAGACGATGTAACCAATTTCTACCCAGTATGAGGAGGATGCTATAAAGACATATTCCCAGCAAATTTCACAGATGCCCTCCATTCATCTAAATTTACACTCAGATTATCGCTTGCACGGATAGCCGGACGTACGGAGAGATTTCCGGAATTCAACTCGCCATCTTGCTTGGGGTGTTAGAAACAACTCTTAGGTGAATAAAACTGTTATAATCTATAATAATTATTATTAAACTTCATTGTAAAGATCAATATAAACGAAAGCAAATATATTATAATATTAGCCTAAGCATTTCCATGTTATGATGAATGAATCATATATTTCAAAGATAAATCAAAATTATATTTTCTTGCTATTTTTAAAAAATAGGGATACGTCTCTGTAAAAACAGAGATTTTTAAATTTTACGTATGAATTCAACATTCCTTATTAGACAAAAATGAATAACCCAAAAACGAAAATCATACAGAGTAAGTTGGGGTTAAGGATGCCTCAACCAATCGATTCTATTTATGGCTCAAAACTGAAATATATTTAAGAAAACATACGCATTTGTCATGAAAAATTATTCATAAAATTTCATGAAGATATTTCACACATTGGCCACCATATGTTACATATAGTAACCCGGAAGACTGAAAAGTTCTATGTTGGGTATAGGGGTATTTTTGAATCAAAGCTGCAATATTTGACTAATGAAGTGAGAAAATTTTCAATCATGGTTCATAAAAGTTGGACGACTAGTTCATGAGGTATGCATTGTCCAATTGTTGAACTTATTCCTAAGAGAAAATATTGTGCTATAAATTTTTCGCTGGTAAATTTAGGGTTCTTCTTCAGGGAGTTAAGTATCTACTTTAAGTATTTTCGAATACAAGCGTTGTATAGGAGTGAGCTTGGAGATTACACGATTTTACTCATATTAGGTTATGAAACAGTTTTATGAAACAGCAATTATACGGCGACTAATTAGGCGTTTTTATTTAAAAAAAATTTAACTTCTTTTTCGAATTTGTACATATATGTTAATTCTGTCTTAATACAAAACTCACAAAAATAATTAATTTTTTACAATTGCAAAACAAGAATATATCTATATAATATATAGAGTTACAAGCTCTCGTCAAAATGATGGATAAAATAAAAAAAAATACTGTTATAATTGGACATAAAATTTGTTACTTTTCCAACATGTTGCAACAGAGTATAATAGCTTCGTTCACATAACGGTTGTTTGCAACATCTAAAACTATTCAAGATAGAATATATATATATATAACTTGAATGTCATATCTGAATGTTATATATTCTATCTTGAATGAGAAGAGAATGACAAGAAGGGTAAAATTCCGTGTGACTACCCCTGCAAGCGATAGCTGGAGTAAAAATTGATATATCTTAATGAAACCGAGTACGCATGTTCCCTGGAAAACTTTTACGCCCACAAAATGCCAATAAACGAAAACTAAACTATCACCAAGCAACAAATTAGGATACAAAACCGTAATTTGGTACAGGCAATCTCAGTAGAGAGGTCCTTGTGGGTTGGAAATTTTTAAAAGATGGGTATGGCCCCTCCCCCTAACATGTTTAATGTACATATCTTACAAACCCCTTTAGCTATATCAATCATACTTGCTCAGCACAAGTTTTCTTTTTTTAGGAAAGTGAAATCGGATATTAACCATGCCCACCTCTAATGTAAAAGTTATGGTGAAAACTATTAAAGGTGCGTTAACTCGCTGAAGAAACACGCCGGAAAAATTAAATCTTATAGTGAAAATGGTACGGAAGCAATGGTTAGGAATCGGTGGAAAACTTGGACGACGGGTGGCACCGCTAATTTTTAGGTGAAATTATATATCTCAGGAACTGCTATACCAATTTCAATCAAATTTTGTGCGTCAGATTGTATTTGTATTTTTATATTTTAGTCTAAAAATGGTCGAAATCGGAGCCCAAGCACGCCTACTTCCCATATATCACAAATTAAGATATCGGAGTCTTAGCGTATAAGACGTCACTCCTAAAAATTGTTGAAATTGGAGTATATCTTTCTAAGCCCCTAGATAGCGAATATGTGGTTCTAGTGCCTATTGCTGCATTTGTACCGAAATTATCCGTAGATCTGAGACATATTATTAAAATTCAGAGAAAACCTTTGCCTGATAATATTGTGAACTTGTGTCAAAAATGGTAAAATTGAGGAAATATTTCTGTTAGGACACATATACTTCATTATCTGATTTTCATTAAGATACCACAGAGAAAAGGAAATCATTATATTATATCTAGACCGATGTCATTGACATTTAGCGCTAAACTACATCTTTTTTAAGAAAAGATAACCATTTAATTTCATTAAAATATCGCACATATTGACCAATATATAAGGTTTAAAATCAGCTGGAACGTCGTAAATCCCTATATTTGGTATATTTGGGCTGGAAGAAGATCTGGACTGATTGCATTAACTTTTGTCATTACTCAGCTACACTTGAGAACATGTTTCCGTTCAACTTTATGAAGATAAGTCACACACTGGTCGACATATTCGACAAAGAGTCTGCTAGAATAACGAAAATCATTATATGTAACATATGGGAACTGGGATAATTCGTTAACCGATTTCACACATTTTTCGCATTAAACTATGGTATATGTTCACTATCATTGTTCATTGTATCCAATTTTATTAACTTTTGGGATGACGACATATTATTAACAGGAAAAGATGCTGTCTAACTTTCAATACAATACCTCACAAATTGACCGCTACATACGGTATAAAGCTAACCGAAGTTTAAAATTCTACAATAATATTAGGTATAGGCTAGGGGAAATGTTTACCAGATTGTATTCATTTTACGCACATAAACACAACGTTAATAGAAAGGAAAGCTCTCTAAATTTCCCAGAGATAATTCATATATTGATCGATATATATATAAAGTCTAACGAGTAGTTGAACATTCTGATAATGAAAATATACCACTCGAAGTTCAATACGATATCTCACACGATTATAAATGATTAGGAGTACGAGACGAGATAAGTCTGTTCGTGCAAGCGATAAATTGAGTCAAAAGTGAGATATATTAATGAAACTTTGTACACGTATTCCTTGGTTCTCACAAGAGATTGGTATTGTAGATGTGGAATCGGACAACTGCCACAGCCTCCTAATTCGGATGGGCGAAATCATATAAAGTGCTATAACTAACACAAATATTTAAATAAAAAAGGGTAATGTAGTTTTCTCCTTACAGGATTAATGTACATATTTCACAAATTTAGAGAGCTATATAAAGAGAACTTACAACTATAGAGCAGGTGCAGGATCGATAACGAAAGAAAACACCCCACAACGAGGGAAGTACCCTCATGATAAATTTACATTGTTTTGATTCTTAGCAGAAGGAAATCTGTAAAAATTACGTTTTTACTTTTCTTAATATTCTCAACCAAGGAATTTTGACTAGGGAAGCAGAGAATGCATATAGTACATACGCTATGTGAATTTTTTAATTTAAATTTAAAATTTTATATTTTATTTTAATTCAATTTCTTGCTCTACTGTGAAGTTTGCTTGCAAGTTCTCTGGTATGTTAGACGTTTACGATATTTGATACTTTTCCAGAGAGAGTAATTATCTTTTTGTCAGCCAATAGTTGAGATAAAGATTTGTGAATTGACTAATTTTTAATATGAGCGATTTCTCGTTTTGATTTAGCTGTTGCTCTATAAGGTTGGTATGGTCAGGTCATGAGCGTGTCTGTTGCCATTTCCGTCCTAACTTTCTTTTCTGGTTAGGAGGATTTTCATTTTTTAGAGTAATTTAAACCTATAATTTTCCTCTTCATCTCCGTGTCTTATCCCAAGCAGCTGTTGAATTTCTCTTGTAAATCTGTCAACGTCTAGCTCTAGTTGTAATTTGTAGACAGTTTATTTTAACCTGAAATATTTGTTTGAACGAAGTCCAATCCGTTTTTTGTTGTATAGCTTTAATTTTTGGTTGCCTGGTTGACCTTTCTAATGACTGTTTCACTTAATGTCAAATATATTGGAGAGTGATTTGAGCTTAGATTTAGCAACCCTTCTATTTCGATGAAATTTCGAGATACTTTCCTAATAATAAAGAAGTCATTAGAAGTCATTACATTAAGTATTTGGTTGGTATCCGTTGGCCAATAAGTTGGTCTTCCGATCGATACAAACTCACATTCTGTTTCTTGAGCCGCTTGGAAGAAATCTCGACCTTTAGCTGTAGTTAAGCGCGATCCCAGTAGACATGCTTCTCATTAAAGTCGCCACACATAGTAAACTTGTGTGTGTACATTTTGAAAAATTCTTCATATTAACCAACGAGAATTTTGTATATCGGCGGCAATATATTGCAGTAATTGGCAGAGGTTGGTCCATTGTTTTTAGTGTAATAGTTGTGGTTTGGATATTGGGTGTACTGGTTTTTCTATCCTCATAAAGTTTAATGCTGTTTTTAACAATAACAGCTGTGCCTCCCCTCGCACAATTGCTAGGGTGGATTGTGTGATACATATTGTAGTTTTTGAAAGTAATGTGGCTGTGCCTTGTGAAATGAGTTTCGGATATTAGACATATATCTGTTTTCTCTTCTTCCAAATCGAAGAAGTCTTGGAAGTCTTGAAGTTCGTCTTGGAGCTTTAATAAATGCGAATGCGAATGGATTCAATCTCATAACACTGAGAGCACCATCCATACCTAATATTTTATTTTATTTTTATTTTTTTTCGAGATTATCTAAGCGGCAGCAGAGATCGATATTGAATTTTTCTTGTTAATTTAACACTTCAACGATTTGAGTCAACAGATCTTCAGTCAACTTAGTGTTTTTTCTGTTTAGTTACTTTTCAGAACTTCGGAAAAAGTGAGTTTACTTGTCTATACACGATGCGCGTTGTTGACATCTTTTTTACTCACAATGGGTGGATTATTTGATGTACTGGACAAATTTATGGAGATTTTTTGTTTCTTCAATGTTTTGTTACGAATGCTTTGAAGCTCCTTGGCAATAATTCAACCCCTATAATTTGCCAGATCGCTTTGGTAAGTCCAAATGCTTGGGTAATTTTTACGTTGAGGAATTAGTTTAGAATTTCTAACAGGCTCATTGAGAACAACGGAGTAAAATGTGTTTGATTTCATAAACTTTTTTGACGTCTTAATTACAATCAAATGTAGCTAGAAATATATTTAATGGCTCTCGTGCTTTCCGCTTTAGTTTGTTTACGACATTCAAAACATATAATCCTTGTTCCTTTAAATCAGCGACAATTGCAAAAATACTATACGAATAATAAAGATTTTTGATCATAACCTTTATAAGGTGCGTTTGTTTGTCTTCGTAGGAATAACATGATGCTCCCGTTACAGTCAACATTTTTGTCACCGATCTATAGCCATCACTTGATGTGATGCTTACTTTATTTAAGATTTTTATTTAAGAGTTTTAAGACAAATGCACTTCTGGCAACGTCTCTTATTTTCTAACTTAATTCTTGATAATTAGAGATATTTAAAACCGTAATTGGCGGAGGACGCGGTTCATACTTCGGTTTATGATTTTTAGCTGCTTGGTTTTCAGAATTCGATGACAATGCATTTCCCTTTGTAATTACCTCTGGTGAAACTTCAGCCGTACGCTTTTTACTAGGCCTTTTGCTTTTCCTTATAATCTCTGTTCTGTTTCAAGAGCAAATTCTTCTTCATCAATTTCGTAATGTTGTTGACTATTATTGTTGACTATTCTGATTTGCAGCTTTAATTTTTGGCATAATTGTTCTAATTCCTTCAATTTGATTGTTGGTGTTTCCTGTCCCCCTCTAGGTGCCTGGGTACGAATCATAATGCGACTGTATTTAAATTACTTTATATGATAAACAAATTGTTTTGGATTTCCGATTACAATTGCAGGAAGGATTTCAAGATTAAAACTAATGGCAACTCTGCCTTTGAAATAGTTATAACAAATTTATTTTTGGGGTATAATATACCCCAAATTTATATTAATATATATAATTTTAGTTATAATAGTAGATATATATATATATATATATTATATAATATATAATTACGGTGCTATTTATAACAAAGTTAGGTAGGAAATAGATAGAGTAAAGCGCTATAACCTACTGTGGTTTGTATATTTGATAAGAAGAATATAAGTAAATAATATAAAATAAGATAAGTGTGTTTATTGTATAGGGGCTTTTTCGTAGTCGAAGTCCAAGAGATGGTGAGACCGAGCTTTAGCAGCTTTTGATGAAATTGATAATTTGTGGAACAGCTGTTTCTCTGGGACTTGGCACTTCACTTCAACTTCCTGATGGTCTGCCCAACTAACACTTTCGAGTAGCGGCACTTAAAGTATTTGATTTTTATATTTAGATGACAAATATTCACAAATTCACAGAGCCGAAAAATGGTAATTATTGGTAATTTATTTATATATTGTAAAATGAAATAATCATATGGAATTTAAATTTTTGATATATGAAAGTAGGCGTGTTTGTATTTCGATTTAGCCCATTTTCAACATAACCTTTGTACGGGGGTTGGGCATGGATATAATCCGATTTGATTCATTTCGCCGTGCGTAAGGAGACGTTAAAAAAACTTGTAATGAGCAAGTTTGGTGGGTAATTTTATTAACTTAATTTTTTGCTTAGTTATCACACTTTCCTTTCATTAAATGCATTTTCTGGGGGTGGCAATAATCTGATAACGCCATTGCGATGAAAACCTCCTCAGAGTGCTAAGGAACATGTCTACCAAGTTGTATCGAGATATCCTAATGTTTACTCAAGTTATCGGTTGCACGGAAAACGGACGGACAGATAGTCACTCGGAATTCAACTCATTTCGTTATCCCGATTATTTTTATATATAGAACTCTATTTTGAGCTCAATTAGTTTTAGGTGGTACAAACAACCGTGAGGTGAACAAAACTATTATACTCTGTTGTATCATGTTGCGATAGTATAAAAAGAACGAATGAAAAATTGTAATACATATCTAGTGTTGCTTATACTCGCCAATATCTATCACAAACGTCTGCTAGAGTAAAGCGAAATAACATTCAGCAAGTTGCTTTTGGGTTTACTCAGGCTAAGCGAACAAAAGTGCAAACGGATCTTAAACGAAACGATCGAAATTTGTTGGTTACGAAAGTTTAAAAGCGAACACAACTTAAAGCCCAACAAAACCTTGAATTTCCTGAAAACGTCAGGGGATGCTCAGCATTTGCATATATATATCTATATAATTCAAGACATACATCATTTGACGACACAATGAATTGCACTTTTATAATTTAATACTTACATTTTTACCGATATAAATATCTGCGATTACAGTTTATTTTAACTACACATATATTCGTATCTTCTCACATAAGGCTGGATGGCGTTCATCTCCTCAATCTGTCATGAGATGACGTATCATTTCCTTAAAAGCTTAATAAAATCCATCAATTTGATTACTTTATTTTTAATTCAAGGTCATATCCTAGTTACTTAGTTTCATTTTTACATTTCGCTTTATGTTCGATATGTTTATATTAAATTCAACTTAACTCACGCAAATTACTGTATTCATAATATCAGTGCTTTGGGAAGATAAATATCAATAGCCATAATTTGTACTACCAAATGACACAAAGCCAATTTAAATATTCTCGTTTAATTTTATTGATATATATGCCATATAAACTCAAAACAAAGGGACGAAATTTAGCATATTGAGTGTATAGGGCAAAAATCAACAAAATGGGAGGAAATCAGGGAATTTAGGGCATGCCAAAACATTTTCATTCATATTAAACTTTTTAGTGTTAAGAAAACACTTTCCAACAATTTCATTAAAATAGCGATCACCAATGTACACATTATTAAGTCAATCGGAAAGTCGAAAATCACTCTATTATGTGTACTGATTTCATTTACCTTTGACATTAAACTAAAATTGAAAAACCGAAACTGTTTACTAGAGTTGTTTCTTTTAAATTGTTTTCATATTTTTAGATTTACATATATTTATTATATGCATAATTCTAGACGCGTCTCTAAAAAAACAATCGACTAATGCTTTCGTGCACTTATAAATATTTTCAATTAATTTATAAGAAATAATTACAAAGAAATCGATTGACAGTAAATCATAAACATAAGTTATAACAACAATCTAAAATAAAAACAAGTAACGAAGGGCTAAATTCGGGTGTAACCCAACATTTTAAACTCCCGCAATATGCAATGCTCAAAGGTAGAGAAATACTTTGAAGGGGTATATTTGGGCTAGGGGAAGGTCTACACTTAACGCATTAATCTCTTTCATTGCTCAAGTATACTAGGGAACATGTTTCCACGCAATTTTACGAAGGTAACTGACACATACATATTCGGCTTAAAGTCTGCTAGAATAACGAAAATTGTTATATGTAGTATATGGGAGCTAGTTTAATTCGTAGACCGATTTCACAGATTTTCTCCATTAAAGTATGGTATATCCAATATTATACCTTGACTTAATTTTTCTAAAATATTTCACATATTGACCGACATGCCGTATAAAGCCAACCGGATGTTTCAAATTCTTATATTAGGTATACGGGGACTACGTGAAGTGTTTATCCGATTTTCCCCATTTTTGACACCAGATTACTTTATTATCATGGAAAGACAATGCTCGAATTTCATTATGATATTTTACAGATTTACCGAAATGTATGGTGAAAGATCTAACTGGAGATTGAAAATTTTCATTTTAAGTTTATTGAGGCTAGGGGAAGTATTTTACAGTATTTTTACAGTATTTTTTTCCATTTATGACACCAGATATATTTTACAGATTTACGGAAATATATGGTATAAAGTCTAACGGGAGGTTGAAAATCCTTACATTAGGCATATAGCAATATTTTGTTGCTTGATTTATATATTTTAAAGTGAAAGAATCAAATTAAATTTAAAATTATGTTATATGAGAAATAGGCATGGTTCTTATCAAATTTCACCCATTTTCACAAAGTGACATAAATATGGAAATATAAAGTAATGTAATAAATTTGGTTGAAATTAGTTAAGGCGTTTTTAAGATATTGGATTTCCCCTAAAAATGGGCGGTGCCGCACTCAAGCGTCCCAATTTTACACGGAGTCCTATGCAGCCCTTTCGTACCGTGTTTTTAGCGAGTTAACACATTTTTGGTAGTTTTCAACATAACCTTTGTATGAGAGGTGGACGTGGTAATTATCCGACTTCACTTATTTTCCCGGTATGAAAGGACATTCTAGAAAAACCTTTTTTGAGTAAGTTTGAATGACATAGCATTAACGGTTTGTGACATATGTACATTAAACTTATTGCGGGGCGGGGCGGTGCCCACTTTAAAATAAAATTTCACCCACGGATGTCGCGCTCTTCTAAGATACTGCATACCGTATAACACGTTTCTATCTTAATTTTTTGCTTAGTTATAGCCCTTTATAGGTTTTCACTTTTATAGTACGATTAGTAGGATTTTGTGGGCGTGGTAAATGTGCGATTATGCCTATACTAACTTTCTGCAATAGCAAACTTCTTACGATGACAAAGAACACGTGTACCAGGTTTCATCAAGATATCTTAAGTCTTACTCAAATTATCGCTTGCACGGATGGACGGACAACCGTTGGGTGAACAAAACTTATATACTCTGTTGCAACATGTTGGGAGAGTATAACAAGTGAACAGTTACAGACAAAATATTTGCAATAAAAAATATGTATGCACGTATAATTTCTTTATTATAAATACTTCTACATGTTTTTACGTATTTTTATTAAGACAACTCAGACATTGCCGAATATATTCGCCTTATAGTCCACTAGAATAAAAAAATCAACAATAAACCAAACTATAATATTTTTATATAAGATTATACGTACAATTAATTTTGCTAAGATATCTTATATGTCGACCGATATATACAATATAAATTTTAAAACCTTTATATTAGGTATATGGGAGCTGGGGAATGTACTGATCCAAATTTATCCATTTTTGGCTATAGGGTAAATTATTATCAGGAAAAGATGTTTCTGAATTTCATTAAGATATCTCAGAGGGATACTAATTTTGTCGCAAAATGTCAACCAAACGCGCTAATGTCCTCTTACTTGGTATATGGTGCTCTGAAAACTTTTGGTACGAAAGAAAGGTTGTAATACGATATCGCCCACTGTAACATAAAATATAAAAATGTCAGTATAATATAAGAAACTGCATTTGATTGAATTTGGTTGAGTCGTTCCTGAGATAAGAGATTTCCCCTAAAAGTGAACACTGCTACATGCCTATTGTCTAAGTACCGATTATCATGCGGCCCTTCCGTGCCATCTTTACTGTGCAATTTAATGCTTCTGACGTTTGCCTTCTGTGGGTTAACGTACTTCAAGTAGTTTTAAACCTAACCTTTGTCGAAGGGATGGGCGTGTTTTTATCCGATTTCTCCATTTTTATATTGTGTATGGACGCGAGGAAAGAAGATATTCCCAGAAAATTTGCTTGATATAGCTGCAGTGGTTTGTGAGATATGTGTAATATATTAAATCCATTGGATATGGCCTACGTTTTTAATAATGTTTAAACCGCAGATGCTCCTCCCTCACAGTAGGGTACTGTATCCTGTACCAAATTATGGTTTTGCATCTTAACTAGTGTCTTAGTGTCAAGTTTTATCCAGATATTTTAATTTTTACCAAAATTATCGATGGCATGAACGGATGGGGGACAGACACACTGATCATTTTGATAATATAATTTATAGTTATCTCTATAAGTTTTAAGTTTTAACCATTAGGTGAACAAAATTAATATACCTTGTGCTACATATTGCCAGGGTATACATATGATAACGGATCAATTTAAATACGCATGTGAAATTGGTTTATAACAGTAAGCAACCAGGGATCGTGTGAAATTCACCTCGTATAGGGGCTATAACTATATTCGGTTTGCCAAGAGATGTCGTAATATATTTTGCGCTATTTTTAACAGATTGGGCAATTAAAATTAAAATCTCACTTAATTAACAAAAGTAACATTTTATAAACCTCTCATCATTTCCCTAAAATATTATGCAGAAACATGAATTAAGACCACATTTGAAATAAAATATATATAGGTGTAATTCTTTATTATTATTTTTTCTTTTTTTAAATTTGTATTTCCTCTTTGACTTTCCCATATACTTTTGTAAAAAGATAAAAAATAATTCATACAACGCCTTTGATAAACAATTATTTTGTTTACTATTCATTGTAAATATTTAGTAGTCAAAATTCTTACTTTTACTTTTGGTTATATTGATATCAATGACAAATATTGTTGCTTTTGTATATTTTCATTTAACTAAACCTATGCGCGTGGTTTTTACATGGCATGGTTTTTACTAGCTTTTTCAATACCTTAAATATACAGGCTAAGGTTTGGATCGATTTCATTCATATTCATATTTAATACTGTACAATATTGTTGTCAAGAAAACATGTCCACTTAATTTCATTACAATATCATACATATTGAGCAATACAAACAGTGTAAAGTCATCCAGAAAGTCGAAAATCACATATTGGGTGTATATAGGCTGGGGGAAAGTTTGAAATGAATGCACTTACTTTGGGCGTTAATGTCAGTATGCTTGAGTATACATTTAAACACAATTTTATTAAGATAACTCACCGATATATTCGACTAAAGTCTACCAGAATAGCGAGAACAGCGAGAACCGAGGAATGAGGACGACTTTACCTTTGAAAGTTCCATCAATATTGTTACTTCCACGGCATTCCTCATTACTTTTTTGCAGCAAGTTATGTGCTGTTGCAGAGTTTTGCGTGATTCAAATTACCAGGCATTATAACTGGCTAACTATGGCTATAGTGGCTATCTGAAACAATAAAATTTTCCCATCTTTCCGACATTTTGTGGATTCCATCCCAAAACAACTGCGCCGGCTTGGTGGCCAAAAATTTATCAATGAATGAAAAATAAAATGGTTTTTGATACCCTGTTCTGATGTGAACCGTATTTCAGTGAGGGCGTCCTACATCGACCGGAACAAATGGTAGTCAGTGGAGGTAAGGTCTGGGCTATAAGGCGCGTGAGGCAAAACTTCCCAGCCGCTCTTTTCCAAATACTTTTTTTTGACCTTCAGAAGAGGTTTTCTTCATATTAAAGTAACAAAGAAGAACTCCCCACAAAAACATTTTTTTAGACACAAGGTTCCACATATTCGAGTGAAAAAAATTACTGTTGCTTACGCTTCAAATAAAACTGAATAAGGCGCACAAGGACAGTGGCTTTCCAACGGATGACCGGAATACTGGAACAATGGAACGAAATTCAAAAGAAATCTTTGCTGAAAATATTGTGCCTTAATGTCACAAAGGGTTAAAATCTCTATAAAAATCATAGAGCGTCTCTTTCCGATAACAATGTGTCCGTGTGCCTAAACTGCATCGGATAAATCGGATAACTACTTCCCCTAGCCCCCATGTACCTAATGAAAATAAAATTAGGGCTGTTGTACCTTTTCACAGCACTAATATCATGAATATTGTTGCGAATACGAATTCCAGAAATGACGATAACTTGCCAGAATCTACCATACATCAACTAGTGGTTGCCAGAATGTTCGAATAGCGATATTGTAGCGAACTCGAATGTCAAAACAAAACAGAATCGGCGATAAGCTGCCAGAATCAACCAGATAGCAAACCTAGTAGCTGTCAGAATGTTCGAGTCATGATCTGTTGGTAACGATCTACTATATAAGGACAGCCGGAGTGGCAGCAAGACACAGTTCGAATAAGAATGTTGCTAAGTTAAGTACAAGTGAATTATAAATAAGCTCGAATAGCGAGTAACAAAGTGTCAAGTTATTAAATAAGAAATAAGGAAAAGTGTATAGCCATTAAATTGTGACTTTAATTGAACAATTCAGTGATCGAACTCAGAGTAGCGTTTCAACGCGAACGATTAATTTAGAAAATCCATTACAATTAGTGTCAGAAGTGGGATTGAGTAATAAAGTCCCATAAGAGATTATTTTAAAAATGACAAAGTTTAATGAACTGAAGTTTGAACAAATAGAAAAGGAGCGGGAGCAACGTGGTTTGCCAACAAATGGAATAAAATTCGAATTGCAATCACGGTTACGAGAGGTCATTGAAGAAGATAGCATTAATGTTGACGAATACGTCTTTCGATAGGAACTAGAGGAAGCGACAACGAAAATGGAGGAAAGGGAAGAGGCTCAATGTTCGTCAAAGGTTATGGATATGAACATGATTTTGGCTGCAGGTGTCCTCGCAGATGAAAGAGCAGGAGTCACGCATGTCATCGCAGTTGAAAGAACAAGAGACGCGTATGTCATCGCAGATGTTGGCACAACAATCCCAATTGACCTCGCAGTTGAAAGAGCAGGAGGCCCATATGACGCAGGTAACCTCACAAATGACAGATGTGTCGACACAGATTTCGGAAGAGCATAATAAAATTAAGGCTGAAGTGGATGAGTTAAAAAATCGTCTCCACGAGCTAAAATCAAATCGTCCAATTATGTCAACAGGCCTTGCCAAAGTAAAAACTCCATTAATTGACGGCACAATTCCGTTCCAGATTTTTAAACTTCAATTTGAAAAGCTGCAGCTGCAAATAATTCGAACGCTGACGATAAAGTCGCTGAATTATTCGCTGCAATAAAAGGGTCTGCAGCTGAAATCTTACAGCAGTTATGAAATTTTGATGGGCGCAGTGGAAAGACGTTATGGAGGTGAGCACAGAAAGCAGATCTTCCACATCGAGTTACAAAGTCGCCGCCAGAAACTTAATGAGACTCTGTAGGAATTTTCTTCGGAAATTAAGGGATTAGCTCATTTGGCTCATGCACACAAAGCCGTGGAATACATCGAAGACATAAAAATTCAGAGCTTCGTTAATGGAATATGAAATGAGGCTACACGCTATGCTGCGTTGGCATGTCCGAAATAGACGTTTGCAGAAACCGTCTCGAATGCCCTAACACACGAAATGGCTTCTCTGCTTAGTAATCGGACATTTAAAGCTCATCGAGTAGAAATAGAAGAGCCCACTTGGGTGAATCGATTACTTCAAAAGGTGTATAAAATTTGGAGAAATCTCCCGAAACACACAAGAAATATGATGGGATGGTTAAATGGTTCAACTGCGGAAAAAGCGGTCATATTGTACGCAACTGTAATTTCGAAACCAACCGGTCCAATAATCCAACTGGACGCAAACGCAAAGCTGAGATAGATCAAACAGCTTTCAAATCATACAAGCCGTTAAACTAAAGCGAGCCAGCCGAAAAGGGCACTCACTGGCTCTCACAAGTGAATGCCCTGTAATCTCCATTTCACAAATAAGCAGAAACACGAGTAACGTTACCGTTAATGGGTATATGGACGGCAAAAAGCGCATACTGACTGTGTGATATGGGTGCCTCACATTCCTTAATTCGATCTGATCTAGTTAATAAAAAAAATGAGCCCACTATCAGGGGCAAGGTTACGTACTGCAACTGGAGAATACACTTAAGTTTTCGGGGAAGTAACGTGTGAGATCACAATTGGAAAGGTAGCTGTGTTACTCAATTTTATAGTGGCAGGCATAGTCGACGATAATAGGAGTAAACTTTTTAGCTAATCAAGTGATAAAAATCGACATGGCAAACAGGAGAATGACTTATGTGGAAGTGCCACTTATGTTGGGATATGATAACAACCACAGCATTAGACGAGCACTAGTAACAAAATACGGCTGATTCCACCAAAATCAGAAGCAGTTACTTGGACCGAAATAGACGGAGACTATGGAGCAAACAAGTTGTGGGTTGTTGAGGCCGCAAAACAATCTACAGCAAACTTAATCATAGGAAAAACCCTGGCCGTGACAAGACAAGACAAACGCGTTCCAGTCAGAGTACTTAATGAGTTCAAGGCTCCAATCCAACTATCTAAAGGAGCTATATTAGGGCAGTGTTAGGAGACAGAAGCCCTGATAAATAGCGAAACACGTCTCGAAAGAAATTCCATTGGTGAAAACGACACCTCGAGCGAAATTAACGCATAGACCGAGGAACTACAGACAGAGCACCAAAATAAGGCTAAACAATTCCTTCTCAAACACTCTAACAATGTCCTAAAGTCGATTCCAAACCAGGCAGATCGAAAGTTGTGGAAGACTTTATTAACAGAGGAGATGCGAGGCCAATCCGCCGGGCTCCTCGTAGCGTTCCATTAGCAAACCGTGAAGTTGTAAGCCAAACCATAGATGAAACGAGCGAAAGTGGCGTAATTAAATCATCAGAGAGTCCATGGAGTTCACTTGTAGTACTGGGGAAGAAGAAAGATGGAAACGTGAGGTTCTGTGTCGATTATAGAAGGTTGAATGATGTAATGAAGAAAAACAGTTCTCCATTACCCTGAATCGATGACACTCTGGACTCGTTGTCCGTCACGAATTGTTTCTCAACACTTGATCTAAAAAGTGGTTATTGGCAAATGGAAGTAAACGAAGAAGGCAAAGAAAGGACGGCTTTCAGCGTTTTAGGTGGTGTATGGCAATTTACCGTAATGCTCTTTGGATTATGTAACACTCCTGCCACCTTTGATAGACTTACGGACCAGGTATTAAAGGGATTACACTGGAAGACCTGTTTGGTGAACGTCGACGATAACGTCGTGTTGGGTAAAAACTTTGATGAACACCTTAAGAATTTGGAAGAGTATATATATAGAATATACTCGTATATCCTTGTTCCTGATGGCTTATCGGTCTCCTACACACGAAACAACGGGGCAGACTCCAGCAAGGGTAATTTTTGGAAATACTTTCGGTTACCGATTGATGTAAAGTTCGGAATTAACTCCAATGGTGGAAGGAATGCAAAGAAACCAAGAGTACCCTAGAAGACGAGATGAAACAAATATATGCTATGGTGAGATAGCGCACACAAATCATGAGTGATAAAATGAAAGCAAAATACGACAAGGCAATGAACTCTGAAGGGTTTGCTGAAGGAGACTGGGTGTTGTTATATAACTCACAACGGAAGAAAAGCTTACCTCCTAAATTACAGTGTAGTTGGGAAGGACCATACCAAGTTGTCAAAGGACTCAGCGATGCGGTATATCGCATATAGATCACATTACAGCAGGAATATAGGAAGACCAAGGAATAAAATTAAGTAGTTCATTTAGAACGGCTTGCAGTTTATGGTACCGCAAATATGTCTAATTGGAACGATCAGACTTAGGTGAGAGCAGTGTAGCGAATACGAGTTCCAAAATTGACGATAATTTTCCAGAATCTACCAGACATCGAAACTAATGGTTGCCAGAATGTTAGAATAGCGATATTGTAGCGAAAGAAAACCGAGTAGCTGGCAGAATGTTCGAGTGATGATCTGTTGGTAACGATCTACTATATAAGGACTGCCGGAGTAGCAGCAAGACACAGTCCGAATAAGAGTGTTGCTAAGTTAAGTCCAAGCGGATTTTAAATAAGCTCGAATAGCGAGTAAGAAAGTGTCAAGCTATTAAATAAGAAATGAGGAAAAGTGTGTAGCCATTAAATTGTGACTTTAATTTAATTGAACAATCCAGTGATCGAAATCAGAGTAGGGTTTCAACGTGAACGATTAATGTAGAAAATCCGTTAAAATATAGATGATTTTTCTTAGTTAGATTGACTTTATGATAATATGACCTAACTTAAAAGTTAATATTTTGCCTAATATGATTGCATTGCATTCACCATTGCGTTGATTAGCAAAAGCTGAATCCATTTGAAACATTTTTAATATTAAGTTTTGTCAACACCTAAAAATATGCCCGGCTTTGATTTCTGAAAAACACGAGGGTATAAAATGCTCCGATACACCTGAACTTAGTTATTCCTTACTGGTTTCATACAAATTGGATTGATGATATATTATTTTTTGTTTCAGAAAACAACAATCCAAAATAGTGGTCAACGTCAGTATAAAGTATTAAAATACATTTTTTTTACATATAAGATATTTTTAGTTTAATGTTAAACCAGATTTGAACATTTTGTTTCAATAGGTCAATTATTTTCCATTTTATATCGTTTTTTCCTTCTCCTGTAATCTTGTGAAAAGTGATGTTACGTTATTTTGCACTGTAGGGGACGACATGTAATATATCCTGCACGGTCATGGCACCAAATTATAGTATATTCAAGGATATTTTTCTCTTAATTTTACTAAGATATTTCACGTGCTTATAGATATATACAGGATATACGGGGTACAATAAGTACCAAAAAATTTTTAGAGCTCTATACCTTCTTTTGATATTTTCAGTACAAAGTCAGCTATTGCTGAGGCACTGAAATTCGGTATCTTGAACAGTTGTAGTCTGATTTCAAACATACCTTCAAGACAATATTTGTGCAAAGTTTTATTTCGATATTTACATTGGTGCTTGATTTATTTATATATTGCAAAGAGGAAAGATACGAGTATGATGCAATTTTATATAGAATTGCATAGTTGTAGTCAGACTTTGCCATTTTCGAAATGTAACATAAATATTATGTTCTCCTCAAAATGTTGCTCAAATTAGTCGTATAGTTCCTGTGATATTGAATTTCACCTAAAGTGGGTGGTTCCGCGCCCATTGTAATTCTAACAACGAGTGACGTACCCTTCCGTACCATTGTGACTGTCATTTACAATGCTACTGGAGTTTTTTTTCAACGAGTTAACGTAGCTTCACAGACTTTAGGGGGTGTCCACTTTTCAGAGAATTTCAATCGGCAAATGCCCCTCTTTGTACCAGTTTCGTGGTATGATTTGAGGTTTAGTTCAAGCACTTTATAATTCGTGGAAATTGTCCTATTTCACCCATCTGTAATACGAAATGTCTTCTAGCGGCAAAGAACACGTGTACAAATTTTAATCAAAAAGTAAAGTTACCGCTTCCACGGACAAACACACATCCCGTACTCAATCCATTTCATCATCCTGGTCTTTTTGATATAATTCTATATCCATAACGAATAATTTTTGGGTGTTACAAAAAACCGTTCGATAAACAAAACTTATTATACTCTGTGTAAGATGTGGCGAGAGTACAAAAATTTTGCGTGTGAATTCCGATTTTATCATTCGACGAGATTGTAAATGTCTTACAGTCATATTTGGTATCTTATTAACTTATAATGTAGATCCTGAACTCATTTAGCTTCTTTATGAGGGAAAAGGCAACAGGTGGGTCGAAAGTATCTATATTAGGGATATGGGGATCAAGTAATGAATCAATTCATTCATATTCAACGCTGCTCCACATAATGCTTTCTTGTGGTCTGATTGCGAGCAATTTTTAGATGAGAAGTGTGAATACCTAGACAGTATTTAATTTTAATGGTTTATTCTGATATCTTCATTGTTACTGATTGTTATGATATTTATATTATAAAATGAAAGCTCCTGTTGAAATTTAATATTGTGTTATACACGAAGGAGAGGTGGTTGTAGTTCTAATTTCTTCTAACTTCAAACTAACAAAAGAATGTCAAAATAATGTTGTGCTCCAAATTAGTTCAAATTGGTCGCATAGTGGGTGGTGCCACACCTATTGTCTTATATTTAATCCGATTCACATTCGGATCTGCTGTACTGTGCTTATCGTAAACTTTAATTCTTTTGAAGTTTTTCGAATTTTTAGTAGTTATGAACACAAATAATATAATAATTATAATAGAAATTTTATTATGTTGCGCCAATTTTTATAAAAGTGAAAGCCCTTTGTCGGTCCCAAACAACCCGTAACAATTATTTGTCCTCTTTAAATGCGTTCGACAAGTTTGGATATTTAAGATATGCCCTATAATTAGCGCTTGCGCAGAAATTCTTATTGGTAGTGATTTTGTGACAGAAATGTTGTTTAGATTGAACGTTCAATAAAATATCGGATTGACAATATTTGCATTTAAAATAGATATTATAAAAATATTCTGTTTGAATATGATGTTCTGGATGTGTAATGTGCCCGTCTTAAGTGTATACTAATCCTAAATTAAGAGAAAGTGAGGTAAATAAAAATATAGGTACGTTTATACAGATATCTAAGATACTGATCTCACCTTTTTCAAAAATAAATAAAATGGTTTTCACGCTATGAATATCAGAATAATGCAAATAGTGTGAAAGTTTACATTGTAAAAAATAAAAAATAAATGTTTAAATATGAATATAGATATAAATGCATATATGCATATAAATACATGCATGTACACATAATTGGGTATAAAATTGTTTATTTAGTTCGAGGCTAGAAATTCGAAATCAAAATTTTTTTTCAGTTAATATTATTATGCTATTAATGAGTAGCACATCCAATGTATGTAAGCAAATGGAGAAAACGAATTTTGGGTTATGTTTTGCGTTTACCTAACTTCATAACGTAAAAACAATTTTTAAATTATACAAGGCATGGGGCTCTAAGTACAATAAGTGAATTTGAACCTAAATTTGACCATTTGGTTTATAAAAATAGTTATGTAAGATAGAAAAATATAATCAAATAAAAGGTAAAAAGTTTTTGAAAAGCCAGCATAAAAAGTTTTGACGAATTGACATATCAGATTAATTTAATTATAACTATCTGTTTTTATTCTTTCGCATATATGTGGTTTCTTTAAAAACGTTATATTAGACTTGTGATTTTGTATCCGTGTTAGTTATTGACAGTGTTAATATTTAATATTATATTTTAAATTAAAAGTATTAAATGGTGGGCTGTTTGAGCACAGAACTCAACTGTAGGAGTGATCAGATATACATATATAATATAACAATGCGTTTGGAATGCGCATTCTCAACAATTGCGGCTGTTGAGATAACCCAATGAGTCCGCGTGAGTTTAAAAGGTAAGTTTCATAAAGCCAATATAATGAAATTACTTTACAACTAATTGATAAAAAACAAATTTTACGGAAAATTTGCTTATACACCGAGGACAAATGTGATATTTAACAAGTAATAGTTGACTCATAGCTAATGCTTTGAGGTTTACATTGGTCGAGAACTTCATGATTGTAGTAAAGGCTTAATTACCACAGATTAGACTAACACCTGTCGCCGTTTTCATAAAAGCGACAAGATGACAATTCTAAATTTATAGACGGTAACGGTAACAATTGTGGAGAAGCGAATGGAATATTTTCTTCATTTGCCTGTAAAGCCACTCCGCCAGAACTGTCGCAATAATACAGATAAATTAAAAAGTTCGGTCCATGAAGTGTTTGAAGTTTGAATTGAAAATTCTATTTCCTTTTGCAAAGTGTAGTAAAAGTACTCCGTTTTTGACATTAAATGCTTTTGTAATAGGACATCTAATGATGTTAAGTTAATATCTGGGGTTTGTTTTCGTTGAACATTTTCAGAAAACTTGATAGTCAACCAACAGTTACAGCTTTTAAAATATATTATTTGTTAGCAGAGAAAACTTGATAGTCAACCAATAGTTTACCGCTGACGTCTATTGAGAGTTGGTTATTAGCTTATGGATATCATATAACCAACGTATCTATTCTTATAGCAGAGACGAAACCCCTATATAGGATAATAAATTTCAGTAAAGGAAATGTAGAAAATATCAACTTAATTGCATTTTTATACTTTCGCAACATGTTGTAACAGGGTATTATAATTTCGTTCACCTAACGGTTGCTTGTAACACCTAGAACTAATAAATAATATATATATAGTTATATATATATAAGTTATAAGCATGACGAAACGAGCTGATTTCCGAGTGACTGTTTGTCCATCCGCCTGTCCGTGCAAGCGATAACTAAAATAAAAATTGAGATATCTTAAGGAAGCTTGGCACGCATGTTCTAATATCTGAGGTTGGTATTGCAGATGAGCATAATCGGACTACTGGCACGCCCGAAAAAAGCCGTTAAACGAAACGCTATAAAATGCTATAACTAAGCTCCCAATTAAGATAAAAAAAACTGCAATTTGGTACAGAGAACCATAGAAGGGAGGGGCTTCTCTTGTTCGAAATGTTTTAAAAAATGGGTATGGCTCCGCCCCGTAATGGGTTTAACGTACATATCTCACCACTAAAGGCATAGCTACCATACGCGTTAAGAACAAATCTTTTCAACATCTCCATAAACGGTGATAATAACCACGCGCACTCCGTATATAACTGTTACGTTTAAAAATACTGAAAGTGCGATAACTAATTAAATAAATATGTCAGAAGTGTTAAATTTGACAGCAGAGATAGTACTAAGGTGATTCAGAGGAACCGGTGTAAAATTTTGGACATTGGGTGTGGCACCACTCACCTTTAGTTGAATCCATATACCTGAGGAACTGCATTTCGTACATAACAATATATTTGCATCCTTACATTACAGTGTACCAATGGCCGAAATCTGATTACAAGCATGCCTCCTTCCCATATATCATAATTTTAAATTCCATATGATTCTTCTACTTTACAGTATATACATAAATCAATTACCAATTAAAATATCAGAATAAAATTTTGTACGAATAGTGCCCTCAAGAAATGTTATGTCCTGTCCATAACTTGGTGGAAATGGGAATATACTTTTCCAGCCTCCAACCATCGAATAGGCACCGACTTCAGTGCTTACGGCTGACTTTTTGCCAAAACTATCGGTCAATATATGAAATATCTTAGCAAATATTAGCGAACGTATAATATTGGCCATACTCGTTTATTGCCGAAAGCGTGTAAAATCGATCAACGAATTATCCCAGCTCCAATATACAACATATAATGATTTTCGCTATTCCAGCAGACTTTATGCCGAGTATGTCGGTCAGTGTGTGAGTTATCTTCATAAAATTGCGTGGAAGCATGTCCTCTAGTGTACTTGCGTAAAGGCAAAATTTAACGCAATCAGTTCAGACTAGGAGGAAGTCTGAATTGTACCACTCAAATGAACCGGATAGAAAGATTTGCGATTTTCCAGCTAACTTTTAACCATTTATGTTGGTCAATATGTATAATATTTTAATGAAGTTAAGTGGACATGTTTTCTTAAAAATAATTTGGTTTCGCGCTGAATATGAATGAAACCGGTACAGACCATGGTATAAGCTCTTTATTCCGAATTTACTGATTTCCATTTCTTTGGTTGACTTTTCCTTTATATACCTAATATAATTAATTAAGCGACTTTAGTTAAGCATATATCACTTGAGTTTATTTGGTATATTTTAATATAAATATCGACTCGAAGCAAAATATAGTAGTTAAAGTACGCGAGTAGAAACTTGTAATATAATTTAATAAGATACCAAATAAGATTGTAATCTATCGAATCTATCGATCGGGCTCGTCGAATCATGAATGTTGAATTGTTCCGCAATATTTTTAATATAAAGTTTTGCCAGCACTTGAAAGTATTTCTCCCCCTTTGATGTTGCCACATACTGCGAGAATATTTGCTCCGTGTCGGAAAGACTTACAAGGCGTGTTCAGAAAATAACTGAAATGTTCTTCGGCGGTGTTCTTCGACTTTAATGGCATAGTGCATCATGAATTCTTGCCTCAAAGTCAAACGGTCAATAAGGAGTACTACCTACAAGTCGAACAACGTTTGCATGAAGCAATCCGAAAAAAACGAATGGATTTGTGGAAAAACAATTCAAAGCTTTCTGCCCTGCTCACATTGCGGTGCTCATACTTCGTTACTTGTTTGTGAATTCTTGACCAAAAACAACACTCCGTGTGACCTGTTCATATTTCCAAAAATAAAGAGAACTTTAAAGAGCCGCAGTTTTACAAATATAGATGACATTAAAAGCGCATCGATGAAAGAGTTAAAGGCTATCCTAAAAATTGAGTTTGAGAAGTGTTTCAATGATTGGAAGAAACGCTGGCACAAGTTTACAATATCGGAGACTGTTTTGAAGGCGACAACATTAATGTAGACGAATGAAAAAATATTTTTTTCAAAAAACGAAAATTCTCGTTAATTTCTGAACACTCCTCGTAGGTTACAATCAACCAATTTTATTTGAATGATATATATGTGATATAAACTCAAACAAAGTGCCTAAATTTGACATATTGGGTATGTGGGGAAAAAGCCAACCAGAGAAAATCAAATCACTATATTAGGGATAAGGGCTTAGATTCATTTCATTCTTTCATATTCAGCGTATCAAACGTTTTGTTCACCAGAAATTGTTTAAAGACAAATGGAAAGCCGGGAATCACTACATCGGGTATATTGGGGCAAGAGGAAGGTCTAGGCTGATTGCAGCAACTTTTGACATTACACAAGTATATTCGAGAATATGTTTCCACGCACCACATTGAACGACATATTCGGCATAAAGTCTGCTATGCTAACGAAAATCATTATATGTATTATATGGGGGCTGGTGTAATTCGTTGACCGATTTCACACTTTTCCGTAATTAAACTATTGCGTATTCAATAATATGTAATGGGTGTTCATTTAATTTTGCTAAGGTATCATACCTATAGACCGATGTAAACCGTATAAAGCCAACCGGAAGTTTGAAATTCGTTTAGGAGGAGGCTAGGGGTCCGATTTTATTAATTTTTGGGATAACAACATACTATTATCAGGAAAATACGATGTCTGACTTTCATTAAGATACCTTACAAATTGACCGATATATACGACATGAAGTTAACAGGGAGTTTGCAGGTCTTTATATCAGGTATATGGGCGCCATATGTACCGAAAGTGTTGGTCCGATTTTGCCAATTTTTGATACATGGGCACAATATATTCAAACAAATATTTGCTGTGAATTTTAGTAATATATCTCACAGATTGTTCGATATTTTCGGTAAAAAGGCAGCCTTGGGCACTGGGACTATATATTCGGTATCTGGGGGCTTGAAAAGATATATTCTGATTTCGAAAATTTTTAGATTTCCGTCGGTATTTCCTTAAGGTACCCTTTGTGCAAAGTTTTGCTTTGATGTCTTTATTTGTAACTGATTTATGTACTGTAAAGGGAAGGAATCAAACGGAATTTCAAATTGTGACATATGGAAAGTAAGCGTGAGCGGATTGTGATTTCACCCATTTTCACATTATAATATAAGGACACAAATATTGTCAATCACCAAATTTGGTAGAAATAGGTATGGTAGTTCTTGAGAGGTAGGATTTCATCTAAAGGTGGGCGGTGCCACTCCCAAAGTCCAATTTTTACATCGATTGCTTGGAAGACTTTAAGTGCCATCTTGGCTGTGAAATTTATTGCTTCTGAAGTGTTCCTCCAGCGAGTCAATGCAATTTAAATATTTTTCAGCATGGCTTTTTTGTGGTAGGAGGGCGCGGTTGGTTATCATCCGATTTCACTGGTTTTTCCAGAGTACGAGGAGGTGCTAGAAGGACTTGGTTTTAACAAGTTTAGTTGATATAGTCTTAATAGTTTCTGCCATATGGACCTATTAGGGGCGGGGTTATACCCACCTTTTTTAAATTTCAACCCACATATGCCCCCCTCTACTGGAATTCCCTGTACCAAGTTATAGTATTTTACAGGTTTTCCTTTAAAGGCTTTTTGTGGGCCTGGTTCTAATCCGATAACGGCTATCCGCAATGCCAACCTCCTCAGAATGTCAGGGAACATGTGTACCAAGTTTCATCAATATATCGTCACTATATATATTATTACTGAACTTAACTCTTCTGGTCATCCTGATCATTTATTTATGCATAACTCTATATAAATCTCAATTAGTTTCATGTATTATAAACGATCATTATGTGAACAAAACCTTAATACTCTGTTGCAACTTGTTGCGAGGGTATAAAAATTTACCTATGCGTGAAGTCATCCAAATGAAGAGTATAATCTGATTTAGAACATTGTTGTTTAAGAGTTCAAACACATTAGCAGGACAATATGTGGTAAATTCAATTATTGTTACTTAATCGTTGCAGAAAATGTTAATTAATAGAGAAGTCGCAAAAGCTAAAAAATTTTTTTTCTTGTTCCAAATTGTAATTTTATTAAGATAATTAATTAATTAGATTAAGGAACATCGAAAAACTCAACTTCGGAAAGAAAAATGCACCAAAATAAAGAAACAATATCTCAATATGCAAAGGATCAAAATAAAACTCTAGCTAAAGCGCTCGCGATCACACTTTCGTCGTGGCATAGGTGGGAAAAACTTAAACACGAAGCGATCACAAGCGTTTGCGTTCGAGTCCTGAAATTCATGAAATTTACATTTTACTTTTCCTTCTATTTTATTAGTTGAAACTTTGCTTATCTTTTTTCAATAGTTTATACATAATACTTATTTCAATGAATGGATAAAATCGGGTTAGCATCAGGTTTCCCATGGTCTCCATATTCCCATATATGGATATCAAACATCCGATTGACTTTATACGGCATATATCAGCTAATATGTAAGATATCTTAGCAAAAATTTGTGAGCGCATAATACCATAGTGTAGTGCCGAAAATGTGTGAAATCGGTGAACGGATTATCCCAGCTCCCATATACTACATATGTTATGTTTATATCGTTATTCCAAGAGACCTTATGCCGAATATTTCGGTCAATTTATGTTATATTTTAATGAAATTAAAGGGATATGTTTTCTTAAACACAATGTGATTTCGTGCTAAATATGAATGAAGCCGGTCTAGACCGTGGCCTAAGCCGCTTATTCTTATTATAATGATAATGATATAATTAAGCCATTTTGGTTGAGTTTATATTTAATTAATTTAGTTTATAGTTAATAAGATACCAAATATAATTGTATTCCATTCACGGTTTAGTGAATAATGAATCTTGAATTTTTAC
This sequence comes from Bactrocera minax, assembly GCA_021498325.1. Taxonomy (NCBI): domain Eukaryota; kingdom Metazoa; phylum Arthropoda; class Insecta; order Diptera; family Tephritidae; genus Bactrocera; species Bactrocera minax. The sequence goes on along the minus strand of JAKEEE010000042.1, from coordinate 1,197,951 downwards.
GCAAAATATTTTAAAGTAAACTCCTGCCAGAACCTGTAAGTATTTTCCCGCCTTTGACCCTTGCACATGGCGGGAGTATAAAATCTTCTGTTACTCCCGAACTTAGTCGTTCCTTACTTGTTTTACGATAGCTCGCTAAGGCTCATTTGCCTGATACCTTCTTCTAACGATGATATAAAAACAAAATTTTCTCTTTTCAGCAATATGGTCAAAAATTAAAAAAAAATCATGGCATTTAACCGAGGCTGCTTGTTAGTGTATAATGGTTGAGCTACATGCAAAATTCAATACTATTTGGTATATAGTTTTAATTATTTCTTCAATATCAACTGGAATAAAATCTGGTAAGTAACACAATTGTAAATTTGACAAATTCCTACATAGAATGGTTCGGAGATATTTCATGCGACTACAGTTTTACAAATTATGAAAAGTAGCCGTAACAAAAGAGATGTGATTGTTTAGATAAATTCACTAATATAACAAGTAGAACCAGAGAATTTATAAACTTATAACGAGATGGTGCAGGTTGGACAGCGAAATAAAACAAAGTCTGAAAAAGTTCAACGCGGGAATTCACCTCACGACGGGGGAAGTCACTTCATGATAAATTAACATTGTTTTGATTCTTAGCAGAAAGGAATCTGTAGAAATTATGCATTTTCTTCTTAACATTCTAACCAGGGAATTTTGATGAGGGAACCAGAGAATGCATATAGCACATATACTATGTGAATTTTTTAAATTCCATTTAAATTTTTTATTTTATTTGTATAAATAATTTATACATATGACACCATTAAGGAGTCGAATAAGCATTGATTTGGCGACGGCAATTTTCTTGACCTTGTTATGTCAATATTTATTATTTTAATAATTATTTATTTAAATTTTAACCAAATATATGTTATCATCTTTTAAAAACTTCATATTGAGGTGTGTGTGTTCTAGTCTATTAACTAAATTGCTATATCTAAACCACAAATGGAGCAACAATTACATTGAAGAGGGTACAATCGGGTAATAGCAGCGCTCACCCCTACAGGAAAAATATGTTAAAAACGAAACGAAACGAAAAACGAAAAGGAAATTAAATTTAACATCAAACAGCAACAGGTTTCACATGAATCAGTAATTGGAAAATAGGCGTGGAAATCAAGCACCAATGAAGATATTAGCGTAAAGCTTTCCTGAAAGGTACCCTAAAGTTCCTGGACCTCTCATCTAGAAATGGTTGAGATAGCACCACACCTTTTCAAGCACGCTGATAGCGAATAAGTGATCTCAGGGTTTATGGCGAACTTTATACTAAACATATCGGTAAATCTTTAGGACATCTTAATGAAATTAAGAATGCTCCTTTTCCTGATAATAATGAGGCCTAGCTCTAAAAATTGATAAAATCGCTTAATTTCTTCCTCTAACCTCTATAGAAGTAATATAAAGATTTTCAAACTTCCAGTTAACTCTATACCGTATATATCCGTTAAAATGTAGGATATTTTAGCAAAATTAAGTGACGTGCTTTCTTAGATATGCCATAATTATTGGCCGAAAATCGCTACATGAATGACTTCGGCCTCTATATAGTACATATGGTAATTTTTGTTATTCTAGTATTGTAAATATAGTGAACAATGACGAATATATCGACAATTGTATTAGTTATCTTAATAAAACTAAGCAGAAATATTTTTTCGACTACATTTTAGTTTGATGCCAAAATGCATCTAAATGCAATGTCAGACTTTCCGCTAATTCCAATATTACCCAATATAGTGATTTTGATTTTCCGGTTGACTTTATTCTGTTTATATTTGTCAAATTGTTCAGGTCCACTAACTGTTTTCTTAATCATAATGTTGTAGAGCGTTAAATAAGAATATATGCAAACGGTCTAAACATTGGTCTAGCTTCCATATCGCTTCCATAACGATTTAAGCTTTTTTGACGTTTGCTCGAGTTTACATTTCGTTCATATACCCAATATATTAAGATTGGGCTCCTTGGCTGAGTTTATATCGTATGCATCGGTTTAGTGCATGATATCTCCATAAAATTAACCGAAAATATTTAGTAAAGCATAATGTCACCTGGTAGTAAATATGTGTGATAACAGTTTGTACCTTCCTGCAGTACTAATTAGATATAATTTTATATTTATTTACAATTTTATTTAACTGTTAATTTCACTATTTACTACATTTATATTTATTCTATTTACTACATTTTGTAAAGAAGCTAAATGAGTCCATGAGTTACATTATAAGTTAGTTTGATACGTAAAATTTTATAATATAGTACAGGAATTATTATACTAATACAATATTTATAATTGTAATACGTGCAAATTAATTCAAAGCAAAAATTCATAATGATTTTAAATTTAATTGAACGTAATTTTTTCAATTTCTTTCTACCTCGGTTTACGAAATTTCGTAAAAATTTGGGCAATTTCCAAGTACTTTAAACTTTGTGTCTTAAAACTTTAAATATTATTATTGCCTGCATTTTCAAATATACCCAAATCAGTAGCATTACGCATTACAAAATACTGACTTGGTAGACATGCCAGGTAGACCAGTAACTATACACCTGTTGCCTTACACACTACAAGGGAAAGTATTTGGTCAAACTTTAATCTCGACATCCAATCCACCCAATAACGTAACTGCTCGGCGTACTGCGGATTGGGGTCAGGTATGTATTGGTGTATCCCAAATCGGAGCCTCGTTCTTATTATTATGTTCAGTGTCATATTGATTGGTGGAAATTGGGTAGGTTTGGCTTTCTAATTGACGTTCAAAAAATGTGGCATTCATTACGCCCAAAGCTTTTTCATTTGTAAACTTTCGTCAATGATATAGCCTAAGTCTTTCTTTGATATGCCAGTGATGTTAACTAACCCACACAATTTAATTTTACGGTCATCCAAAACAATTTCACAAACTTTCGTAATGTTTTCTGGCTGGATGTTTTGAAACTTAGTTCATTACCCTTTGTTTAACTTTTCATATCTAAAACTTACCATGTTGGTACACAAATTATGGAGAAAACTACTCCATAATAGCGGGTAACATTTTCATCACAATGGGCCTAATATGGTTAAATTTCTAAAGCGTGGCCGTCTCCTGCGCCTCCCTCTTGAACCAACCAATTAACCAACGTAGTTGTTTTATATTGAAAAGGAAAGCACTGCTCCTATTGCTACATTGCGTCTAAGATACTACTTTTTTTGAAATGTTTTTTGCGACTCAACCGTTATTTTTTTTTTTTTGAAAAGCATTGTTAAAAGTTTTCCATTGTTGCGATATTTCTTACGTATTTACGATAATAGCCTGTAATGCCCAAAAATACTCCCTTTAAGTTTAAAGGTAAGCCTGGAATTATATTTTAGTTTGGAAGAATTTTGATTCAACAAAAGACATATCAACTATGAATTCTAAATTTTCCATGTAAGCGTGATACATTTTCGTGTGTTTTAAATTTTCTAGGACTGATTTTAAGTTCGAAGGGATTTTGAAAATCTGCTCTTTTCTGTTATTAACACAAAAAGCTGATATGTTTTGTTGTTTTCAGTCAACACAATTTGAGGAAAACCTGACTCCAAGCCAATACCTAAGGAATATGTATTTTCCTTTGTCCAAATTTGAAAAAATTGTGTTTATGTCCGTATTAGGCGATAATAGCGATTGGAAATGATTCGTTCATTTAACTTTTGTTATTTCATAACTATGCTAATTTCGACAAACCGTTATCGTTTAATTAAGAGTAATTTTACCATGCCTTATAACTCTTTTGTTAAATAATTTGTTAATTTCTTTGTTCGCAAATGAATTCACGAATAGAGGATATCATTTCTGTCTGCTCCTTACTTCCTCACTTTTCTTTTATACTTCCGCTTTTACACCAGCTCTGAATGCAAATTAGTATTAATTTGAAATTAAGTCAATTCAACTTCTAGGTCCATATATTGAAGCCGGGTATATATATATATATATATATATATCTGTATATAATATAAGTGTATTATATAATATAATAACATAATATAAGTGTATATATATATATACCTTGACTAGTTTTGAGCGTACTATAAGGGAGTTTTATTGCAATTCCGCTATCGTATTGTATTGATTGCCTATGCTTGACAGACTCAGCAGTGGCCTGGTAGCCTGAAGCTAGAGTTGTCGCCCATAGAAGACTCTTCTAACCTTCCCCCTGAGCTTCGGTTTAAAGCTCGCTGCACCTCTCGCTCCGTGACTTCGTCTTTGAGTGGTCATTAATAATTCTCTGATGTTATGGAGTTGTCAATAACTTTATTCTTGTCCGCAGTCACAAAAGTGGGAAGTTCATCCTATTACATACAAATAGGTCTTTATTAGCAATAAAATATAGAGGTGACTCACCTATAGCATTTACGTTCGAGTCCAAACTAATTATAACGTCACCTCTCCTTCGCCTGGTCGCTCCATAAGTTGCAGGTCATAGGTCGAAACCAGCCAGAATTCTCTGGCGATGTCTTTTAGCCTAGTATATACGACATCCTCGTTGCTAAAATTAGGTAAAACAAGTAAGGAAGGGCTAAGTTCGGGTGTAACCGAACATTTTATTCCCTCGCGATGTGCAAGGATCAGAGGCGGGGAAATGCTTTCAGGTGCTGGCATAACTTTGTATTAGAAAATGCTGCGGAAGAATTCAACATTCATTATTCGACGATCAATGGATTACAATCATATTTGGTATCTTATTAACTCATATTACAGGTTATAGACTCACGTACTTTTATTGTTATAGTTTGCTTCGTGTGGGAGTTATAAAATTTATCAAATTAACTCAAAAAAGATATATGCGATATAAACTCAACCAAAGTGGCTTAATTGAATATATTATATACATGACGAAAAAGTCAATCAGAGAAAAGCAAATCATTATATTAGGAATAAGCGGCTTAGACTATGGTCTAGACCGGTTTCATTCATATTTAGAGCGAAACCACATTATGTTTAAGAAAACATATCCAATTAATTTCATTAAAATATCACACATAGAGGAAGATCTGTACTGAGCACATTAACTATTTTCATTATTCAAGTATATTAAGGGAACATGTTTTCACGCAATTTTGTGAAGGTAGCTCACACAGTGACCGACATATTCGGCATAAAGTCTACTAGAATAACAAAGATCATTACATGTAGTATATGGGACCTGGGATAATTCGTAGACCGATTTCACACATTTTCGGCATTAAATTATGGTATATCCAATATTATACGTTCACATAATTTTGCTAAGACATCTTACATATTGACCGTTATATATGGTGTAAAGTCTACAGGAATCTTGAAAATACTAGGGGAAGTTCTAACCTAATTTTATCCATTTTTGGCAGCTTTTAGTAGTTTCCAACATAACTTTTGTATGGGAGGGGGGCGTGGTTATTATCTGATTTCACTCATTTGACTCATTTTTCACTGAGCATATAAAAAAAAGCTAGAAAAACTTAGTTGGAGAAAGTTTGATTGATATAGCTTGAACGGTTTCCGAGGTATATATATTAAACCTATTTGGGTGGCGGGGCCATGCCCTCTCTTACAAAGCTTTTGCCCACAGATGCCTCACCCTACTAAGATCTCCTATACCAAATAAGACGTATAAATCTTAATTTTCTGGTTAGTTACAGCATTTTATTTGTTTCAGATTAATTGCATTTTGTGGGCATGGCAGATGTTCAATTACGCCCATCTGCCATACCAACCGTCTCATGGTGACAGAGAACATGTGTACCAAGTTTCGTCAAAATATCTTAATTTTTACTCATCGCTTGTAAATTTTTTGTATAAAATTTCAACTCGACTTTTCATCCTGATCATTTGTATATATATGCCTATGTCTAACTCGATTAGTTCTAGGTGTTACAAACAACCGTTAGGTGAACAAAACTAATATACTATATAACAACATGTTGCGAGAGTATAAAAAGGTAACAAGCTCTAATTCTATCAGTACTGTTGGTTGACAACTGCTTGATACCGTTACTGTTCTGCCACGTTTCTTGAATTTGAATGATATCAGTCTCGTGCATTCCCAAAGGAAGCAGGAAGTCATACACCTAATGTAAGAATTTCAAATAGCCGATCCGGTTGGTCAATATGTAAGATATCTTAGCAAAACTAGGTGGACGTATAATAGGATATACCATAGTTTAGTGTCGAAAATATGTGAAATCTGTCATCGAATTATCCCAGCTCCCATATCTTACATATTTTGATTTTCGGGGCTCTAGCAGACTCTATACCGAATATGACGCTCACTGTGTGAGTCAACTTCATAAAATTGTGTGGAAACATGTTCCCTAGTGTACTTGCGTAACGCAAAAAGTTAACGCTATCAGTTTAGACTTTCCTCTAACCACAACGCACCAGATATAAGGATTTGCGATTTTCCAGCTAAATGTTAATCGTTCATGTTGGTCAATATGTGTAATATTTTAATGGAGTTAGGTTGAAGAAAGAAAAGAAAAACAAGAAAAAAAAAGAAAAAAAAGAAGTGGAAGAATTAAGTTTCTTAAACATAATATGGTTTCGCGCTGAATATAAATGAAACTGGCCCAGACCGCGGTCTAAGCCCTTTGTTCCTAATAAAATGATTTCCGTTTCTTTCGTTGACTTTTTCCTTATACACGCAATATATTTATTTAAAGCACTTTGGTTGAGTTCATATCGCATATATCTCATTTTAGTGAATTTGGTAGATTTTGATATAAATATCTCGGACACAAAACAACATATAGTAATGAAAGTACATGAGTCTATGACCTTTGATATAATTTAATAAGATACTAAACATGATATGAATCCATTTACGGTTTCGTCGAATAATTAGTGTTGAATTTTTACGCAACTTTTTTTAATATAAAGTTTTGCCAACATCTGAAAGTATTTCCATTCCTTTGATGCTTGCATATTGCGAGAGAGAGAATTTTAACCCTTCCTTACTTGTTTTTATATAAAGTTATACCAACATCTGAAAGCAGTTCCTCGCATTTGATCCTTGCAAACTACAGAACAAATAGTAAGAATTATAGGTGTGTGTAAAGATTAAAGCTTTACAAAAATTTTTTACTCTTTTAGAGAAAATGAGTCAGAGAGAGAGAGAAAGCATGTTATTGCGAATCACTGTAGGCTGATATCTTTATATTATTATATTATAGTTATATATATATTATAGTTATATTTTTCGGATTCACGGTTAAGATCTTTTTTACTCAGTGCTTTTGTGTTAGCATTGTCTATATTTCATCTAAATGATCTTATGCTATGAGGCATTAATTTCATTAAAATATCTGGCTGAATATAAAACAATCTGAAGAAATAAGGAAGAGCTATGTTCAGAAGTAACCGAATATTTGATACTTTCGTAATTTGCAATTATCAAAATCGGCAAAAAAAACAAGTAAGGAAGGGCCAAATTCGAGTGTAACTGAAAATTTTACATTCTACCAATTGCAAGGATCGAAGTAGGGGAAATACTTTCAGGTGCTGGCAAAACTTTGTATTAAAAAATGTTGCCAAAGAATTCAGTATTCATTATTGACCGTGAATGTATTACAATCATATTTGGAATATTTGAATCATAATTTCATATTGACTAACATATGAGGTTTAAAATCAGTTTAGGGGAAGGTCTGGACTGATTGCATTAATTTTTGTCATTGCTCAATTACACTAGAGAACATGCTTCCATTAAATTTTATGCAGATAAGTCCCACAGTGACCGACGCATTCGGCTTAATGCCTACAAGAATAACGAAATTTATTACATGTAATGTATGGGAGCTGGGATAATTCGATGACAGATTTCACACATTTTCGACATTGAACTATGATATTGTTCACTTAATTTTGTTAAGATACCTTACATATTGACCGATATATTCCGTATAAAGCCAACCGGAAGTTTGAAATTCTTATATTAGGCCACCTACTAATAACCACTATTTGTACAAAGTTTCATTCCAATATCTTAATTGCTGCTTCATTTATATACTTTAAGTGAAAGTGATTGTTTAGATAAATTCACTAATATAACAAGTAGAACCAGAGAATTTATAAACTTATAACGAGATGGTGCAGGTTGGACAGCGAAATAAAACAAAGTCTGAAAAAGTTCAACGCGGGAATTCACCTCACGACGGGGAAAGTCACTTCATGATAAATTAACATTGTTTTGATTCTTAGCAGAAAGGAATCTGTAGAAATTATGCATTTTCTTCTTAACATTCTAACCAGGGAATTTTGATGAGGGAACCAGAGAATGCATATAGCACATATACTATGTGAATTTTTTAAATTCCATTTAAATTTTTTATTTTATTTGTATAAATAATTTATACATATGACACCATTAAGGAGTCGAATAAGCATTGATTTGGCGACGGCAATTTTCTTGACCTTGTTATGTCAATATTTATTATTTTAATAATTATTTATTTAAATTTTAACCAAATATATGTTATCATCTTTTAAAAACTTCATATTGAGGTGTGTGTGTTCTAGTCTATTAACTAAATTGCTATATCTAAACCACAAATGGAGCAACAATTACATTGAGAGGGTACAATCGGGTAATAGCAGCGCTCACCCCTACAGAAAAATATGTTAAAAACGAAACGAAACGAAAAACGAGAAGGAAATTAAATTTAACATCAAACAGCAACAGGTTTCACATGAATCAGTAATTGGAAAATAGGCGTGGAAATCAAGCACCAATGAAGATATTAGCGTAAAGCTTTCCTGAAAGGTACCCTAAAGTTGCTGGACCTCTCATCTAGAAATGGTTGAGATAGCACCACACCTTTTCAAGCACGCTGATAGCAAATAAGTGATCTCAGGGTTTATGGCGAACTTTATACTAAACAAATCGGTAAATCTTTAGGACATCTTAATGAAATTAAGAATGCTCCTTTTCCTGATAATAATGAGGCCTAGCTCTAAAAATTGATAAAATCGCTTAATTACTTCCTCTAACCTCTATAGAAGTAATATAAAGATTTTCAAACTTCCAGTTAACTCTATACCGTATATATCCGTTAAAATGTAGGATATTTTAGCAAAATTAAGTGACGTGCTTTCTTAGATATGCCATAATTATTGGCCGAAAATCGCTACATGAATGACTTCGGCCTCTATATAGTACATATGGTAATTTTTGTTATTCTAGTATTGTAAATATAGTGAACAATGACGAATATATCGACAATTGTATTAGTTATCTTAATAAAACTAAGCAGAAATATTTTTTCGACTACATTTTAGTTTGATGCCAAAATGCATCTAAATGCAATGTCAGACTTTCCGCTAATTCCAATATTACCCAATATAGTGATTTTGATTTTCCGGTTGACTTTATTCTGTTTATATTTGTCAAATTGTTCAGGTCCACTAACTGTTTTCTTAATCATAATGTTGTAGAGCGTTAAATAAGAATATATGCAAACGGTCTAAACATTGGTCTAGCTTCCATATCGCTTCCATAACGATTTAAGCTTTTTTGACGTTTGCTCGAGTTTACATTTCGTTCATATACCCAATATATTAAGATTGGGCTCCTTGGCTGAGTTTATATCGTATGCATCGATTTAGTGCATGATATCTCCATAAAATTAACCGAAAATATTTAGTAAAGCATAATGTCACCTGGTAGTAAATATGTGTGATAACAGTTTGTACCTTCCTGCAGTACTAATTAGATATAATTTTATATTTATTTACAATTTTATTTAACTGTTAATTTCACTATTTACTACATTTATATTTATTCTATTTACTACATTTTGTAAAGAAGCTAAATGAGTCCATGAGTTACATTATAAGTTAGTTTGATACGTAAAATTTTATAATATAGTACAGGAATTATTATACTAATACAATATTTATAATTGTAATACGTGCAAATTAATTCAAAGCAAAAATTCATAATGATTTTAAATTTAATTGAACGTAATTTTTTCAATTTCTTTCTACCTCGGTTTACGAAATTTCGTAAAAATTTGGGCAATTTCCAAGTACTTTAAACTTTGTGTCTTAAAACTTTAAATATTATTATTGCCTGCATTTTCAAATATACCCAAATCAGTAGCATTACGCATTACAAAATACTGACTTGGTAGACATGCCAGGTAGACCAGTAACTATACACCTGTTGCCTTACACACTACAAGGGAAAGTATTTGGTCAAACTTTAATCTCGACATCCAATCCACCCAATAACGTAACTGCTCGGCGTACTGCGGATTGGGGTCAGGTATGTATTGGTGTATCCCAAATCGGAGCCTCGTTCTTATTATTATGTTCAGTGTCATATTGATTGGTGGAAATTGGGTAGGTTTGGCTTTCTAATTGACGTTCAAAAAATGTGGCATTCATTACGCCCAAAGCTTTTTCATTTGTAAACTTTCGTCAATGATATAGCCTAAGTCTTTCTTTGATATGCCAGTGATGTTAACTAACCCACACAATTTAATTTTACGGTCATCCAAAACAATTTCACAAACTTTCGTAATGTTTTCTGGCTGGATGTTTTGAAACTTAGTTCATTACCCTTTGTTTAACTTTTCATATCTAAAACTTACCATGTTGGTACACAAATTATGGAGAAAACTACTCCATAATAGCGGGTAACATTTTCATCACAATGGGCCTAATATGGTTAAATTTCTAAAGCGTGGCCGTCTCCTGCGCCTCCCTCTTGAACCAACCAATTAACCAACGTAGTTGTTTTATATTGAAAAGGAAAGCACTGCTCCTATTGCTACATTGCGTCTAAGATACTACTTTTTTTGAAATGTTTTTTGCGACTCAACCGTTATTTTTTTTTTTTGAAAAGCATTGTTAAAAGTTTTCCATTGTTGCGATATTTCTTACGTATTTACGATAATAGCCTGTAATGCCCAAAAATACTCCCTTTAAGTTTAAAGGTAAGCCTGGAATTATATTTTAGTTTGGAAGAATTTTGATTCAACAAAAGACATATCAACTATGAATTCTAAATTTTCCATGTAAGCGTGATACATTTTCGTGTGTTTTAAATTTTCTAGGACTGATTTTAAGTTCGAAGGGATTTTGAAAATCTGCTCTTTTCTGTTATTAACACAAAAAGCTGATATGTTTTGTTGTTTTCAGTCAACACAATTTGAGGAAAACCTGACTCCAAGCCAATACCTAAGGAATATGTATTTTCCTTTGTCCAAATTTGAAAAAATTGTGTTTATGTCCGTATTAGGCGATAATAGCGATTGGAAATGATTCGTTCATTTAACTTTTGTTATTTCATAACTATGCTAATTTCGACAAACCGTTATCGTTTAATTAAGAGTAATTTTACCATGCCTTATAACTCTTTTGTTAAATAATTTGTTAATTTCTTTGTTCGCAAATGAATTCACGAATAGAGGATATCATTTCTGTCTGCTCCTTACTTCCTCACTTTTCTTTTATACTTCCGCTTTTACACCAGCTCTGAATGCAAATTAGTATTAATTTGAAATTAAGTCAATTCAACTTCTAGGTCCATATATTGAAGCCGGGTATATATATATATATATATATATATCTGTATATAATATAAGTGTATTATATAATATAATAACATAATATAAGTGTATATATATATATATACCTTGACTAGTTTTGAGCGTACTATAAGGGAGTTTTATTGCAATTCCGCTATCGTATTGTATTGATTGCCTATGCTTGACAGACTCAGCAGTGGCCTGGTAGCCTGAAGCTAGAGTTGTCGCCCATAGAAGACTCTTCTAACCTTCCCCCTGAGCTTCGGTTTAAAGCTCGCTGCACCTCTCGCTCCGTGACTTCGTCTTTGAGTGGTCATTAATAATTCTCTGATGTTATGGAGTTGTCAATAACTTTATTCTTGTCCGCAGTCACAAAAGTGGGAAGTTCATCCTATTACATACAAATAGGTCTTTATTAGCAATAAAATATAGAGGTGACTCACCTATAGCATTTACGTTCGAGTCCAAACTAATTATAACGTCACCTCTCCTTCGCCTGGTCGCTCCATAAGTTGCAGGTCATAGGTCGAAACCAGCCAGAATTCTCTGGCGATGTCTTTTAGCCTAGTATATACGACATCCTCGTTGCTAAAATTAGGTAAAACAAGTAAGGAAGGGCTAAGTTCGGGTGTAACCGAACATTTTATACCCTCGCGATGTGCAAGGATCAGAGGCGGGGAAATGCTTTCAGGTGCTGGCATAACTTTGTATTAGAAAATGCTGCGGAAGAATTCAACATTCATTATTCGACGATCAATGGATTACAAGCATATTTGGTATCTTATTAACTCATATTACAGGTTATAGACTCACGTACTTTTATTGTTATAGTTTGCTTCGTGTGGGAGTTATAAAATTTATCAAATTAACTCAAAAAAGATATATGCGATATAAACTCAACCAAAGTGGCTTAATTGAATATATTATATACATGACGAAAAAGTCAATCAGAGAAAAGCAAATCATTATATTAGGAATAAGCGGCTTAGACTATGGTCTAGACCGGTTTCATTCATATTTAGAGCGAAACCACATTATGTTTAAGAAAACATATCCAATTAATTTCATTAAAATATCACACATAGAGGAAGATCTGTACTGATCACATTAACTATTTTCATTATTCAAGTATATTAAGGGAACATGTTTTCACGCAATTTTGTGAAGGTAGCTCACACAGTGACCGACATATTCGGCATAAAGTCTACTAGAATAACAAAGATCATTACATGTAGTATATGGGACCTGGGATAATTCGTAGACCGATTTCACACATTTTCGGCATTAAATTATGGTATATCCAATATTATACGTTCACATAATTTTGCTAAGACATCTTACATATTGACCGTTATATATGGTGTAAAGTCTACAGGAATCTTGAAAATACTAGGGGAAGTTCTAACCTAATTTTATCCATTTTTGGCAGCTTTTAGTAGTTTCCAACATAACTTTTGTATGGGAGGGGGGCGTGGTTATTATCTGATTTCACTCATTTGACTCATTTTTCACTGAGCATATAAAAAAAAGCTAGAAAAACTTAGTTGGAGAAAGTTTGATTGATATAGCTTGAACGGTTTCCGAGGTATATATATTAAACCTATTTGGGTGGCGGGGCCATGCCCTCTCTTACAAAGCTTTTGCCCACAGATGCCTCACCCTACTAAGATCTCCTATACCAAATAAGACGTATAAATCTTAATTTTCTGGTTAGTTACAGCATTTTTTTTGTTCCAGATTAATTGCATTTTGTGGGCATGGCAGATGTTCAATTACGCCCATCTGCCATACCAACCGTCTCATGGTGACAGAGAACATGTGTACCAAGTTTCGTCAAAATATCTTAATTTTTACTCATCGCTTGTAAATTTTTTGTATAAAATTTCAACTCGACTTTTCATCCTGATCATTTGTATATATATGCCTATGTCTAACTCGATTAGTTCTAGGTGTTACAAACAACCGTTAGGTGAACAAAACTAATATACTATATAACAACATGTTGCGAGAGTATAAAAAGGTAACAAGCTCTAATTCTATCAGTACTGTTGGTTGACAACTGCTTGATACCGTTACTGTTCTGCCACGTTTCTTGGATTTGAATGATATCAGTCTCGTGCATTCCCAAAGGAAGCAGGAAGTCATACACCTAATGTAAGAATTTCAAATAGCCGATCCGGTTGGTCAATATGTAAGATATCTTAGCAAAACTAGGTGGACGTATAATAGGATATACCATAGTTTAGTGTCGAAAATATGTGAAATCTGTCATCGAATTATCCCAGCTCCCATATCTTACATATTTTGATTTTCGGGGCTCTAGCAGACTCTATACCGAATATGACGCTCACTGTGTGAGTTAACTTCATAAAATTGTGTGGAAACATGTTCCCTAGTGTACTTGCGTAACGCAAAAAGTTAACGCTATCAGTTTAGACTTTCCTCTAACCACAACGCACCAGATATAAGGATTTGCGATTTTCCAGCTAAATGTTAATCGTTCATGTTGGTCAATATGTGTAATATTTTAATGGAGTTAGGTTGAAGAAAGAAAAGAAAAACAAGAAAAAAAAAGAAAAAAAAAGAAGTGGAAGAATTAAGTTTCTTAAACATAATATGGTTTCGCGCTGAATATAAATGAAACTGGCCCAGACCGCGGTCTAAGCCCTTTGTTCCTAATAAAATGATTTCCGTTTCTTTCGTTGACTTTTTCCTTATACACGCAATATATTTATTTAAAGCACTTTGGTTGAGTTCATATCGCATATATCTCATTTTAGTGAATTTGGTAGATTTTGATATAAATATCTCGGACACAAAACAACATATAGTAATGAAAGTACATGAGTCTATGACCTTTGATATAATTTAATAAGATACTAAACATGATATGAATCCATTTACGGTTTCGTCGAATAATTAGTGTTGAATTTTTACGCAACTTTTTTTAATATAAAGTTTTGCCAACATCTGAAAGTATTTCCATTCCTTTGATGCTTGCATATTGCGAGAGTATAAATTTTAACCCTTCCTTACTTGTTTTTATATAAAGTTATACCAACATCTGAAAGCAGTTCCTCGCATTTGATCCTTGCAAACTACAGAACAAATAGTAAGAATTATAGGTGTGTGTAAAGATTAAAGCTTTACAAAAATTTTTTACTCTTTTAGAGAAAATGAGTCAGAGAGAGAGAGAAAGCATGTTATTGCGAATCACTGTAGGCTGATATCTTTATATTATTATATTATAGTTATATATATATTATAGTTATATTTTTCGGATTCACGGTTAAGATCTTTTTTACTCAGTGCTTTTGTGTTAGCATTGTCTATATTTCATCTAAATGATCTTATGCTATGAGGCATTAATTTCATTAAAATATCTGGCTGAATATAAAACAATCTGAAGAAATAAGGAAGAGCTATGTTCAGAAGTAACCGAATATTTGATACTTTCGTAATTTGCAATTATCAAAATCGGCAAAAAAAACAAGTAAGGAAGGGCCAAATTCGAGTGTAACTGAAAATTTTACATTCTACCAATTGCAAGGATCGAAGTAGGGGAAATACTTTCAGGTGCTGGCAAAACTTTGTATTAAAAAATGTTGGCAAAGAATTCAGTATTCATTATTGACCGTGAATGTATTACAATCATATTTGGAATATTTGAATCATAATTTCATATTGACTAACATATGAGGTTTAAAATCAGTTTAGGGGAAGGTCTGGACTGATTGCATTAATTTTTGTCATTGCTCAATTACACTAGAGAACATGCTTCCATTAAATTTTATGCAGATAAGTCCCACAGTGACCGACGCATTCGGCTTAATGCCTACAAGAATAACGAAATTTATTACATGTAATGTATGGGAGCTGGGATAATTCGATGACAGATTTCACACATTTTCGACATTGAACTATGATATTGTTCACTTAATTTTGTTAAGATACCTTACATATTGACCGATATATTCCGTATAAAGCCAACCGGAAGTTTGAAATTCTTATATTAGGCCACCTACTAATAACCACTATTTGTACAAAGTTTCATTCCAATATCTTAATTGCTGCTTCATTTATATACTTTAAGTGAAAGAATCTGTTTGAATTTAAAATTGTGTTATATGAGAAGTAGGTGTGAGTAGGTAGCTTGTTGTCCAAGTTCGCCCAATTTCACAGTGACATAAAGATGCGTCTTTGAGATATGGGGTTTCACCCAAAATTGAGTGGTGCCATGCCCATCGTCCAAATTTTACACGGATTACTGTGCGCTCTTCCGCACCATATTTTTTGTAAGATTTAATGTTTCTAACGTGTTTCTTCAGCGAGTTAACGCACTTTTAGTAGTTTTCAACATTCCCTTTGTATGGGAGGTGGGCGTGGTTATTATCAGTTTTCACTTATTTTCCCAATATATGATGACATTCTAGAAGAACTTGTTCTGAAAAAGTTCGAATGACATAGCTTTAAAGGTTTGTGAGATATGTACATTAAACCTATTGGGGACGGGGCCATACCCACTTTTACAAGTTTTTTCCGCAGATGTCTCGCCCCATTAGGATTATTTGTATCAAATACCACGATTATATCTTAAATTTCTGTTTAGTTAAAGCACTTCATCGATTTTCGATTAATGGCATTTTGTGGGCGTGGCAGATTTCCGATTACCCCCATCTTCATTACCAACCTTCTTATGGTGATAAAGAACACGTGTATTAAGTTTCATCGAGATATTTTAATTTTTACTCAAGTTACCGCTTGGACGGACGGACGGACAGACAGTCACTCGGATTTCAACTCGTCTCTTCATCCTGATCATTTATATATAAATGTCCATATATAACTCGATTAGTTTTAGGTGTTACAAACAACCGTTAGCTGAACAAAAATAGTATACTCTGTTGCAACATGTAGCGAGAGTATAAAAATTTTGTGTAAGAATTCAAAATTTATTATTCGACGATATTGTGAATGGATTGCAATCATATTTTGCATCATATTAACTTTCACTTTAGAACACATACTAATGAAGTCAACTAAACTAAAACAAATCATCTATATTCATGATATTAGTATTGTAGGAAGGTACAACCATTATAATTTCGTTTACCGAATGACATAATAATATTCGAAATATTGTTTTTTAATTTGTTGAGACATCTTCTATATAGATATTTGTGATATTTTTAATATATTTCGTATATGAGCAAAAGGTCAACCGTAGGGACGTAAGTCATTATATTAGGAATAAGGGGTTTAGACCACGGTCTAGAACGATTTCATTAAAATTTATCGCTAAAGCACATTATGCTTAGAAAAATATCACGTATATTGCCCAACATAAACGATTTAAAGACAGCTGGAAAGTCCCGAATCATTCTATCGGTTATATTTAAGCTAGGGGAAGGTCTGGTTTTATTAACTTTCGTCATTACTTAAGTACAGAATATGTAGAGAATATGTACCCATGCAATTTTAGGAATATAACTCACACACTGACTGACATATTCGGAATAGAGTTTGGTAGAACAACGAAAATCATTACATGTAGTATATGGATTTATATACTGTAAACTGAAAGAATTAGATGAAATTTAAAATTGTAATATATGGGAGTTATGTGAATATAGAATTTCACTAAAAATTAATATTTACGGAAGTAATAACGATATAAGCAATTTATGCAGTATCAGTTCAAACAGAGTAATGAAAATAGTTCTATTAGAAACACAAACTATTGGGTTGTTCGGAAAGTCATTTCGTTTTTTTTGGGGAACATGAAAGGCAGTTTTCGTATAATGAATAAATATTTTATTAAATTATATATTGGCCATTCTGGTCCAACACCTTTTGCCATCTTTCTGGCAGTAACATAATTCCCCTCTCATAAAAGTTTTGGTCCTTGCTGGCAAAAAACTCGTCCAGGTGGTTTTTGACATCTTCATTTGAGGTAAAGGTTTTGCCATCCAAAAAATTTTGCAGGGACCGGAACAAATAGTAGTCGGAAGGCGCCAGATCTGGAGAATATGGTGGATGTTGCAGTACGTCCCATTCAAGCTGTAAAAGTTTTTGGCGAGTGACCAAACTTGTGTGAGGTCTCGCATTATCCTGGTGGAACACTACACCCTTCCTGTTGATTAATTCGGGCCTCTTCTCTTTAAGTGAATCATTCAATTTGTCCAGCTGATGACAATAGACTTCTGAATTAATCGTTGTATTGTCCGGCAAAAGCTCAAAAAAAACGATTCCTTTGACATCCCACCAAACGGAGAGCATCACCTTTTTTTGGTGAATGTTGGCTTTTGACACGCTTTGAGCCGGTTCATCTTTTCTGCTCCATGACCTCTTGCGTTTAACATTGTTGTATACAACCCATTTTTCGTCCCCAGTAATAATCCGCTTCAAAAATGGATCATTTTCTAGACGTTTGAGGAGCGAATCACACGCGTCAACACGACGACACAAATTTCGCTCGGTAAGGACATGGGGCACCCACACATCGAGCTTCGAGGTTAAGTCCATGCCTTTCAAATGGCCATAAACAGTTGAATTCGACAAATTTAACCTCTCACCGATCTCTCGTGTGGTGATTCGCCGATTTGCATCAACTAATGCCTTTATCGCATCTTTGTCAGCTTCGACCGGCCTTCCAGACCGTGGTGCATCTTCGACATCAAAATTGCCGGATCGAAATTTTGCAAACCAGTTCTGGCACTGGCGTACTGTTAACACGCCTTCTCCATACACATCCGTCAATTTTTTTCTCGCTTGGACAGCATTTTTACCTTTTCTGAAGTTAAAAAGTAAAATATGACGAAAATGCTGCTTATTGCTCTCCATATTTAAAAAGGCACCAACCAAAAACTACTGGGTAGAATTAATAGAACTTTTTCACACACAAGCCTTGCAATATCAGCTCTCATGACATATAATGGTTATGGGGCTTAAGTGTGAAGTTAGTTTCGAAAAAACGTAATTAAGTCCTCTGGCGGGAAAAAACGAAATGACTTTCCGAACAACCCAATACATTTTTATCGTTGTTGTTGTTGGTGTTGCTTATTAATTGAAAATTGAAGCAGCTCATATATTGACTGATACAAATAGAGCATTTGGTATGAAGTAAACTGAAGGGATTAAAATCATTATACTTAGTATATGAGTGGTAAGGAAATATATAAAACATTAAGTATTTTAGGTGGAGCACCGCACAATTTTAAAATATAACAATATCATATATTCGTCTCCTTTCGTGCCAAAGTTGAGTAGTGAGTTTAGTTTGTAACACGTTCCGAGGGTATAAAAACAGAGACGACTTTTAGGCTCCGTTACATATTTAGAGTGCGTTTGACAGGTAAAAGCTAGAGATATGAGAATGGGAATTACTGTGAAGCTTTCCTATGTCTCAGTTTAAGTTTTCCTTACTAGTTATTCATCCCACACTATATATGATCCTTCAGCTAGCTTTATTTTATTGTACTATTTATGTATTGTGCTTTTTCAGACGTCGGTAAAATGTCATCTATAAGAAACCATTTCACGGAATCTAGCCAATCTCATTTTACTACAAAGAATAGTACTCGTGTTATAGCACAGAAAGGTGGTTTGGCAGTTTTACCATGTGTCGTCAAACTAAATTCTCCAGCAACAGTAAGTATTCCAACTATATACCTATTTATACCTTATAAATACATATAAAAATGTATTGAAAAGTTTTTGGCCTAGCTTTGGTCTCGTCGTCCAATCGATACAATAACATACAGTAATATTGTTCATCATGTTTGAGGTAGCCGATGTAATTAGTTCAACGTGAATCTCACAAAATACTGGCTACAAATCCTTGCTTATGCAACGACTGTTGCATATTTTACTGCTTTGGACGACTTTCTCCGGGCAACAAATATTCAGCACACCGCCAATTGGACTCAGATGTGTAATTTCATCCATTGTCATAAATCAGCACAGAAACTCACTTTTATTGTGCTTAATTATGGTCGTTTAAAAGTCGAACACATTTTTCTTTCTGATTGATATTCAAAAAACGCAGCACTCATTACGGGCAAAGCTTTTCACATGTAAAAATTCGTGAATAAGATATAATCTACGCATTTCTTTGAAATGAAAATGATATTAACTAACTCACTCAATTTAATTTAAACACAGTCAGCACAATACCGCGAGTTTTCGCGATGTTTGCTTAAGTGGTCTCTTATTGTCTCCCAGAGCAGGGTGCATCATTTGTGAGGGGACGGTTACGACGAAATTATGTTGTGGCAGAATTGTTGTAATACTTATTAAACGATTACTTTGCATCAACGGTGGTTTTTCCTAACAAGAAACATTGATTTATCAGAATACGAAATTCATTTTTTTTCAATTGTTGACAAAAATAGCAGAGATATCGTAATTTGAGACTATTAACTTGAAAACGATTGGATGAAATGTTGTCAGTATCCCAGATAAGGTTAATACTCTAAGAAGGGCAGTGTTTTTTTGTGCCGGGATTTTTAGGTCAGACCAAAGACTTTTCAGCGTGTAGTGTGTATGAATGCAATGTATGTTGCTTATAATAACTACTGAGAAATTAATTTACAAAATTAATGTTAAAATTTTTAAATATTTTACTATTTTTATCGTAGGAACGGAATATTATTCTTTATCTTTATATATATATTTATGCAAAGAAGTACTTCATTACTACATTTAAAAGCATTTCCTTTAGACGACAAAAAATTTTAATTAATCTGTAATAGGTAAGGGCTTAGACATACTTAATTAGATTGGTGGCAAGAGAAAAAATTGCTCTCTTAACATCTTGCACAGAGCACACCATTTTTTCACCTAACGGTTGTTTGTAACACATGTAATCAATTGATATAGGAATATAGTGATATCTATCGAAATTTCCATAGTCGACAGCGATAAATTGATAATAAATTGAAATTCTTGATAATACTTAATAAATGTGTTCTCCGATACTTTGTGATGCTCGGTTTTGGAGATGGACAAAAGAGCGTTATTCAAAAGAATATGAAGTGATATACTAAGTGAATAATTAAGCCACAAAACTTTAATTTTTCACGCCTATTTCTCATATGATTTCACTTTAAACGTTATAAGATTATTTAATTTTACAATAGATAAATTAATGACATATCGAAAAAGAACTTAGCACAAATAATGCTTTTGAAGTGTAATAACTCTTATCGCAAAATGGTCGAATGGTATTACGTACCGAATATGAGTGCCTCGGCCTATGGCAGACTTTAGAGATATTCTAATAGTATACAGCGAGAAAATTTTCTTGAAAATAATGTGATCTGGTGTACGAAATGAATGAAATCGGTTCAAGACTTCCTCTAGCCTAACTTTCGAGTCATTTATACCATATATATGGGACAATAAATAAGATATCTTAACTTATCTTAATATATATCTTATATCTTAATGTCTTAATCTTACATGTGCAGCAGTTTGGTACCGAGAATGGGTGAAACCTGTCCATGAATTAACCAAGTATTTATATATTACATGTAATGATTTTTAAACTTGCGACAGACTTTATTCCGTCTATATTCCGTCGGTCAATGTGGTTTAGTGTCAAAACGAATGAAATCGGTTCAGACCCCACGTACATAATTTATGATGTCTGCCCTTTTTTCTATTCCATTGCCGAATATACTCGTATCAATTAAAAGTAATAATGCGGTTTGATTTACCATACATATATATATATATATATATATACTTACCCAATTACTTGTATTCATAATGCTTATAGTAACATATGACTTATTTACGTAGTGGAATTAAAATATTTTAAGTAGAATGTATGAAATTTGTAAATTAAAATTAGAGTCAAGTTGGATCAAGACCGACCTTATTTCTTACAATACCTAAATCAAATTTAGTGTATTTATATAATGTATGTGTATAATCAAATTTATATGCCTTGGCTGTGTTTATGCATAAGAACCGATAATTATTCTGCCATTAAGAGATGTTTGCAAATTTTGCTATTTTTGTGTAATATAGTATGAAATATTTACTCCATAATCAACATTATATTGTGGTTAGGGGTATATTTATACCGGCATATGTATATACTATTTCCACTTGAAAAGTAAATCTTCTTATATAAAATCATCAATTATTTGATTTTTGGTAGTTTAGATAACCGTTATACTGACAAGATCCGAAAATATTGGTAGAGTATACGCACATAATATGTCACACAGATCATAATATTTATATATTATAAAAAGAGTTCACATTCGCGTTTTTGCCTATATTAACTGAATGAATATTAAGCAAATCGATACACGTTACTATTCTCAGGAAAGCATTTACTAAAATCATTTCTATCGAATTTTTTGATAACTCGTCTTAATAAAAAACAAAATGTTTTCTTTTTTAAATGAAAATAGCTTATGAATATGCAACAAACGGTATTAAAAAGTCATTCAAGGATTCGAAGAACCACGAATCCTTTTTCGCATGCTGGGCATGTTTTGACCCCATCATTTTTATTGTCGTAGTATGATTCATAAGCAGCCAATTTTATTTTCTTTTTCACTCTTTCATAAAAAATAACTAAATTGTAACGTTCTAATATTTCATGTCAAACTATTTGTTGTTCAATTATCAAAATAAAATCTTCACTTCTTAGGTTGGAAACATCAGAAAAGCTTCAGTTGAAATTAGTTGTTATTCGTAATGCAAAAAAAGCAAAGCAAAGCGAAGAAAAATGTTGGCAACTCTCATTTTTTTATACTTTGACAAGTGCTTTCGTCATTTTTATTAATTATTTCTTTTACTTTTATTATTTTTCAATTTACTCGAAAAACATTTTTGAAATATGTATTTAGGTTTAGTTTGCCGAATCTGTTAAGATGAAAATAGGAAAACGCGAAATTTTAAATATAAAAAAGCACGGAAAGCAAACCGTTCATTCTGACATAGTTTGCTTCGCTTCGATGTGAAAGAATGAACTGTCAAGCAAAGCGAGGAAAGTTGTATGTAAACCAGCCATTACGCTCTCTACCTCGAACGACATGGGAGTTGCACATCTCTCTATCTCTAGATGAAATTATAGACTTAAAACAATGGTCGGCATTTCATAGCGGAATCAGTATTAAAGGTATGTTCAACTCTCCTGTCACATAAAATTGAGAGAGTAAATCTCCTACTCGACCTTGACAGTTGACTGGATCAGGTAGGTTTGAGATTTGTCTGGAACAACCAGATTGGAATCCTGGAAAAATTTTTCAACAGAGACAATGGTAATCACCGTGCAATATCCCAGATAAAATGTTGAACAATAAACAGAAAATGAAACGCGAAATGTAAATGTAATCGAAGCAATGTTTTGTGATCTGCAGCATCGGGGTATTAATTTGTCATTGAATATGATACGAACCATGTATTAATGGACAGTAGACAAGTTTAGTTCACTTTATTTTTTATTGAAAATGTCCAATATATTTCTTTAATAAAATATAATAAATCATTTAACATTTTCACAAGCACATAACTTAACGTTTTAGCTGAAAAGTATTCAAATCTGTTCTCTGGGTCTAAATCTTTCAAAGATGAGACTAGGAAGGAGCCTAAGCTGAAATGTTAAATCAAAAAAGTTTACGCTTCAAGAGTGGGTTGCAGAAAATTTCCTGGAAAAAGGAAAGCATTCCGAACAACGCGCTTAAAGAACCCCCCAGCTATTTTGCGGAGATCCCTAGGCTGTATTTTAAAGCACCTAAAAAATATTGCTATGTTTACATACTTTCTTGTAAATTGCACGTGTTTGGTATCTTATAAACTTATACCATGAGTCATAGTTTCACTTAGTTTCATTACTAACTTAGTTTCATTACTATTACTACATTTTGCTTTATATCTGAGATATTCATATCAAAATAAACATAATTAACGCAAATTACTAAATTCATTATATTAGTGTTCTCGGAAGGAATATACTGATACGAAAAAGTTTTAATACAGAATGACATAGTGCTAAACGAAACATTCTGCCTTAATTTTATTTTGATAACTTCTATTGAGATATATATGACATAAACTCAACCAAAGGGACGAAATTGAACATATTAGTTATATGAGGGGAAAGTCGAGCAGAAGGGCAGATTGTTACAGATATGGGAGTCTCAAAGTCTACAAAGTCTCCCCCGATTACATTCATATTCAGCGCTAATTCATAATACTCTTAAGAAAACAGACGCACTTAATGTGACATTAAAATAGACATTAAAATATCGAACATATTGAGCATTATAAGTGGTATAAAATTAACCGGAAACTCAAAACTCATTATATGGAGCATACTGGGGCTAGGATAATTTCTGAACTGAATTTCATTCACGTTTGTCATTACACGACAGTATATTTGAGAACATATATCAGGGAAATCCCCTCTTAATTTCATTAAGATATCTCATAGGTTCTCCGATATTTTCGGCATAAAGTAATCCATAAACATTGAGGCTCTTATGTTCGATATATTGGGCCATGTTATAGCCCGGATTCGACCGTTTATTGATATAGAGTGCAACATCTTGGATGCATTCCTTGCGCAAGATTTTATTTTAATATATTCAGTGGTGCTTAATTCAAATATCATAAAGTGAGAGAAACTGATGGAATCTAAAATTGGAATTTATATGGAAGTAGCTGTGGTTGTAGTGGGATTTTACTCATTTTTGAACGGCAACATAAAGATATCGAAATAATGTTCGCTTCCAAATTTAGTACAAATTGGTTCGCCCGTCTGCCCTTGAAAGCGAAATTTAGATATCTTGACGTATTCCTTGGCAATCTGAAACGGCTGGTATAGCACATAGGCAAGAATAGACTATTGCCTCACCCACAAAATTCTGTTAAGAAAAAACTATAAAGTGCTAAATTGCCGCAATTTAAACTACAATCCTATACAAAATTTGGTATAGAGGATCACATTATGGTGGGGCATATGTGATAAGAAAATGTTTGTAAAGTGGGCGTGGCTCCACTCCTAATAGGTTTTATGAACATAAGTCACAAACTACTAAAGCAGCAGCAATCAATTTTGGAGGAAAATAGTCTCTACAACATTTCAGCGTAGTATGAAAATGGTTAAAACAGGTACAACTAAATGGTACAAATACGCTTACTTCCCATGCAACACAACTTTAATTCCCATTAGATTTTTTCACTTACATTATATAAGTGAAGCACCAATGAAGATCTAGGAGTGAAAATTTGTATAAATAATACCCGCAAGGTGTGTCGCTTCTCACTGAACGGTAGAAATCGCGCCATAACTTTTCAAATCAAATACGGGGACCTCAGGGTCTACGACTGACTTTTTACAGAAATTATCGTTCAATCTATGAGAAACCTTAATGAAATGCAGTGGAAAACTTTCTCTGAGGATGATGTGCCCCTCTTGCAAAAAAATGGATAAAGTCGAGCCAATACTTTCCCGAGCCCCCCTATACCTAATGTAAGCAGTTCCGTACTTCCCGTTGTCTTTATACCGTATACATACGTCAACACAATAGATACCGTAATGAAATTACGGGATTGTATTTTTTTGTAATTACTATATCCTTGTAAAAACTATAGATAAAATTGGGCCAATATTTCCCATTATAGAGAGAAATCGGTTTATGAATTACCCCAACCCCCATACACTATATATTGGGTTGTTCGGAAAGTCATTTCGTTTTTTTGGGGGAACATGAAAGACAGTTTTCGTATAATGAATAAATATTTTATTAAATTATATATTGGCCATTCTGGTCCAATACCTTTTGCCATCTTTCTGGCAGTAACATAATTCCCCTCTCATAAAAGTTTTGGTCCTTGCTGGCAAAAAACTCGTCCAGGTGGTTTTTGACATCTTCATTTGAGGTAAAGGTTTTGCCATCCAAAAAATTTTGCAGGGACCGGAACAAATAGTAGTCGGAAGGCGCCAGATCTGGAGAATATGGTGGATGTTGCAGTACGTCCCATTCAAGCTGTAAAAGTTTTTGGCGAGTGACCAAACTTGTGTGAGGTCTCGCATTATCCTGGTGGAACACTACACCCTTCCTGTTGATTAATTCGGGCCTCTTCTCTTTAAGTGAATCATTCAATTTGTCCAGCTGATGACAATAGACTTCTGAATTAATCGTTGTATTGTCCGGCAAAAGCTCAAAAAAAAACGATTCCTTTGACATCCCACCAAACGGAGAGCATCACCTTTTTTTGGTGAATGTTGGCTTTTGACACGCTTTGAGCCGGTTTATCTTTTCTGCTCCATGACCTCTTGCGTTTAACATTGTTGTATACAACCCATTTTTCGTCCCCAGTAATAATCCGCTTCAAAAATGGATCATTTTCTAGACGTTTGAGGAGCGAATCACACGCGTCAACACGACGACACAAATTTCGCTCGGTAAGGACATGGGGCACCCACACATCGAGCTTCGAGGTTAAGTCCATGCCTTTCAAATGGCCATAAACAGTTGAATTCGACAAATTTAACCTCTCACCGATCTCTCGTGTGGTGATTCGCCGATTTGCATCAACTAATGCCTTTATCGCATCTTTGTCAGCTTCGACCGGCCTTCCAGACCGTGGTGCATCTTCGACATCAAAATTGCCGGATCGAAATTTTGCAAACCAGTTCTGGCACTGGCGTACTGTTAACACGCCTTCTCCATACACATCCGTCAATTTTTTTCTCGCTTGGACAGCATTTTTACCTTTTCTGAAGTTAAAAAGTAAAATATGACGAAAATGCTGCTTATTGCTCTCCATATTTAAAAAGGCACCAACCAAAAACTACTGGGTAGAATTAATAGAACTTTTTCACACACAAGCCTTGCAATATCAGCTCTCATGACATATAATGGTTATGGGGCTTAAGTGTGAAGTTAGTTTCGAAAAAACGTAATTAAGTCCTCTGGCGGGAAAAAACGAAATGACTTTCCGAACAACCCAATACAATGATTTTTGTTACTATAATGGATTTTATATTGCTTATATTGCTTCACATAATACCAAAATTAAGTCGACATCAATATTAACCGAGAATATTTCAATTAGCGTTATATCATTCGGTAAATAAAATAATGGCTATCGATATGTAGCTTTCCATGTACCTATTTTATAATGAATATAGGATTTGTGTTAGTTAAATTGATTTTAATGTAAATATATAGGACATGAAGCAAAATGTATCCATTCACAATTTCACCGAATAGCGAATATTGAATTCATGTGTAACATTCCTTAATATGAACGTTTGACAGCACCTGAAGATATTTCCCCGCCTTTTATCCTTACATATTGCAAGAGTATAAAATGTTCGATTACACTCGAACTCAGCGCTTCCTTACATGTTCTTGATATGTTTTGGCCACAAATATTTAATATCACATCGGAACAGTTTTTTCGGATATTTTAATTATTTTTTATAAAAAATCTTTTTATTACTCGTCACTCGGACTCACTTCTCTGTGTGTGCGTCCCGTTCTCTGTCACAAGGGGGTTATCTAGGTCGAATGGATCTATTACCGGGATGTTAAAGAAAAGGATGTCCTAAAGTATTTCGAATTAATCATATTATTAAGATTTCCTTATTTTGCATTTTTCGTTCTCTCACGTTGAAATTATTTTTGCATTGGTGGCCTTCGACCGCGCTTTTAAAAATAACACTGATAGATTCACAACTGGGATTTATCAAGGAAGGTGATATATTGCAGAATTTTGCTTTACCCATCACACGATTTGTTCTTATATTTGATGTATAAACTTACTATTTATTTATTTTTATTCACTTTAAAAAGACACATGCATTGTTAATATGTAACTCTTTTGATATTGTTATATATTGCTATAAATAGAATTGAATAAAACTTTAAATATTGAATTAAAGCAAAAAAAAATATGTATATAATAAATTAAAAAAAAAAATATTGTGAGTAGTTAATGGATAAAACGTTCTCCACATCGAATCGAATCGAACTCGAATATTTTATACTCTCGCAATTTTCAAAGATCAAAGTCAGGGCATTATTCGACGAAATTGTAATTGGCTTATAATCATATTTTGGTAACTTATTATTTTTGCATTTTGCATTTATGCATTTATAGCATTTTGCTTCGACTATACAATATTTATATTATATTCAAATCAACCCAATTAACTTAAATGATATATGTGAAATATATTCAACCGAAAGGGCTAAACTTAATATATTGAGTATATTAGGAAAAGGTCAACCAGAGAATCGTAAATCATTATATTAGGGATATGGGGTGTAGACCAAGATCTAGACCGATTTCTTTCATATTCAGAGCTAAACCACTTTATGTTTGAGAAGGCATGTCCATTTAAATTATTAAAATATCACACATATTGTCTAACATCAGTGATTTATAGTCAGGTAGAAAGTCGGAAATCACTGCATTGGGTTTAAAGTCAGCTTTAAAGCCAGAAATCCCTCTATCGGGTATATTTGGGATAGGGGAGGTCTGGATTGACTGTGGTAACTTTTAGCATTACGGAAGATATTCGCGAACATGTTTCCTCTTAATTTTATGAAGACAACTCAGACACTGACAGACATATTCGGCATAAAGTCTGTCAGAACAATGTAAGTCAATATATATAGCATGTTAATCTTGTTATGACATCTTATATATTGACCGATATATGCGGTATAAAAATAACGGAAGTTCGAAAATCTTTATGTGAGGTATATGAACGTTAGGGAAGTACTGTCTCGATTTTGCCCATTTCCACATTGTACATAGAACTATCAGAGTATTGCTATGCTTTTAAAAAAAACCCACTTTTAAAAAAAAATTTTCAACGCACAGATGCCTCTTCTTACTGTGATTCCCTGCACCAAATTCCAGTTTTATATTTTAATTGGGAGCTTGCTTACAACATTTTATAGATTTTCGTTTAACGGCATTTTGTGAGCATGGCAGGATTGCAATTCTACCTATCTGCGATACCAACTTATGTGTACCAAGTTTTAACATGATATCTCAATTTTTGCTCAAGTTATCGCTTGCGCGGACAGACGGACGGACGGACAGTCACCCAGGACTCAACTCGTCTCGTTATCCTGATCATTTATATGTATTTATATGAATTTATATCTATCTCAATTAGTTTTAGGTGGTACAAACAACCGTTAGGTGAACAGAACTATTTTACTCTGTTGCAACATGTTGCGAGACAGAGAGAGAGCTAGAGAGAAAGTATTGTAATTATCACAACATCAGCTGAACAGAATTTTTAACTGAAAACCTCATTCGTCAAGATGATCTTACTACAACTATCGCATAGCTTTTCCGTATATCCAGAGATGGCATGACATGGATTGATATAATAAATGTACAAGATAACCAACATATTTACCTAGTGTGTTCAAAAAAATAACGGGAATATTTTTTTGAAAAAAATATTTATTCATTTGTTTACATTAATGTTGTCGCCTTCAAAATAGTCTCCATTCGATATTATGCACTTATGCCAGCGTTTCTTCTAATCGTCGAAACACTTTTCCAACTTAATTTTTGGGAGAGCCTTTAGCTCTTTCAGCGATGCGCTTTTAATGTCATCTATACTTGTAAAACGACGGTCCTTTAAGCTTCCCTTTATTTTTGGAAATAGGTAAAAATCACACGGTGCCATGTCTGGCGAATATGGAAGCTAAGTTAAGTAGTAAGTTAAGAAGCTAAGAAGTTACAGTAATGTTTTCGGCCAAGAATTCACGAACGAGGAACGAAGATTGAGCACGCGCATTATCGTGGTGCGATAGGTGAAATGGTGAATTGTTTTTCCACAAATACATACGCTTTTTTCTGATTGCTTCACGCAAACGGCGTTGAACTTTTAGATAGTACTCCCGTACTCACGTACTCCCGATTGACCGTTTGACCTTGAGGCAAGAACTCATGATACACTATGCCATTAACGTCGAAGAAAATTCTCGTTATTTTCTGAACTTACCTCGTACATACACTTTTTTATAAAATTGGCAAATACTATTTAAAACAATGTGTAATATTAGTTTCAAGATTCAAAAGATCCTGGAGCTTTCTAAAATGCATTTGCTAATTTTTTTCACTTAAATTTTTATCAATGGAAATAAGCATTATTTTTTAAATTAAAATTTTGTTACTACACCACTTGTACTTTGGAACTGTTTTTTTCTAGTCTGCCACTAGGCACGAAATATTTAGGTCGATTTAGTGCAGGGCTGTCTCGCTTTGCTATGACATAGAGTCGTTGAACGGATAAGAGAGGCAATAGTCGCTATCTTCTAAAAATAGGTTCATTTACCGACTATTTGTCCATCTGCAATATTTATTGCTTTACCATCCGTAGAGCAGAATTGGAGTAATGAGGATATTTCACCTGTGAAAATTTACCTCAATATTGTTGCTTCTATTATATTCCCACTTAAGTTTTTACTGTATGTCATCTGATTTTGCAGACCCTTGCTTTTTTATAAAATTCTGTTAGATAATTGACTATCTAATCTGTTTCCACATCGACGTTTATTGCATAATGTGTGACTGCTTCGTTTCAATGTTGGACTAAATAAAATCGTAATGATCGTAGACATCCTTATTTTGAGCAGCAAAAATAGCTCACTAATTTAGCCAACTATGATTTTTTGGATCAGTTCTTTTTTCGACATCGGGTAACATATTCCGTCCTGAAGTATTATCAAGTGGTATTTTGCTGTTCCCTATTTTCAGTAACTAGCGTGAAAATATATCGACTGAGCAGCATAATTTTTCTGGAATAAGACGCAAGAAGTAAAGCTATGTCGTTTTGTGATCGAATAGTTGCATATTCTGGGGAATAATTCCGAACGACCCTGTTCTTGCAAACGCGTCGTTCTGATATAATGTGAAAATATTAGTAAAAGTTGTATATGGTGAACTCAACGCATTTTGCTATAGATTGTGAAATATACATTTTATTCATTTTCTAAACGGGCAGCTACCTGAAAAAGAGATGGGTGTTGTTTATGTAAAGGAAATTAAATAATTCCATACATTTAGCATCATTGCTGCTTATATATATTTCCCCCCCCTAATATTCTGAAATCTCATTCGACCTCCTTCATGAGCATATTTTTATACTCTCGCAACATGTTGATACAGAGTATATTAGTTTTGTTCACATAACGGTTGTTTGTAACACCTAGAACTAATCGAGTTGGATATAGACATATATATATATATGTAAATGATCAGGATGAAAGGACGAATTGAAATCCGAGTGACTGACTGTCCGTCCGGGCGTCCGTACAAGCGATAGCTTGAGTAAAAATTAAGATATTTCGATGAAACTTGGTACACGTGTTCTTTGTCAAAACAGATAATGTGGTATAACTAAGCAGCAAATTAAGATATAAACGTGTTATTTGGCATACAGGATCCTAGGTGGGAGGAGCATTTGTGTGCCAAATTTTTGTAAAAATGGGCATGGCCCCGCCCCAAATAGGTTTAATATATATATCTCGGAAACGGTCAAAGCTATATCAATCAAACTTGCTCCGAGTAAGCTTTTCGAGCATCTCCTCGAATCAAAATAGAATTTCATAACCATGCATAAAAAATTCAAAACTCTTCTAGGGCCCACTGGCCACCCCGGTTCAACCTTTATCTTTGTATCTATATTTTCCTTAATTTTATTTAACAAATTCATAGGATTGTTTCCATACATTTTCATTAGAACAAGCCACTTAACATTAACACTGACTTTAGCTCTCCCCATATGATACGAGTGAAATCGGAAAATAACCACGCCCCCATCCCATACAAAATTATGTTGAAAACTACTAAAAGTGCGATAACTCCTTTAAGGAACACGTTAGAAACATTAAATCTCACAGCAAATATGATAGCGAAGGGTTGCATAGGAATGAGTGTAACGTTCTGGTGATGGGGGTGGCACCGCCCACTTTTAGGAGAAATCCCACATCTTAAGAACGCCTTAACCGATTTCAGCAAAATTTGGTGTGTGACATTATATTTGCATTCTTATGTCACATTGCGAAATCTGATAAAAACCACGCCTACTTCTTATAAAACACAATTTTAAGTTTCATCTGATACTTTCACTTTCAGGTAGATAAAACAAGCATCAATTAAGATAATGGAATAAAGCTTTCCACGAATAGTACGTTCACAATATGCCATCTTATGCGCAAAAATAGTTGAAATCGGATAATAAATTTTCAAGCCACCACATACCCAATATATGGACCTCAGTACCTCCATCTGAATTTTTACCATATATAACGGTAAATCAGTGAGATATCGAAATGAAATTGGAGGATTATCTTCATATGTTAATATTGTTCTGTTCGGTTCATCTTTATATGTTAATCTGGTGTCAAAAATGGTAAAAATTGGGTAAATACTACCCCTAGCCTCCAAGTACCTAATATAACGATTTTCAGCCACTGGGTAGACTTTATACCATATATTTCGGTCAATATGTAAGATATCTTAACAAAGTTAAGTGAACATGCAATACCGGATATACCATAGTTTAATGCCGAAAATGTGTGAAATAGGTCAGCGAATTATCCCAGCTACCATATAGTACATATAATGACTTTCTTTATTCTAGCTGACTATGCCAAAGATGTCGGTCATTGTGTGAGTTACCTTCACAAAATTATGTGAAAACGTGTTCCTTAATATACTTGAATAATGAAAAGAGTTAATGGGATCAGTGCAGATCTTATTCTATCCCAACAATGCCCGATACAAGAATTCCCGACTTTCCACCTGACTTTAAACCCTTTATGTAGGTCAATATGAGTGATATTTTAATGATGTTTTCTTAAACAAAATGCGATTTCGCGCTAAATATGTAAGAAATTGGTCTAGACCATTGTCTGAGCCCCTTATTCCTAATATATTGGTTTCCTTTTCATTGGTTGACTTTTTCCTCATGTATCTAATATATTCATTAAACCATTTTTGTTTAGTTTATTTCGTCTACATCTTATTTGAGTTACTTGGTAGATTTTAATATAAATATCTCTGACACGAAGTAAAATATAGCAATGAAAGTACATGAGTCTATGGTCTGTAATATAAGTTAATAAGATACCAAATATGATTGCAATCCATTGACAATTTCGTCGAATAATGAGTGTTGAATTTTTCCGCAAAATTTTTTAATATAAAGATATGCCAGCACCTGAAAGCATTTTCCCACCTCTGATCCTTGCACATTGCGAGAGTATAAAATGTTCGGTTGCACCCAAATTTAACTCTTTCTTACTAGTTATAATTAGATTTCTGTTGGCCCACAGACAACTGTCATATCGCCGCTTTTATGGGCATACTTACAAATGTATTGGTGGATCTTTCATCGGTTTCCCACAGTTATATTCAGTTAAAGATAATGTTCGATGCAACCGCTTAGAGTTTATATGGTGACTATATTATTGACTAAAATATCTAATGAGTTGGGTCAGTATTAATATTATTGTAAATGAATACTTGTTTAGGGAGTAATTCTCTTTTTTGTCACTCCTCTAAATATATCCACCAGTGCATCGACTTAAATACTTCATATTTCTAAATAATTATGCAGCAGATACTTAAATATTTGTCTGAAAATACGTGCATTGAGATCGTGCCTATCAACCGATGAGTACCGAGGAGGCAACAGACTCTGAATCTCAACTCAAGCTGTATCAAATTTGAAGGTGATAAATAATATTGTGCTACACTTTCTGATTGTTTTTAACCTTGAAATTTCTACAATGGAGAGTACGAGAATTTAGTGGCTTAGGTGGTGCTTCAATTTGTGGTTATTTAATATTTTCAGCGACCGTACACATAGTTTCACCTCTGAATTCGGATGCCCCACAATAAGCGCATATATCATTTATAGTAGCAGTGACAACACCGCGATTCAAACTCTCAATCGGCCGAGAAATTCTGCAAAAGCGGTTTTTTACATAATAAAATACAATTTATAAAGATTTGATTAACACCAGTACGAAGATTCCTTTTAATATTTCGATACTAATTCTGCAAAAATTTTCACATTTTTAACTGTGTTGGTGATGATGCAACTCCTTGAATTGTTATTGAAGATGAAGATGTTCATGTTAACATAGTAAATCCACCTTGTCATGCATTCGTGCAAAGATAAGTCACGGATATGGCAAAAACAAAGGCAGATTTCATGATGTGAGTGATGATTTTTGTGCGATGATTCGGTTGTTTATACAAATTTTATTAGCAATAGTTTTATGCTTAGCAGAAAGAAAAGCTTTAAGATTTGTATCAAATTCATTAATTGACTGATAATACTTTGCTTTTGAAAAAAATTATTCTACCTTAATTGGAAAGCTTCGTGACACTTATAAAATATAAAATAAAAACAAACATTCAAAAAAATTAAACTTGAAGGAAGCATTTATCCATTATTAATTATCAGTTAATCGTATCTGTATACGAATTTTAAAAAAGAAGGTATTGAATATTAGTATCGGGGAAAACACAAAAAGTACAGAAACTTTTAATGTCACATGAAAGCAAATTTTAAGTTTACTTAAAAGTCTTTTGTCATACAAGTCACATTATACTCGTGGTGATTTCTTTAAGAATTATCTGCCTCGTGATTCGTCTGGCGATGAAATGCATCAGTCATTAGGAGATAAGCGAAACCATCCCCTTAAATTTTAAAGCTTTACTCAAAAGATTCAAAAAATTCAATGAAAATGTAAAAAGCCTAGTGCTCACAAATATAGCAAACGGAATATGTAAATGTGTTAGATCAGACCAGTGGTCGGCATGAGAGCATTTTGTACTTCCTTACTTATTTTATATATTTTACTATTAAATGAAATATATTGGAACTTAAAAACCTTAACTTTCTTGGATCTAAATTACCTGAAACACAAAATATGATTTTTGACATCACAAAGCATTCATAATCTGAGCGATTTCGCGCAGGGCACATTTACCTTAGCCACACGGCCATCCGGGATGTTGTTTCGTTGCTGTCTCGACAACGACTGAGCGATAGAACCTAAATGATGTAACCTAGCACAATTGTGCTCTGAAATGCCGACCACTGGATTGTACTAGCTTATGATTAATGAATGAACGATGACTACCAATGATGGTTTAAGTTCGGCTGCCCAAATATTTCAAATATATATTATGCAAATATTATAATCGACCTAACTAAAGGAAATCACTACATTATATATTTAACTAACCATATAACTAACTTTTATCGCTAAATAGCTTAAAGACAATCGGAATATTCTCAGCTCATTTCATCAACGTTTATAACTAAACCACATGGCGCATAAAGTGACATATTCAATTAAATTCATTAGAACATTTTTTATATTAAGCAATGTATTCGACATAAAGTTATCTAGAGGAGCGGAAATTATTACTTAGGTATATGGGATCAAGGTCTGAACTAATTTCATAAATTCTTGACACTAATCCACATTGTGATCAATTTGATTTAAAAATTATTTATATTCGGTATACGAGTATAAGAATAGGATATACGAGGAATAAGAAGGTTTCGATCATTCTCAGATTATAGTTACCACACATTAGCAGTATTTAGGTTAACTTTCATTCAAATATACTAATCGCCTTATGGGGCCACTATCGCAAGAGAAATTTACCATTGAATTTACCATCCGTCTGAGAGTACTACTACGAAAATTTTAGTCGAAACGAGTAAAATACCGTACTACTCTCATAGGACTCTACTAAGCCGAATTATTGGGCTAATATTGCAGAATTGCAAAAAAAGCGATCCCGTTTGGCAAAAGAAAAGTACTCTTCCATGCTCATCGAAAGTGCTCTGCCAATTGGTCGAGTTAGACTACGAACTTCGATCCCGTCCACCGCATTCTTCACATTTGGCCCATAAGACTTCATTTTCTTTCCCAACTTGAACAAGTGGCTTACCGGACAGAAGTTTTAGTCGCATGAATAGATTATCGCCGCCACGGCCTACATGCCGCTTATTTTGTAGTCCTTCAAAAAACGTATTTTTC
Source organism: Bactrocera minax (assembly GCA_021498325.1). NCBI lineage: Eukaryota > Metazoa > Arthropoda > Insecta > Diptera > Tephritidae > Bactrocera > Bactrocera minax. The sequence continues at coordinate 1,162,299 of JAKEEE010000042.1, read as the reverse complement.
GGAACGGTTAAGAAGTTGGAGTGTTACGGAGTTAAGTAACAGGTCTAGTAAAAATAAATCCATTATATTTTCAAAAAATTTCTGTATGTCGCATTGTATAAGTACAATCGGGTTACGCTATAGAAAGATAGATTTTGTACCAAAAAAGCTTCTTGGACAGTCTTGTGATTGCTTGACTCAGTAATGTTTAGCACGCGTCAAAGATCGAGACCAACAATGGGAAAATACGCTAATAGTATGCCAATACCTTAGCTAAGCGGCTGAAAATTTGAATAGCGTTTATGGTCCTGATCTTGCAACAGCCAATCACAATCATTGGCCAATTTCGCCATTGGCCATTGGCCAATAGGAGATGAATTGGGTTTTATCAGGACAACGCCAGGCCACACACATCGCTACTTGCGAGAAGCTCCGGGAGCTTGGCTGGGAGATTCCTTTGCATTCACTTTATAGTCCGGACCGGACACCAAGTGATTACTATCTGTTTCTGTCTATAGTGAAAAATTTGCCTCAAGAGAAGCTTGGCACAAAGCTTAAAATCTATGGTCCCAGTTTTTTTCCAGTATGGACGAGGATTTCTATGATAGTGGCATTATGAAATTACCTTAAAAATGGTTATTCAAGACAACTTTTTGAACAAAACGGTGCGTTTTAACATAATCGGAGTGTTCTAACTATGCTAAATAAAAAATTTAATTTAGTGCAAGAATGATGGGTATCTTTTTACTAGACTTAATATATTGAGTTAAAAAGAGAGTACGCAATAAATCACAATTTTTAATATCTAAATTTTTTCTCAGACAGTCATCCGGAAATCAGTTCGCGCCATTTTCCTAACCATTTTAACATTTATTATATAAACATATATTGAATCTAGTTAGGTGAACAAAACAGTTTTACACTAAACTACAGAACTGCCTACCGATTGCTCTCTCTCACTTTCATCACTACGCCTTGTTTTATATTCGAAATATTATTATATTAAATATAATTATGTTATATTTAATAATGTTATAATGTTATTATATAAGATAATATAATTATATTTAATATAAATAAATATTATAAAATTATATTGCTTTGTATTCAAAATATATACTTCAAAATCCATTTGACTAACAGAAATACTGAAATTATTCATATTATCGCTAGAAAAAGGCATAGACCGTTATCACTCATTATCACTTAGCACTAACAGATTTCTACAATATGAAGTAGACTAGAGTGAAGCAAATAATTATAGTGTGTATTAAGAAAAAGTCCAAACCGATTCCACCCATATTTTCCACAAATTTTATTAAGGTCAAGAAAATATGTCCACTTCAATTCTTCAATTCTAAGAAGCGTAAATAAACATGATGTGTGAACGGAGGATTGGGTAAGGTAAGCACTGATTTCACCCTTTCACAACAAAATATACCTCCTTAGCGCCGTTATCTTATATAGTTGTTGGTCTAGAGAACCCCATATTATGCGTATGGGGTTAGAAACTGCATTAGCAAATGTCGACAGTTGATACATAGGGATTGCAATATTGCAGAGGCATTAATTGCGCTGAATTTTATTTCGATATCTTCAGTGATGCTTATATAGAAAATAAAATATTCTGATGTTACAAACTTAATTTCAATGCTTAGGTATATTATATTAATAAAATAATAAATATATTAGTGGGTGAAGCTTCACTCCCTGGAGACAAACGACTCACGAAAAAATTTTTGTGTTGTACATCACACAAATACTGGGGAATCCTTCACCAACTTGAACGATATCCTATCAGGTAGTAACTTGTTAAAGGCAAGGATTGACATATTTCCTTCGAAAGTATCGCAATATGTCCCTCTACTTCGAACGTATTCTTACTCCAAAATTGCATAGAGTACAGCATTGTATTTTTATACTCTCGCAATTTGTTGCAACAGAGTATAATAGTTTTGTTCACCTAACGGTTGTTTTCAACATCTAAAAATAATCGAGTTAGATATAGTGTTCTACATATATAAATGATCAGGATCAGGATGACGAGACGAGTTGACGTCTGTTCATCCTTCTGTGCGTGTGAGGGATAACTTGAGTAAGAATTGAGATGTCTTCTATCTTGGATATCTAGGGAGGAGCATCTCGATCGAAAAATTTAAAAATTGGGCATGGCCAATCCACTAATCGGTTTAATGTACATTTCTCACAAACCACTAAAGCTATTTCAACCAAACTTGATGACAAATCCCTCCAGCGCTTCCATGTACAGTCTGAATTCAGAACAAAGCTTTGCCTGAAAATATTGACCCATTTTGCCAAGAATGGTTAAAATCGGGTAAATTTTTCCCGTAGCTCTCGCATACCTAATATAAGTATTTTCAAACTTCCGGTTGACTTTATACCATATATATTGGTAAATTTTTGAGGTATCTTAATGAAATTCGGACCCAAAATGATGGAAAAAACAAATATTAGTCTAAAGGTGAGTGCTGTTGTGTCGTCATCTATCTTAACCAATGGCCCGTTAACCCGATTACTGATCATTGCTCAACACCTCGTTCAGTTCCTTCAAATCTTCAATATATCCACCTGATTTGCTTCCATTCTAACTGACCTGTAAAATTATAACGCACTTGTAAACTCTGATCGCACTAAATCTAATCTCTCTTACAAATAAAGGAATTTTGCCGTGACTTCCTCAATATTCTTCAAAAGTACCCAAACCCTAAAAGCATATTTTTTTTTAAACTTACAAATGCACTAATAGTATCTAGAAATCACTAGAATTCGATTTCTAATTCCAGATAGATTTCTAATTGACCATTCTAAAAAAGTTCTATTAACACCTATAAATTTCCACTTTCGGGATAAGGATAAGGACCTAACGACCCTCATCGTTTATGAGTGGAGGAGATTTGCAAAAAAAGTTTAAGTGTATATCATGACATGTGTATGACATTTGTCTTTAAATAATTAATAACTTTATATTCATACTGCCACATACTTCTTATTCTTGAATATATTTTAAGGTTTCATGGATTCGTCGCAAGGACTTCCAATTACTAACCGTTGGATTATCAACGCACAGTAGTGATAAAAGGTTTCTTGTCGAACACACGCGTCATATGGGACACTGGTCATTAAGGATTAAATCTGTACGTGACAGCGACCGGGGGTTGTATGAATGTCAGTTATCAATATACCCTACCGAATCAATCTTTGTAGAACTGAAAGTTGTTGGTGAGTTTCTATAGATCTATGCATACTACGCTTGTTTCAATACCCGCTTATATAAATTTCAGTCGCATAAATTTTGCAAGGAATAGTAGGCACATATCTTCAACTTTGCTTAGGAAATTAGAACGATAAATGCACATTCCTGAATTTATAACAGCTTTTAAAACATAAATAGAGACAAGTAAGGAAGGCCTTAGTTCAGGTAGCCGAACAATTTATTCTCGCAATTTGCAAGTATTAAAGGCTGGGAAATTCTCACAAGTCTTGGCTAGACTTAATATTAACAAGTAAGAAAGCGCTAAGTTCGGTGTAACCGAACATTTCATAGCCTCGGAATGTCCTAAGATCAGATGCGGAGAAATGCTTTTAGGTATTAGCAAAACTTTACATTAAAAAATGCTGCTATTAAGAATTCAACATTCCTTATTCGACGAAACCATAAGTGGATTGCAATCATATTTGGTATCTTTTTAACTTATATTACAGGTCGTAGACTCACGTACATTCATTATTATATTTTGCTTCGGCTTCGAGATATTTATATTAAAATCTGTCAAATTGACTAAAAACAGAAATATGTAATATAAGCTCAAGTAATGTTGCTTAATTCAATATATTGGGTATATAAGGAAAAAGTCAACCAAAGAAACGTAAATCATTATATTAGACTACGGTCTAGACCGGCTTCATTCATATTTAGCGCTAAATCACATTCTGTTTTAGAAAACATATCCATTTAATTTCATTAAAATATCACCTATATTGACCAACATAATCGATTTGAAGTGAGCTGGAAAGTCGGGAATCATTACATTGGGTATATTTGGGAAGAGAAAGGTCTGGACCAGAGAACATATTTTCACGCAATTTTATGAAGACTAATACACTGCCCGACATATTCGCCATATAGTTTACTAGAATAATGAAAATTGTTATATGTAGTAGATGAGATCTGTCATAATTCATTCACCGTTTTCACACATTTTCGCCGTTAATCTATGGTATATCGAATATGCCATATATATACCGTATAAAGCCAATGGGATGTTTGAAGCTCTTATATTAGGTATATGGGGGGCTAGGGGTGGTATTAATCCGATTTTATTAATTTTTGGGATCACAACATATTATTAATATTGGATAATATTGGATTCTGTCTGACAATCATAAAGATAAGACTTTTATCGTTTTGTATACCGATATCGTAGATATTCTCCTAGGAGAAAGCATATTCTTTGATTTACTTTGCATTGGCTAAATTCATTTGAAAAATAATTGCATTATAATAAAAAAAAGTTTTGGATGGACTGATTCGGGTGGTCGAATTACATCGTCAAGGCTATCATCTTATGTAACTACAAAAACTACTCTGCTAACGAAATAGTGCTTAAGTACTTGAGTATAACGAAATACAATATTAGTAATCGGTCAAATTGATTTGAAAAATAGTTGCATTATACTAAAAAATTTTTTTTTGGATGGATCGTATCTCGCGTCCGAAATATATCGAGGAGGTTATCATCATATACAACTAAATAACGAAATAGCGCTTGAGTACTTGAGTATAACGAAGTATAATAATAGTAATTGAGAAATCGGTAATAGCTTTGAGTTTATTTGAAGAGCAACAAGAAATAAAATCGATTGAAAAGCTTACTTGAAGTCAAACTACAGTGAGATTCCGACAGGCGAATATTCCATTTTCTTGCATGTAAAGCCCACCCTTAGCCTCCTTGATTACTCTTACCAACAAGCCTTACGGCGGGTTCCTACTCTTGAAAGGCGCCTTCAACTTGGTATTGAAGTTAAACAACAATATGCACCATTTATAAAAGAATACCTCGAACTTCAACATGTGTCTCCTTTATTAAAGTCACCGCCATCGCTACAAACATATTTTATTCCTTTCAATGCGTGTTTAAGAACGAGAGGAAAACAACTAATCTTACAGATGTATTCGGCGGTCCAGCACTAACCACAGAAATGCATGGATGAGATGTCCAGCTATACAAGCAAAACTTGCTGACCTTCTTATTCATTTTCGTTCAAATCCAGTCACCTTAATAGAAGACATTAACAAAATATATCAGTACATCGGAGTCTCCGCACCTGTTGGAGAAGTAAAACAAATAATTAAACAAACATCCGAACTGTTAGGGAAAATTTAAAATTAGAAAATGGTGTTCAAATAAATCAGAACTGCTTGGCAATGATGTATGTAGGCTGAATAAAAAAATAAATGGGAAAACAATGGCAAAACTAGTACAGGGATGCCTACTAGAGGCATATCTCGCATTTGACGATAAAGTAATTCATTAATATCTGAGTAAAATTAACTAGGTGTTTAATTTAAATATAAAGATGGAAATCTTTGCATACAGATGTCTGCAAACTAAAATAAACAGCAGTAAGGTTGAAGTGGTATAAAAAATTGCGTATTTATGTGTTAGTTATCTATGGTAGTGTATTTGCAATGCTTTTTAGATCAAACAAGTGTTGTGACTGTTGTTTTTATGGTTATTTAACACCTTATTTGGAGGAAAGGTTGTCATTGATTTCATCTAACGGTAGACTGAAGAAAAGTATTATATATTTGGTAGTAAGTATAACACTTGGCAGAATACTATATACCAGCATAAACCCTTTCTAATTCTGGAGTAAATTTTAATTTATGTAATATTTATCTTAGTGGCTTGATAAATGAATTTATATATTTACGAGACACATTTTTTAAATTTTAGAAGCTGTCGCGGAGATCATAGGAGCACCGGATTTGCATATTGATGAAGGGTCCTCTCTTCGATTAGAATGTAGACTTAAGAAGGCAACAGAAAATCCTGCTTTTGTTTTCTGGTAATTAATTTATACAAAAACTTAAATTTATATTATATTTTCTATAGCATTTATGTTATTAGAAAAATATTTTTGTACTCTTGCAACATGTTGCAACAGACAACGTTAACGGTTGTTTGCAACACCTAAAACAAATCGAGATAGACGTTATATATATATGTAATTGAATGTAGTGACTGTCTATCCGTTTGTCTGCCCAGGATGTTCCTTACCACTATAAGAAGGTAGGTATTGAAGAAGGACGTAATCGGACATCGGTCACGCCCACAAAATGTCGCTAAGCGAAAACTTATAAAGTACTAGAACTAATAGGTCAATTAAGGCACAAACCTGTCATTTGGTTCAGGGGATCGCAGTAGGGAGGGGCATATGTGGTTAAAAATTTTTTCAAATTGGTAGTGGCCTGCCCCCTAATTGGTTTAATGTACATATCTCACAAGCTGCCAAAAAATATCAGCCAAACTTGCTCAGAACGAACCCCTTAGTACCTGTTCTTACACTCTAAAAAGTCAAATCAGATAATAACCACTCCTACATCTTATACAATACTCGCATAAAAAGATTATGTTGAAAACTACTTAAAGAGAATTAACTCGCTGAAGAAACGCATCAGAAATATTACGTCATTCAGGAAATATGGTACGGAAGAGATCCAAAGGAATCCGTATAAAAATAGGGCAATCGGCGTAAAAGTGGATGGAATCGGACAACAACCACGCCTGCTTTACATATAATACTATTTTGAATTCAATTTGATTTTTTTATTTACGATATATAAATCAAGCACCAACAAAAATATCGAAATAAAGCTTTGCACAATAGCTTTGCACAAAGTGCCCTGTACCATTTCCTGCCCAAAAATGGTGGAAATTGGATTAAATATCTTCAAAACCCCATTTACCGAATATGCGAACCTCAGTGCCTATATCTGGCTTTTTACCGAATATATCGGCCAATCAGTGAGATATATTAATGAAATTCAGATAACATCTATCTCTTGTACTAAGGTGCTCTTGTGTCAAAAATGGGTAAAACCGTGTTTACCAAATAGATTTCTTCCCTTAGATTCATACACCTAATATAAAAATTTACGAGCTTTGGTTGACTTTAAACCGTATATATCGGTCAAATTTCGAGATATGATAATGAAGTTCAGATGACATCTTTTCCTGGTATTAATGTGTCCTGCCAATGCTAGCCCTCACATAGCTAATATGAGAATTTTAAAAATTCCGGTATACATACTTAATACCTAAGTTACATTATGCGAAAAGACAGTAGACAGCAAGATAGGAAGCGTTCCAAAACGTTCTTAATAATGCAATTATCAAAATCGCACTTCATATCGAAAAATAATTAGTAAGTTAAAATAAATAGTATATATAAACAAAACAAAAATTAAAGACCGAAATAGTAAAAAAAATTACGAAAACAGTACTGAACAGTTTGATAAAAACTGTATTGATAATATCAAGTTCCTCTCAGATAGGAACTACATTCTGATTAAATAAACCCAGGATAAGCGAAATAAGCAATAAAGCATTTATAAAATAATAAGCAATACGGAACAGCAATAAATTAACCAATGACTATGCAATTAATTAAAAAGGAATTAATAATACAAACAGTATCAGAGATAAATTTCCACTTAGGTGTCATTTCCCACAGTATTTCATATCACTTAAAATAAAGCAACACAATGTGACAGCTGGGTCTTTTTTTGAATCGAAACCGGCTTACAAACATGAATTTCAATATTGAAAATTTCGGATGGGGGCAAAGCAAAGTATGAGGCAATATCATCGACTGTTGAATGTATAAGGTGCAACGAAGACCTTAAAATGCTCACTGTCAGACGTTCTGAATAATAGAGAACATTCCCGTAACAATTAACATAGAACACGTCTCAATTTTTCTGAATAGAAAAACCGAAAGCTATGGAACATGATTGAATTATCTTGTTATGAAAAAGCCCTATAAAAATTAAGTGATTGAAATAGCATAATACTGCTGGAGGTAGTGCGGGGCTATGCAAGTACGACTATGAGGAAATTATAAAATCTATGCATCATCCTTTATAAAAAACGGGATTGGTTAAATAATGTTTCTAGGTTTGATACAAAGATGGTCTAACCAATTCACAAGAACACTGCTGAAAACAACTAGTAATTTTGTCGCACCTACTGTTGTATAAAAATCTCTGTTTCAACCTTTAGTTGAGCTTTTGTTTGCCGAAGATTTTTCACTCGCAACAATATTGTCAAATTAAGGATTTTTAACACATTTACCCTAAAAAATACAAGAAGGATTCTGCATATATCTATAATAAGATGTTGACAGTTACAGCCATTTTTGTTACAAACCTAAATTCTGCTATGAGATGTACATTTTAAAGTCAGTCATATAAACAAAAGTCCAAATATTAGATATATAAGCAATGGGACTATTAATTCTTAGCACAAATTAACTTTACACTTTTCTGGTTGATTGAAGGAGATCTCGGATTATGATGATACATAATGAAAAGATGGAATGAAACTTTCCCGATAAAGTTAACGACATAATAAAATTTGAAGTTTCAAACTCTTTAAGAGCCTCGTGCTCAGTTCTGAGACTGCACTAAGACTAAACAGTCTAAGAATTTTTAAATAAAACTATAATATATGCCAATACACTTAATGCTACCAGAAGTAAACAAATTATTGCTAACAAGGATGTGCTACTTCTTTACCACAACTAAAACAAACCATTTGACTTACCGACAGATACCTCATCTCTTGCTATAGGATTTGTTCTTTCCCAAAGCAGACGGTTAATTAAAATAATTTCTCTAATAATTTCCCTTTCAGATACAGAACAAAAGTGCTATAAACGAAAAGGAATTATTAGCAATAGACTGGGCCCTTCAAAAACTTCATAATTACTTATACTGTGTAAAAAAACTACTAACATTCAACAAATTTTCAAGAAGACTTTTTTCAACAGTTTTATTCGACTGCAGGAAAGTTCACAAAACTTACTTAAAATTGTAAATTTTTTTTCAATTACAGAATTATTATTTTATTAGGTCTTTCGACTGAAGCAAAAACACTGGATTACTTACTATGTCCCTATAACCACTGGCAGGGTTATCATTCACGAACAATACGGATTTCTGCTACATAAAATAAATTTGTATATTTGAAGCAATAGTTGACGATTCAAACAGACTTCTAGAGTAATTTCTCCAATCACACATAAGCCGGCGTTAGAATACATAAACAATTTGGGTATTGCCTTAAATTACATCGTCGGAACACTTGACTTTTATGATTTCTCAATGGTCAAGGCCAAGACATATAAGCACATATTGATAAATCCAAATTACAGAGAAGAATAAACGGTTTGACTCAAACTGTTAACGAGTGGCTGAAATTTTTTCAACACTGCTAAATAGGCACAAGCATTCTTTTTTCTTTCTTTTAATATTGCAATTGGAAATCGTTATAAGCTCTATATCTCTAAGTAAAATCAATACATAATATTTAACTTAAAATACCGAATATGATTGAAGGAATTGATAACTAAAGTAAACATTTCACGGCCCATACATTTTTATCTCTTCCCTACTTACGAGAAATCTATTTAAGAAATCTTAAATATATTTCCTTATTACAAGATATATTTGATACCCGATCAGATCAGTTGACAGGAGCATTATTATTTCTCGATACATCGACTTTAATTATCATTGCCATTAGGTCAATAAAGTCAGAAGAATAAAGTTAATCTGAGCAAGGTAATAAAGGAAGCTTAACACGAACGGAAGTACGGTTTAACACATGCTAATACAACGGCGAATATTGGAATCAAACGCTGATTAAGGAAGATAATATAAGCTTAAAATTGTGATCCCACGTCAAAGCGTTCATCATTATATATAGTATAAGGGGCTGTGGTAATTCATAAATCGATTTCACAAATTTTTGTTACCAAAGTATAATATGTTCAAGATTATACGTATATATGTGTATATATATAAGATATCTCGGAGATTGACCAATATTTTCGATAAGTCAACGATAGGCACTAAGGTCCACAAGTTCGGTATCTAGGGGCTATATGCGATATATATTATGGAAATTCAGAGTAGATCTTCCACTAATAATATTGTGTCATTATGTCAAAGATGGATAAAATCCGGCAAGTATTTCCCTTAGGTCCCATATACCTAATATAGAAATTTCAAACTTCCGACTGGCTTTTTAAGGTATATATCGGTCAATATGTAAATATTAGCAAAATTAAGTGAAAATATAATATCGGATATATTACAGTTTTATGGTGAAAATGTGTGAAATCGGTCATTGAATTACAACAGCTCTCAACCAATTTTATAGAAATTCGTCTACTTTAATGTTGTCGTCTTCAAAATAGTCTCCATTCGATATTATACATTTATGCCAGCGCTTCTTCCAATCGCCGAAACACTTCTCAAACTCGATTTTTGGGATAGCCTTTAGCTCTTTCAGCGATGCACTTTTAATGTCATCTATACTTGTAAAATGAGGGCCCTTTAAGGTTATCTTTATTTCTGGAAATAGGTAAAAGTCACAGGAAGCCATAACTGACTAATACGGAGGGTGGGGCATCATTACAGTATTTTTTTTTTTTGGCTAAGAATTCACGAACAGGAACGAAGTGTCAGCAGGTGCATTATTGTGGTGCAAAAACCATGAATTGTTTTTCCACAAATTCGGGCGTTTTTTTCGGATTGTTTCTCGCAAACGGCGTTGAACTAGTAGGTGGCACTCCTTATTGACCGTTTGACCTTGAGGCAAGAATTCATGATACACTATACCAATAAAGTCGAAAAACACAGTCGAAGAACATTCTCGTGATTTTCTGAACACACCCCGTACATATAATGAATTCGTTATTCTAACAGAATTTATGTCCAATATCTCGGCCAATTTGAATTATCTTTCTGTAGCTTTTTTAGAAAAATTGGTTGTAAATTTATTGCTGGTGGATATTATAATGTCAAACACCCTTGCTGTTGATCAAGGTTGACAAATCCCAAAGGAAGGAAGCTATATGTGCATAATTACCAGTAATCTCTCGACACAATCTACGGGGAAACCAACCTATTGGCCATTATACCAGATATTTTTGATTTTACAGATTTTACATTTGATATGTCAATTATAATTACGTTATGATACTGCCCTTTCAGCACTATGAAATAAATATAACATTGTCTAGCTTAGATGTTTTATTATTTCAAGATTGGATATAACTAAATACAAATATATTTCTCAAAACTGATTTAGAACGGCTGTGGAATCATTTAAAAACTTTATTCTTGATGTAGGTACGAGGAGTACCTCATCAGTCAAAAGTGCTACCAACAGACGGCCAGTAGATGAAACAAGGTACAATACACATCAAACCAACTTAAAAAACGCTTGTACGAAATAAGAAATGAATCAGCTGCAGAGTTTTTCATAAGTATGGTTCCTAACACGAAATACCATGAATACAGTAGTATCTCAACATGAGCAAAATAAAATAGTTGATAGTAAGAAATTATCGAAACACGTCTCATTTGCTCTAAGAAGAGAAGATTGTCTCCCAATATTTTAAATAATACACAAATTCCTCAAAATGCATTAGCTGCTTTGGACAAAATCGCAAATTGATTTGGAGAATAAATCTCGGTTTTACAAGGCTATTTTAAAGCCTCTGTGGACATATGCTATCTAATCATTAGCAATAAGACTTATTGTTGACGCTCCCTGGTTCGTGACTAATGACCAAATTCACAATATACGTTAAAGATGAAATACGCAGAATAAGCAAAAAGTATGTTGACAGACTACAAGATCAAGCAAATGTTCTGGTAATAGCCTTACTAGATAATAGCGATACAACTCGAAGCCTTAAAAGAAAGCATATGTTAGATTTTCCCTTTTGATATTAAGTTTATATATTTTATAAATAAACTTAATTATAGAATTTGGAACATAGTATCGGTTCTCACTGGAGTTCAACTATTCTGTTATAATATTAAAGTTTCTGGCTTTTTTAGTTAGTTCTGAATAAATATGAATGAATAAATGAATGAATGAAATCGGTCCAGACCTTGGTCAAAATACGATCAGGTTGACTTTTTCCTAATATACGCAATATTTTAAGTTTTGCAATTTTGGATGAGTTTATATCACACATACCATTTGAGTTAATTAGGTTTATTTTATTATAAATATTTTGGACACAAAGCAAAATATAGTAATGATACTAAGTGAGTCTATGACCGAAAATATAAGTTAATAAGATACCAAATATAATTATAACGCAATCACAATTTCATCGAATAATGAACGTTGAATTCTTGCGCAACATTTTTATATTCTCGCAACATCTTATATGGTTGCGAGTGTTATATTCTCGCAGCAGAGTATAATAGTTTTGTTCTCATAACAGTTGTTTGTGACCCTGGAATCAAAAATTACTAAAATCATGTTGATATTTCCCCTAGCGCCCATGTACTTCATATAAAGATTTTCGAACTTCCGGTTAACTTTATACCGTATATATCGGTCGATATGTGAGTTATCATTGTGCCAAAATGGATAAAGTCGGATTAATACTACCCCCAGCCCAAATGTCCAATATAAGGATTTTTATACTTCTGGTTGACTTTATACCATATGTATCGGTCAATATGTATGGCATCTTAATACTGGATATGTTGTAGTGTAATTCCGAAAATGTGTGTAATCGGTGAACTAATTACACCTGTTCCCATATACTATGTCGGTCAACGTGTGAGTTATCTTCATTAAATTGCATGAAAATATTCCCAATATACTTGCGTAATGCCAAAAGTAATCCAAAAGTAATTCGTTTTCGCCCGTTTTCTAACTGTGAAATAAATATGTTAAGATAATGTTATGCACAAAATTAAACTGAAATTTTTAGAGTGGTTGCTGAGGTATGGAATTTCAACTAAAAGTTGGAGGTGTGAAATTTTTATACAGATTCACACACGATTATACCGATGCCCGCACTATACTTATTGTAAAGTTTAACGGTTCTGATCGTTTTCGTTAAATAGTTATCGTACTTTTAGTAGTTTTCAACATTCTTGGTAAATGTTTCCAGCAAGTTTGATTGGTATATAATGGTAGTTTGTGAGGTATATAATTTAAACTTTTTATTAAAAATTAATGGGAGACCGAATTTTTTACTATGCTCAAAATAATGTTGGGGAGCCAGTATGATTGGTATATCAACACTATGTTAAACGCAACCATAAGTTTAATGTTGAAAGGCATTATAGATCGTTTCATAAAGAATACATTAACATTCAAAATGACACAAGAGCAATTTTAGTTGCTGATTTAAAAAAGAGAGTTATAACTGAAGAAAAAAATTCAAGTAATATAACATATATTATAAGAAATTAATGCTTATATTTTTTCTCACACAAAAAACTTAATTGAATTTTTTAAATATTTCTCTTTTCGCTTATATGAAAGCACTGATGATATGATATTATTTATACAATTTGCCAGTTATTAATGCGAAAACTATAGAAACACTGTAAAAGAGACCAGTTTTAGTTTTAAATTTTACTTTAAAAGATATTTATGTTTTGGCAAACACGAATTTCAGAATCGATGATAACTTGCCAGAATTTACCAGACATCGAAATTTATAGTTGCCAGAAAGTTCAAATAACTATATTTAAGCGAATTTGATGCTAAAACAAAACAGAATCGGCGATAAGCTGCCAGAATCAACCAGACAACAAAATTAGCCGTTGCCATAATGTTCGAGTGACGATCTGTTGATAAGGATTTACTGCATAAGGACTGCCGGAGTGGCAGTAGGACACAGTTCTAGTTAGAGTGTGGCCAAGTTAAGTGCAAGTGAATTTTAAGTAAGCTCGAATAACGAGTAACACGTGTTAAGTTATTGAATTCGAAATAAAGAAAAGAGTATAGCCATTAAATTGTGACTTTAATTGAACAATCCAGTGATCGAACTCAGAGTAGCGTTTCAACGCGAACGATTAATTTAGAAAATCCATTACAATTAGTGTCAGAAGTGGGATTGAGTAATAAAGTCCCATAAGAGATTATTTTAAAAGTGACAAAGTTTAATGAACTGAAGATTGAACAACTAAAAAAGGAGCGGGAGCAACGTGGTTTGCCAACAAATGGAATGAAATCCGAATTGAAATCACGGTTGCGAGAGGCCATGGAAGCAGATAACATTAATGTTGACGAATACGTCTTTCAATCGGAACTAAAGGAATCGACAACGAAGATGCAGGAAAGGGAAGAGGCTCAATGTTCGTCAAAGGTTATGGACATGAACATGATTTTGGTTGCAATATCACTGGTGTCATCGCAGATGAAAGAGACGGATATATGTGTATCATCACAGATATTGGCACAACTATCCCAATTGTCATGGCAATTGAAAGAGCAGGAGGCACGCATACCAATGAAGCTGTCCTCACAAGTAACAGAAGTGTCAACGTAGATTTCGGAAGAACAGTATAAAATTAAGGCTAAAGTGGAGTTAAAAAATCGGCTCAATGAGCAACAATTAAATCGCCCAATTATCCCAACAGGATCTATCAAAGTAAAAACTTCATCTTTTGACGGCACAATTCCGTTCCAGATTTTTGAGCTTCAGTTTGTAAAGACCGCAGCTGCAAATAATTGGAACACTGCAAATAAAGTCGCTGAATTATTCGTTGCCAGCTGAAAATGGCACGAACTGACTCCCCCAAGTGAATGCCCTGTAATCTCCATCTCACAAATAGCAGGAACACGAGTAATGTTATCGTTAATGGGTGTGTGGACGGCAAAAAGCACATACTGACTGTAGATACGGGTGAGTCACTTTCCACAATTTGGTCTGCTATGGTTACTAAAAATATAAGACCACTAGCAAGAGAAAAGTAACGTACTGCAATGGAGAAGATACTCAAGTTGTGGGGGAAGTAACGTGTGAGATCACAATTGGAAAGGCGGACAGTGTCGAGGAAATCATAATAAGAGTAGACGTTTTAGCTGGCCCAGGGAAGAAAATCGACATGGAAAACAGGATAATGATTTATATCAAATGGATATGCATCTTATGTTCGGTTATGATAATAACCACAACATTAGATGAGCACTAGTAACAAAAAAACAGCTGATTCCACCAAAAGCAGAAGCAGTTACTTGGACTGAAATAGATCGAGACTATGGACCAAACAAGTTGTGGGTTGTTGAGGCCGCAAAACAATCTAGACCAAACTTAATCATAGGAAAAACCCTGGCTGTGACAAGACAAGACAAACGCGTTCCAGTCAGAGTACTTAATGAGTTCAAGGCTCCAATCCAACTTTCTAAAGGAGCTATATTAGGGCAGTATCAGGTGATTGAGGTCGTGATAAATTGTGAAATACGTTTCGAGGAAAATGCCATGTGTGAAAACGACATCTCGAATGAAATTGGCTGAGGAACTACACACAGAATATCAAAATATGGCTAAATAACTCCATCTCAGATACTCGAACGTATTTGATAAAAGCCAGACAGAACCAACGTTTTGAAACACTTTATTAACGCAGGAGATGCGAGACCAATACGCCGGGCTCCTCGTAGCGTTCCATTAGCAAAACGTGAAGTTGTAAGCCAAACCATACATGAAATGAGCGAAAGTGGCGTAATTGAACCACCAGAGAGTCCATGGAGTTCACCTGTAGTATTGGTGGAGAAGAAAAATGGGAGCATGAGGTTCTGTGTGGATTATAGAAGGTTGAATGAAGTAATGAAGAAAAACAGTTCTCCACTACCTTGAATCGATGACACTCTGGACTCGTTATCCGTCACGAATTGATTCTCAACACTTGATCTGAAAAGTGGTTATTGGCAAGTGGAAGTAAACGACCGAGACAAAGAGAAGACGGCTTTCAGCGTTGGAGATGTTATATGACAATTTACCGTAATGCCTTTTGGATTATGTAACGCTTCTGCCGCCTATGAGAATCTTATGGACCAGGTATTAAAAAAATTGCACAGGAAAATATGTTTGGGGTACCTCGACGATATCATCGTGTTGGCTAAAAATATCGATGAAAACCCTAAGAACCTGGAAGGAGTTTTCCAACGGTTAGCTAGAGTTGGTCTCAAGCTGAGCCCAAGGAAGTGTTCCCTGTGCAAAAAGGAAGTAAACTACTTAGGACAGAAAGAAAACAACGGAGGGCATTTTCACAGCTAGCGAAAAGATAGAGGAAGTAAAAGATTAGCCCCGTTCTAAAAAATTTACGTCAATTGCAAAGTTTTCTTGGATTCTTTACCCGTTATCAACGATTTGCTCCAAATTTTGCCAGGGTAGCTAGTAGCCTCCATGACCTCACGAAACAGAGCGAGGCAATTGAGGGGAATATAGAACAATAGCTGGCTTTCCAAACTCTGAAAAAACGATTATGTACTACGCCAATCTTAGCATATTCGGCCCCATGATCAACGTTTATTTTGGTAACGGATGCTAGTGGGTATGCAATAAGAGGCGTCCTATCACAAGTCATTGACGGGTATGAGAAAGTGGTCTCATATTATAGCCAGACGATAAGTAAGCCAGAGGAGAATTATTGTACAACTCGGAGGGAATTACTGACTTTGGTGAAGTGCTTCAAACAATTTCATAAGTACCTATATGACCAGCGATTTCTAGTAAGGACAGATCATGCAGCATTAAAATGCCATCTACAATTCAGGAATCCTGAGTGCAGTTGACACGATGGATTGAGAGACTACAAAAACTTGAGACTTCTATTACGTGGAATGGAACTGAACAAACGCCGAACGAGAGAAGAAATAGCTGACGAAAATCCAGTCACAAAAGCATATTGGGCACAGTGGAACAGTTTAAAATTGGTGTCTGGCTGCTTGCATCGAGTATGGGAAAGCGGAGATTGGCAAAGCTTTCGAGCTCTTATGATTACGCCGAAAGTAAGAATACCTGAAGTTCTTGACGAACTACACAACGGTGTATTTGGAGGGCACATGGGAATCACGGAAACTTCCGAGAAGTTAAAGCAAAGGTTTTATTAGTTTGGCTGTCGTCAATCAGTTACAGATTGGATTGCCAATTGTGCTGAGTTCATTACAGCTAAAGGGCCTAGATACTGGACCCATGGCCAGATGAAGCAATACAATTCGAGTGTGCCATTTGATCGAATTGCCATGGTGTAGCTGGTCCATTTCCCACCAGTAAATTAGGAAACACATATATTTTGGTAGTAATGGACTATTTCGTTAAATGGCCAGAAGTATACCCACTTCCTAATTAAGAGGCTGAAACAGTAGCGGACGTATTCATCAATAACTGGGTAATGAGATGTGGTGTTCCAATAGAATTCCGACCAAAGGAGGAATTTCGAATTTCGCTAATTTAGGAGATGCGCCAGAAACTGGCCATTCGGAAAACACGTATAACTGCATTACATCCACAGTCCGATGGCATGGTAGAACGATTCAATCGAACCTTAGAGTATATTCTTGTTCTTGATGGCTTATCGATCTGCTTTGCATGAAACAACGGGGCAGATTCCAACAAGGGTAATTTTTGGAAATTGCCTTCTGTTACCGATTGATTTGAAGTTCGGAAATGACTCAAATGGTGGAAGGAATGCCAAGGAAACCAACAGTATCCTAGAAGATGAGATGAGAGAAATACATGCTTTGGTGAGACAGCGCACGTAAATCGTGAGTGATAAAATGAAGGCAAAATGCGACAAGGCAATGAACTCTGAGAGGTTTGCTGAAGGAGATTGGGTGTTGTTATATAACCCACAAAGAAAGAAAGGCTAATCTCCTAAATTACAACGTAGTTATTAAGCGGCTCAGCGATGTGGTATACCACATACAGACCATTAGAAAACCAAGGAATAACATGAAGGTAGTTAAAACAGAATCGACGATAAACTGCCAGAATTAGCCAGACAGCGAAACTAATAGTTGCCAGAATTTTCGAGTCGACGAGTTTCGACGATCTGTTTGTAACGATCTACTATATAAGGGCTGCCGGAGTGGCAGCAGGACACAGTTCTAATTAGACTGTTACCAATTTAAGTGCAAGTGAATTGTAAGTAAGCTCGAATAACGAGTAACAATGTGTTAAGTTATCGAATTGGAAATAAAGAATAGAGTATACCCATTAAATTGTGACTTTATTTGAACAATCCAGTGATTGAACGCAGGGTAGAATTTCAACGTGGACGATTAAATTAGTTAATCAGTTACGACATTATAGATTTGCACGATAACCCTTTCATTTGCATTGTTTAAAGTTCCAGGAAGAATTGGCACGAACGGGAGAAGATTTCATAATTTTCTCAGAAACTGGTGAACACTTTTGGAAGCAAACAATTGTTGAAAAGTACTCTTTGATTAAAAATTAAATATATAAATTGTATTTAATGTTCGTCTCTACGTATTATTGTTAGTCAGCATTAGAAAGTCAGCATATATGTCAGCATAGAAAAATTGTTGTGGAAAAACTACGAAAATAATGTAGATGTAAATGAATTAGCTCTTTCATCATAAAAATTATAAAAGATATATAAAAGAGTAGTAGAATGCAAACAAAAAGTGCTTGTCACCTATGCATTTTTAATAACTTTTATTTAAAATGTGCTTACATATTTAACAGAATCAGATGAAATCAAAGTTTCAAAGTTTGTAGAAAATGTACAAAAATCAAAAAATTGTTAAATAAATTCTCAATTTTTTCTGAATACGTAAAAAATTTTTTAGTATACAGAATAAAAATTTCAAAATTTTTAAAGCAATTTTTAAAGTTGGTAGTTAATGCAGAGAACTACAACCAAATTTTTAATTTTTGCACGTTCGACAGCGAAATAAAACAAAGTCTGAAAAATTTTCAACGGGGGATTTCACCTCATGATAAATTAATATTGTTTTCATTCTTAGCAGAAGGGAATCTGTAGATCTCTAAAAGGCATTTTCTGTTCTTAACACTCTCAACCAGGAAATTTTTGTCGAGGTAACCAGATCATGCATATAGTACATACGCTATGTGAATTTTTAAATACCATTTAAATTTTTATACTCTCGGAACATATTGCAGCGGAGTATATTAGTTATGTTATGTAGGATATGTTTTCTTAAACATAATGCGGTTTAGCTGAGTTGGTAAATTTTAATATAAATATCTCAGACACGAAGCAAAATATATTAATAAAACTCCGTGAAACTATGACCTGTGATATAAGTTAATAAGATACCAAATATGATTGGAATCTATTTACGTTTTCGCCGAGTAATTGATGTTGAATTCTTACGCAACATTTTTTAATATTAAGTTTTGTCAGCAATTAAAAGTATTTCCCCTCCTTTGAGCCTTGCATATTGCGAGAGTATGAAATGTTCGTTTACACTCGAACTTAACCCTTCCTTACTTGTTATATTTTATTTTAATTCACATTTATATAAATAATTTATACATACATCAGATCACCACTGAATCCTTATTTTGCCTAACTTAAGTGCAGCCTTGACATCCTGAGCCCTCAAGCATAATAGCGCTATTTGTGTGCGACTATGGGTTTTTCGTACACTTTTTAAAATTTGTTTTCGCCAAAATTTGGATCCCGCACTCCTTTTGCATTGCCCCTAAATTTCTTTAGGGGTAGTTATTTCCCAGGTCCTTGCACATAATCGTAACGTTGCGAGTTTTTGGCCGTATCACAGTCATTTCACCAACCACTCCTTAACCGCGCTATTTTAGCCGTGGTATTGCCTTGTATTCTTTTCGCAGCCTTGCTGTAAGTTGGATGCGCTTTTCCATTTGCGTTTTTTGGTTTTTTTGTTGGTGGTAAACAACCTTATGTCTCTCGCATTGTTTTGGGGTAGTAAGATCCTTAGCAAAAGGGGATACCTTTTGATGGGTTTTCATATCGGTTTTGGCATGTAGTGTCACTACGCTTTGTTTGATATATAAGGTTTTGACCAACCAGTATATTTTGCAGCTCTTTAATTTTCATGTCAGTTTGCTCAAAATGTAGGCAGTTTCACCTTTTCGTTTGCTTTCTTGGTCGGAGATTTTGCAATGTTTTGTTGATCCAACAACGATGGGTTCCTCACTAGTGCCATTACGAGGCGTTCTCATGATTTTAGAATTCTTTCGAAAAGGACTTTTGTTGTACATCAATGAGAAAATAGTTTGGGAACACCCGTCAATGAGTATGTTCAGCCTCTAGAGCTAAACTTTACTTAAATTGATAATATTTGGCAGCGCCAAAATCAAAAGGATAACGAAAAGGGGAACAGCTGATCGATCAAAACAAAGCAGCAAAACAAACTTAAGTGAAAATGGTTATTAGGGGAAATGTTCAAAAAATAACGGGAATGTTCTTAGACTTTAATGGCACAGTGCATCCTGAATTCTTGCCTCAAGGTCAAACATTCAATAAGAAGCACTACCTAGAAGTTCAACGCCGTGTGTGAAGCAATCCGAAAAAACATCCCGGATTTGTGGAAAACAATTCATGGCTTTTGCACCACGATAATGAACCTGCTCACAATTCGTTGCTTGTTCGTGAATTGGGCATTGAAATGGCCTCCACATTCGGCAGACATGGCTCCGTGTGACCTTTTCCTATTTCCGAAAATAAAGAAAACCTTAAAAGGCCATTGCACTAATAGCCGCGCATCGCTGAAAACGCAAAAGGCTATCCCAAAAGTCGAGTTTAAGAAGTATTTCGACGATTGAAAAAAGCGCATAATATCGAATGAAGACTATTTTGAAGGAATGAATAAAAATTTTTTTCAAAAAACGCAAATTCCCGTTATTTTTTGAACACACCACGTAGTCATATTTACAAATTTGCACAAATAAGGCTAGGTAATTGCAAATACACTTTTTTTATATAAATCAATTTGTACTTATATATTTCTCTAGGTTTAGTATCCGCATAAATGGTCCAGTTTCTTAGTAAGGCTCAAATAAAATATAATGTCACAGCGGAAGGCTATTAGTATTATATCAAGATACGACAACCGTCGGCTATCAGGTTACGACAACCCTCGGCATCATAGAACCAATATCGTCATATTTACAGTAGGAGGAATTTGCAAAAAAAAAATATTAATTATGACACCGTTTTTTCTTTCTTCGTTTTTTGTTCAAATTGTTATCTGTTGTATCTCCATTAGGGGATCTAATTTCAAAATACGTTAAATTTATTACCAAATAACTTGTTTAGTCAAATACACAATAGATATGATTCCGAGAGTTATTAGGAATATATTTCTATTTATACTTTTGGGCTGTATAATTCCTTCCGCCTTCTTTAAGTGTGGCCATGTTGTGCGAAATCTAAAAATTTTAATTTGTTTTCTAATAGATACTATCTACCCACTGTACACCCTCTGCCGATCGGGGGATAAGAATAACCCGCGGTAAGGCATGCCTGTCGTAAGAGGCGACTAAAATCTACAAATTGCACTGCATTTGAAATATAATTTGCTCTATAAATTGACTTAGCCATGTCAGAAACAGTGCTATATTACTTAGCTTGAACTAAGTTTATAACACTTTAAATGTATTATGCACACACTTAAAGAGGCTTTGTGTTCAAGCTACAAATGCCACTAGTCGGAGTTGGATGGGGGAACTCAACTGGAAGTAGCCCAGACTACAAGGTCTGACCAGAGTACTTAACCTGGTACCACGGGGAGCAGGTGCCCGATGGGGTTGCTTGTCGCTCCATCCTGCTCATTGCGGTTGGCCCTTCGGGGAGCATCGTGGTGGCTGTGGTTTAACACCTGAATGCGGGTAGAGCTGATGAATTATGCACCTCAATGTGGAGTTACAAAACAACCGGGTGTCGGACCCATAGTACGGCAGAGGTTTTAAGTAGGCCTCAAGCCCAACCAAGGTGGTAATTGTGTCCATTCCACAATACCGATCGGTACCGATGGTTTTAGCAAAAAGCTATTACCAACGGGGCGCTGATCAGGGCAATAACTTGATCCGTTGTGTTTTTGAGCACCGTGGAGTTAGGCTGTACAACGGCAGGTTTCTACGTAAAGCACATCGTCCACTACCCACTGTACATTACCTCCTCGCTTCGAAACGCGATTTTTGCAAAATTCAAGATTCTACCACTTCTGAAACGCGTCTTGTTATTGTAAAAAGCGTTTATAACTTGATTTTGATATTCGTTTTTACAAACAATGCGCCAGTTCCGAATTCACTAAAATTTTAACGTTTTTGATTTTATTTTCACATGCCATTCGTTGGAAATGACATCAGACATTGGATTATATAAATTATTGTGTGCTATGTATATAAATTACTTATAAAAAAAAACTTTTTTTAATTGAAATACTTGGAAGTCTAAAAGAAGATAAAGAAAAATTACTCCATAATATCTTTGAAAAATATTATTAATAATTGCTTACAACCGTATGACTATCTTTTGGATATTAATTGATATTTTAAGATGTTTGAAGGACAAAGTAACACAAACATATTTAAAAGATTAATTTATAGCAACCAACCATTTGGAACCAACTTCGTCATCAAATATATGATTTCGAAGTTATCGTAATGATAAAGTGATAAAAGTGATAAAGAAAAGATCAACCTTTTTTTCGATACTGTTATAAAATGTGCATTCTGTGGCGAAATTTCTTTAAAGTACTTATAAAAGTTAATTTTACTTTCTATTTCATAGTTAGCATCATTTTACGTATCTGACTATGTAAACATAAGTATTAGCAGTTTTTCATGGGAAAAATTTTGTGATATGAATTAAGTGCATATATTTACTAAGTAAACATGGTTTACTTTATTTTATTGATATGTTCTGCACCTGAGTTATCCATATCCAGCCAGCTGGCTGGATTTGTTTGTATATATCTTTTTTTAGAGGATGGTTTGCCTGCAATAGCATATTTGCATTTGCACAACATTAAAGGGCCTGGTCGAACGTCATTGACTGTGGATTACCACCATATTTTCGCTGAGGAATGCAAGTACTACAATTAACATAATGCTGATGATCACAATGCCTTTTTATTGGTCTACATTCTGGTAATATCTGTTGTGATATAACGCAACACGATGCCTTCCTATTGACCTACAATCTGGTACTCATAGTCTATAATATTTAGGAAAAGCGAAGTTTTCCTTTTCCGCTTCCGGGTTCAGGCTAAACATGGCTTCTTACCACCGATTTGGTATATACGCTAGGCGCACGTAGGTAATAGTTATGATAGCCACGCGATGATTACAATCAAAATTTATTGAAAATACTGTCAGAAAGATTTGAAACTTGTAAAAGCTCCGGTACCATTTCCGGAGTGAACACGGGACCGTCACCCTTACTAGATAGTCTGACAGATTGAGGACATCTCGCATTTAAGGAATGGATTAGACATATAATAATGTTTTTATTCAATCCTGCGCGTTAGAGCCCTGCACCATTCGCTGTTAACCATTAGCGCGGATGACACTGCGTGTGATCTTTCGACAAATTTTCCTTAATTATTGTTGTTCTACTAAAGTTATTAACAAACCTGTTCGCAGGATATCACGAATTATGTTTTGTTATTCTGAGATTGTATTTATGTTCACGATATTTAGCTCAGCATTTGTCGCTAAAAAACCCCTTTTTTTATGGGAACTCACCCTTAGAAAATGATAACTCAATATCTGACGCCGAATTTTTTAAGTCAGGAGAGAAAGCGTGCTTGGAGCGCAACCTAGTTCTGTGATATGAAAAGAAGTACTCTAGGAAGACTTGTCAATCTGATACTAGAGCACACGCGCTTCAGTTACTATTACTGTTACTATTACTATTACTCCAGGCTTTTTAATGGGAACTAGCGACTGTCCCGGTAATAAATTCCATTTCTGTTTTCCTGCATACTCCGTTATGTTCCCAATTTTTCCCTTTAAAGCGGGATGGGTAGTCCAACAGCATGTAGAGTGCACTGGACGAAGTGACAGATTTGTTGTGTGTGCTTTAAACATGGTATTGGTGCCTTAGCTGAAGTCAAGCTAGTACCCAAATATTTTACTAGGTGTTCAGACAACGTTAAAAAAGGAGTGTAATTGTCTTTGCTCGAGACTTAAACGGAAATCAAACTTCATAAATTTATTATTTATTTTTTTTCTTTGGAAATATTTTAAAGAGAAATATTTCAAAGAAATTTTCAAATATTTCAAATATACATATAGAGAATAAATACAACGTCGTTTTAAATTGACTCTTACTTAAAATTTATAATTTTTTAATTTTTTAATTTTAATAAATAATCTTCTTTCTTGAAGGTTCTTCTTTCTAGCTAATTCTACCTATATTACCTATTTTTCATACAAGTTTAAGTTACAGGCTTTTATAAAACCTATACCAGACCCTTTCAAATGTATTACTCTTTTTAAAATGTTTGATATCTCCACCAATGAATAGACGGATTAAACTTTATGTAAATTGAAGCAACTTTATTTCCATTTATACCAGATGACCAAGTCCTTGTAATAGTTTCTAAAAATAGGTCGCGAGAGTCGAAACTAAGGAGCTGGGATTCCACATCTTTGCGACAGCGTTTAGACAAGATTAACAGTCCGAGTAAATACTAAGTTTTCTTTTGTTTTCTGTAGAAATTTTTTAGCATATATATCGGTCTATAAATCAGATAACTTAACACAATTAGGTGAACATTTTATCTTGGACACATAGTATTGTAGTTTAATTACGAAAATGAATGAAGATGGCTAATAAGCATGTATTAAATTTAATACATTGTGGTTCGTAGTTCAAATAGAACTCAGTTCTGGTTGCCCAGAGTTCATTTATTTATAGATTTTCTTTACCCTAATTCATATGAGTAACACATACATAGTTGTGTTATACATGTTGATGTCTTAATCTTAATCTACTGTACATAACGGCTTTATCTACATACACCTTAATCATAAATGTTTTCAACGGAATAACATAATTGTTTCTTAACTTTTCGTTCTTTTAGGATCATTTGTGATCCTTTACCATAGCCAGTGCAACATTTGTATTGCATACAACAAATACTACAACCTCTATTAAATGTACCCGAAATGAACATTTATTTCAAGTGTTAATAGAAATGGGTAATTGCTAAATACATATCTATGCTTAAGAATACATTCGGATTTGTTGGGGATAAGAAACATAAATATTCGTAATATGATATTTGTTTATGTATAGTTTACAAAAATATCTTATCTACAATTACAGTCGTTAAAAGCTGTTCAGAAATCTGAACATATTGCCCACGTTGAAGTTTTTTTTTTTTTTTCAAATTATTTTCAACTTATATCAAAATAATTAAAAGATTTATACATCTTGGGCATTTTAATTACAATCTCCTTTAGAAATTTGTCGGGTTGAAATCGTAATTGTTGTTCTTATACATGCTATTATTTTCATTTTAGTGTATTTTATGTTTTTAATGTAATTTAGCTTACTAATATTAATAACTAATTTCTGAAGATATATCTTCCTACCGGATAAACGTGCATTGCTGCATCATAGATTCGTCGTAAGATTCGGAAATGTTGATCTCGAAATGACAGGTATTTTGAATGCTTGGGTGGATCTTTTTAATTGAAAATGCTTTAGGGGAGGAAGATGTTTCGCAAGGTTAGTT
Organism: Bactrocera minax; assembly: GCA_021498325.1. Taxonomy (NCBI): domain Eukaryota; kingdom Metazoa; phylum Arthropoda; class Insecta; order Diptera; family Tephritidae; genus Bactrocera; species Bactrocera minax. The sequence goes on along the minus strand of JAKEEE010000042.1, from coordinate 1,136,521 downwards.
TTTTTAAGGTAAACTTTTATTTTGTTCATCCGGGGTTCTGTTTTTGTAACTAAATGAATTTTTATATTAAATAATAAGAAATCTTTAGTAACTTTTGCTGTTGTGGTGGCTATATGGCCAAGTTCGAACGGATCAGTATCTGCAGATCGCAAGCTCTATTCGAGGTTGTTTTAATTAATTGTATTTAATTTTCAAACTTTTTTATAGGCAATAGTCTTTCCATGAAGTTCCCTCTAAAATTCCACAGGAAGCTTATAATGTCTCTTTGAAACATTTCAAAAGCCTCCTCTGTTGTGTTGAGTTTGGTGGCTGCTTCAATGAATAATTCGTGTTTCATTTGCTCATCGAAAGTCGAACAGATTAAATAAACTGAGTCGTTCATTGCCTTAAAATTACTCTAATAGGCTTGATTTTGACGTTTAAGTACATCTAGGGTAACGTCTTCCTCTGAAGATTGGTTTCGCAACAAACCCAGCAAGAAATTTTCGTTCTTCTTAGCATTCTCTATTTTTGCGGTTAGAACCTCTGCGTGGTCTTCATCCATCAGCCAAAACATGGAGTAGTATAATGACCCTATAAAGGGTAACACTGACTTAGTTTTTCGTTGCATCCTCCTCACCGTGGACGCTATGATGTCCTGGAGCTGTTCAATATTTAAGTATTTATTGTGCAGCTGCTGGGTTGTTGTGTTTACTTTATCCTCTTAAAATCTTCCTGAGTATTTGCTGTCATTCAATCGAGTATTGAAGTATGTCGATGTGGACAATTACATCCCACGCTGTTGTAGTCAAGCCAACAGGTCCTTTTATGTTTCAAAAAATACTCGAAGACTATTATTAAAATATTTTACATTTAAATATGTAAATGTTAATATAAAGCTTTTGTTTTTAATTCGAGTCGACCGTCTTATTGTATTATCGCCTGTCTCTATCGGATCTTCATTTATTTTTTTTCGGTAGGAAAGTGACAAACATTTTGGACCGATCTTTTAGACGTGCCATTGCTTGTCCTTACGTCTGGCGTTTTACATTTGCCATATTGGCCTAAAATAACATTTTCAATTCCTCCTCTTCTCCACTGTGATGGTGGAATATTTTCTTCTTTAATAAGTGCCAATGTACCAGTTTTAATGTTTTCAAAAGGAACCTGCCATTTATTTCTTTTTTGGCGTTCAATTAAATATTCATTGGACCATCACGTCCAGTATTCTTTCGAATTCTTTTCTACCGATTTCCAATGGTCCCTTAACCCATGATAACATTGGTTATAATTTGTGTCAACGATAGTTGATAATGGCTCCCTATCAAAAAATCGCCTGGTGTTAACACCTGGAGATTATTTGGGTTATGTGATAATGAGGTAATAGGTCTCAAATTAAGAACAGCTTCAAATTATGTCATGAGTGTGGATATTTCTTCAAAAGTCGTTACTCCTTCAACTACAAGGAAAAAATGTTTTTTTCACTGATTTAACAATCGCTTCCCATAGCCCTCTTACATGTGGAGATGTTGCTGGTATATTTATCTAGATTATATTCTATGATTTAAAATTTATAAAAATTCTGCTTTACGAAAGTGCTTTGAAATAATTTGAAAACTCTATGAAGGCTGTTGGCTTCTCCAATAAAATTGATCCCATTATATGAATATATTTTCTAGACAACTCCGCCTAGAAATAAATCTTTTTAACGCACCTATAAATGCTGCTGAACTTAGATCTAATACGACTTCTACTACTACTACTACTAGTACTACTACTGACTCTACTTCTACTACTAGCATACTACTTTCGTAGAAAAACATATGAAAACGCAGTCATAAGCTTTATCAGCCTTTTTTTCACGTATTTTGTGATGTATCCAAATTGGACTGAGGAAGTCCATTCCTACGTTATAAAATGGGCGAGTTTCTGTCAGTCTATCTTGCGGTAAATTTTCCATTAACTGGTGTAGGGGGCGAAGGTTTGCCTTAAAACGTTTGTAATATTCGTTTACAATCTTGCTTGCTAATTGTCTACCTCTTAAAATCCAAAACTTTTGCCTAGTTATTGCTAGTAACCGCTGTGGACCAATGTGTAGATGCTTAAGGTGTATGTGATTCATTAATAATCGAACGATTTCATCCTCATAAGTGAGAAGTATAGGATATTTAGCATCCTCTGAGAGCTTACCTCTTTGAATCCTACCTCCTACTCTTATAATGTTATTTTTGTCTACAATTGGAGCTAGAGCGACTAGTGTGGAATTTTTTGGAAGTTGTTTATTAGATATAATTAATTTTAGCTTGAAGTCAAAATAGCTTTTTTGTCCGTGACCTATGTAATTAATGCTTGTAGTTTGTAGAAAATTTTACCCATGAATGGCTTTTTCCTGTTAATATCTATAAATTTGAATATGTTAGGCATAACATTTTGTAGACATTGAAATCTATTTTTATGGTTTATATTAATTAGAATTGTTTGTTTTTCGGCTAAGACTATAACTATCTTGGATTTCTTTCTCTCCTGAGTAATTAAATAATTAATGTTTACCTTTTGTTGGATTTGTCTTCAAAATTTGCAGTCCTCTAAACGACAATTTGTTGTTGATGAGTTCGCTTGGTGACACTCCTAGAAATTGTGTCCGCCGGATTGTCCTTTGAACAGATATGCTTCCAAATCTTTACGTTGGTGTTGGTTTATATGAAACTGACCCTATTTGATACAAATATCTATAAAGGTCCAGGACCAAGCTGTAACCAATTCAACACTATTGTGGAGTCTGTATAAAAATAAATGTGCGATACATTTACATTTAAAACTTTTTAAAAATTTTTTATGTTAATTCTACTAAGAGGATAGCCGCACATAGTCGTGTGAAATCCATCCATCCGCGGTAATGTTATTATCTTTATTAGCTCGACTCGTGATTTAGCTGTTAGTATATTTGTATAATTTTATTAATCAAAAAATTCCCCTGGATATTCGTGTTTGATTTAACAATGGAAGCTCGTCTTTGATTTTCAACCAAGAGCCCAGTATTCCCTGTGGCGACTTTTCTTCCCAATCAGGTTTTGATATTCTCATCTCTTGTAATAATATTTCTGAAGTCATTGTGACGAGATTCACAAAGCCTAGCGGGTCGAAAAATTTAGAAAACGAAAGAATGGTCCTTTTGGTAATCTTTTCGTTGCACTTCTAATTAAAAGTTATACGAAAATGATCGTCGAATGAGGTCCACTTTGAGTTTTGGTTTGAGGTTGATTTTCCTTGTCTTTAAGGGGAATATTTTTTAAAAGTTCAATGTTATCGGAACAATTTCTAAGGTTGAAACCAAATTTTATTTAATTTGATTATTACATTGATAATCTTCGCTACTTCTGGGTAATCCTTTCTTTCCTTTTCTGCAATTTTCTGTAAACATTTAACTGCTAAACAGGGAGTACATATTGTACCATACGGAACTGTTTTAAGAGTTTATGTTCGCAATGTTACGTTGCCTTCATCGCGCCAGTAGATTAATTGATGTTTTTCATCCTCAGGGCATATGCTCTCATATTCTTGTATGTTTTACATAATGTATCGAAAACTACTCCTAATTTAGTAGTTGTGCTATCCAGTTTTAATACACAGTGATGTGGTAAATAATGTTTCGACTTTAACATATTAACATTTTTATTTCCACCATATGGCCTAATCTTATGTATTCATTGATAAATTGTTTATATTGCTCTCTCATGGCTTCATTCTTTTTAAGTTTTCTCTAGAGAAAATAATCTTCTTTTTGCTTGTAAAGAGGAATCTCCTAAGTTTATATTTTCCTTTTTGAATGGAAGAGAATGGAATTTGAAGAGAATTTACCATCTCTAGAAATTTTAAAACTATTATGAAAGTGCTCACAGTGTATTTCTTCCTTAGTTTTATTAACACATCTATTTTCAAGTGATTCTATTTCCAAAAACTTTTTTAGCTGATTACCTAGTTTTTCATCTAAATATGTTAAAACACCACAGTGCGCTAATTTGGAACTTATGTTAGTGAATAATTGATTTCAATTAAAAATTAACTCTTTCATTTGTATTTCTTGTTCTGTCCTGTCCTCGTCCTGTTCATAGACTCCTTCCTGGAAGGGAGTTTTAGTTTATTTTTGAGTTCTTTGGTTATAAGGTGAACTTGAGACCAACTATCTAATAAGACACGTGCCTTTATAATTTTTCCATCACGACCTTGCCTTATACCAACAATTGCTGTTGTTAGCAGGACATATTCACAATCACCTTTTAAACTATCATTTTCCATGTTTTTAATAATTGCGCTTTTTGCTTTAGAACATTTGCCTTTGAGAAGCCATAAATGATGCTTCCCTTGACATGTCAGTCAATTTTCGTACTTAATTTGTTTTTCATTGTTGTATCTATATAACATCATAACAATTAAATATATTGCGTAAAGTATTACACCCTATCATGCATTTAAATACTTCATTTTGGATTTTTGGTGATGTTTTTGAAACTTGTGCTGCTTCCAGTGCATTCCCTTCATGATTCAGAAACGAATGTCTTGAATTTAGAGTCGGTATTTCCTTAGGGTTTTTAAGGGAATTTTGATACTTAAGTAAGTATTAAATTATTGTCTAATTTGTGTACAAGCATATAACATAATAAAGCTTTGAACATATTTGCTGCAGATAAACTGAGACTTTCCAATGCTTATGTACTCTCAGAATTTTTTTTCTTGAATTTTTCGTGCACTGAAAGCAGTCTCATTCACTACTAGTGCATCTAGAATTTGTCTGAGATCATTATTTGCTAACGTTTTATTTTTTATTAAGAAGGTTCCAGACGAAAGCAAAATTCGTTGAGGTTGAAGACAGACTTACAATACAACTTGCAGCTGATCTCTTAGTTTAGTTTCTAAAATGCCTTCGAAAGTTTAGAATTGAAACCTGCGAACTATACCAGGGTTTGAAAACCATTCCATTTTCTTGGGAGCACTATTATCTCTAATTATATTTAACAATTCGGTTAACTTGGTATTTGCTGTCAAATAAAGCGTGCCCACCGTCCCCTCTCATCATTTTTAAAAGAATTGTCTTTTTTATTCTGAGAGTCTTTGGGCAATTCTTGAATTAGTTTTGTTGAAATTCTGACCATTTTGTGTTCCAGCTATTCTGGAGTTTCTCCAAATTTATTAACTTTTCATTTAGATCCATACTCATGGCTCTAAGTGAAGTATTTCTAGTTCTTCTTCTAATTTAACTTGAATATTTCTTTAAGCAAAAATTATATAAAAAAAAAATTAAAAATATTCTTACCCCAGTGTATCAGTGGAATGATTTTTTAAATGATAAATTTCTTATTATTTCACTCGCGTGTTTAAAAAAAATCGGGGTCACCAATATGTTAAATTTAACACGTTGATGTTCGTGGTTCAAATAGTATTCAGTTCTTGTTGTCCAGAGCTCATTTATTTATAGAACTAACTTTGTATACTAACTAGAATTTATATAAGTAACACATACGTAGTTGTGCTTTACATATCTTAAACCTAATCAACTGTTCATAACGGCATTATTATAGAACTTACAGAATTTATATAAGTAACACATACATATTTGTATTATACATAACTTAAATCTAATCAACTGTACATAACGGCATTATGTACATACACCTTAATCATAATTGTTCTCAATGGAATAATATAATTGTTTCTTATATTTTCGTTACTTTAGGATCATTTGTGATCCTTTACCATAGCCAGTGCAACATTTGTATTGCATACAATAAATACTACAACCTCAATACCCGAAATGAACATCAATTTTAAGTGTTGATAGAAATGGGTAATTGATAAATACATATCTATACTTAAGAATACATTCGGATTTGTTGGGGATAAGAAACATAAGTATTCGTAATATGATATTAGTTTATGTATAGTTTACAAAAATATTTTATCTACAATTGCAGCCGATAAGAACTGTTCAAAAAATCTGAACTGCATATGTTATATATAATATGTATGCATAATAATTTTCGTTATTACAGTAGACATTATACCAAATATATCGGTCAATCCGTGAATTATCTTAATAAAATTGCGTGGAAATAATACCTATAGCGTAGTTCAGTTTAATGACAAAAGTAGATGACATCGGTCCGGACCTTGCCCTAGCCGCATATAACTAAATGAGGCATCATTACAAACTCGTGGAAGCGAGGTATCACTGAGAGTTTTATAATATCGCAACAAGTTGCATATTTTCTTGACATAGCGATTTTTTGTAACGCCCAGAACTGATTGATATGGATATAGGCTTATATATATTAAATTTGTCAAAATAATGGGAGAGATAATCAGTTGAGTTCTGGATGTCTGTCTGTCCGTCCTTAAGTTCGTGCCAGCGATAACTTCAGTAAAAATTAGATACCGTGATAAATATTTCTAAACGTATTCCTTCGCATTCATGAGAGGTTGGTATTGCAGATGAGCAAAATCAGACCATTGCCACGAATACGTAATGCTATTAAATGAAAACTGACATAATGCTATAAGTTATAGTGTCCCCAGAATATTTTCCAGAGACTAATAGTGTCGACTGTAAAACCACTGAAAGACCATTAGCACTCTCTTCAAGCTGAACGAGTTAATTCAACTGAAAAGAGGAGGATAGTAATAATCTTGAAACTATTTTAAACAACCAATTTTAAAAGTTTAACAAAGCATTTTAAATGAAACAGGAACTTTTTTGTTTATTATTTTTTAAATTATAATTCAAAACGTTTCTTCTTCTAAAAATTATTAACAGTGTTTTCGGGCTCATTTTCTTGAGATCGGTAAGCACCTTTAGTTCTAATTTGCCAAACGACTTTATTTAGTGTCTAATAATAGTGAGAAAATTCTCTAGCTAAAACCAGTCCACACCATCAAAAGTGATCTCAACATTGGTATATCCATCTGTTACGCTTCTTACTTTCGGTTATGTTCATATTACTGAAAAGTCTATCGACGTCAGCATTGGAGTGAGGTAATGTCAAAATTGACATAGTAAAGTACTCAAGGAGTGATAATTTGCTAACCAAAAAAATAAAACAAAAAAAAAAAAAAACGCCAGAGGCATTAAATTTTACAGTAAAAATGGTACGGTGGGTTGCAAGTGAATGGATACAAAAATACCCAAAACTCCAATACCAAAAAAATACCGATACACGAATGGCACCACCCACTTTGATTAATAACTCCATACCTCTGCTACTACTCAAATAATTTCAACCAAACTTGATTCATAACATTACATAGACATTCTTATGCTACAGTTTGAAAGTAGGGAAATCGGATTAAAACCAATGCTATTTCCGATTTAACTAAATAGCAAATTCTCTCAGATTCTATCACTTTATAATATATAAATGAAGCTTCAATTAGGGCATTGGAATAAAACTTTGAGCATAAAGTGCCCTCAAAGTGTGTCACTCTCTGCTAAAAATGGTCACCATCTAATCATCACTTTTCCGCCTCCCTGACACCGAACCGAAGGCCGCAGTTAAAATGAGCGACTTTTTGCCCAAAATATCGATCAATCTGTGAGACATTTTAATGAAATTTAAAGGCCTTCATATCCTTGGGCCTTTCATATTTAAAGGCCTTGATAATAATATGCACTGGTACCAGAAGAGGGTAAAATCTGGAAAAATTTCTATCAGATTAAGTGAACGTTTAAAATAATCGTATAAAATAATCAGATACACCCGAATTTAGCTTTATGTTGTTTATTTTTTTCTTCTTTATTCCTTGCATTCTGTGGATTTAAACTTGAAATTCTCTCAAGTTCAGCATAAAGTTTTGTCAACAGCTGAAAATATACCACCGGATTTGATCTTTGAAAATTACGAGAGTACAAAATGTTCGGGTACACCAGAGTTCCAAAAGTAAATGTAATCAGCCCAGACCTTCGCCTAGCTCCAATATACCTGATAAAGTTATCTCCACTTTTCAGTTGGCTTCAAACTTTTCATGTTCGTCAACATAGGTTATATTTTAATGAAATTAAGCAGAAATATTTCTTAAACATAAGGTGGTTTAGCGCTTAAATGAAAGAAATTGGTCTAGAACTTGATCTAAGCCCTATCTTTAATATAATGATTTTCGGTTCTCTGGTTGACTTTTTTCTCATGCCCCACTACCTTAAATTAAGTAATTTTTTAAAGTTTCTATCACGTATATCTTATATCAGTTAATTGGGTTAGTTTTAATATAAATATCTCGAACAATAAGCAAAATTTAGTAAAGAGATTAAGTGAGTCTATGACTTACAATATAGGTTTATATGATTACAAATATAATTGTCATATTGACATTTAATTGTTACGGTTTCATCGAATAAGCAATATCAAAATTATTTGCAACATTTCTATATTCTCGCAACATGTTGCAACAGAATGTTGTTCACTTAACGGTAGTTCGTAACACCTAATATTATCGAAATAAAAGTAGAGTTATATGTATAAATGATCAAGGTGACGAGAGGAGTTAAATTCCGGGTGACTGTCGGTCCGTTACTAATGCAAAAATATTTATTATTTTCACTATAACCTTTATTTCACCAATTTTTACACAGTCAGATGAGGTGACAGATGGATTTGTCCTCAGCAAGTTTGGTTGATATAGTTTTAATGTTTTGTGAGATGTGTACTTTAAACCCATTAGGGGGCGGGGCCAGACCCGCTCCTTAAAAATTATTAAACCGCAGATGCCCGTTCCTACCGTAATTTTATATACTAAATTACGGCTTTGTATCTTAATTTGCTGCTTAATTAAAGAACTTTATAAGTTTTAATTTAACAGCATTTTGGGGTCACGGCAATAGTCCGATTCCGCCCATTGGTATTACCAACCGTCACAGAGTGCCACGGATGGATAGGCAGTCACCCGGAGTTCAACCCGTCTCGTCATCCTTATTATTTAAATATATACAATTCTATATCTATCTCGATTAGTTCTAGGTTTTATAAACAACCGTTAGGTGAATAAAACTAATATACTCTCTAGCAACTTAGATAAGCCTATATATGAGATATAAACTCAACCAAACGAATAAAATTAAGGTATTGTATACGGTTATATTAGAAGTGTTAGGTCTAGAAAAGGGTCTAGACCTATTTCTTTTGTGTTCAACGCTAAGCCACATTTTGATCTAGAAAACATCACACACACACAGAAAATATCACACAAATTGGCCGATATATACGGTATAAAGTCAATCGAAAATCCCTATATTGTGTTCAGTAAGGCTAGAAAAGGTCTGGATTGATTGCATTCACTTTTAACATATGCCTAAAATATGATAGAGAACTTATTTAAATACAATTTTATGAAGATAACCCACAAATTTACCTACATATTTGGCGAAAAATCAACTAGAATAACGAAAATCAATACATGCACTATATGGAGTTTAGTGTGATTCACCTATTTTCAGCACTAGACTACAGTTTGTGCAGGACAATATAATATATAAACTTAATTTTGTTCAGATATATAACACCAATATATAGGGTATAAAGCCAACCGGAAGTTCTATAATCATCATTTTATATATATTAGGGCTACATGAATTACTAAAATTACTTTAGCGCCAGAACACTTTACACCGGGAGATTGCCTTCTGAACTTCGTCTTAGATTGACCAAAATTTTTAGTATAAAGAGAGCTATAATCACTATGTTCTTCATGTTCAGCGTCAGGAGGCTGGAAAAGTTTTATTCCGATTTCAAACATTTTTAAACGAGAGCTGCCACACCTTAATGGCACTCTTTGTCTAATATCTCCACTGGAGTTTGATTTATACATTGTAAAGGAAAACAATTGGATCAAATTTATCATTGTGTTATATGCACATTGTGTCAAGAAATACTACAAGTAGGTATTTCCTTCGAAATCAGGGAATTTAGCTTTTTTAGTTCTTATTAATTTTTAATCAATACAGCTTTATTTGTTTGGGAAATATGTGTACTTAGCCTATTAGAGATGCCCTCCTTACTATGATATGATCTACTGTTATAAATTAAAATTTGTTTGCTTAATTTGCAACCTAATTATATAACTTTATATTTGTGGGTGCTATTTTTGGGATTTACACGGACAGACAGACTAGACTGACAGACATTTGAATTTCAAGTTGTCCCATCGTATAGAGAATTTTTAAAGTCTCCTTATAATTATACCTCCTCCTCCTCCTCCTATTAATTATACCTATAGTAATTACCTTATACCTAAACTTGCTAGAAATATTTATCCCTGGCGCCTTATCAAATATTTACCGGTTATGTTCAAAACTACTAAAAGTGCCATAACTCAGAAAGAAGCATTAAATTTGACAGTAAAGACGGTAAGGTAGGGGTGCATATGAATCGGTATCAAAATTGGGCAAAGGGCTTGGCACCGCCCACACTTAGGGGAAGTCCCTTATCTTAGAAACTGCTCGATCAATTTCAAGCTAATTGTAAAACTACTTAAACATGCTTTTATAAAATTGTCGAAATCGAACTACAATAACGTCTAATCCCTATATAACGGAATTTTATATTCCATTACCCTCTTTTATTTCAATATATACAAACCAAGCCAAAAAAACCAATGAAGATATTGGAATTAAAACTTACGTAAATAGTGCCTTTCGTCTAAAAGTGGTCGAAATCGGTTAATAACTTTTCAACGTCCCAAACACCGAATATGGGGACCTCAGTATTTATAGTTGACTTTTTACCGAAAACATCAGTAAATCTGTGAGAAAGCGTAATGAATCATGTTTTGCTGGTAATAATGTGCTTTGGTATTGAAAGATGGTAAAATTGAGTCGCCTACTTCCCCTATACTTCATATACCTAACATAAGGATTTACGTACTTTATAAAGCTTGTCAATATGAAAGCTATCTTAGAAAAATAAAGTTATTGGATAATCTTAGATATATTATGGTTTAGTGCCGAAAATGTAAAATATGAGGATAAAATTATGAGTTATCTTAAAAAAATTGTATTTAAATATGCTTTCCATCAAAGTTTAGTTTAGTGCCAAAAATAAATGCCATCAGCTCATATCTTCCTCGAATACCAATCTAGTGATTTCCGAATTTCCAGATTATTTTACTCCCTTTAAATTGGTCAATATGTTTATCAATATGTTTGATTGGTCAATATATTTGATAATTTTATGAAATTAAATCCACATTTTTCTTTAACCGTAATGTGGTTTAGCACAGAATATGAATGAAATCGGTCTAGACTTTGATTAAGTTACCATGCCCCAAATGTAATGGTTTCCACAGCACTAATATGATTAATATTGTGTGTAGATTGTAGTGATTTGTTTTAGCTAAATTGATTTTAAAATAAATATTTCGGACATGAAGAAAAATGTAGTAATGAAACTAGTTTTGCCAAATTATTTCTAATACAATAGAAGCTAGGAAAATTCCCTTTTATGAATTTTTTACACGACATATAAATTATAAATGGCTTTACTCAGCGTAATATGATAAGTCGGCAGTAAATTGTCTTAAACATTTAACTTATTATAGGTATCATAACAATAAAATGGTTAACTATGATGCACAAGAGGGGTTTTCTGTTACTTCGGCTGCAGTGATGGAAACCGCTATAGCAGGAGCAATACAAAATTCAGAAAACTTTGGAATTCTATTGAACAAAAAACTTTACAGTGAACGGATTGAAAACAAGGACAAAGAACATTTTACTAACAAAACAATGGTGTGGACATCTAAAACCAATTTATCTCCATATTTATTGTCACCTACATCCAGTATATTGACTTTAGATGTAGTCCATTTTCACCATGCAGGTAATTATACTTGTGCTCCTTCGAATGCCAGAGCAGTTAGTATCACTGTGCACGTTCTACGAGGTAAGCTAATTCAAAATTACTTATACGTATATATACACAGTTATTGTACTCTCGCAACATGTTGCAATAGAGTATAATAGTTTTTTTCTAAAACCTAAAACTAATCGACATAGATATAGAATTATATCATAGTGATCAGGGTGACGACACGGGTTGAATTCCGGGTGACTGTCTATCCGCCTGTATTTATAGCAAAAATTTAGATATCTTGGCGAAACTTTTAACACAAGTTCCTTGGCACTTTGTAGATGGACAAATTTGAACAATTGCCATGTCCACAAAATGCGCTTAAGCGACAAATTATGAAATGTTATAATTACGCAACAAATTAAGAGACAATACCGTAATCTAGTATATAAAACAGCACTAGGAGGTAGAAGCTTCGGTTCAGAAGTTTTTAAAAAGTGGAAGTGGGCCCGCCCCCTAATATGTTTTCTGTACATATCTTATAAACCGCTAAAACTATATTCACTAAACTTGCCAAGACTAAGTCTTTCTAGCACATCCTCATACAGTGTAAAATCGGGTTATAACCACGCTGATTTTTCCTAAAAGGTATGTTGAAAACTACTTAAAGTGTGTTAACTTTCTTAAGAAATACGTCAAAAGTAAATTTTAATTAAAATTTTATTTTATAGTTTAATAGTAAAATTTAAATTTTGCAGTAAAGATGGTACGGAAAGAATTCACAAGAATTCGTGAAAAATTTTTACAATGGAAATAGCACTGCCACGTTTTGATGAAATCCCATATTAGTATTTACTATACCAATTTCAACAAAATTCAATCCATGATATTAACCTGATATCCGTATATTACAGTGCGAAAATGGGCTATAGAACTACGCTTACTTCCCATATAATACAATCTTGAATTCAATTTGATTCCTTCATTTTAAAGCATATAAATTAAGCACCAATGAGATTATCGGCGCAAACGCAAAGAGCATCTTTTTCTGATAATTCATTCTATTTATATTTTATCTACCTTAATATAAAATTTGCCAACACCTGAAAGTTGGGTTTCTTTTAAGGACTTTGATCTTTTCAAATTGTGGAAGTTTGAAATGTTCGGTTACAACAGAAATTAGCCCTTCCTTACATGCTTTATGTATACTTACTTAAAGTAAACAGAATTTGCGTCAAAATATTCATGTGTATGCAAATATAAAGTCTAGTAAAAAGAAAAAAATTATTTTTGAATTAAATTCAAAGTTTTATTTAGCGTAGTAGAATGAACCGATTTAATTTGATTAATTGTTCGATAACTTGCTGGCATTTTAAAGTTGAGGCCACTCGAATAGAAACCCCATTCCCTATTGGCAAAAAATTGTTACAATAGATTTTCATAAGCTTCTCTTGAAGGGAATTTTGCACCAGGAAAATCACTCACCTAGACAGGAGCAGGTAATACTTGGTGGCATGTCCGAACTATAAGGTGGATGCTTAATGCGAATTTGCATTAGCAAAACCTTCTTGTAGGTAGGGAAATTTGGAGTTAAAAAATTTTTAGAAAGTGGGAACGGCCCTGTCCTCAATAGGCTTAATGCACATATCTCACAAACCCGTAAACAGGTCTTTCTAGCACCTCCTCATACAGCGGAAAAATGAGTGAAAAATTAGAATCGGATAATATCCACGTCCACCTCCCATACAAAGGTTATGTTGAAAACTACTAAAAGTGCGTTAACTCCCTAAAGAAACACGTCGAAAATATTAAATCTTATAGCGAAGATTTTACGGCAGTAGTGTTTAGGATGCCGCGCCAAATTCGGACAATGAGTGTGGCACCGCTCACTTTTAGATGAACTTCCATATCTCAGGAACGCTTTTATGAATTGCAACCAAATCTGGTACTTAACATTATTTTTACATCCTTATGTCACTTTGTTAATATTGGTAGAATCGGGTAACAACCACTTTTACTTATCATATAACACAAGTTTAAATTTCACCTGATTCTTCCACTTTAAAGTAATGATAGTAATCCCTTGTGTCAAAAATTTGGAAGATCAGGTAAATATTTCCCCTAACCCTCATATACTTAATAAGAGAATCGAGGAACATATTTTCTCAGTAATAATGTGCCCTTGTGTTAAAAATGGGAAAAATCGGCTAAATACTTCCAGTAGCTTCCACTTAACTAATAAAAGGATTTCAAATTTCCGGTTGGATTTATAGCGTTGGATGTAATCCGGTTGGATATACCTTGGCCAATATGAAAACTATGTTACTAAAATTAAGTGAAGGTATAATATTGTATACACCATAGCTTAATGACGAAAATATGTGAAATCAGTATACGAATTACACCAACTCCCATATACTACTAATTTTCGTTATTCCAGCAAACTTTATGCCGAATAAGTCGGTCAGTGTGTAAGTTGTCTTCATGAGAGTGGGTGGTAACATGTTCTCTATTGTACTTGAGTAATGACAAAAGTTTTATCCCGATAATTTGCGACTTTCCAGTTGACTTCAATCCGTTTATGTTGGTTAATATGTATGATATTTTAAGTGAAATTAAGTGGATATGTTTTCTTAAACATATTGTGATTTAGTGTTAAATATGAATGAAATCGGTACAGTGATCGGTGGTCTAAGCCCCCTATTCCTAATATAATAATTTCTGTTTCTGTGATTGACTGTTTCCTCATATACTTAATATATTTAATTAAGCCGCTTTGGTTGAGTTTATATTGAATATATCTTATTTGAGTTAATTTGATAGATTTTAATATAAATATCTCGGACGTGATGCAAAATATACTAATGAAAGGAGATGAGTCTATGACCTGTACTATAAGTTAGTAAGATACCAATACCATTACTCTATAAGTTAATAAGATACCAAATCCATACCGGAATCCATTCACGTTTTCGCCGAAGAATGTGCAATATTTTGATATTATTTGAAATATGTTTTAATACAAAGTTTTGTAACACTTATAAATAAATATAAAATAACTTAATATAATATATAATATTAATATAATTATAAAATGTTCGGTTACATTCGACCTTATCCCTTCCTTACTTGTTAAGTCTTAATTTTAAGCTTAGTTAAAGCATATTATAGATTTTCGTTTGACGGTATTTTTTGAACGTGTCAGTAGTCCGATTCATTTGCAATACCAACTTCCCAAGAGTGCCAAGGAAAATGTGTACCAAGTTTTATTTAGATATCTAAACTTTTACTAAAGTTATCGTTTGCATCGACGGACGGACGGATAGATATTCACTCGGAATTCAACTCGTATCGTCATACTGATCATTTATATATGTATAACTCTATATCTGTCTATTATCTATCTATTAGTTTTTGTTTACAAACAACCGCCAGGTGAACAAAACTAATGTACTCTGTGTCAACATGTTGCAAGAATACAAAAATATTTCGTAAGAATTAAACATTTATTATTCGACGAAATTTTAAGTGAATTGAAATAATTTTGCGTCAGATACTCATAAAGGCAGTCTGACAAGAGGTACAAGAGACATAATTTTTATTGTCGATTGACATAAACTACTAAATATTCTGATTTAATTTTGTTGAGACATCTTCTATGGAGATACATTTCTCGTCACACAATTAACGACAAAATAAAGTTAAATAAAGCACGCGTTTTTTAGCATTAAATTTTCACGTAGAGATCCACTGTGAATTGCGACGGTAAATTATAACAGTGCGTAAAATTGTGGCACCTGGTTGAGCGAAAAAGCATTTACACTTTTGCTATAATTTTGTGGTTTACTGAAGTAGTTGCATTTTGAGTGTGCTGCCGCTTGGTTACATAATTAAGAACACGAAACTTTTTTAGTTGAATTCTTCGTTTTTTAACCCGAAAACTTGTTGTAAGTTGTGTTTTCTTGAAAATGTACTATGAGGAAACATTGTAATAAAAAGCCGAACTCGAAACAAAAAAGTACTTAAGGCGCGTATTCAATTTGCAAGGCAGTATATCGGAAAACCCTTAGAATTTGGAAACAAACACTGTGGAGCTTAGAATGCAAATTTAATTTGTTTGAATCGAACGGAAAAGATGTATTCGACGCCCGTTAAATAAGGATCTGCGTCTTCTCCATACTTGTATCGTATATATACGTGGTACGGTGGAAGGTCCTATTCGACGAATAACTCAACGAATGGACCAGTATTTACATAAACATATTTTAGCGGGTATAACGAATACATTTGCAGAGGGCCAAAAGCACACTGCTAGGAGTAATAAAACTTGGGTTTCCTCCGAAAACTAATCGAAAACCTCTGGACAGATGTCAAAAGCGGTTTGAGAAAGAAACCAAACAAAAATTCTGACGAAGTATTCCAAAATATCATGGCTATTGCCTTGGCAGAGTATCTAAAATGAGCAATAAAATGAGCGTTTAGTTTGTAGTCTCCCTAGAACATACAAAGCTGTGCTTGAATCGAAAGGCTAATTCATAAATAATTTATTTTATTTCGTATGAAAATATATTTTTCGTTAATTTTTCAATAAATCTGTAACTTACAAGATAATAAATATCATAACTTGCGTATAAAAAAATATGTTGTTCTTTATTTATAAAATAAACCGAAATTTCAATTTAAAGGGAGTGTCCCTAATTATGAAACCACCAGCGTATATGCGATATAAACTCTACCAAAGGGACGAAATTTAATATAGTATGTATATGAGGAAGCCGACCGAGGGACGAATCCACTACAATATTACATTGTAGTGGATTTTCTAAATTAATCGTTCACGTTAAATCTCAGAATAAAGTTAAAATTGGCTAAATACTTTTTTTTTTTCTTATTCATTAACTTTACACTTTGTTACTCGTTATTCGGCCTTACTCTTATTCAAACTGTATCTGCTGCCACTCCGGCAGCCCTCATATAGTAGATCGTTACCAACAGATCGTCACTCTAACATTCTCGCAACTACTAGCTTCGCTATCTGGTTGATTCTGGAAACTTATCGTCGATTTTGTACAATATGCTACAATATCGCCATTCGAACATTCTGGCAATTGCTAGTTTTGATGTCTGGTAGATTCTGGCAAGTTATCGCCGATTCTGGAATTCGTGTTCACTACAATATTAAAGGTTTGTGGTTTAGACCAAGATTGATTTCATTAATTTTCAGTGCTAAACCATATTATGATTATGAAACACTTAATTCCCTTCAAATATCGCAAGTATTGGCACTGATATTATATAAACGGTTTATATGAATGGAAACTCGCAGTTTCACCGATATATGAGGTATAAAGTCAACTGAAAGTTCGTGAATCGGCACTGAGGTCCACATATTCGGTATCTGGATGCTTGAAAAGTTATTTTCAGATTTACACAATTAATAGGGGAAAAAATGGCATATCTTGAGGGCATTATTTAAGCAAAGTTTTGTTCCGATATCTAAATTAGTGCTTCAGTTATATAGTGTTAAGTTAAATAATTAGACTGGCTTTAAAATTGTATTAGATGCGAAGTAGGCTTGGTTATAATTAGATCTCGCCCTTGTTAGCACTGTAATATAAAATTTCAAAATAATGCTATGCACCAAAAGTGGTTGAGTTGTTTAATTCCTTTCTGAGAGATGGGATTTTACCGAAAAGTGGCCGGTGCCTCACCTATACCATTTCTAGTGGAAAATTTAATACTTCTGACGCGTATATTTAATGGGTTATCGCACTTTCAGTAGTTTCCAACATATCCGTTATAGGGAGGGTGGGCATGGTTGTCATTCGTTTTCACTAGTTTCAACGCGTTAAGAGGAGGTGCTAGAAGGGCTTGCTGTTAGCAAGTTTGATTGGTATATCTGCAGTGGTTTATGAGACGTGTATATTAAACCTACTCTCACTTTATAATAATTTCCCAACCACATATGAAACTCCCTACTGCGATTCCCTGTATCAAATCACTGGTTTGTGTCTTAATTTGGAGCTTAGTTAAAGCACTCTTAGGATTTCAATTAACGATATTTTGTGGGCATGGCAACAGTCGGATTCTGCCCATTCCCAATACTAATCTTCTTACAGTGCCGAGGAACACGTGTATCAGGATAGCTTAATGTTTACGTAAGTTACTACTTGCCCGGTACGGACGGACAGACAGTCACCCGGAATTCAACACGTTTTGTTATCCTGATCATTTATATATATTATATATGACTCTTTATCTATCGCGATTTGTTTTGGATATTACAAACAATCATTTGATGAACGAAACTAGTATACTCTGTAGCAACATGTTGCGAGAGTATAAAAATCTGCTGTACCTATGTACATGTAATCCATAAGTAAAAGGGCGGTCCGACGTAGCTTACAAAAGTACGTAGCTTACAAAAGGAAAACGAAAATTTTGAAGAAATAGCGATTTATTTCTTAACACAGTCTTATTTCAGTTCTATACACTTGACCCAATGATGCTCCAACTTCGTTAACACGACAGGAAAATACGTTTTCTTAAAGTCTGCAAAGTAAGTCATTCGACTCAACTTTCTGCGCGGCGAGTGACTTTTTCAAGTGTGGAAACATTCAGAAGTCACAAGTGGGCGACAAACTCTGTAGAGTATGGTAGATGGGGCACTAGTTTAACGTATTAATTTCACACGTATTAACTGTGAAGGTGGGAGTCGGTCCGTTGTCATAGTCAAATGGAGCCGTTTTTTTGGAATTTGACTTCGAATCGCCACAATAGTTTCGTATAGTTGATCCCTTTTATTGGTTTTTCGTACTCCGGGTAGTCGTGGAATAGTGGAGTTAATTTTTCCGAGTGTTCCTTGGTCTCTGATGTATATCACTAGATCCCTGATTCGCCGAAGGTCAAGAAAGGACGCAGAAACTCCGTCGGAAAGGAAAGAATCACCGTATGCGTCATACAAACGCTCGTTTCTTACATACCCCTACTTGGTCCAGAACGTCACAAGCCCAGATCACTAAGAATTGGATTGGGTTCTTGTTGAATTAGTATACGCGGTGTGTTCCAAAAATAACATAAAAATTCTTCGACTTTAATGGCATAAAGCAACAAGGTCAAACGGCCAATAAGGAGTACTACCTACAAGTTCAACGACATTTGCATGAAACAATTCGAAAAAACGCCCGGATTTGTGGAAAAACAACTCACCATTTCACCTTTCGCACCACGATAATGCGCCTGCTCACACTTCGTTGCTTGTTCGTGAATTGGCCACTGAAATGGCCAAAAACAATCTGCAACGATGCTCTAGCCTCCATATTCGCCAGATATGGCTCCGGGTGACTTTTTCCTATTTCCAAAAATAAAAAGAACTTTAAAGGCCATCGTTTTACTAGCATAGATAGCATATAGCATAGTCATTAAAAGCGCATCGCTGAAAGAGCTAAAGGCTATCCCAAAACCCGAGTTAGAGAAGTGTTTCGACGGTTGGAAGAAGCGCTGGCATAAGTGGATAATATTGAATGGAGACTATTTTGAAGGCGATAATATTAATGTAGACGAATAAATAAATATTTTCTTCAAAAAACGAAAATTCCCGTTATTTTTTGAACATACCACGTAACTTGTTATCTCTGTTCCGTATTTAGTAATCGAAAAATTGGGTCGAAGAACTGCACCAACGAATTCATTTGGGCGCAGCACTGATCACCATTTATCAACGATACCCACTTGACATCATCGGTGAAAGTTTATCATTAATAGAACTAACATTGTATTACATGTAAAGTTTTCCTGATTACTAAAAAATTTTGCCATTATGATCAGTCTAACTTTCTTGTCAAAACCGTTAATTGAAGCATTTTAGCCATATTAATCCAAAATATTCCAAAAAACAATTTTTAAATTACGTAACTTAAAGCAAATTTAATCAAACATTGTCATTTATTACGTAAATTCTATCCAAACGAGCGATTAAATTTATATTGTATTTGTTAGTCCGGAGTCTGAATTGGTTAAGATTGAAAAAATCTTCTAGTTTTATTACTACTGTTTATAAATAACAAGATCAGAAGCAGGCTAAGTTGTCTAAATTATGAGATTCCTGAAAAGATATTAATTGAGCCCTAAAAATCATGTTTTAACATCACTAGTTTTGTTCTTCTGCAGATATGAGAAGACAAGTGTACAAAGTTGATGGTTATTATCCTTAAAACCGTTTGCCATACGACAAAAATTCGAGTAAATCTGTAAGTGCAGATTTTCATTGACAATCTCTTTACTGCGAACAGAAAATTAATGGCAAAGTTTCAAAAGGTGAATTAGCGGATTCAAATAGGAGACATCTTTGTTTCCACGTTATTGTGGAAATCCCATACTTAAGAGAACAATTAACTAAATTCGTTAAAGGCAAGTAGAAGCCGTTGGCGTAACTTTTAAGGAAACATGCCAAAATAATATAAGCAAACTATTTTTGTAAGGTATTAAAATTAAACATCTTCTTCAGCAACACTCATTTAATGTATTGAAACAGAAATAATGTTTATATGCAATAATACTTGTTGGGGAGTTAGTGGAGTATTTGATTTAAAATATTGTGCAAAGATATTGGATATAGTGCGAATGTAATTTGACATGATATATCTCTATTTCAAAGCTTTTAGGATACGCACAATATTATTTCTTACCCAAGATATGTTAGAGGTGTTTTGATTCAATTGCTAAACCTTAATGTGGAATAATTACGAATTTTGTAGTTCTCCACATAAAGCAAATCCAAGATCTTATCAAACTTGGTTGAAGTTGTAGTAATTTAGTTGGTACATAATTCAGACACATGTTTTGACAACTCATAAACTCTGAACCGAAACCAAGAAAATGGAAAGAATATTTCGGTCGAACAGCATCTATGATGTGATCACTTTCGTAAGCAACATAGCAAGTAGTTTTATGCTCATTGAATTTGACGCATGACGTAAACAACTATGCTTTATGTACTTTTCAACAATTTGAAAATTTTGAAAAGTCAACAACAACTAGATTAACAAAATAACTCAATATAAAATTTGAAACAAAATTAACAAAAATCTATAAATTTAAGCGCTCATTATAATTTATCATATGTAATTTTGATTAATAATGTAAGAAAGTATAAAAAATTAACACAATTTCATTTTTATGCTTGCTTACTGAATATTAACCAAATTTTCGTATATATATATATATATATTAAACAAAAAATTCGTCGACATAAAATAATAGTAGTTTTTAAAATTTATTGTAAGTTAAGAAGTAGGATTTCCAATGAAATTAATATCCCAATCATTCTAAATTAGAAACATTGTCAACTTAAAGTTGTGCAAAACTAATTTTCTTCTATAACCCCGTTCAGAGAGCTCAGTAGGTAATAGCAATTGTGTATAATTGGTAAATATTACAGCGACAACACTATGAAGCAGTTCATTTAAACGATTTATTGGAAATTCATTTCAATACGTTTTCCATTACGGAAGCCTTTTGAAAGCCTCAAGCAAGACTGCAAAATCTTATTTCCGGCGGACTGTTGAATTAGTTCTCTTTATATAGCATATATGGATTTATGACTCCCGAACGCTTTGTTTTGTTGTTGGTTGTATTATGTTTTCCAGTTTATTGTAAATAGTTTGTTAAGTTTGTATTCGAAAACGTTTCTTTTTATAATTTCATAATTAAAAGAAAACTGCATAATTATTTTACCCCAATTATTTTTGTACTCAGACAGATTCAGAAATATGGGTCGTACGTAAACTTTTGCGGCACTCGTATGTTATCTTCCCATCGATGCCTACGCTATCATATATGTACATAGTATTCGGATTAAGTGTTGTATGTCTTGCTTGATAGGAAAACCATATCTGCGATTCCAGTATAATCTGGTCTTCGCATGAATGCTTTTTCTTCTTTTTCTGTATTGTGAAAAAATAAGTTTTTTTGAAACTATTATATAACCATATGAAAAAATTTTTTTGTAAAAGTAGTTAAATTTCGTCCTTTATTGATTGAATTACATTTTATTTTTCTACTTTTAGGTGAAATTCCGGCTGCAATGCAACATGCCAATCACAGCAATTTTGACAATGACACCAATAATAGCATTATCAGTGGGTCGAAATTTATAAATAGTGGAAGTAACAGTTACCGTACTTTCTTTACCATCGCAGTACCAATTGTGAAAACAAAGTATTTCTACTCCATAAATTTTGAATATAAAATAAAGATATTGTTTTATATTATTAAGTCAATTATAATATTGTTACGCAATTTAAAGTGTTAAAGGAATAAAAAGAAATCGAGTATTCAATATTTAATTTCTACTTAATTTTTTCAATCATAACTTTATTGAAGAAATTTGGACAAAGTCATTTGATAAGCTCTATGAAAAAGTTTAAAGGCTTATATCAAAGTAAGCAAATCGCAATTTAATAGCGATAGTCATTATTTATTTATATGCATAATTATTGTATTTTAAGCTATTTCGAAAACAGAACACTGCTCTCCCTTATGTGCATTATGTGTATGTGTATTATGGGATACTACTGAAATACCAAAAAGCTAACGTAAAATAATTGGTATATTAGAATATACTTACTTATACTTACTCGTTCACATATATATGTATTCAATTTGAAGTTGCTGATGTAATTTTGGAAGCATTAACCCATCGTCACATTTGTTCATTACAAGAGCGGGCTGACATTTGGTTTACGAAACGCGGCATAATAGCTGGTGTCTACATAATATATGCATATATCTGCAATACATATGCATCTATAATATATCATATAATATGGATCTATTGTTTTTATCGCAAATTTATTTCGCCCTAAAACACTTTCAATAGTCAATTGAGTGTATGGCCAATCACAAACCGTTAATTTATGTTTTCTATAAATGCAACAACAAAGAATCACCTCGATAAGTTACCGGTAGATTATACAACTGTGCTATATTTATCAGTTTATAACCGACATCCAACACATAACTGCTTATAAATATCAAACCAGATACCGCAGATACAGTTTTTCTTTTTGCAATAACTTGCAATAGTGTTTGATTACAAACAATCACCTATGACTGATATATGACTGTATAGCTATATGTAACGATTGTTTGTAATATCTCAAACTAATCGAGATAGATATAAAATTATGTATATATATAACTGATGAAAATGACGAGACGAATTGAACCCCGAGGGATTGTCTGTCCGTCAGTCCGTTCATCCGTGCATGCTATAACTTGAGTAAAAATTAAGATCTCTTTATGACACTTGGTACACATATTCTCTGTCACCATGAAAGGGTTGAAATTGCATATTGGGTGTAATCGGACATCTGCCACGCCCACAAAACGACGTTAATCAAAAACGTATAAAGTGCTACAACTAAGTAACAAATTAAGATATAAACGTGTTATTTGGTACAGAGAATGCAAGTATTGGCAAGGAATGGCCCGCATAAATTTAATTACATATTTCACAAACTACTAGGGCTATATCAAGCGAACTTGCGCAGAACAAGTTTTTCTAGCATATCCTCATGCACTGGAAAAATAAGTGAAATCAAATAATAACCACGCCCACCTCCCATATAAACGGTTATGTTGAAAACTATACACAAACTCAAAATCTTCCAGAAAATCTGGTGCGGAAGGCCTGCATAGGAATCCGTGTAAAATTTGACAATGGGACTGGCACCGCCCACTTTTAGGGGAAATCCCATATCTCAAGAACATCTTAACCAACACCTTAACCTTAACACCTTAACGGCCTTAACCAACCATATTGGCAACTTTATGTCACCTTGTGAAAATTGGTGAAATTGCATAACAATCACGCCTACTTCTCATAAAACACATTTTAAAATTAATCTGATTCTTTTATTTTAAAGTATACAAATCAAGCACAAATTAAGATATTGAAATAAATTTTGGCACTATATTGGCCAAAGTGTATAGTGGCAATAGTAGTGCCTTCAAGATATATAGTTTCATGCGTAAAAATAATCGAAATCGTATTACAGCTTTTCAAGCCCCCATATACCCAATATAAGGACCACAGTGTCTATGGCTGAATTTATACCGAAAATATCGGTAAGTCTGTGAAATATCCCAATGAAATTCGAGAATTATCTTTCAGTGATAAAATGAGCTCCAGCGTCAAAAATGGGGAAAAGCGGGAAAATACTTCCCCTAGCCCCAAATACTTAATATAAGAATTTGAAACATCCGGTTGGTTTTATAAGGCACATATTGGACAGTAATTAAGATATCGTAGCAAAATTAAGTAAGCGTGTAATATTGGATATACCACTGTTTAATGCCAAAAATATGTGAAATCGGTTTGCGAATTATCCCAGCTCCCACATAATAAATACACGTATAACGATTTTCGTTATTCTAGCAAACTCTATGCTGAACATGTCGGTCAGTGTGTGAGTTATCTTTATTAAATTTGCGTCGAATCATGTTCTCTAGTGTACTTGCCTAATGGCAAAAGTTAACATAATCAATCCAAATCTTCCCCCAACCCAGATATAAGCGTTAATTTGCGACTTTCCATTTGACTTCAAACCGTTTATGTTGGTGTATATATATGTGTAATATATGTGTATATATATATGCGTATATATGTGTAATATTTTAATGAAATTAAGTGGAAGTGGTTTCGCGCTAAATTTGAATGAAACCAGTCCAGACCGCGGTCTAGGACCCCTTATTCCTAATGTAATGATTTGCGTTTCTCTGGTTGACTTTTTCCTGATATACCAAATATATTTAATTAAGCCACTTTGGTTGAATTTATATCGCATATATCTTATTTGAGTTAATTTGGTAGATTTTAATATAAATATCTCCGACACGAAGCAAAATGTAGCAATGAATGTACGTGAGTCTATGATCTGTAATATAAGTTAATAACATACCAAATATAATTGTAATCCATTCACGGTTTCGTCGAATAATAAGTGTTACGCAGCTTTTTTTAAAAAAAAGTTAAGCCAGAAGCTATGTATTGCACAGAAAGCTTCCTTTGAGCCAATTTGAGTGGAAGGATGCGAGCTGTAGTCAATTGTGCAATCGTAATGACACGCTACTCGATTCAAATCAATACTTGAAGCACTTCTTCTGACGCGTTGATTTCGAATTTCAAGTTGTTGAGTTGTTTGATTTGCTCGACAGTTTCTCATTGTTAACTGAGCCGTTTCATTTGAAATCAATTTTCGCTTTTAATTTTCACATAAACTCGTTTCAAAACAATGAATTCAAATCAAACTGAATTAAAATAAATGTCGAAAGCTAATACAATTTTGAAGAAACTTAAAAGAAAAAGACATGTGTGTTGTGGATACCCGGGTGAAACGAAGTTAATTTCGCTATGTGTTATGTATTAAACAAAAAATACACACAAAGCGTATTCTAGATATTTTATAAAATGACTGAAAAAGCAGTGATAACTATAATAAATATATAATTATAAAAACACATTATTATTATTTTATCTAAATATCTAAAATAGAGTGACGTTAGTAATATGCGATTGATTGTATACAAAAATCAGCTGTCAAAAGTTGATGCACACAAGACTATCTACTGGTAATACTGGAACCTGACCTTACTGGAATTTGACCTTACGTTCGTTTTTAATAAGTGACCAACGAAATTACTACGAAAAATATTGCCACAATGCTTCATTCTGTGAGACACAATGATTAGATTCAAGAAAAACCCTGAAAAGTCTCTAAATCAAGAAAGCTCGGTAAGGGCGCATATGTCTGAAGTCCCAAGACGAATTCGCAAAGTTATCATATAATATATAAAAGTGAAAATTACATATCACAAAATCTTGCTGCCCATCATTTGGGTAAAATCAAAATGATATAAGTTGAAGCTTAAGTAAGTATTTACTACTCATATTTTTACTAATTAATTCGTTAAATTAAGTAAAATTTAGCGTATAAATTGACGAAAGTTCTCTTAACGTCAGAGCTGCAAATTTTTTTTTGTATGCATTTTAATTTAAGTTAATTTTGTAATAAGTTCCGCTCTCTCTGCTGATATTTCAATATTCTAATATAACCTTAAATATTCTATGCTTAAGCATTATTTAAATAACATTGCGCTTTTATTAACATTAAACATTAATAACATTAACATTCAAGAAAACTCCTTATAATGTACACAGACTTCTAAATAAAATCTTAAAGAATTTAAAATAATTTACAGTTAAATGTATTTGCAGTGTCTGGCAACATTTCACGCTGTAAAGTTTTAAAATTTTTGGCCTTGTGAATTTTGTGCATGTTTTAAATAATTTTAGTTAATGAATTTACTGTTTGATTAATTTGTGTGTTAATATTTAATAATATATTGTTGCTAGGTTTTTAAACATTGCAATTGTGTTGCGGTTTGGTTTTGAATGTCTCAAGCTTCCAAAACTGATCGCTGCAATGTTTCTAACAATGTTTGGTTTTAAACTTGGATTAACAACTACTATTTTTATTAATTTCACTTTGATTAATTGAAATTATTATTATTATTATTATTAGTATTATTATTATTATTATTAATATTATTATTATTATTATTATTACTATTGTGACATCATAATTATATTTACTAGTTTACTACCAATATAAAATCTATAAGTTTCTCATTTACTTAACGTTTGATATTTTATTTGCATCAACTTTTGCTTTCATTATCGTGATTTCGAATTTTCCAAACTGTAATATTAAAGACGAGTCTGATCATCATTGTTTGTTGGCTTTGTGATGGGGCGTGCCCATGTTAAATGTGCTGGACTGACTGGTCTTGCTTAAAATGTAGATCGACTGAAATCGATTTATTTAAGGTGTATAAGCAGACACGCAATGGCTTCAATGAAACTGACCGAAAACTTGAAACCTTCAATGCAAAATTTAGGCATTATGAAACATTGTTCCAACCGTTTAAATGCCTAAATGCCTTCTCATGAAACTTCTAAGCCTGAACCTAAACGTAAACGTCCTTTCGATTAAGAGTCAGCCAGTTCTTCCGTTCAGAAAAGTATGTCCCCGCCGAACATTGGCTTTATAATTCTTTCTTCACGGTGCCCTCAAGGTGAGAACCGAACTTCCTGTAAAGAGCGTACTTCTTCTAAAGCTCTACCTAACAGTTTTAAGAATCAAAACATTAAAGTTCCTCCTTTAAAAAACAAGTTGTTTCTTATAAAAATTTACTAGAAATACCCCCTAGAAATTGGTATTTATTTCCGATTCGTCAAGGATATCGAGTTGAACGACATAATGTTTTACTTTTCGTCGAAGATAAAAATTTATGATATTCAAACTCAAAAGTTTAACTTTAATTATGAGAGAAGCATATCATCTTTTAAAATCGAAGTATCATTCTGAAAATTTGCAAGTGTCTGTAGACGGCGCATACTGGACATCCGGTGCACTTGTACGTGAATTTGAGCATTAACGTGTTAAGCATACCGAAGTAAATATCACTAAGATACATAGAGAAAGTCGTGGAAATAAAAAACTGAATGATGGGAATGCGTTGTGTATTTATTATAAAAATGTTAGAGGACTTAATGCAAAATTAACTGAATTATATTCAAACAGTACTAATTGTGATTTTAACATAACTGCTTTTATGGAAACATAGCTAAAACCTCACATTTTTGATAATGAGATATTATACAGCGAATTTCAAATATTCAGACGTGACCGATTAAACATAATCGGTGTTCTATTGGCAATTAGTTTTTCTATTCTTTCAGAAGAAGTCCTTGTGGAAAGTTATCAATGATTATGTTATGTTCGTTTGCACTCGGGTCTACTTTAATGAGTGTTTAAAAAATGTCTGAATTGAGCTTTAACCAAATTAATTTAATTCCGAAAAAATTCGGTATTTCCTCAGATTTAGGTGTGAACCTCCTGTTCTCCAAGAAGATTTGTATCATGCTCCTTTGTTACTAAAATAACAAGTTCAAATCCTGGTTCTCTAAAGAGTTATATAAATTAAAAAATAGAAAAACGTGTGCTTTTAAACTTAAAAAAAATAGCGGTTTCCTTTCCGACTTTTAAAAATGTTCAGTATTGTGTCGACAGTATTTGGATCTAAACAAAAAATGTTATAACATAATAATTAAATTAATAGTTAAAAAGGAATACTGTACGTAATCCAAAATTGTTTGATTGGTTTCGTTAACTCCATTTGTAAATTTCCGTCCGCTTTGAAACATAAATCTAATAGGTCAACTGTTTGGACTTATTTCTTTACAGAAGGGAATGCCTTTAACCAATATCAGCTATATTCTCAGTAGAATTTTATATGAATAAGTCTAGCATTCAAAATACTTGCACAATTCAATTTTTCAGCGTAAATTATAATGCTGGTGTTAGATATTGAACGCCTAGCTCTTCCTCAAACTTTACCTCCTTCTCAAGTTACTACCTTAAATAATCTGAACCTTTGGTGAACAAGAGTGGGCACTCACTAAAGTGTTTCGGTTTTATTATTTCACTTACATTCGCTCCGAACGTCTTAATGCCCATTTAATTTGGGTATTCAATTAATTTTTATTATCGAAAATTATTTGTATTAATTCAAACGTTTCATTGGAGTATAGCTGAAGATTCGTATCTTTGGACGATGAAGTACCAGGAGACCTTAAGGATGGGAATCTTTTTCAAATCATTTTTTAATGATGAGTGGTATTGTCGTGTGGGGCCAACTCAAATTTCTGACCAGGAAACAAAAAGAAGTCATACGGAACCAAATCTTGAGAATACTGTGGCAGCAATGGGAAAGCAATGGGGCAGCAGTTCGTAGCATGATTAGATCAATTCAAGTCGTGGCTACGGCGGAGGTGGAGTCGATGCGATGACATTGTGGAAAATTACTTTTTTCTTCGCCAAATTAGGCCTATTTTCCAGTAATTCAGCTCACCAATGCGGTATAATAAAGACAGTTTGGTCTTTTGTGGGTGGAATGGAATTTGCTGTTTAATGAAATCATAGCAGACCCCTTCATACTTTTAGTAGGAAGGATGTTCGATCTAGAAGAGTTTGGCAATTATTAGTTTTCATCTCCCACTTTTGCGATTTCCTGCCCCCTACTTGTATTAGTGTGTAAGTTAGATGGTTACAGGCAGTATATAAGTTAAAGTACCAGAGTAGGCAACAATAAATTTAAAACAAACAAACAAGACTTACTGCGGTATGTGAAGCAACAGCAACAGAATATATGAATAGTGAATATGTATAAATATACATTGTGATGGTCATATTAACATATGTGGTGATATCTTTTGTCGTGTCAACTTTAATGGTGTTCCTAAGTGAGATATATGTATCACGTTATATGTATGTACGACTTGAATCTACAAGCCAACTATTCGCACGAAGCAGCCCATTCATGTCCAGAAATATGTTTAGTACTTAGAATACGGCTTAGCTTTCTATTGCTTTCTCGGTGTTACAGTGCGTCGTGTTACAAGTCTCGGTGCGTTACAGTATCGCATTAGGAGTTTGTTGCTCCTTTAACATTATTGTTGAGTAGCTCCAAAAATTGAAACATGTAGTCAACCTCTCTAAGGGCTCGGAGGATCTATCAATATTGCACAATCATGTCGGTGTCATCCAATATGATGGGTAAATTTTCGATTTTTCGACTTTCTCGGGCAATTATGTTGTGCACGAGAGACTGCGGCCCAGAATCAGGAGATTCTATTAACCATCATGGGCCATTTCGCCATAGGGCGTTGGTGGAAAGGAGCAGGGATTTTCAACCACTTATACCTAAATCAACAGGATTATCAGCACTAGCTACGTGTCGCCTAGTGTTTGGTCCTATTAGGTCAAGTATTTGAGACGTGCAACTTTATTTATATGTGAGTTTATCATACCTGTGGTGGTTTTTATAAGCAAGTTAGTACGATTTTGGAATCTGACCAAAGATATAATTTGCATTTTGCCATTTTTATATGCGTCTGCTCTATTGATGCTAACTCTGCGAGTAGTAGAACGCCAAAAAAAATCTAGTCGCAGTAGATTTAAGTTTTTATGGGAGCCACTTCTACCTTTGTTACTAGTAAGTCGCTAGTGGTCGCGATATCGGTTTGAGTACGCCCTTGGGTATATATAGTTGCGCAATATGTCTTTTCTGAGACTTCCCAGAAGTGGTGCAGTTCGACATGGTTTTCCAGGGATAATATATCCCCTCGTTTCCTTAATCGTCCCAGTCGATTCCACCAAATCTGCCTTTTTGAGGGCTTGCATCTCTTGTGTATTAAATCGCATGCTTGGCAAAGACTATTGGCTTCAGAGAGGATGTCATTATATTTTGTTACGTTTTTTACTTGGGGTTGAAGGAATTTGGGCTTTCTGCCTTCTGCCAATTTGTGGAGTGTTCGAATGGTATGAACGGGGCATAGTTGACGCCAAAGGGAACTGTTCTTAATTTTAAATCTCGTGGAGGACCAGTGGGTTTTTTCTCGGTGTGACTATGTGTCGACACATTTTTTCAAAGTCTTACATCTTTATAAGTAGTTTTTTTTTCATACTTAAAACTATTGCATTGCATAGGTTTGGGGATGGCCTAAGCGGAGAGTGTCGGGAAATTCCGTCTTATTTGGCAGTCGTACGACGTATTAACCATTAACTGATCGGATAGTAATAACTTTCTAGAAGTCTTCACAGTAGTGTTCTTCTAGGGTTATAAATGGTATGGCGAGAGTTTTTATAATTCTCAAAAATTCCTTAATTTTTAATTAAGATAAAAAATCTCCTAAACTTAAGTTGTTAACGTCGAAACTGTTTCTATAACTTACCCACTTAGTATCCAACCGAAAATAGAGTTTTGAGCTAGAAATTTGTTTGAGATTTCTTCAACACCTTCAAGTATTATCTCTGGAGTCTTATAAGTTCGCTGCGTAATATAATATCTATCTGAACGGGGGATCTGCTGGCTTTAGGTGTGAAACCTTTTGCCAATGCTCAATGCTTGGAAGCATTTTTGTGACTTGTAGTAGGACCATCCGCTTGGAGGGAAATTAGTTCAATGGAGCCATTCTTCTTGTATTGTTGGCAGTTTTAACCTAATTTGCCTAAGACGCAATAAATTATTAATGTGGTACTTGTTTTATTAAAGCTCTAAGTGAGAACAGTGCTCCTTTGTTTTGAATGGAGACGACGTCTTTGATAGTAATACCATGTATTTGAGCAGCATGATGTCTCTTTTAAATTTTCGGATTTTTTCGTTTCGAGATTAGCTGTTGCAATTAAACCCGTAGTTCTTCTTATACTAACGGTGCTTTGGGATATGTTGGGAAACATTTAATAATGAAACTTTTATTAATGTCTTTTATGAAAATATGCGCATCTGAATTTGTTTTTGCAATCTACGAAAGTATGTACATGTGACAAATAATTTCCCAAGATGCATCGTTCTCAAGATAAGGAACATGTACCTTAATTCTCCTCCATCTTAGAATAGAACGTCCTCGATACTTTGGTGCTAATTGTTGTTGTAGTAGACGGTTCATTTCTATTTCAAATAGTTCATAAATTCATTAGCTCTGTTTAATATTTTTTATTCTTGGTAATATTGGCAGAGGTGTACTAGGCCATAAATGGTAACT
This sequence comes from Bactrocera minax, assembly GCA_021498325.1. Classification (NCBI taxonomy): domain Eukaryota; kingdom Metazoa; phylum Arthropoda; class Insecta; order Diptera; family Tephritidae; genus Bactrocera; species Bactrocera minax. The sequence continues at coordinate 1,105,045 of JAKEEE010000042.1, read as the reverse complement.
GCAAGGTGCCAAGAAATTCAATTGTGATGAAAAATGTAAACTGAGTTGTTGTTGATGATTGTAAAATATAATGCCAAACTGTGTGGATTCTGTAAAATGTATTATATTAATTTAGGACCTGATATATTCATGTTATTCCAAGTATACTCATAATCTGGCAAGATGTGTCCATTCTCTATTATTTGGAGTGGAGCGTTATTCTCGTGAATTGTGTCACATTGTGCTGATTTGTAGTTTAATATTTTTATAGTGCAATTATCAGAGGGTTCTGATTTACAAATAAGGTTACTGAATTAATTCCTGCATCTCGATACTCTTTGATAACCATTACATTTTGTAATTTTGCGGCCTAAAATTGACTATATTTTTGTGCTAAACGTGTACATTAAATAGTTAACATTTCTTTTGAAGTATAGGATACATACATACACATACACATAGATACATTACTATTCTTGCTTGTTGTAGGCAACCAACATAAATATCGGTATATTCCAATATATTATATTAATTAGTTATTAACCCATGCATATCTTTCAAAATAAGTGCGCCAGAATAAACATTACTTTTCTCTGTAAAACTTATAGTGTTTGTTTTTATTTGGAGTTCATTACAGATTTCTGAGATGATTATATTCTCACTTATTGCTTTGGGATCAAGAGTTTCAAGAATTCAATCAAACTATAAATTAATGCTCTTACCTCGTTATTATTGCATTTTCCATCAGCATATTAAGTGACGTTTTGATGTCAGTAAGATCATCATGGTCTGGTGTACCAGTCATAAATTTTAATGGGGAACCAAGAAAGTTAATTGATCTTTGTATATTGGGAATAAGCTGATTTTATTATGTTTCGCTTTTATTCTCTAATATTTTGGTTTCGGGCTGGTTTTCTAAATTGTTTGAAGATTTCGTTATGTTTTCATAGGACGGGACTATTTTGATAAATTCGACATATGGTATAAAAAAAAATATTTTGATAAATGTAAACTGGGTCAGTTCCTAATCTGCAAGTACATATTTCTTATCAATTAAATATATTATATTCTCGTATAATGCGATAGGAAAAAGTAAGGAACTAACTACTCCGTACATGCCTTTACTCTTTTATTGTCCTTATGTTTCGCGTATTTTTTAACGTTTTATTCCTTTCAGTCTTTGAGTATATCATGTCTCCATGTTTATAGTTCAGCTGCTTCCGATTGCGATTATGATATCGTAAGATTCGTTCCTGATTTGGTTGGAGGCCCTCTGATTGAAGAACACTCGGGTTTCTCGTTGATTACCGAATGGATTGTCTTGTTGTATTACAGAGCTGTTTCTAATATCTGTTTGTCAGGTGATTAATTGTGTTGATATACCAAAACTTTCGCGAACTTGTAATTTTGTCATAGAATAAAACGTTGGCGTTGGCGAACGTGCGTTATTTGCAGTCGTTTTTAAATTGGTTGTTACATCTTGTAAATGTGAATTCGTTATCAATCGTTATAAATTTTGCCTTTGGGTATATTTATGAAATATCTCTTCCACATATTTGTAACGTATGTATCTTTCTTTGATCATATTTGTCTTAAACGTCAGAACATTTGAGTATTTATCGGTTAAGCAAATGTATAAATATGTTATCACTCATGTGGAATAAGTCTAAGTGTATGTATTCGATTAGCTTGTTTGGTGCTAAACCTATTGGTTATTTATTTGGTCGGCGTTCTTATTTATTTGTAGGACAGATTCCACAGTTTATTACTTCTTTTTTAAAAGCGCCTTTTATATTTGTCTGTGTTATTTTTGTAATTTCTGTCGTTGACCGTTTTTTGAGCTAGGTCAATCGATACAGTGGGAAATGTGTTTATAATGTGGTTTTCGACTTGAAATAATATTTGTTCGCCTATTTGCTCAGCGTTTGTTAATTCTGGTCTGGTTTTCTAATATTTTAAACAGTCCAATAACTGAGTTTTATTGTTAAAGAAATGTGTATCTCTTCTTTTAGAAAAGATATTTTTCACGTTGCTTGTATTGCATTTTCGCATTAGATCTGTGCCTTAAAGGCTTCTCAAGATGTTTTCTGTTCTGAGGGTGTTGAGCCTGCATGCTGTACTGCCTGTAGTTATTGTTCTGCGGAACATTGAATTGCAAGTTTACTTTGTCGTAGTATATCGTACTTGTGATGACACAGACGGTCTCTACTTCCCTCGGGTTGTGGCTGTAGAGAGTGCCGATAGTATATTTGCTGTTAAAGCTTTTGTGCATATTTCTGTATAGCCGAAGAGTTTCCTGAGCTTTCCATTTCAATTTTCGTTGGGGCAAGACTTAATGCCTTGCTGACTTACGCTTAGCTGACTAAGCTTACCTTTTCTTTGTATTATTTTTTTCATTTCCTCCAGTAAGAGGTATAAAGGTCTCTTGTGTGCATACGTGTAGTCGAGGCGATTGAGTATAGAGAAAAATTTTAATTTTGGGTCAAGATTTCATAATTTACCATTATTAACTAATTTTATTTAATTTATCAGCTGCGTTTCCTTGGATGTGGAACCGAAAGTAAGTGGGTATAGTATTGTTTTATTTGATGTTCTCCATGTGTGTTCAAGTGTGAAGGGGTTGTCTTCACGGTTGGTATTGATTTCTGTCACCTGTGAAGTCTCACAATATCTTAAATTTCTAAAGGACTATTTGTGATTCAACGGTGATGTTCGATGTATAGTCCTGGTCTTGATCTGTCACTGTGACGTCCAATAACAAACTGTTCTCGAGGGAGGTTTTTTGGTTTAACCAAAAAAAGCATATTTTTTTGGTTCTCCGTCAGCGTTTTCGTTAGAGCACCAATTTGCGCTTTAAGACTTGTTTTTTATTGTGTGGTCATTTCGGAGTCAATGTTCAGTGATGAACTAAACAAGTTGATTGTTTGGCTTTAATGGATTATCTTTTTCTGCCAAAACTTATCTTCGTTAATTATTATTCCAATTTTTCAGGAATTTTTTATGTTTTACCTCTTGAGGAACGTGGAATTATTTCATTCTTTGATATAAGGATGCGGCTAGTTCAATTCAGGACAAAGAATCGTGAGACCCCCGTTAAGGAATTGGTAGTTTGTCTTGAGTAGGAGCTCTATTTCATGCTCTTATCGCTATATATACCACAGAGAATATTTGCTTACTTGCTAGTAAAGCAGTTTTGCTGCATTTTGCCCGCTACGTTTGTGATATGGGTGTTTTAACATGTATTGTTTGATTAGGTTCCGTTAGTTCAAGTTGTTTGGAATTCCATAAGGATCAAGTTTCTTAACTTGCGTAACAATTGCGTCAAATAACTTTAGCACTTTACGGATTGCAACCACCGGGCGCTGGTAACTAATGCATTTGTAAAAACCGGTAGGTAGGTGGGTAAGTTTAATTTTTCTAAGTCTTTTGGCTGGCGAAGTGCCACACAATGCACTCCGAATTACTATTAGGAGGATTAAGGAAAATACTATATTGACATAGGCATATATAAAAATAAAAGTATTTCCTTTGCTAATTCCATCTTTGCTGGGTTAAGTTTTTTAAGGCAGGACAATTTTTCTATCACTGATTACTATATAGAATATAAAAAAAGTTATTCTTGATTATAAATAAGTAGATTATGATCCACAATGCTATAAATGAGCTCATAGCTGCTTTGAATGACTAACAATTCTGAATCAGAACTAACAATTGCATAAGAACTTCAAACTAATCATTCACTCAAGCTTTTACAATGGGTAACGAAAATAAGTCTCATCCGCCAAGACCATTTTTGCACCAATATCTGACGGCAAAGACCAAAAAACAGAACTTAAATAAAGCTAGATGGAAATTGAGTTTCTAGAAGCATCGTAGTAAAATGTAAAGTTCCTCTTTTCCACTACAGTCTTTTCTAAATATGCGTCAAAATCACTAAATCCAAATCCTCCTTAGCCTTTGGCATATTATATAGTAATGAACAATTACTTTCTGACCGATGTAGAAATATCTTCTTATGATTATGAATATCAAAGCATTAATAACGATTATAATCAAAATAAAGAGGTCAATATAGGTACAAAGAGGTCGATGCCAACGAAATCACCATAATATGGTTTAGAATCTGAACTCTATTCTAAACCCCTTAACTCAAATATAATGACACCTAAAACTATTCGAAATAGATATAGACTTATATATATATAAATGATCAGGATGCGGAGATGAGTTGAATTTTAAGTGACTGTCTATCCGTCCTTCCGTCCATCAGTCCGGCCGTTCCAGCGATAATTTGAGTAAATTAAGATATCTTGATGAAACTTGGTACACATCTTCTCTATCACAAATTGCAGATGAGCGTAGTCAGATTACTAGCACGCCCAAAAAATCCCATTAGTCGAAAACTTATAAAGTGCTGTAATTCAGCAACAAATTAATATATAAACATGTAATATCGTACATGGGACGTAATAAGATCTGATAATAACCACGCCCAATTAAAACTAAACTAAAAACTACTAAATGTGCGTTAACTTTCTGAAGAAAGATGTCATCTTACAAGTAAATCTTGCAGTAAATATATATGGAAGGGCTGCATAACAATTCATGTAAAATTTGAAGGCTGAGAGTAGCACCGCCCACTTGTAGGTGAAATCCAATATTTCAAGAACGTTTTAACTAATTTACACTAAACTTGGTGCATGACATTCCATTTGCATCCTTATGTCACTTTGTGAAAACGGGTGAAATCGGATATCAACCGCGTCTACTTCTCACATAACACAATCTTAAATTTCATCTGATTCTTTCACTTACCTGAAATGTAAAAAATTATGAAATACGAGGATTATTTTTCAATGGTAATAATGTGCTCTCATGTTACAAAAGGGGAAAATCTGGTAAATACTTTTTTAAAATAATACAGCTAATACAAAGTTTTTCAATCTCCCAATAGACTTTATACCGTATATTTCGGTTAATGTATGAGTTATGCCTGTGAAATTAAGAGAGCGTCTCTTTCTGATAACTTTGCATCCGTGTGTTTAAAATGAATGAAATCGGGTCCAATGCAATTAGTCCACACCTTCCCGGAACCCAAATATTCCAAATACAATGCTTTGCAACTTTCCAGCCGACTTTAAATCGTTTATGTTGGTCAATATGTGTGAAATTTTAACGACATTCAGTGGATATGTTTTCTTAAATATAATGTGGTTTCGTGCTGAATATGATTGAAATTGGTATAAATCGTAGGCTAAGGCCCTTATTCCTAATATAATAATTGCCGCTTCTCTGGTTGACGTTTTATTCGTATACCTAATACATTTAATTAACCCAATTTGGTTGAGTTTATATTGCATATATCTCAAACGAGTAAATTTTATTGATTTTAATCTAAATATCTCGGACAGGAAGCAAAATAATGCGACGAAAGTGCATGAGGCTATGACATGTACTATAAGTTAATAAAATACCAAATATGCTTGAAATCCATCCACGTTTTCGTCGAATAATGAATATTGAATTTGTTTGCAACATTTTTTAATATAAAGATTTGCCAGCACCTAAAATTCCCTCCTTTGATCTTTGCACATTGCGAGAGTATAAAATTTTGGGTTGCACCTAAACTTAGCCCTTTTTTACTTTTTTATTATGTTTTTTATGTCTGGCAGATATACATATGCGACAGGTAAAGCTCTTGTAATCAGAACAATGCCTTTATACATATGTATGCAATTACTGTTTGTGTCGGAATATTTAGGTGCAGAGAATTTATTTTAAATGTTTCGTGTTTTCTGTACAATTCAGCATGTTTTTGTTTGACAAAAGAGAGGGAGAGGAAAGATATACAAATAAATAAATTTGCAAATAAATTTTTGAATTAGTTTAGTGTTATTTGTGTTGGTGGGTTTAGTGTGTTTGAATGCACAAAAGTAAGCAAATAAATGGGTATTCAATAATTACTGAGGTAAAAAAAGGTAAAAATATTATGTATAATAATAATTTAAATCTAGAATAATAAATAAATAAATTATGTATAATATTAAAACAAACCAAATTGTTTTTAAAGAATGCCGTATTTCTGTTTCTGCGGTAAAAAATATCGCGAATTATAACGGTTTGGTAACCCGTTTTATTAAACTTTTAAAACGGATTTTTATACTTTCCCAACATGTTGCAACAGAGTATATTAGTTTTATTCACCTAACGATAACAACTGAAACTTATCGAGTTATATATATATATATATACGTATAAATATATATAAATGCTCAGGGTGAAGGGACGAATTGAAATCCGAGTGACTGTCTGTGCGTCGGTCTGTGCAAGCGATAACTTGAGTTAAAATTAAGATATTTTGATGAAACTTGATACACGTGTTCTTTGGTATAGCAGATGAGCGTAATTGGACATCTGCCACGCCGACAAAAGCCATTAATCGAAAACCTATAAATTGCTATAACTAAACAACAAATAAACATAGAAACGTGTTATTCGGTATGGAAGATCCTAGTAGGGCGCATCATCTTTGGACACAAATTTATGTAAAAGTGGTCGTGGTTTAATAGGTTTAATATATATATCTCGGAAACCGTTCAAGCTATATCAATCAAACAAGGATAGATATTATATGAAGTTCTTAACTTAACTTTTAAGAAGATGACGCGTTTATTTGTTGATATTTTTTTTAATTTTACTTTTTGATATTTATTTGCAATCTCGTATTCACTATAAATAATTCAGCAAGCAGAGTACATATATTAATAATGTTAATCGATTAACTAATAAATTATATACGAACTTTAAAATGCCACATATATTGTTATACTTCATTAAAAACACTTTGTAGAAACTTAAACGTTTTATCATTTTTACGGCATTAAATTATGAAGAACCCATTCTTGACAAAAAGTTAGTGTACAGCGTGACCTACAACTGACATGAAAATTTGAGGTTTTTTAGTTAGGGAATTTTAACATTAGATGTTTTTGCACTTATAAATTTTAAAAATATTCTTATATATCGGTGAATGTGTGACTTTGCTTAATACGATTGAGAGTAAATATTTACTCAACTATATTTTAGTTTAATTCCAAAATGAAATAATAGCAGGTATATGGAGATAGGGGAAGTGTTTACCCGATTTTATTCATCGAAGTCATACAGACATAGATTTATCAGAAAAAGACGCTGCCAAAATTTCACAGCGATAATTCATATATTGACCGAAATATATAGTATAAAGTCCAACGAGAGGTTGAAAATCCGTATATTAGGTACAGGGGGGGGTTGGGGAATTATTTACCCGATTCTCCTCATTTTTGGCACAAGAGCACATTTTATCATGGAACGATACTGATCGAATTTCATTACGATATTTCATAGATTTGCCGATATTTTCGGTATAAAGTCAGCCATATGCTTTGCGGTCTTTATATTGTGTTTCTAGGTCTTTGAAAAGTTATTTACCAATTTCCACAATTTTTACGCATGAAACGGCATATCTCGAAGGCACTATTTGTACAAAGTTTCATTCAAATATGTTAATTGGTGCTTGATTTATATATTTTAAAGTGAAGGAATCAGATTAAATTAAAAATTGTGTTATAGGAGAAGTAGAAGTGGTTGTTATCCGATTTTGCCCATTTTCAAAAAGTAGCATGCGGTTGTATAACTAATTTCTACCAAATTTGGTTGAAATTGGTTAAGACATTTTCGGATTCCTATGCAGATCTTCTGTATCCTAATTACCGAAATATTCAATATTTGCGACGTGTTCCTTCAGTGAGTTAACACACTTTTAGTAGTTTTCAATCTAACCTTTGTGTGGGAGGTAGGCGTGGTTATTATCCGATTTCACTTATTTCCTTAGTATATGAGGATATGCTAGGAAAACTTTTTCTGAGCAAGTCTGATTGATATGGCTTTAGTGATTTGTGAGATATGTACATTAAACATATTGCTTGCACGGACGGACGGACGAACGAAGAGACAGTTATTCGAAATTCAACTCGTCTCTTTATCATATATATATATATGTATAATAAATATAAATATATATATGTATAATATACATAATATACATATATATATTTATATATATCTCGATTAGTTTTAGGTGCTACAAACAACCATTAAGTTAACGAAACTAATATACTCCATTACAATGTTTTGTAAGAGTATAAAAATATTGTTGTGAGCGCAGGGTATCTCAATAACATAAGAAAAAATATTTGTCATGCGGTAGCAAATATTAGTGATATCAGTATGCTCTCACTACACCAATATGATGAATGTTATTAACTACATATAATGACTTTCGTTATTCTAGCAGATAAAATACCGAATCTGTAGGTGTGTGACTTATCTTCATAAAGTTGTGTAGAAACATGTCCTCTAGAGTAGTTGAGTAATACCAGAAGTTAATGCAATCAGTCCAGACGTTCGACTAACTCAAATATACTAGTTATAATGATTTGTGACTTTCCAGCTGACTTCAAACCGTTTATGTTGGTCAATATGTGCGATATTTTAATGGAATTAAGTGGATATGTTTTCTTAATTATAATGCGGTCTAGTTAATTTGGTAAATTTCAATATAAATATCTCAGACACGAAGCAAAATATAGTAATAAAACTCCGTGAGGCAATGACGTGTAATATGAGTTCATAAGATACCAAATATGATATGAATCCATTTACGGTTTCGTCGAATAATGAGTGTTGAATCCTTACGCAACCTTTTTTAATATAAAGGCATGCCAGCACCTGAAAGTGTTTCCCCTACTTTGAGCCCTGAATTCTGCGAGAGTATATAGTTTTAGCTAAGATGTAATCTTAGCACTTTCTTACTTCTAAGAAATATCATTACGTCATCGATATAAAAGATTGAATTCCCATGTTTTGACAGAGGATATAATCCTATGAAGTTTGAAAATTAGATGAGGCATTTTGTGTCCAACAGATAACCACAGAAATTCGTATTTTTACAGAGAATTTATAGAGAAAACTGCTCTTGTGGCAGATAAAACTAATTGGGATAGATATAAAGTTATACATATCAAAATGATCAGGATGACGGGAAGAAGTGATTACCGCATAATTTGTCAGTTCTTTTGACTATGGTGACATTTTAATAGGCAATTATATGGATAAGTACACTTAAATTATGTACAATATATGTAGGTTTTAGATGTTTGCTTCTATATAAACGATTTGGTATGATTTAGACGGTCTACGCTCTATATACGTTTTTACTCCACATATGTCCTCAGCAAAAATATGTCCTCGTCCGTATATATTATTTCCTTCTTAAAGGAGTATTTAACTTTTTCGTAACTGCGCAACTGCAGCAAAATTTATCTGATGATAGCGAGGAGCGAAGCTTCAATAAAATGTTTATATTAAGTTTTGTAGTGAGAATCTAAATTAACATGTGTTTCTTAACAAGGGAAGTAAGTTTGAGCAGATTTATTCACAGCGTATTTTATATATAAAAATGTTGCTCTTTAATATATCAATCATAACCAAACTCAAATAAAGAAAGTGATATTCAAAGTTTATTCGGTTATTTATAAGCATGAAACCTTCGAAGGTGAGTTTATTTTACTGTATTAGCTTAATTTTTAGATTACTGAAGAAGATTTTTAGATTACTATGCCAAATATGTCGATCACTGTCTGAGTTACCTTCACAAAAATGTGTAAAAACATGTTCTCTAATATAATTGAATAATGAAAAGAGTTAATGTGATCAGTGTGATCCCAAGTATGCCCGATATAAGAATTCCCGTTAATCCATCTGACTTTAAACCGTTTATCTTGGTCAATATGTGTAATATTTTAATGAAATTAAGTGGATATGTTTTCTTAAACACAATGTGATTTCGCGCTAAATATGAAAGAAATCGGTCTAGACCATGGTCTAAGCCGATTATACCTAATATAATGATTTCCTTTTCTCTGGTTGAATTAAACCACTTTGGCTGAGTTTATATCGCATATATCTCATTTTAGTTAATTTGGTAGATTTTAATATAAATATCTCGGACACGATGATATGACCTGTAATATAAGTTAATGAGATACCAAATATGGTTGCAATACATTAACAATTTCGTCGAATAATGAATGTTGAAATCTTCCGCAACATTTTTTAATATAAAGTTATGCCAGCACCTGAAAGCATTTCTCCGCCTCTGATCCTTGCACATTGCGAGAGTATAAAATGTTCGGTTACACCCGAACTTAGCCCTTTCTTGCTTGTTTAATATTGAATTTTGCCAGCACCTGAAAGTATTTCCCCTCCTTTGAGCCTTGGATCTGCGAGAGTAAGAAATGTTCGTTTACAATCGAACTTTACCCTATTTTACTTGTTTATTAATGGGTTTATATTAGATAAAACCGTATTTAAAACATACAAATGCATATGTAATTCTGTTCTTAAATCCGTGCGCGGTTATATTTTATTTGTGTTGTGTATTTAGTTTTGCGCCGTTTTTGTGTTAGTTAAAACTGCCATGTAGTTTTGTTTTTGATTTATTGCAGTGGCCGGCATTTCATAGCACAATTGTGCTAGCTAACATCACACGTCCACTTACACTCTATCGTTTAGTCGATGTCAAGACAGCAACGAAACAAGATTGCGTGTGGTTGTGTGACGCTAAATAATAATTATAAATGCTTGTTTCGGAAATGTGCGGTTACGTAGGTACGGTTCTCACTGGGTGCCTTTACTTTCGTGCTCACTCACGCAGGCACAGTTCCTTCTTCTCAAGCCGCCCACTGATTTATAAGACCTTTTCTGCGTGTTTATGTGTAAACATGTTCAACTTTTTTCATATATTTACATTCGTATCTATGCAACTGAAGAGATATTTGTATATCTTCATATATTTGTATATTTGTTCGTGTAAGTTAACAACGAAAATATTAACAAAATGCAAGTAGCTATGACAAAGTGCAAGTTCAGCGTCTGCCCAACTTCCTGCTTTAGCGTAAAAATTTGAGTTGCTATTTGGATTTGTTTAATAAAGGTTTATTAAACCTTATCATTTTATAATATTTATTATAATTATTATTTAGGATTTCGAGTTTATCCATTTTTGTTTTTTTTATTTATTCAGTACGTGAGTAAAATTAACTTATATGATCATACACTTGTACATATAAGCATTTTTTTTTATAGCGTTGTTCGTCATTGGACTTTTCTGCTTATATTATAATATAATATATATGCATATATTTATATACGATATATATGTGGTGTTTCGCAGCTGCACAGCATTTCTGTGTTGTCACCGCATTTTGTTTGCGTTTTTTTTTTTTAAATCCAATAGTGCCGTTCCATAAGGCTTGAAGAACCTTAAATAAATTAGGCAAAGTATTGGGTGAGAACTCACCAATGCATTTGTACACTCCGTCAATATTTTAATAAAAACAGCTCCAGTGATTTTAAAATCTTCAAAAGAATTTAACTTTTTTTCTATATAATAGCAATAAAAATGAAGGAATGTTGTTGGACCAATGATGCAATTTTCCGAAATGAAAATCTGCGGAATCGTTTCGAGCAAAATGAATTTGTCCGAATCGAGCGAAATGACATCAAGGATTGTGGTCTATCGAATAAGAGTCGGGATTGAGAGGACCATCATTTCGGTTCGTTGGAGGTTAAGTATTATCATGTGAGATGTGTCGTGTGTGGTGCTCCTAATTTAGGTTTGTATTGATGTGGTGTATCAGGGCGTGCCAGTGTTGTGCCATGTAGGGTGGTGTGAATATGCGGTGACGTTATGCACTATGGGGGGGAGGTTTAGGACCATTTAGCCAATTTTCCTTCTACGCCTACATTCATATTAAAAGAGGTCCTTGGAATCAATGTAAGCGATAGCAACCACTCCCCTAATTGTACAGTCTGAGTTACCACAGGCTGTATGATGGTAATAAATGTCTGTTTAATTATAAGTGGCATACCTGTCTTTTTGGGTACTTCGTTTTCTTCGTCAACTCTTCCGCTAGAGGCGGCTGTGAGGAAACTAAGTGTACCATGCCTGAACTTAAACCTTATCAATTCTAAATCTCATTGTTATGATGGTCTCCGTGGATTGTCCAGTCACCCTCCACTGATAAAGATAAAGGTCTCTAGCAGTCTAGGGACCCCCTCATCTCACATAAATCGCACCTTTTAATTGTCCCATAACTCTAGCAGGCTCTCCGTCGTCTACTGGGTTGATATTCAGCCAGAATATAGCCAGAAGATATTTAGCCAGCCAACAGAACCTGTTGCGCCGCCGATATGCTCCCTACGGGTCTTCTAGTGTCTATGATGGCAAAGTAGAGGGGAGGGTCGCCTCCGCGAAAGAATTTTTATTCCCCTCTGCATCTAGCAGTTTGGCTCTTCTTGCCGGTCTCTGAAGTTGATGGTCCCTTACAAGAAGCATGATGTTTACCTCTCTATAGACTGTTAAGTAATCTCGAGAGTTTGGATTCGTTTTAGGAACTCTGGATTTTTTTCTTTTCCATTTTTTTAGGGTGGGCTGGTCTCCGAAAAGTTTTCTTGTCCTTTGGCAATATTCTTACTCTAGTAATTTTTGGCGATGTTTTGTGTCCACCCTGAAATACTTCTGAAAAAGCACCAATAACATCTGAAAGGATATTCCTAGACTTTACTTTTTGGGATCTGTTATACAAGTACGAGAAGACCCATTGTAGACAGAAAGTTGAAGACCAAGCAGGTTCTTTTGAATGTGTAATGAGTGTTTAACATTAACCTTTATGTTTCTTCTAAATACGTCTACGATATACGAAGTACGTAAATTTAGGATGTAAAAAGTCTGTTACATCGATTGTTCTTTTTATCATAACTTTTATCAGAATTGTCTACAAATTCATAATAAGCAGAAAAGCCAATGAAAGGATCAGCCAAGTTCTTCTTCTCTCTCCTGAAAATCTACAACAATTTTTTTAAGTAATTATGAAAGATTCATCAATTCGACTTTTGTGACAAATCATTTAAGTAAATGAATAAAATATATTTTACCTTTGTTTTGTTATCCATCTTCTATGTACGAAGTTGTTAATTTTTCTGACAGAGGATGAATCGAAAGGATAAAAAATTCGCTATAATTTTATGTAGTAGGTATACGTTATCTTTCTGTGTAATTTTCTAAGTCGAAGAGTCCGAGCGTCGTTTTCTTAATATTCAAGAGAAGAGAGAGTATAGAGAGATAGAATTATCAACGAAGATTTTAAAATGATTGAACATTTTTATATGCATCGCTCCTTGAAGTCAAAATGAGAGGTGTATTCAAAACATAACTGGAATTGTCGGTTTTTGAAAAAAAAAAAAAACGATTATTAATTCGTCTTCATTATGCCAGAACGTATGCCAGAGCTTCTTCCAAACGCCGAAATACTTTTTAACTCGATTTTTCGGATAGAATTTAGCTCTTTCAGCGATGCGCATCTATTCCTGTAAAACGACGGCCCTTTAAGGTTCCCTTTATTTTTGGAAATAGGAAAAAGTCACACGGAGCCATATCTGGCAAATATGGAGTACATCCATACATACGGAACAGTATTGTTTCTGGCAAAGAATTCACGAACAAGCAACGAAGTTTGAGTAGGTGCATTATAGTGGTCCAAAAGCCACTAATTGTTTTTCCACAAATTCGGGCATTTTTTTCACACACACCTGTTTTCTGAACACACCTGGTACATGACACAAAAATTAGTTACGAAAAATTATTCTAAAAAGTTACCACAAGGTGTTCAATCCCATTCATACTTTCAAAGCACTCCTGCACAGAACCACCTAGGAATCCCAGATATGTTCAGAGAAATTCCATTAATTGTTACTAACGTGTACTCTTACACAAATTAAACTTAATCCATTAAAAGACTGATAGCCAGATTGAGGAATCTTAATCACATTCTCCTAAATTATACTATCAATTCAACTTGTTTATAAATTTTAAATTCGTCTATAATTTCTAATGGCATCTTTGCTGAAGCATTAGTGAATACGAATAAGAAAACTATTGGAAACAATTACTGAAAGTCCATCAGCCCGGATTCCAATTGGCTAAATGAGCCTAATGGCTGGTTTACATACAATTTTCCTCACTTTGCTTGGGAATTCATACTTTGACATCGAAGCGAAGCAAACATAGGAAATATCAGAACAAACACTTTGTTTTCCGTTCTTTATTTGATATGAATTACTTCGTGTTTTGTTACTTTCATCTTAAAAGATTTGATAAACAAAACATACATAGATATTTCAAAATGTGTTTCGATTCCACTGATAAATAATAGAAATAAAAAAATCGCGATAGCTGCTTGTGAAAGCATAAAGAGGTGAGAGTTGCCCAACATTTTACTTTGCTTTGCTTTGCTTCGTCTCAAAAACTTTTTATGTGAATGTACTCATACATCGAACTTATCTGTCAAAACAAAAGTTTGAAGCAAAGCGAAGCTAAAGTTATTTGTGAACCAACCGAAAGTCTCCCCTTCAAAATATAAAGAATCTCCATATTAATACACCTCTCCACAAAGTACAACACTGGCATACTCTAATACGCTACATCTGTACAACACCTCATACCAATACACCAAAATCTGAGAACATCACTCACAATGGCACCACACTTGTTTACACCACGCAGGACAATTCCACACCCGATCATCCCCCATACGATGATGCCACATATATTTACACCACTCAAAAAATTAAAAGGATTGTATTCGAAAAGACAGGTGCGTGATTTGAGGTCACTCTATCACCACAATCCCGCACGTAATTTTCGAAATAACTCGCTCCGGACACATACATATTTACATCGGCATCCGAACATACCTACCTTTATACTCAAAAGAAATATGGTGCAAAATTATACTAATGGATGCTTCAACCGGATGCAACCGGATGCTTCAAATTCTTATATTAGTTATATAGGGGCTACGTGTGTTTACCCGATTTTCCCACTTTTTCACAAGAGTACATTATTATCATGGATAGATAATCGTCGAATTTCATTACGATATTTCACAGATTTACCGAAACATGTGGTATAAAGTCTACAGAAATATTGAAAATCTTTATATTAGATATAAGGGGGCTAGGGGAAGTATTTACCCGATTTGTCCATTTTTAACGCAAGAGCACACTATTATCACGGAAGGAAAATCCAACAATTTCGTCACAGTATCTTACAGATTTGCCGATATTTTTTATGAAAAGTCAGATAGAGGCACTGAAGTCCTAACATTGTGTGTCTAGTGGCTTGTAAAATTTTAATCCGATTTCTTCTATTTTTACACATGAGATGGCATATCTTGAAAGCACTATTTGTACAAAGTTTCATTCTCATATTTTATTTGTTACTTGATTCATATATTTTAAAGTGAAAGAATCAGATTAAATTTAAAATTGTGTTATGCGAGAAGTACCATATTATACCAAGTGTACCATATTTGGTTGAAATTGGTTAAGGCGTTCTTGAGATATGGGATTTCCCCTAAAAGTGGGCGGTGCCATGCTCATCACCAAAATTTTACACTGAGTCCTACGCAGCCCTTCCGTACCATAAATGCCTATTTGTCTAAACATTTAATTTAGCACCTGTTTTTTTAGCGAGTTAACACACCTTTAGTGGTTTTTAACATAACCTTTGCATTTGAGGTGAGTGTGGTAATTATCCGAGTTCACTTATTTTTCCAGTAAAAGAGGACATTCTATAAAAACTTGTTGGAGTAAGTTGGAATGGTATAGCTTTAACGGTTTGTGAGATATGTATATTAAGCTTATTGAGGGCGGCGCCATGCCCACTTTTCCAAAAAGAAATTTTTTGCCCAGACGCCGCATCCTACCAGCATCTTGCGCACCAAATAACACGTTTCCATCCTTATTTGTTACTTAGTTACAGCACTTTATAAGTTTTCGATTAATGGCATTCTTTGGGTGTGGCAGATGTCCGATTACGACCATCTGCAATACAAATCTTCTTATAATGACAAAGAGTACGTGTACCAAGCTTCATGAAGGTATCTTAATTTTTATTCCAGTTATCGCTTGCACGGACGGCCGGACGGACAACCGTTAAGTGAGCGAAACTAATATACTCTGTTGCAACATGTTGCAAGAGTATAAAAATCGAAATCGGACTATAACGTTTCAAATCCCTATTACCGAATATGAGGAACTCCGTGCCTATGGGTGACTTTATACTTTATGCTGATTTAATATATCTTAATGAAATGAAGTAGTCATATTTTCTGATGATACGTCATTATCTAGTGTCAAAAATTGATAAAATTGGTTTAATACCCTAGCCCCAATATCCCATACATACAATATCATACAATATTCCATACACATAATGATTTTTGAAATTCTGATTGACTTTATACCATGTAGGTCAATTAGTGTGCTACTTCAGTGATTTGAAGGGGCCATGTTTTATGGTTTAAAGGGGCACCCTTTATTATCAAAAATTAAAACACAAATATTTTTTTAGATTTTAAAAGCTTAGGAAGTTTATAGGAACTATAAGGCATGGAGACTTTTTGAAACTAAGAAAGAAAAGGATCCAGGAAAGAAGTATCTCTCCTTCAAAGAAAGAAACGCTATAAAATCGCTCATGAATCTGGCGACATGTAAGCGCAAGGTTGTATGGCAAGTGCTACCAGTTTGTTTGAAACATTGGTATAGGTTGATCGATTAGCTACTCTCCAACGATTGGCGAATCAAAGAGAGATAACTGAACCAACTGATGAAACTTAAAAACTTACTTAAAAATATTTTCGAGTATACTTGAGTTTAATGCCAAAAGCAAATGTTATCGGTAAAGCCCTCCACAACTTTTTTTTCTACCCGCTATAACGATTTTCAGTTTTCTAGCTGACTTTAAACTGTTCTATAAGTCAATATGTGTGATATTTTAAAAGAATTAAGAATTTTCTTAATCATAATATGGTTTAGCGCTGAATATGAATGAAATTCGTTAAAATTCCATATCCTTAATATAATGATTTATGCATCTGCTTTACTTTTCCTCATACAGCTAACATATTAAATTTTGCCCCTTTGCTTGAGTTTATATCCGATATATCTCAACCGAAGGTGTCTGAACAAAATTAAAGGAGAATATTCCGATTAGCGTTATGTCATTGGGTAGTACAAATGACATCATTAGTGTAATGAATATAGTAATTTGCGATAGTTATATTGATTTTAATATAAATATTTCGAACCTGAAACTAAGTGGGTATATAACCTATAGTCTAAGTTAATAACAGGCCAAATATGATTGTAATCCATTTCTGATGACATTAAAGAATTGAAAGAGCTAAAGACTATCCCAAAAATCGAGTTTCAGAAGTATTTCGACGATTGGAAGAAGCGCTGGCATAATTGCATAATATCGAACGGAGACTATTTTGAAGGCAATAACATTAATGTAGACGAATGAATAAATATTTTTTTTCTAAACGGAAATTCCCGTTACTTTTTGAACACACCTCGTATTCAAATTGCTTGAAGTTCGAAGTATGCTTTAGCTGATGTGATGCTAGAAGTCCCCCTTTTATCTCACATTGCAATCAGGATATAACGACAAGGTCAAAGATAGGCCCAGACGAAAAGTTAAATAAACGTGTGACATTTTATGACATGGACAAAATGTTAATTAAGCAAAAATCAGAAGTTTAACCGTCCGTCATCCCTATAGCTTTGAAATTACATATTATCAATCTGTTACACGATTGGCACTGAGGTAAGCCGAAAATTAAGCAACTGGATAAACATTTTATATGGTAGGACAATATTAATACGGATTTAAATGGCATTGCAAATAAATGCGACACTTTTCTGTCACTCCATCTGCATGTGGATCAAATGCGCTAGTGATCTAGAGCTAGAGCTCCAGTATTCGCTAGTGAGGGAAGCACGTTCGTTAATGACCTACAGCTAATATTCGAATGTTTAAATAACTTTTTGTTCAGCTTATTATTACCCGTTTCATAAATTTCATAAATTTTCAACGAGATCCCATTCTTACCATTTTGCCGAACATATAAAATACTTCATTAGATTAGAAAGCATTAGATTTCAGCTAATTGTACAGCTAATATTTTATTATTAAATAATGCAAGTAACTGTGATAACAAGATAATTAAATTAGAAATTCAAATATGTTTTTTTAAATTAATTATATTACAATTTTAATATATGAGTATCAAAATTTACTCCATAATATAATCTTCAAATTGCCAGTCCCAATCGGAGAAATCGGAATCCTGCAAAAATAGTTTGGAACTCCCATTTTTGTTTTAATTCAAATGAAAATTTAAATAAAACTTACGTTTTGTTCAAAATTTGCTCTTTTATTAGCTAAATTCTTTGTTGTGCATACCATATAAGCCAAACCAGTGTTATGCCCAGTGCATTCGCATGTTTGATTGCTGTTTGGTATAGCACTTTTTATCACACGTTTAGCAAAAATAGTTGCTAATCGTTTAATTGGATTTTTCCGTTTAACGCTAAAAACAGATCCTTCAGTCTCTAAAGCTAATTGTGCACATACTCCGAAACTGCTATTAGATACGTGCAGTGTATGACGCATTTCGCTATTGCCTTCAGGGTTTCGATTCGAATATAAAAACTGTTTATCAAAGCCAAAAAAGTGGCGTATTCTACGCGGTTTGTTAAAATCAGCGTTGGTGAGAATATGTAAACTAACTCCTTCGTCGATCATATATTGCAATATGGCAGAATAATCAAATCGCATTTGTTTTATATCACATCTGCTGCAAGATATTATTATAAATGTTTTTGAAACTCCTGTTCGGAAATTTAATCTGGAAGCTGTGGAAATAGCATGCATGATATCACTTTTTGCAGTAGACCCATCATAATCTTTTGTGAAAGTTGTAGCATGCTTAAGGTATTGACGCAGTATCTTAGTACTATTAATAAAAACAGCATTGTTATTTGAAATAGTTCGGGGATAATCAAAGGGTGGTAGTTGCGAACCAAATGCTATGACGGCATATCTAAGAAATAAAATAAATGTGTATATTTTCAGCTGCACAATCAGACCATTTCGCGAATTTACCTGGTGTTAATAAATCTCTGATTCTGTAGTTGTTCCTCGAGGGCTGAAACTATAGAATCGGTGCATTGGTTCTCCAAGATAAATGTATTGCAAGCGTTGACTTCAACTAAAAATACCACATCGCTGCTGCGAGACTCATTATTTATGTTATATTCCACAAACGTGCTTTCAGGAACGTATTTACCATTACTAAGTTCGCACCTATAAAAATAGTTCATTAGCATGGCTTATTCAAATATTGCTAATAACTAATATTATATTGAAAGTTAGCTATGGTATGAATGTTTATATGGCTAACGTCTGGATAAAGTTTATTATATTCGCACAAAATTATATATAAATTAAGTCAATCAAATTATTTCAACTGAATATTATAACATAATTGAAAATGTAACAAGTAAGCAAGCTCTAAATTCGGGTCATGCCGAACATTTTATACTCGCCCAACTAAATATTGTACATCTTTACCAAAAAAAATGGTATAAAGCGCACCGGAAGGTTGAATATCCTTACATTAGGTATAAGGAGGTTGGGGGAAGTATTTACCCAATGTTCTTAATTTTTGTCACAGAGGCACATTATTATTATGGAATTACACCCCTCGAATATCATTACGATATCTCACAGATTTACCGATATTTTCGGTATAAAGTCAGGTACTGATGTCCATATATTGGGTATCTGGTGGCTTGAAAAGTTATTTGCCGATTTCGGCTTTTCATGAATGCAATATTTGTGAAAAGTTTTATCCCAATATCTTAATTGGTGACTGATTTATACACTTAAAAGTAATAGAATAATTTGAAATTTAAAATTGTGTTATACGAAAAGTGGGCGTGGTTGTTGATCGATTTGTACGATGTGACATAAAGATGGAAATATATTGTGCCCAATTCGGTTGGAATCGATAAAGCCGTTCTTGAGATATGGAAATTCACCAAAAAGTGTGCGGGGCTATACCCATTATCCAATTTTTATACTGGCTCCCATGGATCTCTTTCGTACCATCTTCACTGTAAGATTTATTGGTTCTGGCATATTACTTCAGCGAGTTAACACACTCTTAGTAGTTTTCAACATAACCTTGTATGGGAGGTGGGCGTGGTTATAATCTGATTTCATTTGTTTTCTGCATTTTATAAGGAGGTGGCCGATAGACCTGTTCTGAGCAAGTTTGGTTGATATAGCTTTAACGGTTTGTTATATGTGTAAATTAAACCTATCAGGGGGTGGAGCCATACCCACGTTTAATAAATGTTGTAATCACAGATGCCCCTACACACTATGATTCTCTGTACCAAACTACACCTCTGTGTCTTAATTTGCTGATTAGTTATAGCACTTTATCGGTTTTCGATTAACTGTATTTTGTAGAGTGGGAGTAGTGCGATTACGCCCATCTGCAATATCAACCTTCTTAGAACAAAGAACACGTGTACCACGTTTCATCAAGGTTTTTTAATTTCTACTTAAGTTATCCCTTACGTGGACGTATTGACAAACCGTATTATAACCTGGAATTCAATTAGTCTCGGCATTCTGATCATTTATATATATAACTCTATAAAACTAATATACTCTGTTGCAACATGTTGCGGTATAAAAATGTTGCATTTGAACTCAAATTTCGTTATTCGGAGTAGTTTGGAATATATATATATATATATATATATATAGTTTGGTATATATATATATTATATGTCATGGAACTATTTTTTGTTCTATGTCGAGTTATTTTTTTTTTAATGTCAACCTATTCGTCACATTAGTGCCGTAGGAAAATACATACATACTAGTAATTCTTACTACAGATTGATGTAATACCAATCATCATATTAGTGCTGTAGGAAAATTCGTATTTACTCTAAATTTTTACTACCGATTGATACAGTGCCAATCGAGATATTTATATATATCAAAATATTATAGAGACATATCAATCAGAAGTACAGAATTCAAAATATTGGATATATGAGGAAAAGGATACCAAACCTACATACTAACTAATGCACATCACGTCAACCGGGAAGACGGAAGTTGGTATATTGGGTATGTATGTATGAATCGCTACATACATTCTCGGACCCCCACTTTCCATTTTTAGCTTCAAATACTCTATGTTCCCAGCCGATATATTAGGCTCACTTTCGGCAGCATTCTATGGTATATTTAAGACAATACTTTAATTTCACTTTGTTAAGATATCTTATATATTTACTGATATATGCAGTATAATTCAAGCAGAAGTTTTTAAATCATTAAATCTGGTATACCGGGCTTGGTAAATATCCAATCAATTTTATAATTTTTCTTCACCGAATAACAATATCACTAGGAATAGATCGCTAACTAACCCAAATGGATGACTTTTTACCGAAAATCTGTAAATTTCTTAGAAATCTTAATGAAATGAGGTAAGTGTCTTTTTCTGGCCATAATGTGATCTGGTACAAAAAATTACTAACTCCCGTGTACGCAAATACTGGTTTTCGACCTTCCGATTGACTTTGTGTTAGTAGTGATAAACATATCCCAAACTAAGCGGCAAAACTTGAATTTGGAACAGGGGATTGCAGTCACCTATTGAAAACCTTTATTAAAAGTAAACGTAGTTTTACCAACTGAAAGGTTTAACTACACATATCCCAAAGCACGAAAGCTGTATCAATCAAACTTATTGAAAAATTTCCAACAAGCTTATTCACAATGATGCTCACCTCAAACAGAAACCCATACTTCGTTTCCTGTGACAAATGATCCAATACGATTACCAACGTACTGTTCTGTACTTACAGCTGAAGCGGCTGCTCTATATAAATCGTTTGTTTTCGTTGCACAACTGGAAAAAAAATATCACCCGCATTGACAGCAAATCGAGATGAGTGTGGTTGTTCACGACTTCACGATTTTTGCACTGACAATACTTTCCTTCTCAGAATATTAGCATCAAGTTTCATTACGATGTATAAATTTTTACTAAAGTTATTGCTTGCATGGACAGACTGACAAAACTATTATACTCTGTGTAACATATTGCTTAAATGTAAAAATCCGCATAACGGATGAACCACATTTGTGTATCGCTTGTTTTTTGCGTCCCGAAAA
Source organism: Bactrocera minax (assembly GCA_021498325.1). Lineage (NCBI taxonomy): Eukaryota > Metazoa > Arthropoda > Insecta > Diptera > Tephritidae > Bactrocera > Bactrocera minax. Next base: position 1,082,847 of record JAKEEE010000042.1, on the reverse strand, counting down.
AGGTAAATACTCGTATTAATGCATTTTTGAACAACTCAAAATGAAAGATATAGAGATTATTAGAAAAATAATACGAAAGTGGTGTACAAAATTATCTTTAGTTGTTCTGTTACGTCATAATTTCATTAACATATATAGACATAAATTTAATGTATTTCGAAATAGATATATCCTATCACATATATATCATATATATCATATATGTATACTTACATTATACATTGTTGCGGAACGCGCATTGGTATTTTAGCATATTGACATATTTCAATATAAGCTAATGCTGCAGTACAGGGACCTTTTAGATATGGATATTCAGGATTTTTCCCATTCATAAATCCCAATTCCTTGCAGATATTCAAAAAAGGTTCCAATTCAATAACGCTCGAGCAATGATTTAGAGATGAAAATATTTGATAGCATATTTCAGCAAATTCTGTGCTAGAATGATTTTTCTGTTCCAGGGATATTTTATTGCAGCGATTTATATTCCAAGCTTCAGAAAAAACTTTATTAGATTTTTCAATTGTGTTAGAGGGAGTAACGAAATCATCAAAAGGTTCATTGTTCATTGTGCCTAGTAACCCAGCAGTTTGGCCAAAATAGCGTCCACTAAGCTCCAGCCAACACAAACTGAACTTCATATTGCACTCAACTTTAAATCCAGCCTCACATTTTATTATTAGTATATCCGATTCTCTGTATACGATCAAATCTTGGATTATAATAGGCAGCATAGGATTCGAGATTCCATCAATTGTCATGGTCTACCAAAAATATATAAATTAATAAGTAAGGAAGGGCTAAGTTCGGGTATAACCGAACGTTTTAACTCTCGCAATGTGCTAGAAATGCCTTCCGATGCTGACATAAATTTACATAAAACGAGTAAGGAAGAGCTAAATTCGGGTGAGACCGAACATTTTTTACTCTCGAAATATGCGAGGCGAAAAGGAGGAGATATACTTTCAAGTGCTGGTAAAACTTTACGTTAAAAAATATTGCGCAAGAATTGAAACCTCATTATTCGACGAATCCGTGAATGAATTGCAATCATATTTGGTATATAGATAGAGTTTCTATACATAGAGCTTCATTACTATATTTTGCTTCGTGTCTGAGATATTTATATTAAAACTTACCAAATTAACTAAACCACATTATTTTTCAGAAAAGATATCCAATTAATTTCATTAAAATATTACACATATTGACCGACATAAATTGTTTAAAGTCATCTGAGGAGTCGGGTATTCTTACATCGGGTAAATTTAGGCTAGAGGAAGGTCTGCACTGATCACATTAATCCTCTTCATTACTCAAGTATATTAGGGAGCAAGTTTTCACGCAATTTTACGGAGATAACTAATTCAGTGACCGACATGTTCGGCTTAAAGTCTGCTGGAATAACGAAAATTATTATAAGTAGTATATGGGAGCTGGTGTAATTCGTAGATCGATTTCACGCATTTTCGGCATGAAACTATGGTATATCCAATATTATACGTTCACTTGATTTTGCTAAATTATCTCACATATCGGCCGGTATATGCCGTATAAAGCCAACCGGATGTTTGAAATTCTGATATTAGGTATATGGGAGCTAGGAGAGTGCTTACCCGATTTTGTCCATTTTATACACAAGAGCACACTATTATCATGGAAAGATAATCCTCGAATTTCATTCCGATATTTTACAGATTTACCGAAATATATATATGGTATAAAATCTAACGGGGGATTGAAAATCCTTATATTAAGTATATGGAGAGTAGGAGAAGTATTTGCCGGACTTTCCCCAGTTTTGGCAGAAGAACACATTATTATCATCGAAGGATAATCCTTGGGTTTCACTACGATATTTTAGTGATTTACCGGAATATGTGGTATAAACCCCACCGGAAGGTTGAAAATCCTTACATTAGGTATATGGTGGCGAGGGGAAGTATTTACCCGATTTTAGCCATTTTTGATACTAGAGCACACTATTATCATGGAAAGATAATCCTCGACTTACGTTACGATATTTTACATATTTACCTATATTTTAGGTAAAAAGTCAGGTAGAGACCCTGGTGTCCATAAATTGGGTATCTGATAGCTTGAAAATTTATAATCTGATTTCGACGACGTACATATATTTTTACGCATGAGATGACATATCTTGAACGTACCATTCGTAAAAAGCTTTATTCCAATATCTTAATTGATGGTCGATTTATCTACTTTAAAGTGAAAGGATCAGATGAGACTGAAAATGGTGTTATATGAGAAGTAGGTGCAGTTTTTATCCGATTGTATTTTTGCATCCGATTGCATCTATTTTCACTATATGATATAAGGATGCAAATATAATGTGACATATCAAATTTTGACGTTGGTTAAGGCTTTCTTGAAATATGGTATTTCATCTAAAAGTGGACAGTGTGACACCCTTCACCAACATTTTACACGGATTCCTTTTCAATCAATCAACCAATCACCAATCAATCAAGAATTATCTTATTGTATTTTGATGTAAGATTTTATGTTTCGTAGGTGTCATTATTGGGAAAAAATTTTTTGCCTATAGATGCCCCACCCTACTAGGATCCTCTATAGCGAACAACACGTTTATATGTTAATTTGCTACTTAGTTAAAGCACTTTATCAGCTTTCGATTAATGGAATTTTGTGGATGTCGCAGTACTCCAAATACGCCCATTTGCAATACCACCTGTCTTACGGTGACAAAGAACACGTGTAGCAAGTTTCATCAAAATATCTTAATTTTTACTCAAGTTGTCGCTTGCACGGACGGACAGGCAGATAGTCAGTCGGATTTTAACTCGTCTTCTATATCGTCGTCGTCTATATCTCGATTAGTTTCAGTTGTTACAAACAACCGTTAGGTGAACATGCTGAATTGCAACATGCTGCGAGAATATAAAAATTCATAAACATATACCTACTTTTGCACCTAAGGAAATAATTAAATTCAATAATAGTTATATGATACCTAATGATATGCATACTTAGCAGTGCTTGCGTAATTTTCAAATAATATACAATACGAAGTGTAGCTTACTTTATAATAATTTTTTATATGATGTGTGATTCCCACAGCGTTAATATCATGAATATAGATGATTTGTCTTAGTCAGATTGACTTTATGAGTATATGACCTAAATTAAAAGTCCATATAATGCCAAATATGATATTGGGGGACGGAAGGCGGCTCTTACTGACTTCCTGTTTAGCATGAACTTCTAAAATAAAATAAAAGAAGACAGTTGAGGAAAGAATACACCGAGAGGTGTGGGAGGTCGGCACCGACATAGAGACATCTATCCATGCCCGGGTGAGAGTGTAGACCCAAAGTGGCGGAACCGCCACCGTTAAAGGTACTAAAAGGGCCGATGCGGCCATTGTGTCAAGAATATCGATATGAGTCCCATGTGGAACGGAAGAACGGAAGAGTCGGTGGAAATCTACCGAAAATTGACAATGATAGCAACTAGCAATGGCTGGCACCAGCAGAGGAATTTCAGCTGGTTTCATGGGAGCTGCTTTTGGCACAACAGGCTTCAGTAGAAAGTGCAACTCACCGGCTAGGAAGCTAAAGTCGTGCCGACGCTTGGAAACTGAAATTCTGTAACGCTACGGAGGTAGATGAAGCAATCAGGTATTTTAACAGCGCGTCGGCACCCTTTACAGGGCAGAAAAGCGCTAGGTGAAGTAGGTGTTGATAGGTCAAAACGGAACGGAACGTGACTGTACCTTAAACAATAATTAAGCGACAGAGGTCACATTAAGGGGAAGGCTTCCTCGGCAAAACGCCGCAAGCGGTAGCGCCAACGTTCAGCGAAATCGCTAAGCTCGTTGGTCCCGTTGAAATCGGCGAATGTGACCGTAGTAGGAAAGACGGTGCCATTTCCACTTCCAAAGTATGAAAGGGCCGGTAGGCACCACGGGATACAAAAGATTATTAGGCGTGCGAATGAACGATCGTCACTTCTCTACAAAGAGGCTGTTGGAGTGTTGTGGAAAGAGGCGAAACTGATGGCAGTAGACAAAATGGGTCTTAAACTGCAACTTCGGGGTAGGGTCTGGCATTGAGTTGACCTCTTCCGCAGGAGTGATTGAGGAGATTACAAGATATTATAATCACTCGTTGCGTCACACAATTGGACGGTAACGTGGCTAGAGAGAACCGAGGAAACCCAGAAAGCACTGAAGCTGCTTAATGATAAGTCCATCCGTCCTCTCGAGGAGTTCAAGGAATTAATACGCTATGGCCTTGAGAGGCGAATAGGGCGGGAGCCCCAGCCACCGAGCACGACGGAGGGAAGAGAATGGGATGCGCGAAAGACTTTGGAGGGCGATCGTCTATCGACGATCCTCTATCTGTCAACGAATCCGTCTTCAGCCTGGAATGTTTGCTCGAGGAAGAGCGGGAGGCAAATAGCTCGACTCTGAACTAGCGCTTTCTAGAGGAGTATGGCGGTAGAGGTTTATTCAGATTAATTTCCAAGCTACGCTGATGCAGGAGCTGTGGCAGGGCATTAACAATATTTCTAGATTGAGAACGAAGAGCCTTAAGTTGTTATGTCGTCATTGATTCGGACGCAAACTCGAACGTACAATCTGGGGCAGCTCGAATGCAAATGATAGATGTGTTTCACTTTTCAAATCCATTGTAGATGAGCATCTCTTTAAAGCAATCGGTGTCCAAAGCGATTGCACTTCTGAACTTGTTTTAGGGAGTTCTGGAGGACCATTTCTTCTCGGATCAAATGTACATCGTTTCAGTGTGGAAGAAACGTGTCCGTCTAGAAAATCCTATAGGAATCTTAGAAAGTCGAACTGGAACCTGTACTTCAAAAAGCTCTGATAAGTTTTTTCAGACGCGCCAGAGGAGAACTGAACAGAGGAGAACCTGCTCACTGCCGACGAAATGGGTGATGGTATTAAAACTGGAGAGCTCTGATCCAATAATATCACCCAAGGGAAAGGAAAACCCTCTGGTGGACATTGGAGCTCTCGGATATCAGAATATCTCATAAACGACTTTTCAAGAAGACCAAAAGAAGCACGACTAACGAGTGAGTGCTGAACAAGAGAGGACTCGTGATTTACAAGTCCGATATAAGGAAGAGGTTTCCTCGCAAGGAATCCTATCGTTTTGGTTATTTCAAAGATGAAAATGGAAACTGGATTCTGAGCAATAAGGATGTGGATAAGATCTATCGCTCTTCTGGTAAAATTTCCCTTATGACACTTAAGATTGATTCCGCAGATTTTTCGAACCTTCTGAGTTAGCAGCACCTGAAACTGCTTTATTCATACCCTTCAAATCTCCTCGGTCGGATAACATTATATCAACACAGCTTCAACGTGCTGTCAAGCTTGTGTCCAGCTGGCTGGTACTCAGCTATGTATGCCAGAAGCGGTCATTAGAACTCCCTATATATTTTTGGAGTTGAATCGAAACTTGGACATCTCGTTGTCAGTATTTTCTGTGAGAGAATGGTCGTGCTGGAACGGGAGATTGCGCGCACATAGTGATGTGAGTAAGGACACTCCACGAGGAGTAGTTTTCCCGCCACCTCTCTGAATCATGGTTGCCACTGGTCTTCTGGAAAAGCTTGAAGAAGATGTATTCCGTATGAGTGCCTATGCAGATAACGTAGCACGGTTGAGGGAAAATTCATTGATACCCTGTGTAAGCCAACTCAGAAATAGTTCGGCCGGGACGCTGAAAGTAGCCACTCCATTAATAAGACATAAGTAAGACTCGACTGGTTTTATTAACTAGGAAATATAATATCCTTGAAGGAATAAAATATCAAGGAGTAAATATCCAGGGCTAATCTTAGACAGGAAGCTCTTGTGGTAATCGAGGAAAGATCAAGGAAAGCATCGTGTGCCCTTTATGGCTGCGGAGGAGTCTTTGGTAAGAGTTGGGATCTGTCACCAAAATTAGTTCTTAGGCTCTATGAAGAAAAGAAGTCTCAGAGAATCTGGGAACCTTGATAATTGTGAGAATTCCTCCAGAATCCTCTCCAGAATCTTCGCCCTCTTTGACCTACCTTTGACATATCTAGCAGCCCTATCTCTGTGCATATAACTTCAAGAGAAATATGGGTGGGAAGAAGCTGCTGGAGAAGAGGGACGATGAGCCTTTTAACGGATGGACCAAAACTTGCCGGTAGGGTTGGTGGAGCTGTATATTTTCCTAGACTGTCTATCACCTACAGTTTCAGAGCTCCTTGCCCATTGCGTCGTATTCCAAGCGGAAGTGGCCGCCATTAAGGTGGCAGTAGATCTAGTGTTCCGCAGCGCAACTTCCTTCATTCCACTCCGACAGTAGGGCGGTAATTCTAGTCTTGAGCTCACCGACCGTACCCTCGTAACTACCAAAAGAATGTCTATACTCATTATCTGTGCAATAGAGTTACTTCTTAATTTGACTAGTTTGGGTGCTGGCCAAAGCGGATTAGAAGAAAACCGCATGGCTTAACAGATTTCTAGGTCAGGTACTTCCCTCTAGTACTTCTTCTCACTAGCTATGGAATGGGAATGAATAGGAGCGCCGCTGATTTCTTGCGGTTTATTATTAGATGATTGGGCCTCAAGTGAGCTAAGCAATAAAAGGTAAACACTAGAAGGTTCAGTGCTCTTTGCCCTCAGCAAAATTCCGCGTTCACTAGTTATAAAAGTTCTAACTGGCGACTGTCCGATGGAGGTTTATACAGTAAAATTTAAAATTTTAAAGGATGTCAACTGTATAAGTTACCAGGACGAAGAAATGGTAGAATTATCTCAACACTTCCTTGTGAAATGTTCCGCCTATGTCAGCTCAAGGCTGAAATATCTTGGATTTCATAATCTTGGACATCCAGGTGAATGAGAAGAAATATGAATAAAAGCCCACAGAGGATTTATGACAGGTTTAAGACACTTTGTTGAGAATTAATATCCAACTGCAGGTGTTTTTTATCGGCATCTCCCTACATATTCGTCTATAACTAAATCATCATTTGAACGGCATTCTTCCATTTGCCATTCTTTCATTGACTAAAAGTAAGCCTAAACATAAGTATTCAACTAGTACATTTGGCGTTTATTACTCATAATTAAATTATAAGTGTAACATATTGCTATCAAAGGAACAAACAATCTAAAAGTCGAGGCTTTAGTAAGTTTAAGGCCAATTTTTTAGAATGTTTTTAGAAGAGCTTAAAGAACAACAGTCTAATATGATGCAAAATATTTCTGGAATCAAAATTATTGCCTAGGCCAAGTGCTAAAACACCTTCTAAAGCCGAGTACAAAAGCTGACTTGGTATTCTAAAATCGTACTTCAAAAATGTATTGTTTACACTAACGAAAATCGAGAGGCTAAATTCTGAGGACTGTCCTTGTGAGGATCTTTAGGAGCTATATATAACAACAATATTAATCATTCAGTCATAGCTTATCGAGTATTATAATACTACACTATCAGACACCACTTGTGTTATAAAAGTAGGATTGAAGCTGCCCAAACTCAAACTTCCCTCATTTAACGACAAGTAAAAGACGAAATGGTGGTCATTTGAAAGGTCTGATTGATAAGGCATTTTCATTATACGGCTCGTTGTTGTCATTGGGAACGGAAAGCCAAATTTCACACGCTATGCTCATTTATTTTGTTTTATAGAACTTACGGTATTAAGTCAACCGGAAGTTCAAAAATCTTTATGTAAGATCTTATATAATCTTTAAGTATTGACCTACATAGAATACTTGCGTTCAGATTTACTTTTTACTTTATTTAGCAGAATGCCATTCAAATGGTGAGTAGGATATCGACGAAAATGTTGGGAGATGCAGTAAATGCAGTAGAAGCAGCAAAGTGCGTGTGAGCTATAACGAAGAGCCAGCATACGACAACGAAAGATCAGCAGTGCAGCGGCAACAATACAATATGACGCGCGATCAAGCATAGGCGACCTAGCTTCAGCGTATTTGCAAATGTGTGTATTAGTGAATCGGCGATATTGATAACTAATAGCGAATGTAGCTGCGGCGACAAACGTTGACAGAAGTTGCGAACAGCAACAATGGCAGAGAATTAGCAGAATAGCAGCATCAATACAAAAAGCGAAAAATGCATAGCAGCGATGTACAACTGAATTAGGTAAATTAGTAAAGTATTACTATGACTTACAATTGCTGATAAAGGTCATTTATCCAAGCTTCTGCAACTTATTGTGAAGGTGGTGGAGTTAATGGTTGTGCGCGAGTCTTGAATGGTTACCAAGAGTACGAATCACTAAAATGTATTTTTAAATAAACGCGTTAAAATCTTTACACTAAATTAGACTTAACTTAGTTATTTAAATTAAATCGCGAGCAATAAGTTGTTCTTCCTAACAGCGGTTTGGTAGCGAAACAACAAAAATAATTGTTTTAAGGAATTGGGCTGTGTAATTAAATCGATTCACGAAAGAATATTTTCAAATTAAACGCGTAGTCTTGGTGGTCAACAATAGACTCAATTATTTAATATGCACAAAAATGCAGGTAGGTATAATGATTGAACTTATGGTAATATTAATGATGAATGGACATATGTACACGCGAAAGAGTCACACAAAGGTTCGACCAAACCCTCGATATTATTGGTAGACTCGCGTGCGTATACATATACATATTAGTTAAGTGGGATTTAGTACGTAGAAATAAAAGGGTTTTACTTACATCGGTTTTGGGATCAATTTCGAATAAATGACCTTTAGCAAGAAGATTGAATTTAGCCAGAGGAATTTCATAATTGTAATGTGAAATAGTCTGAAAGTATATTCATTAGTTATATAAGGTAAAACGTTTTTATTTGTAATGTGAGAATACTGTCAAATCCATAGTAAGAGTAAAAGTTTTGTTCCAAAAGTCATGTGATAAAATATAACTGCAATTGGTGAATTCCTGAAAAGGTTTATTCAGATTGACAAAACGTTTGTCATGTGTTACGTAGAACATTGAGTCTATTAAATATGCACGTGCTGTAAAGAGAATTAGAAATAATTGAAATAGAGTTGATAGACACAGTCAAAAGAAATGAATGGTATAATTCGGGTAAAATTAAATAATAAATGCTTTCGTAAATTGTCAGCATGTAAATAATGGGAAATATATCGAAATGTCCGCAAAAATGCATTTGCTTAAAATATCTGCGATAAAGAATAATTTATTAAAGAAGTACTATTTCCATTGTTTTTTGATATTCTTAAGTAAATGAAAATAATCTGATAGATTGAAAAAAAGATAATCTATAGGAAATAGACCTACAGTTGTGGTTTAACTTTGGCTTGTGTGGATTTTTGAAACAGCACTAAAGCTAGTTAGTGAAATATTGTTAATCTTTTAATTTGCTCAGTCAAAATTAAACTAAAAAACTCAACTTAGACACAATTGGTAAGGATATATCAAAATTCAGCGAAGAAAAACTACACATTCTACATTTACTTCACGTTCCAAGGATTTTTAATTAAGAAACTAATAGTTTAGCAGATATTTTAGTGAAAAATGTAACCACACACACACAAAAAAATGCAGAACAAAAATTCGTTATGAACAAAATTATAATTATTAAACAAGTTATTCACATATTTTATATTTTATGGTGTTGTTACATGAACGACGTACGAGACGGTAGTACTGAAAGGACATATCGTAGATTTTGTTTCTGAAGGAAAGAGAGTGAATAGAAGCAGACAGAAGAAAACGGACACGCCGCGCAGCAAACATAAATTCGTTTGAATATTTAAAAAAATCATATAAGTACACTAAGCAAGAAAATTTTATTATAATATTCGATTTTATTATATTTGAAATAAAATAAAGTTAAATAAAATGGAATGTATTTTTATTTAAAAGACTTGGAACTGCATAAATTGGCATTTCCATTGGGTCCAAACAAATTAAATTTATACTTTTCGAAAAAAAAAACGTTTCCGCAGACTGGTGTATTCCAAGTTTTCTGTAATTTTGTCCACTCTACTCACTGTTTCTTCTTTCAGGTAATGAGAAGTAGCTTTTTGGCTTAATGTAATGAATTAAAATTCGTATAAGTTTTAATCGCATTACGTACATTCCAATCACTTATGCTATTTCGTTTGGATAAATTATCTTAGTGTAAAAGGTGCGATTTATGCTTTCTTTTCTATCGATAACACTGTGCCGAACGTTTTTAATTTTTAATGAAGAAATGGTGAAGTAATTTCTTGCAGTGATTATTGGATTTCGAAATAGCGGTTACCCAATATAGTCATTTAATAAAAAAATCTAAATTGAGAAATGCTGAATTTTAAGTGAGTAGTAACAATTTAAAAATGGAACACTAGAAAATTTTTTTCTGTTTGGGTATTTTATTTTTTTCTTTGAGTGTAGTTTTGAAAGCTTTCAACGAGCGTGCCTCTATAATCCAATAGGTTTGCTGTACATGCGTATCATTATATACTCAATTACATTACATTATACATACTATACTATACTTGCATTATATCGTTAACTATCAAAACTAGGCCTACCGAATTTCTAAAAAACTCGAAGAGTTCCTTTCAAACTCTGTAAAAACATTTCACATCATTCTTTCATGGCACTGGTAAATGGGAGAATTGGGCGACTTTCGCGTTTACCTTCTAGAGAAAATTTTATTTTCTAAATTAGTCAAAATACGATAACTCTATGAAGAACGACGCCAGAAATAAAAGCCCACTTTTCAAAAAAATTTCATATCTCAAATATCAAAACGATTCGAATCAAATTCAGTACATTGAATTTTCATAACGTCTACATAGAATTTCAAAATGAGAGAAATGCGAGACTACAAACGACGTTTAAAATCTCTGCTTAGGGATAAAAGCAAGACTTTACAATAATTGTGCTTTTCATATTCATATCTTTCCTAGTCCGAATATATTAAATGAGGGGATGTCCTTCCTTCCGGCGTACTTTCAATCATCTATGAAACTATGTGGACACATAAAAGTCTACATTTACCCCTAGTCCCTAATTTGTTATATGTTCTTTGAATCTCTGGTTGACTTTTAGTCAATAATATGAGTTATGTTGATGAAATTATATATTCGTCTTTTTGAACACATAGCCCCTGTTAACATATACGTATGTTTTTAACGCATGTAGAAAATTTTTGAGATATTTTAATTCAATTAAGTGGCCAAAGGGTTTTGAGTAAAATGTGATCTGGTACCATATGTTATGAAACTGTTTCACAACTTCCTCCAGTTCCCATATGCAAAATATAATGATTTTCACTGTTACTCTCTTCTCTTTTTGATGTACAGTATGCACATAGCGGTTACTGAGAAACATAACATCTTAATACTTTTAGAAAGGATGTTATACGTAGCAGATTTTTCTTTGATGACCCCAACTTTAAGTTTATACCTTATATTTTGATTAGAATGCAAGATATTATATATACCTAAAGTATATATTGGGTTGTTCGGAAAGTCATTTCGTTTTTTTTGGGGAACATGAAAGACAGTTTTCGTATAATGAATAAATATTTTATTAAATTATATATTGGCCATTCTGGTCCAACACCTTTTGCCATCTTTCTGGCAGTAACATAATTCCCCTCTCATAAAAGTTTTGGTCCTTGCTGGCAAAAAACTCGTCCAGGTGGTTTTTGACATCTTCATTTGAGGTAAAGGTTTTGCCATCCAAAAAATTTTGCAGGGACCGGAACAAATAGTAGTCGGAAGGCGCCAGATCTGGAGAATATGGTGGATGTTGCAGTACGTCCCATTCAAGCTGTAAAAGTTTTTGGCGATTGACCAAACTTGTGTGAGGTCTCGCATTATCCTGGTGGAACACTACACCCTTCCTGTTGATTAATTCGGGCCTCTTCTCTTTAAGTGAATCATTCAATTTGTCCAGCTGATGACAATAGACTTCTGAATTAATCGTTGTATTGTCCGGCAAAAGCTCAAAAAAAACGATTCCTTTGACATCCCACCAAACGGAGAGCATCACCTTTTTTTGGTGAATGTTGGCTTTTGACACGCTTTGAGCCGGTTCATCTTTTCTGCTCCATGACCTCTTGCGTTTAACATTGTTGTATACAACCCATTTTTCGTCCCCAGTAATAATCCGCTTCAAAAATGGATCATTTTCTAGACGTTTGAGGAGCGAATCACACGCGTCAACACGACGACACAAATTTCGCTCGGTAAGGACATGGGGCACCCACACATCGAGCTTCGAGGTTAAGTCCATGCCTTTCAAATGGCCATAAACAGTTGAATTCGACAAATTTAACCTCTCACCGATCTCTCGTGTGGTGATTCGCCGATTTGCATCAACTAATGCCTTTATCGCATCTTTGTCAGCTTCGACCGGCCTTCCAGACCGTGGTGCATCTTCGACATCAAAATTGCCGGATCGAAATTTTGCAAACCAGTTCTGGCACTGGCGTACTGTTAACACGCCTTCTCCATACACATCCGTCAATTTTTTTCTCGCTTGGACAGCATTTTTACCTTTTCTGAAGTTAAAAAGTAAAATATGACGAAAATGCTGCTTATTGCTCTCCATATTTAAAAAGGCACCAACCAAAAACTACTGGGTAGAATTAATAGAACTTTTTCACACACAAGCCTTGCAATATCAGCTCTCATGACATATAATGGTTATGGGGCTTAAGTGTGAAGTTAGTTTCGAAAAAACGTAATTAAGTCCTCTGGCGGGAAAAAACGAAATGACTTTCCGAACAACCCAATAATATAACGCTAAGTATAATGTCATTTGTTTCGAAAATAAAGAAACATCCATTCTTTAGCAAAAGTTTTATAATCAAAGCTTTTCAGACACCTGGAAATATGTCACGCGCTTTTAATTGTTACAAATTGCGTGAGAGTTGACCTGTGTCCGAAACTAACCCCACTTTACTTGTTCTGTACATGTTGTTTATATGCTTTTTATACAATATTAATAAATACATATCAACGTTCATTTTACCATTATATATGAATTGTCATTCGTCTAAACATGCCCCTAGAAATAATTTCCTGGCCTCTTATTATGTGAATATTTTTATAGTCTTTTGAAAATTCTAATTGGTTGCAGATTGTGTTATATCTAAACATTTATATATAAGTATATATATTTTCTACTGTTTTATTTGTGACTTGTATTTACTATATTCATCACCGCTTTTTCTTGTATTTTGTTTACAAATTGTAATACGTCTTTCCGCAATTCTTTTTAAATAACAGTGTACGTATGCCAAAAGTTTGTTTAGTAGGGTTGATAACATAGTATGTGCTAAGCCTTATGATGATACCAAAGATGCGAAGTCATACTTATATGAAAAATAAAATATTCTCAAACACCTAACTGATGTCTTGTTTTATAAATAATGCTGATCTTTTCGAAGTAGTTCATTTTCAGTTCGAAAATTTAACTTGAAAACTAATCACGATCTTTTAGGTTTAAACTAATAATTTTATATTCGAGCAATAAGTTACACAAATATTAAAAATGTACATAAATAAAAATGTACATGGCTATATGCCGATGATGAGAATGAAATTACGAATTAATTTTCTATTGTCTGTCTCTTCGATCACCCGTCTAATAATTCAAGCTATAACTTGAGTAACAATTATTGAGGGCACTCTTAAGAGGTTGGTTTTGCAAGTGAGTGGAATCGGATCAATCGCCGACTATAATGTATACTTTGTTATTACAATTTTCAAAAAGTACATCTATGTCAACGAAACTAAAATTTGTCACAGTGGTGGCGTTGTGAAAGATGAGCCTTTTCCCGTTTTTATTGAATGGAAAAAATTTACTAAGAAAGCTATCTCAACCAATATCAGTGAGGGCATTGCATTTAAGCAATTCATGCTTCAATGAAAAAATTGGCAAAAACGGGTAATAAATAGGGTAGCTTTCGACATAATTATATTATCCTGAACTGCTTAAACTTCTTCCCTTTACGTTGACTTTGTGACTTATGACTTTTTCGAATTTGTGACGACGCTTACGTTAATTAGATTCCAGGTTCTTCTTTTTAATTCAGTTGCTACCAAAGGACCTATGATCCCACCCAGAAGAAATATAAATAAATAACAGGACAAACTTATAAATAACATACAAAAAAAAAAGCGTAATTTAGTTACTTGCACTAAATCCCAGAAGTTTGAATTCTTCGATTACTAATTTAAACGCATTTTTCGTATGACTCAAATATGTGGTCACCAATACGTAATCCCTTCTTTATTTTCTAACAAACGGTAGTAAGTGTAATTAACAGAAAAGTTGTCGAAATAAATGAATGCATCTTGACTAAATGCTAGAAAACATTAGCATTCAATTTAGCGCAAGGGGAAAAAGTTGCAAGAATTTTGTAAAACGAGGTGCGGTGGGTATTCTACTTCAAGAGTAATCAGTTCGCCTTTTTAGTGGCTCAAAGGTATATGTAAAAGTTTGACACCTAAAGTTCGTCCTAGTGAAGAGATGGTTTGTTGCGCCAATCTGCTAGAACTATTTAGCACTTAGACCATTAATATTGACATGGAGAATCAAAATTTCGCATATCATTTGCTTGTAATGCTCACAATCCACTTTAAAAAAATAATGCCCAATAATGCCTTACGAATACCCTATACGTATAGAACATGATGTGAATGCAATTAAGAATTAAGATTTTGTTTTGACAGAGACCGTACTGTTTCTATTTTTTTGGGAATCATATTTAAAAAAAGTGATCGTACATTTTACACAAAATTGGACACATTGCAACATTTGTGATCGATGATAAGGTGATCAAATCTTGATGAAACAGAAAGGGTTAGCGACGATCTAGAAACCTACTAAATTTATTAAACCACAAGCTTGTAGATTTGCAGTTTTCACATATTATATATGAATGTTATGGTATTGAAATACTTACAGTAATATGGTTGCAGCCAAGTCTTTGCTTCCATGTACGATCGCATGTCATAGATATGTCCTAATACTGACGTGTTCGTAGTTAACATGTTTCTTATTTGCGATATAAATTTATATTCGGGTATTTCTTTGAATTTTGGTGTTTCATTAAATGCATGCCATGATATTGGCAACTTTTGTTCGAAATCGATTGCACCCTCCTCTGGATCGAATACAAATTTAGTTTTTGCCTCACGATATATGTTTGCTATTTCCAAAGCATTCGACGAGTAGGTCCGTAGTTTGTTACGAAGCAGAAAGTATAAGTGATGAAAATGTGCTTTTAATTTTATTCCTTCAACAAACAATTCTACTTCAGAGGAAACTTTTTTAATTTTGTTAATCACAACCTGCACCTGTTTTACTTTTTCCAACTCCTTAATTTCTTGGCAAATTTCAAGAATTACTTCATTTAGTTCTGAGCCAAAAGGTATAAGTTTATGATATTTCTCCTTTATGAACTTCCAAGCAATAGTAGCATATTTTTTTATATTCACAGTAGCATCATGTGTTTTTATATCCTTATATAAATTTTCTAAATCTTGTGTAAAACTGGAAACTTGATTAAAATATGTTGACTCTGCCAATTCATTCGTCCTCGCGTTGATGTAATTGAATATCTCTTTACTCAAATCCCAAGCAATTTTTTCCAAGTAGCTGATTCCTTTGAATATATGTGGTTCAAGTCGCTTAAGAACTTCTCTTACATAGGTAGAAATTATATTAGAGATTTTGCTCCACATAGCTTCTACCTGGTTTATGAAAGATATATGAACTTCTTTGACAAATTTTTCATACTTTTGAAACCCTTTCTCCAGGAAATCAGTTAAATATTTCAGTGGTTGCCCATGGAAGAATGTGTTAATGGCTTGTGTAATGTTATCGTACATAGTTTTAAGCTTGCATATTAACAGAGTGATACTTTTTCGCAAAGCTTTTCCAGATTCTCCTAAAATTTGCCGAATTTCGCTAAATATAGCCGGTAATGAGTCCATATGTTCCCGTAAGGCTACTTCGTCAAGTATAATAAGTGAAAAGTTAACAAGTGATTTTATATAAAAATCATTTGCTTCATATGACTTGTTTAAATAAATTCGCAAATCTTCTAGATCTTCTTCTAAAATACTAAGTTGGTTGAGATCTTCAATGAAATCTTTATTGTATTGTTTTGATGTTTCCCAAACAACTGAAAGCACAGATAACGCTTCTGCGTAAAGTGACTTTGTCCAAATGTCAATATATTCAGTAAATGAATTTAATAGAGCTTCTTTAATGGTAAAAATTTTGTTTTTCAGTTCTTTTTTTGTTTGAGGACGCCAATGCAAACACCCACTTACTTGACGGGAGTGGTTTAATTTGATGTAAGAAGTTACATCAACAATAGTTATATCTTCGTAATTACGCCATATGTCTATATAAACATGGCGTGAGTTTGGAATATTGCCGAGCATACGGAGATTTTGACTTCCATCTTCAGTTAAATTAAAATACATCTGCACATACTTATCCAGAATATTTACGCAAATAAATCCAGAAGTATTATCTTCTGGTGTATTCAATAATGCAACATTCACTCCATAAGCCGGATAATTCAAAATCGGTTGGAGCCATACACGTAATGTTCTATATGACGATTGTTTCTGGAAAAATTTGTTAAATTTTTTAAAATTATTTATGTAAAAAATACGCAACTTCATTAAGTACATTGTATACATATTAATAAACAAATTTTAATTACATACGAATCTGAAATCAAATAGCATAAAAACTGCGCAAATCATATCTTATGTTCTATACTTCGTATTCGTAAATATTCAGATTCTGAGGGCTTGAAAAGCTATTTTCCGATTTCCAGCAGTTTTGTGATGGAAATGTCGTACCTTCAGGGTGCAAAGTTTTATTCTGTTAACTGAATTGGTGTTTGAGTTATATACAGTAAATTGAATTTTTGGTGATAGAGCTTTAGTATATAGTTTGTTGGATATGTACATTAAACATTTATACTTATATACTTAAAATCCATATCAAGATATCGTTTTCGCTTGCACAGACGAACGGACCGACAGACAGACATTCACCCGGAATTCAACTCTCCTCGTCAGCCTGAGCATTTATATATATACATATGTATAATATAACTCTATGTCTATCTTGTTTAGTTCTAGGTGTTACAAACAACCGTTAGCTGAACAAAACTATTAAACTCAGTTTTGATTTGTTACGAGAGTATAAAAACAATCAAATATTGTAAATACAAACTTTACAGTTAAGACAGTTCAAATGAAATGAGAGGTAGCATCATTCGATTTAATAAAAAAAGGCTAAAATTGTGGGTAGGCAAAGCCTATAATTGGGTAGTCGGTCCTTGCGAACGACATGAAATTTCGTTGTTATTTATTTAATGAGTTTGAATATCTTTGGGCTTAGTCTAAACACGGAATATTATCAAAAGTCTAAATCATTTATAAGCAAACCACTATATTACAGGACGCTTTAATCAAAGACTATAGCCCCAAGAAATACGCATGAAGTCCAGTAGAAATGAAAATTATCTTCAGTCTTCGGGCAGTAAATAAATCAATTTGAAGTACTTAAGAAAAGTACTATTTAGTACAATAAATTTTTGTATTTTTTGGCATAACCAACTTTCCAGCGGAATTCTGTCGGAAGTAAAAACAAAAATATAGTGCTCTTATATAAGCTGGAGATTTTAGCATTAGTAGAGAGCATTAAAAATAGGACCTAAAGCTGATCTTCTTGCAAGTTTAAAATTATTTTAACACACCAACAGGGATATTTTCCAGCACGAAAGACGTGGAGAGCCACACCTTTGTCTTGAAAATTAAACAATTTTTACACAACAAAGAGATATGATTTTAACGCATGAAAACTATTATTATACATTTACAAATCAAATGAAAAAGATCTCAGGTGGTTCTAAGGTTTCCAAATTAGAGACACATATCAAATTCTTAAAATTGGAAATTGTCTACAGACTACCGGACCTATACAGCACCATTTAGCTGAAATATTTCAGCTTTCGCTATGATTTGATTGAAATACTGTAACTCGTAAAAGGAATGTTTGGTGTCGAAATTAATATTTTAAGTTACCGGTGTCCCTAACTAAGTGTTCCTTAATGCTCTAAGAAGATGAGGATTGCATAAGGGAGATCCGGTAGTCAATTTCCACGCCTCTAAGAAACGTTATTAAAAAACTTAAAATGCTTTCAATCAGTTTTCAATAACGTTCATTTAATTAATATAAAGTCTAGTACAAATAGATGAGTGACAACGCTGACCTAAAAATCGTCAATATCGACTAATATTTTCTGTTCGATCTCTGTTCATCTGGTTGCCTTTATAATCTATATACTAGGTAACAAGTGCAAGTTTTGGTAAGATTAACTGACATTATCGTTTGAGCATAATTTGGTTTATTACAAAAAATCATTGAAATTGGTCAAAACGTTAACTAATCCTAAAATCCCTCTAAAAAAAACCCCTTTGTTCATTTACTTTATTATGCAAGAACTTTAAATGAAAATATGGTAGGACCTGTCTTCCGATCTTCCACTTATCGATTGTGTGAAAAGTGGTCAGTTATCAAATTTACAACCTTGGTGATGTGTTTTACTCTCGTTGAGCCTAAGGGTTTTAACATTAACATGCTTATGCCGTACGGGCCAGTGAATTTAGAGGATTTTGTCTTATTGATGACATCTTGAACTTCCACGAATTGAACTTCATCTCAGCCTTCATGTCTCTTCGGATTGTACAAGGAGTTGACAGTAGTCCAAAGCTTACTTACTTCGGCGGAGAGGTTGCACGGATACAAAGCAATTACCAACGCCCCACACAGTTCGTTTACTCTTGACGATTTACCAGTCCGCTTACGCTAATTTAAGACTCATTATACGGTGATCACAGCGATAAGTGTACGGTGTCGCGATCGCTTGGTAAAACTGCTGCTTCGCTGGGAAATTAGAGTCTCTTTCCACAGTTCCATCAGCAGGAATGAAGTGAGCAGTAGCAGCAGTGATCCCCTCGCGGTATCCTTGTTTGCCAACGATTACGTCCGTGGGAACGGATAGTGCAGTGAAGGTATTCTCAGTGAATTCTATGAAGCTGACCCAGTTAGTTTTTTTAAAGTTAACGAAGGTGCGGTTATACACGAAAAGAAAGTCGAGAAGTTTCTCGATCAATATAATTATGATCAGGCTCAGGTAATATCAGGCGAGCTATTACATGTCACTGTTGTGAATCAGGGATTGGTATAGATGGTGGCTGTTGCTGAAGTAACAACAATGAAGTGGTGTTATTTGGTGAGGTCATTGTAGTCTGCAGGACCAAGGAACAATGGACGACACACACCACTCACTTCTGTTTGGTAGGCCGAAATATGGCGGGAAATGACACCAGCATCCAGAGCAGGAGTTGTACCTAAACGGTGTGATTTGCTGACCTATTGCGTCTAACACACGGAACAGGCTGTACAAGCGAGGTTGTCATATGATTTTCGTACAAGGATAGGAAGGGGATGAAGGTTAGGGATGGAACTGATCCAACTGAGAATCATGCTGCTGGGGGTTATAGCGGTCCTTCATTGGCTACTCAATTAGGTTGGCGGCGCAGCGCGCGAACTAGTTGCTTTACGACCTGCCGTTGAGGACGGTGTTGCAGTGGTGCGTTACAAGTATTGTACCTAACCTAGGTGGAGTTAGGATGGACAGTTTTGTCGCATATTCAGCGGAAAGCTCCTTCGGGTCGAGGTTGGAATCAATGACAACATGGATTAGGATTATTATTTATAAAACCGCGCTACTACTACGTGTTTCTCTGATAATATGAAATTAAGTTATTACGTTATTACTGCTACTTAATTATAATAATAAATCTTCGAAACAACAGTCCTTGACTTGATAAAATCTGTGTTAATTCTGGTACCGTAGCACGGGCTGTTGTGGGAATTGGTTCAGTTACACTCGAAATTAGCGCTTCCTTAGCGCTGTTTAATAAAAAGTTTTTCAAGTAGTTCAAAATATCTGATTCTTGTAAATTGCTAGAGTCTAAAATAATCGGCTGTGTCCATACTAGTCTGAGTGGAAGAAAATACTATTAATCGAAGAGAATCGAAATTTTCCAAAATTCGTAACCTAAATTATAATTGTGATTGTCAATCCAGTGTGGAAGGATGGATTTTAGCAAGCTTCCTCGATTTTTCTTTGAATAACAGTGATAGCCATGGTAGTGATAACAGTAATAGAGACAGCGAAAATAAAAAAAAACGAAAAATAGGTGGCACAGATTTA
The DNA here is from genome assembly GCA_021498325.1 of Bactrocera minax. NCBI lineage: Eukaryota > Metazoa > Arthropoda > Insecta > Diptera > Tephritidae > Bactrocera > Bactrocera minax. Next base: position 1,062,550 of record JAKEEE010000042.1, on the reverse strand, counting down.
GCTTTAACGGCTAAAACTCTTTTATATTATTTGTATATCTTATATATTATGATATATTTATATATATATCATATATGCGGAAAAAACCTGAGTTTGAAATAATTGTGTGAAAATTTCGTTTCCTCACCTTGAAAAGGATAACGTCTTACTTATAGTAAGAATAAGGCTTAAATTATTCAAAAATTAGAGCAAGATACAATATTATTTAAAAGAAAGCGACACTGAAGTTAGTTTTTACAAAAAACTTTGATACTCGTTTAATTGGCTTAAATTCCCCAACTTTGGTCACAGGTGTGCACACTGGGAAAAGTAGTAGCAATCACATTTCGATCATGTGGGATAATGCAAAGAGAGGAGAGTTTGTTATTCAAAAAAAAAGTAAATAATCAAAAAAGAGAGATGATATCACATTACTCCATTTAAATTCGGAGAAAATTTCCGTTAGACCTAATGTATTTTGTAGATCGCGGTGTATCTAAAAATTTCTTCTAACTGCTGGTTGCAAAAATCAACAAAATTAATACAAAAATTGCTTTTCTTTCTACTTTAGTTCTTTTTGTCAAGTCAACAATTGGGAAGCTATATAAATAGTTTAGGTCGTTTCAATTGTATATGGACACGTGTGTCCTAAAAGATTTCGTTAGTACTGACCATTACTACCATTTACTCTTATTGCATGTGGGTATAGGGGTATGCTATCATATGTCAAGTGCAGAAGCTAATTTTGCTCAACAAATTTCGGAAGATTTCGAATTTTGTTGAATTTGTTTAAAAATATATACGGAGAAAATAAAGTAAGTCACAACGCGCTTAATTTAATGCATTTAGCTGGCTATTTTAAGCAATATGGTCCTCTACATAACTTCTTATTTTCCAATATATTTTTCGGAATCTCACGTTGCATAAGTGCGATTGGGTTACGCTATATGGCGTCAGAAAGATTAGATCTCATACTAAAACTTTTCAAAATAATTTGTGATTGCTTTACTTTGTACTGTTGTGCTTTACTTTGTACGCGTCAAAGATGGACACCATAATGAGAAAATATGAAAAACATTTTACAGTCCTTCTTCGATAAAGCGAAACCGCAAGCCAGGTGGCCTAAAATGTGAATAGTGTTTATGGTCCTGAATCTGCAACAGCGAATAATGCAAAATTTTGGTTGCGTTGATTCCGTTCCCGTAATTTTGATACACCACGGTCTGGAAGGAGAGGAATTGTTACATTAGGACTACGCCAGGCCACACACATTGAGAGTGTCTAGCCGGAAGCTCCGGAGCTTGGTAGTGAGGTTCTTTTACATCCACCTTGTAGTTCGGTAGGGGAACCAAGTGCTTACTACTTCTTCTGGTAGTATGATGACGGCGAATAATTTTGCTGGTGAAAAATTCGCCTCAAGAGAAGCTTGTAAAAATCGACTGTCCCAGTTTCTTGCTCATAGGGACCAGAGTTTCATGAGAGTGACATTATGAAATTATTTTCGAAATGGGAACAAGTTATCGAAAAAAACGTTCCATATTTGAGCTAAATCGGATATTTCTAACTATGCTAAATAAAACCTTAAAGTTAACGCAATTACTATTATTACAATTACTTGTTATTACAATAACAATTACTTGTAAAATTTAAAGAAATAAACGAATAAACCCAATAGAATCCTGCAGCAATTACACTTACGACTGGAAGAAAGAAGAAGTGCAGGTATCGACTGCAATAAAATTTCAAACATAAAGTTTTTAATACAAATTTTAACAAGCAAGGAATGGCTACGTTCGGGTATAACGGAATATTTTATACTCTCGCAATTTTCAAAGATCAAAGCTGGGGGCATATTTTCAGGTGCTAACAAAACTTAAGACTAAAAAGTACGCGGGAATTCATCAATCATTATTGTCAATAGCGATTGGAATATAGTCGTACTCGATTATACTCGTATAAATATAGTATACGAGTATTTGATATTTACTAACTTATATCACAAATTATAGAATCACTTAATTTCATTACCACATTTTGCTTCATGTCCTAAATAATTATATTAAAATCAACTTTATTAACTCAAATGATATGTGATCTAAACTCAACCAAAATGGCTAAACTTAATATCTTTTGTACAATAGGAAAAGGCAACCAGATGATCGGTAATCATTATATAAGGGAAAAGGGGTTAAGGCAAAGGCCTAGATCGATTTCATTCATATTCAGTGCTAAACCACATTATGTTTAAGAAAGCATGTCCACTTAAATTCATTAAAATATAACACACATTGTCCGACATAAGCGGTTTAAAGTCACGTAGAACGTCGGAAATCACTATAGCGGGTTGAAAGTCAGCTTTATAGCGGGTATATTGAGGCTAGGGAAGGTCTCGGGTGATTGCAGCAAATTTTGGCTTTACAATATTTTACTCGAGAATATGTTTCCAAGCCATCTTCCATTTTATGAAGATAACTCACACATTGACCAACATATTCGGCATAAAGTCATTATAGTAGACTTCATATTTATAACGAAAACCATTATATATAGTAAACGGGAGTTGGTTGTAATTCGCTAAAAAAATTTTTGCATATCCAAGTATACACGTTCACTTAATTTTGTTAAGATATCATAAAATTGACCGATGTATATCATGTAAAGCCTACCGGAAGTTTGAAATTTTTATTTTAGCTGGATAGCAGTTAAGGGAAATATTTACCGGATTTTACTCATATTTGAAGCAAGGGCACATTATTACCAGAAAAATATGCCCTTTGAGTTTTATCAATATGTCCCACAGATTGTCCAACATTTACGGACCAAAGTTAGATATAGACTGAGGTTCACATATTCGGTATCTGGGGGCCTGAAAAATATTTTGTGATTTCCGACATTTTTGGCAGGAAAGGGCGACGTACCTTGCGACATACACTGGAAAGTGAAAGAACCAGATTGAATTTAAGACTGTGTTATATGGAAAGTAGGCGAGGTTGCATTCACGCTGCTGCATAAAAGTCCATCCATACCATCTTGGCTGTGAAATTGAATGCTTCTGAAGAGTTCCCTCGACGAGTTAACGCACCTTTAGTTGTTTTAAACATACCCTATGTATGGGAGGTGGGCATGTTTATCATTTGAATTCACTCGTTTTCCCAGTGTATTAAGCGGTGCTAGAATGACTTGTTCTGAGCAAATTTGGTTGATATAGCTTTGCTGGTTTGGGAAACCTATACATTAAACCTATTACGGTACCATTGCCGTAGAAGCCTATTACTTTAGAAGTAAATTATTCGAAACAATCCGAAAAAATCCCTAATTTGTGGGAAACAATTTATGCTTTCTGGGTTGTTCGTGAATTCTTGGCTAAAAACAATACTGTAACGATGCCGCAGCCTTCATATTTGCCAGACATTTCTCCTTTTCACTCTTTGGTATTACCTAAAATAAAGAAAACCTTAAAGAGCCGTCGTTTTATATAATATTTTGAAGGCGACAACATTAATGTAGACGAATGAATAAATATTTCCAAAAATAAAAAATAAAAATCCGTTGTTTTCTGGATGCACCACGTATTATAGGTTGTATATTAAATATTCACGTTCACTTAATTAAACTATTTAACATATTGGTGTAGTTACACAAAGCCCATTTTTGACACAAGGCCACATTATTATTAGCAAAAAATTGTCTCTGAATTTCAATAATTTTTCATACAGATTGACCGATATTTGCGGTCAAAAGTCAGCCATGGCCACTGTTGTCCACATATTGGGTATCTGGGGCTTGAAGAATTATATTCCGATTTCGACAATTTTTAGGTTTGAGATGACACCTTAAAGACACTTTTCATGAAAAGCTTAGTTTCGTGAGACTCTAAAGTGAATAAATTATCTGAAATTTAAATTTTGTTATATGGGAGGTAACAGTTATTAGAGGTATTATTATTATATTATTATTATAAATTATATTATTAGGTAACAGAGGAGTTATATTTTCGCACTGTGACACGATGATATCTATGCAATATCTAACGCACTTTTTTTTTAGATAACTCATAAATTGACCGATATATTAGCTATAGAGTCAACAAACATAACGAAAATCAGTACATGTACTATAATAGGGTGGGTCAATTTAACGATCGATTTTACTCATTTTCGGCACCAAATTGTGGTATATACATTATATGTGCATACATTATACGTTCACTACATTTTGCTAAGATTATTAATCTTACATATTGACAAATAATTACGGAATAAAGTCAACTGAAATTTTGAAAATCAGACAAGAGGTGTATGGTGGCTATGGGAAGTACAGACCTGATTTTAACCATTTTTGGTGTCAAAGCGCATTATAATCAGAAAAAGATTCATCAATATTTTCGAGTTAACGGTTGTTCGGTTGTTTTTTTTTAAGTGGTTGCTGATATATGAGATTTCATTTCTGATTATATGAGGTTTGTAGCTTAGTGATAGCGCTTTGTAATTTTTGGCTTGACGGCTTTTTGACTATGTGGCAATTGTCCGATTTTCCTCATCAACCCATACTAATCTTCTCAGGGTACCAGGGATTTTGTATACCAAGTTCGATCGAGATACCTTAACTTTTACTTAAGTTGCCGGTTACACAATCGGATGTCCTATTTATGATTTACATTATACATATATAACCCCGTGTCTATCACGATTAGCTTTTGGCGTTACGAACAACCGTTAGGTGTATAAAACTATAATATTATACTCTGTGCAAGATGCTGCAAGAATATAAAAGACTCCTTTTGTTTTATGCAAAAATTATTCCCATGAAAATAAGAGGCAAGAAAGGCGAATCTGGTTCCGTTGTAGCATTAGCGCATTTTTTCTTGAATGATGAAAACCAATTTGAAGAACCACGAGGATCGTCATACGGTTTAGTTCTTTTATTAGTAAATCAATTAGAAACAAATTTATTTAAATTTAAGAAAGACGTTATCGTTGTTTATAAATAACTTTATATTCTACATGAGGCAACTTTCTTCTAACTCCCATTCTATATCATTAGTTTCATGAGTTCTCACATTTCTTTCTTCACTGTTCAAAGAAATTATGTTTTAAATCAATTTTGGTACGTAATATATTTTCTATGAGATTAATTTGGAGAAATGTCCAAGAACATCTTCAACTCCTGTTAAATGCAAATATAAACTTATCGTTTTTCGTTTCCAATTTGTTGTTACGTTATACCTTATACGTTATACGTATACGTTGTTACTGTTGTTTGTTATCGTAAGACAATATACTTTGAAATAGGAAAAGTTCAACACACTTGATTGCTTATTTGAAAGAAAAAGTAATTTCACATCCTTAACAGTTTTTATAAGCATTAATGCTTATTTTTCAAAGAAAACATATAAACAGAAAAATGGAATAGGAAAGTTGTCCACTTTTGAATCAACTCTTTTAGGAACCCCATTGAATCATATTTAATTATTTATTTTAGATATTACCAGGCGGTAATATTGCCTAAAGACACGATTGTTCACTAAGAACATTTTCGTAATTTACGTTCTTAACATCTTGTTATTGTTTCTATACCTACTCAATATCAGATAAATACCCAGATAATTCTTAAAACGAAGAAATTGCCCTCCAAAAAACGTATACAAATGATGTATGTACAACTCACAACTTAGTATACCAAAGGACTAGTGAAGAAGTCAATAATACCCAAACAGAAATCGCTTACACTCTATCATTGGCAACAAAATGGACGATAGACTGAAATGCGAAGAATTTGCTGCTACATCTTTTAGTATTGTATTAAATTACTTTGATAAATAGTTTTGAAAATTTTTTCATAATATTTTGTATTTACAGACAAAAATTGTTTTGACGATAAAAGGCAGTTCAAACAGTAATGAACTTCTGTATTTATGTAACTGGGACGGTACTGGTGGAAAACAACCACTATCTCCCTACGTTATAGGTTATATGGTAAATTTTGCGCATACATTCTCCATAAATATGCATTTTTTTTGTGAATTCTTTAATTTATGGACTGACGAATTTGGAAAAGCAAATTGGACGGGCTATTGAAATAACCCACCATAGGTGCTACCCGAAGTATATTAATATATGTATATATGATATATATATATAATAATAGGTCATAATAGGTCATTAGATAACTGTAAACAGTTAATGTTAATAAGTTTTGGAAATAATTAGTAATTGAGTTTATTTCTTGTTCATTTCGGGAACTAGAAAAATTGAGATGTTTGTTAAATTTGAGGTCAGAAATCAGTGACAGTTTTTATAAAGTCTCTCATGACTTATATTATTCACTTTATGAAGTAGTCTCATTTATTGCCTAGATGTCGATGTCTTAGGCATTCTGAGAAACCAATCAATTTGTCAACGCATGTATATTGGGAGAACCAAATTTAATGTGGACATATTAAATTTAAAAGATGTACATTAGAATCGACATTGTAGATGTATGTCTCGCTTCTGGTTTTTAAGAGTTCGCCTGTGGCTTACGCTTTCTCGTTAATTCATTCTCTTCGATTCGTTGAGGGACTGACCGTTACAATACAACATAAAGAGCAAAATTATTTTAGCGATCAAACGTATTCCTTGTTAGTCGACCATTATTAAACTAATAAATTACCAATCGGCATAAAATGCGTATTTGTCTGCTGCCGACATTCTAAAATAATTGTGGTATTTGCGACCTAAAGTACAATAATTATGGAAAATTTAAAATAATTGCGGAAATTTGCTTAGTAAATAAATTTAAAATTAAATATAATAAACACCCAGTTTTTCCAGTGTTACTGCTGCGACCATGGCGATCACACCTACTCAATATTCATCACATGGTCTATTTCAAATCTCGTCATATTCGTCGCTGCTGTTTGGGTCCGGAGGCATGGGCATGGCTATGCACTAACTATCGGTATATGGGGGCATGCCTGTGGAACCACATTGAGTTTTATGACAATCTGCTCTCAACCATCGGTGGACCTCAAATGAATTCAATGTTTGCGGATGGATGCCTGTGTGTTCTTACAGAACACATACGTGGTGTGTCCAAAAAAGAACGGCAATTTTCGTTTTGACCGTTTGACCTTGAGGCATGAATTCATGGTGCACTATGCCATTAAAGTCGAAGAACACTCCTGTTATTTTTTGAGCACTACACGTATGTCCACTTATGGAGGCAACACCGTTCAAACCGCACAGTTATCTTGTATCTCATATCTGGCTAATGCAAGTCGGTGCAGTGCTGCCGAACAACATAAAAAATTCTCCGCTGCACTTTAGTGTTTTGGATAATCACATGGAGTTTTTGCGCCCGTCAACGACAGTACATGGTTCAGAATAATTATGACGAGAGTTTGAAGCCATTACATATAAGGATGAGTATACATTTGCCACCAATCTGCGGAAGGCCAGAAGTGTGTGAAACCCTGCTTATGATTTTCGGCCGACCAGTACAAGCATGTAATCATTGGGCCTTAACGACTATCTCAATGATCCAATGCTAATTAAGGAGGTAAATTACTGAGAAATTTTCATGGATATATGATATTAGATTGATCATCATTTGTCATTTGCATCATTTGTCAGCCAAGTAATACCCAAGTATAAAAATTATATTACCGGTACTGTTATGGAAGAAAAAGCCAGAGGGCAGGACAACAGACAAAAGGTTTTCGTGCATGACGAGATAATGAAGGAACGTTGCCTAACAAAAGCACGTAATAACGGACTAGCCTTTCCCCAGCTTATTCTCTATGCGACATATACCACAATCTACCCGATTGCCCAAATTTCGACGAAAAGAGCTGACCATTAGTCAAGGACAAAAGACTCTATATTCGGCGGGCCGTTGTGTTTCAAATAGACAAGTGACACAATACAACAAAAGGTGAGTTCCAAAATTTTAAGTTGTGAAATTTCAACAAGCGAGAACAGCTCTAATCTTATGTATAATATAAATGCTATCACCGATCTTGAACTACCGCAAAAAATTATAAACACAGACTCTATAAATGAACACAAACATCTCAAGCCACTGCCCAGCCTACCATACACCAATTAAAAGGCGCTTTCTTTAATAAGCTTAAACAACATGGCCAAACTTTGTGTACCTGAATCAACTTAGTGGTGTTTAATTTAAAGCTGAGTATTGGAATACAAGACGAAACTTTGCTTCACGTTTCCACTTGCACAACAACTTTAAGAGAGCCTTTTTCTCTATTGACTCGGAGGGTATCAGACCTGCCCCCAAATAGTTTAGATCACGGGCAGACAAGCGTGCATACCACCTAATGGAGAAAAGCGTATTATATGAAATCAGCTGATAACATCAGGATACAGCGGCTTAAGTGCGTGACACCAGTCTGAAGGACATATCGTTGAAAAGACCTGATCTTCTACGATCGTTGGTACGCGTCTTAATGAGGTTTTACAAGCAACCAGTGGGTATGTTTGGAGGTGTTCGTGAAAATTTTTCCCAAATTATGGTAACTCTGACAGTAACAGACGTCCTGATGTGATTTCTATGACCGTTACGACATTTGCATCATAGTGTTACCCATCTTTAGCTTACTACATAAAATATGAAAACGCTTCATATCTAGAGAAAATACTTCCAAGTCGACTCAAGTCGACATGAGCTCACAAACAAACACTTAAGAGAGCCAGAATCAGAAATATAAAAGTTTCATGGCTTGTGGAGGGTGCCTACCAAGAGAAAATAACTTTTTTTCAAAAGTTCAAGACGAGGTCTCGAGGTTCGACGAATTCAACCTTCGAACAAAACAACAAATACTTTGACTGGTGGTGACTATCATCAACCCATTGGGTTTTTCACGATCAGAAATACTCCGAATGGTAACAGTGGTTGTAAAAGCTCCACTGTACTAACAAAATCTGAATTCTTGGCAAATCGAATCAGCGACAACCAATCTTCCTTGACGACAAAGCTCATTGAAATCTCTTTACCTTCACTATATGAGTTGATCAGATGAAGCCATTGCCGGAACAGCAGATTTCCACACCCGTTCACCGTCGGATCTTCTGGTGCGATTCGAAAGTAGTAGTCTTTTGGACGGAAGCCCGAAAATCCAGCCAGTTCGTTGCTGTATGTATTGGAGAAATCATAGAGGATTCGCAAACCAACGAAAAGCTGGGGATGTCAGTGAAACACAATATAAAAACAACCACCGAAACAAAACAATATCCAATTTAATAGCTCTGGGATCACGTGCCCTGAATTTCCAAGTCTGCCATAAACACTCTGGCTAACATTCGCATTAAAACGTCTTCAAATTGTACGATAAACAATACAAGATGTGCTAATTGAAAAAAACTAATGTTTCCAAATTACCAAACCGTAAGAGAGTAAGTGGGAAAACCTACTAATTACTCAGACGATTCTTCACGACTACACCTGCACAAGATCCGAACTCGTTCTCTTTCGCCAGCGCCAGCAAGAATGCTACGGCGTTCAAATAAGAAAAGGCACTATAAGTCTGAAAAGCATGAGAAATAACAACAGATTTCAAACAGCCCATCATTATTCCCTGTAACAGCAGTGTGACTCATATGATCACAGACTTCTACCATACAGGTTCTATCACCACCATAACGAAATAGTGGTGAATGAAATGATGCATCGGATTTGCACAAATATCTACGAGCTTTGGTACGAACGACAACACAAGTATGTCAACAATTTCGCAATCAGCGAGTTAGGCCGAAACCATCAGAAATGGGAAAACCACCCGCGGAGCGACTTGCGCGCATCTTTAATCCCTTCGCTTACACAGGAGTAAACGATTTTGAACCCTTCGACGTGGCAGTCGCAGAAAGCATGACATAAGGCATTTGGGAATTTTTTGCATAACCATATTGGTCATATTGATATTTCATCACTATTATTCACGAACTAGTTTCTCCTAGTGGTGAAGTTGTTTATATCACGACGGGGAGTCCCATGTTAATTCATCTTTGACAAAAGCACTAATTTCAGGGGCGTTAGTCGTATGCTGGCTGCGAAACTCGAGAAGATATCACCTTACACTCTAATGAGAATGCCTCTAGCATCACCACGTATGGGCGGTGCGGGGGAGCATATGGTCCGATCCATAAAGTCAGTATTACAGAAGTACTTAAAGCCTGCTTTGCCGAAGTCGAAAATATCTTTAACATGTGTCCGCTTACTTGCGTCCCGCTGGATTCGTACGAAAGAGGGGTTTTAACACCAAATTATTTTCTTTTCGGCAATTCAAATGGCTTACGAGAAAAGGACGATTGCGATATTGCCAATCTTTCGCTGTTGAAAAAAATATTTCGTACATCCGGCGAGTTGGCCGATCTGTCTTGAATTCAATTCATTCGCGAATACTTGCCAGGGCTAACAAGACCTGAACACTAGTTCGAAAGCGCACCATAACACGTCGCTCCAAAGAAATTCTAATAATACATGATGAAAATACTAAACGAAATACGTAAATAAAGGGAAGAATTATAGTTTATGACATCTATAAAATAGCGATGGACAATAAGAAGTACGATAGTGAAAATTTGCAACAGCTTAATAATGCTTTATTGGGGAAAAATGGGAGTTTAGAGCTGGAAGGATGAACCTTACGTCGAAGCACGGAGTTCAAGTATTTAATTTAAAAGGATTTTCATTAAAATGAAACACTATGGACATATTAAATTTAAAAGATGCACATTAAAATACAACGATGTAGATCTATGTCCCGCTACTCGTCTGTGCTATCCTGCCTGTGGCTTATGCTTTTGCTTTAATTCATTCACATACTTACACTTACAATGGGCACGATTATTTTAGCAATCATATGTACTCTTTGTTAAACATCGGCTCAAATACATCTTATACTTTTCCACCCGAAATGACTGTATATATATATATATATATATACCAGAAACAGGAGCTAACATAAAAAATAAGCGCTAATATCACGATGTCCAAACAGCTTGAGGCGTAATGGAGTTTGGATTAGCGTAATTGCACAGTGCTGAAATTAGATTGCCCGTCCCACCAGCAACAACTGATGATGCTTTAGCAGTTTTGCCAACAGTGACTGACGGTTTCGTCCGAACGGAAATAACTTGCAAGGACAGTTCTGAATTTAAGCTCCACACATTTAAGTGAAGTCTTGACTTTGCTCCTTGAAAGACTACTAAATGTTGTATTAAAATAATTAAATGAACGAATTAATATAATTGTAAAGTAAAAATAAGTAATTTCAAGCATTATCAACCTATTCCTCTCATTAAGAACACAATATGCTCAGATGCTATCATCATTTAACATTGTGCATAAACCTTTTAACTTTAGATATTCCAACAAACGTCTAATTCGTCTAACAGAACAAGAGTTGTCTACCCTTAGACAAGGGGCGATGTAAGTTTTTGAAACTAGAGAAAGCATGTCGTCAACTTATTTTATACAAATTGTATATTTCTTTTTCTATTTGATTTTTTATTTTTCTCGCGTTATTCTGCTAAAGCGAACTGCGAGACTTTAGACTTTGTGAACACGCAAATAAAAGTAATATAGGCCCTGAACCAACTAAATTCATTAAGTATGCAAATATGAATTTTCAACAACAACAACAACACTAGACTTAAAGTTGGGGTTTTACCAAATATTTCACTAGATGAAACGGAAAATATAAGTTCAGCAAACGTCCTTTCGACTTTACAAACGCGCGGAATATTTTCAAAAGAGCCATTAACGATGTCCTAAAGGAACAAGTCCGAAGATCATGAAATGTTTATGTCGATCGCAATTATTTTTTCTAAAAATTAACAGGACTATGTTGAGCACGTCACATGGGTCTTGGCTTGATTGATTGATTGAAAAAAAATTGATGAGCATAACAGTAAAATCTTTTACAAAAAAGGAAAAGAAAACAAGTAAGAAAGCGCTAAGTTCGGGTGTAACTGAACATTTTATACTCTCGCTATGTGCAAGGATCAGAAGCGGGGAAATGCTTTCAGGTGCTGGCTTAGCTTTATATTAAACAATGTTACGGAAGAATGCTACAATTATTATTCGCCGAAACCGTGAATGGACTGCAGTCCTATTTGGTATCTTGTTAACTTATATTACAGGTCATATCATCGTGTCCGAGATATTTATATTAAAATCTACCAAATTAACTAAAATGAGATATATGCGATATAAACTCAACCAAAGTGGTTTAATTCGACCAGAGAAAAGGAAATCATTATATTAGGTATAAGCGACTTAGACCATGGTCTAGACCGATTTCTTTCATATTTAGCGCGAAATCACATTGTGTTTAAGAAAACATATCCACTTAATTTCATTAAAATATTACACATATTGACCAAGATAAACGGTTTAAAGTCAGATGGATTAACGGGAATTCTTATATCGGGCATACTTGGGATCACACTGATCTCATTAACTCTTTTCATTACTCAATTATATTAGAGAACATGTTTTTACACATTTTTGTGAAGGTAACTCAGACAGTGATCGACATATTTGGCATAAAGTGTGTTGGAATAGCGAAAATCATTATATGTAGTATAGGGGAGCTGGGAAAATTCGTTCACCGATTTCACACATTTTCGGCAGTAAACTATGGTATATCTGATATGACGCGTTGACTTAATTTTCCTAAGACATTTTACATATTGACCGAAATATATGGTATAAAGTGTACCCGGAGGTTGAAAATCTTTCTATTAGGTACATGGTGGCTAGAGGAAGTGCTTACCCGATTTTATTTATTTTAACCACATGGAGACACTGTTATCAGAAAGAGACGCTCTCTGAAATTCAAAGAGATATCTCATATACTGACCGTTATATATGGTATAAAGTCTTCAGGAAGGTTGAAAATCCCTATATTAGGTATATGGGGGCTTGAGGAAGTGTTTACCGGATTTTCGCCATTTTTCACAAAAGAGCACATTATTATCATGCATAGATAATCCTCGAATTTTATAACGATATTTTACAGACTTACCGAAATATATGGTAAAAAGTCTACTGGAAAGTTGAAAGTCCCTATATTAGGTATATGGGGGCTATTTCATTTTTCATTTCATTTTCATTTTTGACACTACAGTTTGACGCTAAATTTTTACCTAATTTTTGACACCGGATTACATTATTATCATGCAAAGATAATCCTCCAATTTCATTACGATAGCTTACAGATTTACCAAAATATATGGTATAAAGTTTGCCGCAAGGTTGAAAATCCGTACATTAGGCATATGGGACTAGGGATAATATTTAACCTATATTCACTATTTTTGATAACAAAGTACACGTGGCGTGGTTTTTGTCCGATTTCCTCTATTTTCACAACATCACATAAGAAGGCAAATATAATGTCACGCACTGAATTTTGTTGAAATCGGTTAAGACGTTCTTGCGATAAGGGACTTCTCCCAAAAGTGGGCGGTGCCACCCCCATCACCAAAACTTTACACGGATTCCTATATCACACGTAAATAACACGTTTAAACATTACTTTGCTGCTTAGTTATAGCACTTTATCTGTTTTCGATTAATGGAATTTTGTGGGCGTGGCAGATATCCTATTATGCCCATCTGCAATACCAACCGTCCTACGGTGACAGAGAACACGTGTACGAAGTTTCATGAAAATCTCTCAATTTTTACTCAAGTTGTCGCTTGCACGGCCGGGCAGACGGACAGACAGTCACTCGGATTTCAACTCGTCTTTTCATCCTGACCATTTATATGTATATATGTCTATGTCTAACTCGTTTAGTTATCGCTGCGATATTGCGACCATTCACAATGAGGTTTTGTTGGCTTACATAATTGAAACAACAAACAAACCTGTAAACTGTTCCAGAAATGAGATCATGTTGGAGAAAAGACATTTTGACCTGAAACGAGACTTAATATTTCTAAAGAAAAAACTCGTCACGTTATTCAGATAACAGACAAAAAGCTCTTCTTAGTGAAGTAAAAGAAACTGTATATTCAGGTATAGTAAATGCAATACTTTGTCAACTTCCAGTGTTAGTTTCCATTTAACATGACTTAGTAAAAGGCTTCTCGGCAACAAAATTTTGACACTGCAAGGACATGTTGACGGATATATTTGACTTAAATGATCAAAGGAAAACTATTACCACTGAGCAGAATCGTTCGCACATACAAAAATAACCTTAATAAACTTGGCTCCTTAAAACAGCATTAACTGACAGAACGTAATAAGCAACACATGTAAAAACACTCGTATCATAACTGCAGCAGGCAAAATGCAATAAACAAATAAATGCAGAAGAACTGTCTTATTAGGAAGTATGCAAATATTGACGGTAGTTTATATAGCAGTAAGAATATGAAATATAGTCAGTAAGAAATTAGAATGAATAAAGCCGAGACGCAAGTACTCCTCAAAAACGATTGAACGTTTTTCCTCCATAATTGAACATTGACTCCGAAATGACCAAACAATAAATTGCAAGTCTTACAGCACAAATTGTTGGTCTAACCATTACTCAGTCAGAGAACAAAAAAGGATGACCTCCCTCGAAAGCAATGTGTCATTGAATGTCACAGTGACAGATCAACATCAGGACTTTACGCCGATCCTTCGCAGTGAATAACAAATAAACGTATATTTAAGATATTCAAAACACTGACAGATTTCATAGGAGACAGGGTATGACAAAAAATTCCTGGACACACATAGAGAACATCAAAGATCATGCCAAAATACCAACTTACACAATATAGCGATCTTTTGCCACGCCACGATCTTTTGTTCCAAAAGATAGCGACGACTATGAATACAATACAGGTTGTGCTTTTTTAGGCGTATGAACGAATTGCCGTGTTTGCAACTACACTGCAGGGATACAAGGAAGACTGTCAAAATCGTAAGAGACGGGGCAACAAACAACTATATTTGTACAAAATGTAATATTGGTATTCTAATTAAACTCGTAAAAGTAAAAACTCTTCATGGTTATTCAATAACTAGATCAAAAAAATAAAAATTACACTGTTAGATCATGATCATAAATTTTTTGAAACTGATGCGGTAAAAAAATTCAATAAGTTTCTGAGCGAATAGGGACTCAGAGCAATCAGTTATAAATATAGGGCCAAGAAAGGAAGGTGACTGTGTAGAAAATAAACCAGTAATAAAGTAAAATAAAGCTTTGAAATCGATGAAATAATGCAACAAAATAGATATAATAACACGATATCACTATTCACTACCGCAGTGCCTTCCACCATAGGACAAAATCTATGTCTGGTCATGACTTTTTTAATAAAGAAATAAATAAACTTATAGAAAATGTAAACTGTATACATGTAAATTTAATAGAAAATAAACTAATCCAACCTAGTAAAAATTCTTCCAACTGACCCATTTTGACAGTTATTAAAAAATGTTCCGACAAATAAGGTAAATCTAAACGCAGGAAGGTTTGAGACTTTCAAAAGCTAAACGCTCAAACCATTACAAACAGATACATACAATACAAATAAGTGAAAGATATTTTTCACAAATATACACAAACGAAAATTTTTTAACGATTGATAACGAATTAACGTTTACAAGAATATGTGCACAACAGATTTACAAACGACTACGAACAACACACAATCAAAACACTAGCGTTTCAGTCTATGACAAACGTGCAAATAGAGCGTACACACAACAATATACAATAATTCAACTCGCAAAAGTTTTGGCAGGTCGGCACAATTCAGCACCTGACGAACAGATATTCGAAGCAGTTCGGTAATAGAACAAGGCAATTTATTCGGTAACCAAAACAAAGCTCGAGAAAGTGTTCTTCAATCAAAGGGATTCCAACAAAATCAGAAAAGAATCTTGCCATACCATCACCGCAATTGGAAACAGCTTAACTATAAAAAAGGAGACATGATATATCCCAAAACGCACAGGCGGAATAAAAATGTTACAAAATACGCGAAAAACGTAGTGAAAAAAGCCAACTGAAGAATAATAACAACTAAAAAAGGACAAATTATTTATAAAGAGATATGATATATAGAGATATGAGAATAAAAGCATGTACGGAGAAATTTTTTGTCTTACTTTTTCCTACCGAATTATGCGACAACATAAAGATTTAGTTGATGAAAAAAATGTACTTGTACAATAGGAACTGACCCAAATTAAAAAATTTGGTATTATTTTTTTATTTTATTTTGGTTTTTGAAAAATAGTAGTAAATAAAATCGAAACATTCCAAAAATTTACTAACACCTACAGGCTCAAAAGATCATTTAACTTTCTTGGTTCTACACTAAAATTTATAACTGGCAATTGAAGATCTTATTGAAATCAAAACGTCAGTTAATATGCTTATAGAAAATAATAACAAACAAAAGAGCATTAATTTGCAGTTTGAAATAATACTTAAAACTCTTGATCACAAAGCAACAAATGAGAATATAATCATACCAGAAATCTGTAATGAACTCCATATAACAACAAACACTATTAATGCAAAACTATTTGCAAAAATTAAATAAATTTTATTCTGGCACTCTTAATTTGAAAGATGTGCATGAGTTAATAAACCATGAACAATTGAATCTTCCACTAAGTAATATATTGAAATATGCCGATATATATACCTACGACAAGCGATAATAACAATATGCAAATTCCGATTCTTAAAACTAAATGTAGGCTCTTACCACACATGTACACCCTTTCGCACAAAAACACGGTTAAATTAATTTAAATCCTAAAATTGAAAGTTTAATAATTATGAAATATTATCGACATGTTATAAGAATTAGTCAAGTAACTTTATTTGTAAATTAGAACCCTCTGATAACCCTCTGAACCCTCTATAAAATACGAAACAACAAATCAGCAAAATGTGAAGCAATCCACCACAATAATGCTCCACTTCAAATCCTAGAAAATGTACACATTTTGCCAGATTATGAGCTTACTTGGCATACAAAAATATATCAAGCCCTAAATTAATATAAATACTTTTACAGAATCCACAAACATTGATTTCGTTCCCATCAAGAACAACTTAGTTTACGCTTTTCATCACAATTGGATTTCTTGCCACATTGGCAATTACCATTTACGGCCTAGTACACCTCTGCCAATATTACCAAAAAGAAAAAATAATAAGCAGAGCCAATGAATTGACGAACTATTTGAAGTAGAAATTCACCGTCTACTACAACAACAACTAGCAGCAAAGGATCGAGGACGTTATATTCTAAGAAGGAGGAGAATTAAGGAACACGAAAAAAGAGCCAAACACCAAAAAGAACCTTAATAAACTTGACCCATAAAACCATCGTAAACTAACAGAACCTAAACAAGCAATAGATTTAAAAACAAAATGCAGTAAACAGATAAATAGCAATAATAATTTAATAAAAATGAATAAAGCAGAGACGCAAATGCTCAGCAAAAAAACACATTGTGGCGGGTTATAAAATTTGTTCAAAAACAAAATACGACGGGCATCCACAAAAGCAAGAGTTTAGTGTTACACCAACACCATCTGGTGAATTGCTGTGTATATCATTTTTTCTATTGTTGGAAAAAATTTTCTAACATACGTGGACTAGCTCTTAAAAAGTTTACAGTGACCTAACCAATTCCGTCCCTAAGGATAATGGATATAAAAGTTCCAATTATTCAATATATGAATTGTTTCTCAAGCACAAAGAGAGTATAATGAGTAACTACTATTGTCTCCACTAAAAAACCACTCTTCTGGAAATTGCAAGGTTTTTGCAATTATAGAAGAAAACTGAAGACACATTAGGTCTACACACACCAAGTAATGGTGGACATTTCCAAAATCAAACCTGTAGCAATAAAAATAAATAATTTAAAAAAAAAAAAACTCCCTGCTACCATTCAATGAAACGACTATAGCAAGGAAAATTATAAAGCTTTTAATAGATACTTCTACCTTGAAGAGGTACGTAAAGAACCAAACACATAATCCTAGTGAAAAAGTTTTTTTCCAGTTAAGTCAATATATGGCTCCAATGAAAGCAATCGACCATTTGTCTTGGAGACTTTTTTATTAGATTATCATAATATTATATTATTATAATTATAATAATAATTTATTTTTATTAGATTTGATTTTATTATTATAATATTTGATCTCATTCGAACAATAATGATAAAACTAACCACTCCAATTCCAGCATATACCGATCATGGACAGCGACATTACTATCCGGAGTAACTACAACTATATTCGACACTCCACAAATTTAACAACACATTTTCATGCATTTTCCACAATCACACCTGAGACGGTTATTGGACAACGACGCACATATAACTGATACATTATATAGATATATATGATACATATATAATGATGTAGATATAGAGTATATATATATAGATATATATAGAATATATATATAGAGATATATATACTGGCTGTTCATTAGAGATGTGCTAAGCGTAAATTTTTTGGGCACTGCCTTGAAGGTGATGGCAGGGAAACCAGACTTTGATAAAATAAATATACAGTGGCGGACAAAAGTCTACATACACCCCCTATTTCCGTTGGATTTAATGTAAAAAAAGTTTATTGGAAAATTTAATGATACAGTTTATTTCAAATATATTTCCTTATCATGAAAAACAAAAAAAATCCATTTTTTAACATAAAATAGTAAAGCTTTGACAAAAAAACGTTAATTCAGAATTGACAAAAGTCTACATACAGTACATACATAACTTATCTTAGAGCGAAAACTTTGTGGTTAACATTAGGTAACCTGATTTTTTAGTATTTAGTTGGTCCACCGTTTGCATCAATAATAGCCTGAAGCCGTCGTGGCATCGAAGCTACTAAATTTGTCAATTCTGCTGAAGTAATACTGTTCCAAGCTTCAGTTATGCGTTCTTTGAGTATTGCAGAGTTGGAAATCTGATTTTTTCTAATTTTTCTTTCTGAAATTTCCCAGACATGTTCAATAACATTAAAATCTGGACTTTGAGGTGGTGTGTGTAGTTGCTTTGGAGCGTGATAAAGCAACCAATCCTTGACAATATGGGCCGTGTGCTTTGGATCGTTATCCTGTTGAAAGATCCAGCCTGCACCAAGCTCCAAACTATCCACCGAAGGCTTCAGATTAGCTTCCAATAATGCCTTGTATTGGGTTGTTCGGAAAGTCATTTCGTTTTTTCCCGCCAGAGGACTTAATTACGTTTTTTCGAAACTAACTTCACACTTAAGCCCCATAACCATTATATGTCATGAGAGCTGATATTGCAAGGCTTGTGTGTGAAAAAGTTCTATTAATTCTACCCAGTAGTTTTTGGTTGGTGCCTTTTTAAATATGGAGAGCAATAAGCAGCATTTTCGTCATATTTTACTTTTTAACTTCAGAAAAGGTAAAAATGCTGTCCAAGCGAGAAAAAAATTGACGGATGTGTATGGAGAAGGCGTGTTAACAGTACGCCAGTGCCAGAACTGGTTTGCAAAATTTCGATCCGGCAATTTTGATGTCGAAGATGCACCACGGTCTGGAAGGCCGGTCGAAGCTGACAAAGATGCGATAAAGGCATTAGTTGATGCAAATCGGCGAATCACCACACGAGAGATCGGTGAGAGGTTAAATTTGTCGAATTCAACTGTTTATGGCCATTTGAAAGGCATGGACTTAACCTCGAAGCTCGATGTGTGGGTGCCCCATGTCCTTACCGAGCGAAATTTGTGTCGTCGTGTTGACGCGTGTGATTCGCTCCTCAAACGTCTAGAAAATGATCCATTTTTGAAGCGGATTATTACTGGGGACGAAAAATGGGTTGTATACAACAATGTTAAACGCAAGAGGTCATGGAGCAGAAAAGATGAACCGGCTCAAAGCGTGTCAAAAGCCAACATTCACCAAAAAAAGGTGATGCTCTCCGTTTGGTGGGATGTCAAAGGAATCGTTTTTTTTGAGCTTTTGCCGGACAATACAACGATTAATTCAGAAGTCTATTGTCATCAGCTGGACAAATTGAATGATTCACTTAAAGAGAAGAGGCCCGAATTAATCAACAGGAAGGGTGTAGTGTTCCACCAGGATAATGCGAGACCTCACACAAGTTTGGTCACTCGCCAAAAACTTTTACAGCTTGAATGGGACGTACTGCAACATCCACCATATTCTCCAGATCTGGCGCCTTCCGACTACTATTTGTTCCGGTCCCTGCAAAATTTTTTGGATGGCAAAACCTTTACCTCAAATGAAGATGTCAAAAACCACCTGGACGAGTTTTTTGCCAGCAAGGACCAAAACTTTTATGAGAGGGGAATTATGTTACTGCCAGAAAGATGGCAAAAGGTGTTGGACCAGAATGGCCAATATATAATTTAATAAAATATTTATTCATTATACGAAAACTGTCTTTCATGTTCCCCAAAAAAAACGAAATGACTTTCCGAACAACCCAATATTTAAACCGATCCATATTACCCTCAATAAAAGCAAGCTTTCCAACTCCAGATGCCGCAACAGCTCCCCAAACCATTACGTTGCCGCCACCACGCTTTACTGTTGGTACTATATTTTTCGGATTTAGTGCAGTGTTTTGTTTTCTCCAAACTTTTGCCCTTCCATCGCTGCCGAATATATTAAACTTCGATTCGTCTGTAAACAAAACTTTTTGCCAAAAATCCATTCCATTGTCCAAATGTGCTTTGGCGAACTCTAAGCGAAGTTTACGATTCTTTTCAGAAATAAGAGGCTTTTTACGAGGTGTTCTACTGTGGAAGCCGTTATTGTTCAGAAATAAATATAATATAATATAATAAAAATAATAAAGGAAAAAAATGTGAAAAAAACGGTACTTTATCCTTATAGCAACACAGAATATCGATCTACCTGCTAAGAAACCGGTCTTGTATGTAGACTTTTGTCAAGGACGTTTTTGGGTTTTTCCACCATAACCTTTTTATATTAAGTTAGGTAATGGATTTTTTTTAGTATATGTCATTAAAAAAGGATTTAAAATAAAACTGTATACCTACATTTTTCAGAAGAGTGATTTTACTTTCTACACAACAAATACAAGCGGTGTATGTAGACTTTTGTCCGCCACTGTAAATTCTAGTCAATAGCAGGTTGAAATAAACACTAAGCTTGCTAAGATAGGCATTACAGTGCTCTACTAAAAAACTACAACAACCATAATAGAAGTATCTCGTATTAGAGTTCTTTTAAGTAATTTTTTTGTATTTAATTCATTCTAAAATTTATTTAATTAAGTATCCTAAACCTAAAGCAGAATGTAAGAAAGCAGTCCTATTTCAAGTTAAGTGCAATGGAACTGTTTTAAACATCATCGCAGATAGTGGCAGCCGAGTGTTCGCTGTCAAGAACTGCACTGTAACGCTCACGACAACTTTTTCTGAAGAACACAACTCACAACTCAGCAAAATGTATATCTAAAAAATTTTGCATTTGCTCACTTAATTTATTATACTTGGACTATATATACTATATATATACATAATATATAATAAAATATGTATATATAATATATATACTATATTATACTTGGGAAATACTTGGACGATATATGGGTACTAAAGAAAGAGTGGACAGATTTGATACAATTTTGGTACCAAATCACATTCATTTAGGCACCAAATCGCAAATCATTCAAAAATATATGCTAACGAAGTTCATCAATATACCAAATAACTTTTACTATATACTGATTTTACACAGACTTTCAATCAGAGGTGCCATACAACAAAAGTATTTGTTATGGGATTTATGGATTTATGGGAAAGTTTATGGGATTTATAATAACGTTCGGAGGGAAACAGGCGTTATTGATGTTATGCAAGAAAATGTAATGGAAACACTGAACCAAATTTAGTCGATTAATGGTGACTTCATTCGTTTTGTTCATTTTTTTTACTGTAAAATTTAAAATAATTTAAATATTAAAATAAAAATAAATTTTTTAATTTTAAATTTTTAAATTAAAATTTTATTAGAATATTATTGGAATATTAGAATCATTATTAAATTAGTGGTTCCACGATGTAATAAAATTTTAAGTTTCTGACGTTATAATATATAAAGTTATCACATCTATCTCAAATATAAGCGCCCTTATGTTGGGCATGTTTATCAGATAATTTATTGTTCTATCTTGAAATAACAAATCGCAATTGTCCCACCCGCTTGGGTTTAATATTTTGCAAGATATATTAATTATACCTATTTAAGGTTTAAAAATTTAGATTCGTTTTAGGTTTTAACAAAACGTTAGTTGACTAAAAATATTATACTTCTTGTAAAATCCCGCAATAGTGTAATGCTTCATTTCAGATATGTGCATCTTTTTTATAGAGAAGTAATGTAACTGTGTGTAATTTCAAATATTTTTTGCTTTGAGAATTTGTATAATCATGTGTATATTGCAGAAAGACTTACCACGTATTCAATCTCCTTATTGTTTAAATCAAATAGTACCAAGAATAGTCCTATTTTTTTCGGAAAATAGTCTCTCTTATATAAAGAGTTTGATTCTATTTTGAAGTAATACGGTCGCTTGGTAGTAGATGCATTAAATTTAACGTCTAATTCGGAAGCCCTGTGATTAGCTATAAACTGTACGACGTATTTTGTCAATTCAGCTCCGTTATTTAAATCAGTTAGTGATGTGTTGATCTCGATCAAATGTTCTAAATTATTAGAGTAGATTACAAGCAAATTGAACTTTATTAACTCTTTAATTCCACGATAAAAATTGACCATAATTGTTAAATCCGTTTCCAAAAGATAATGCCCTACATTGAATGATATTGTTTGGTTATCGCGGTCGTCAGGTCCTAATAGTTCAGTTTGCCACATAAATCGTGTGTGCACTACGTTATTGCCACTATTGTCGCCGCCGGACCACGCAAATGACACGTTTGAGTTGAAAGAATTTATTGTAGTTAAATAGCTGCCATTTACTACTAGGTTACGTTTGGGATATGACAATTTTGCCAAAAACTGTCCCCAGCTGTTGTCATCCTGAAATTTAAATAATAAACCAATATTAAGTAATTGCTTTTCCATACTAAATGAATTATACCGAGTTTTCGATTACTAGGTTATATCCGATCCAAGCTGCTTTCGACAGTTCCAGTTTACTTCGATGATTAATCTTATATTTCGAAGATATTTCAGAGCTAGTCGTTAAAATTATTGTACGATTTGGATGAATAATCAGAAGTTTCATTTCCTTGTAATTTTTGGATAATACTTCATGTAATTCCCATGTAAGATTATGTTTTTTTGAGTTGCGCAAATCAAAAATTTCTAGATGTTTTATAGTTGAATAACAGTACTCGTTGCGACATCCGGAACTGTTTTCAAAGTGAATACCGATTGGTTTTATATCATTCTCTAAAAAAATTTCAGTTATTTCCTTAAATATTGTAAGGTTTTGCTCTGAACGTTTATATGTTCCATTGAGAAAAATTTTTTTATTGTAAAACAAGTTGAGAATGCCATTTTCATTTTTCTGGTTTTGGACAAGCCTATATTTAATATCAGTGATATGCCGTGTATTTAATGGCACTTCCAGCGCAATGTCTCCTTCAAAAGTATTGCTTAAGTCATGTCGTGTGCGGACATTACGTAACTTCATGGAAATAAAATCTTTTGGCCAACTAACTTTACATAACCCTTGACAGTATTCTCTGAAAATATTGTGTTAAATAAAAATATTTCTTAATCCTTTGAAAATCTAATCTAGATATGAAATTATACATTTGGCTTCGTGTGGGAAGTATTGAAATTATATTAAAATCAACATAATTAATTCAAATGATATATGTGATATAAACTCAACCAAATGGGATAAACTTAACATATTGAGTATGTTAGGAAAAGGTCAACAAGGGAATGGGAAATCATTATATTACGGGTAAGGAGTTTAGACCACGGTCTAGACCCACATCATATTTAGGAAAACATGTCCACTTAATTTCATTAAAATACCACACATATAGCTCAACATAAGTGGTTTACAGTCAGGTGGTAAGCAGGAGATCACTACATCGGGTCAGCTTTAAAATCAATTTACCTATATCGGGTATATTGGGGCTAGAGGAAATCCTGATTAGACTGATTCCAGCAACTTTTGGCATTACACAGGAATACTCGAGAGTATGTTTTCACGCAATTTTATGAGGATAAATTATAGATTGACCGACATATTCGGCATGGAGTCTGCTATAATAACGAAAACTATTATATGTGGTCTATTGGAGCTGGAGTAATTCGTTGACAGCTTTCATACATTTTCAGCATTAAAACATACATATCCAATAATACACTTTCACTTAATTTTGCTAAAATATCATAGTTTTGACCGATATATACCGTATAAACTCAAGCGGGAGTTTGAATATCGTATTCTAGGTAATATGGGGACGAGGATCAGGTTTATTCAGTTTTGGCGTCACAGCGTATAATTTCCAGGAAAAACGCTGTCTAACTTTCATTAAGATACCTCACAAACTAATTGATATATGTGGTGTAAAGTCAACCGGAAATTTTAAAATCGTTATATTAGGCACATGTAGCTCGGGGAAGTATTTAGCCGATTTTATCCAATTTTCATCCACTGAGATAAGTCACATATCGACCGATGTATACAGTATAAAGTTAACCGAAGGTTCGAAATTCTTTATATGAAGTAAGTATGAAGTAAGTATGAAGTAAGTATGTATGAAGCAAGATCAATTGTTTACCTGATTTTACCCATTTTCGACGCGAGGGGACAATATTAATAGACAGTTGCTTTGAATTTCAATAACATATCTCACAGATTGACAGCTATTTTCGGTAAAAAGTCAGTCATGGCACTGGATCCACAAATTCGGTATCGGTATCTTGAAAAGTTATATTCCGATTTAGACCGTTTTTAAACGTGATATGTAATAACCTAAACCCATTCTTTGCGCGAAGTTTTGCTTTGATATCTTCATTGGTAATTGATTTATAAACCGTAAAGCGAAAGAATCATACGGATATTAAAATTTTGAATTATGGGAAGAGGGTGTGCTCTAATTTCGATTTAGCCCATTTTTGTACAGAATGATTAGCAAAAAATGGTGTCATGCATCATATTTGGTTGAAATTGATATACCAAAAAAATTGATATTGAAATTGATTGATATAGTTCCTTTTCGATTCCTTTCAAGGACTTAAGTACCATCTTGGCTATGAAATTTAATGCTTCTGGCTTGTTTCCTTAGCGAGTTATCACAATTTTAGTAGCTCCCTACTAATAATTTATTGCTTACAGCACTTTATAGGCTTTCGATAACCGGCATTTTGTGGGCGTCCGATTCTGCCCATCTACAATAATCGACCTTCTTTTGGTGACAAAGAACATGTATCATCAAGATATATTAAGTTTTACTCAAGTTATCACTTACACGGACGGACGGACGGAGGACGGACGGACGGAGGACGGACGGACGGATAGTCTCCCGTCTCATAATGATAGTCTCATAATGTATATAATTCTATATCTATCTCGTTAAGTTTCAGGTGTTACAAACAATCGCCAGGTGAGCAAAACTTTTATACTCTTATACCACATGTTGCGAAGGTATAAAAATCGATATTTTTGTATGTAAATAGTATAAAATAGTAAATTTCTCCCGCTACATACTTATCTACCGCTATAAAAATTATTTTTTATTCTTCTAATTTCTTTTGTTTTTTCACTTCAAATATATTTAGTAACAACACATAACCATAAATATATATATATAAATTATTTGAAAATGTTAACAGGTAGTTGGTATATGCAAAAAACATGTAATATAGAAATATGTTTATTTGCATTTAAAATGCTTGTTTTAAAAATATTGTTGTAAAACAACAAATATGTTGTGCAGGTTATTATCTCTCTCATATATATTATATTATATATACATATATATTATATGTATATAATTATTTATATATATATATATATAGTATATTATATATACTGTATGATAGGAACTGCGACTGTGTGAGTAAGGACACCCAGTGAGAACACGTAACCTTTCATTCTGAGAATTTTTTTTTTATTTTTTGGTGACACCAGCAAACATTTTCGTACTTCCTTATTCATTTTATATATTGTACGATTTAAACAAATAATTGGGTTATATTATTACAAACCTTAAGTTTATTGCTTTTAAATTACCTGAAACAAGAAATGTAATTCATAATACCAAAAAACATTCATAATCAGAAATATTTTCACGCAGAGCACAGTTGCGTTAGCGAAAAAGCGTAAGTTAACGTGTTAAATAAAAAAATGTTTAAACCCCAAACCAGAAATGGCACACAATACAATAGACATGTTAACAAAAGCTAAACTTTCCTGTCAAATCAAACACATCATTGGCAATCAGCATGTGAAATCTGTAAAGGGGGACATAAAGTTAAACCTTGCGAGAAAGAAAATGTATGTTTTAGCCAGCAACAACTTTGTCTGATTACGTAGGCTTTGTGTCAACTGTCTGTCTAGATGTAATGTGTCGAAAGACTGTGAAAGCAAATTTAATTGCATTTGCTGTCTCATCGGTCTTTATTCCGAAAATAAAAGCACAATTATTTCACCCTCCGCGATCGTCTCTATTGAACATAGGGGAGAAAGCTCATTAAGATAGTTTATATCATCCAAGACTCAAAATCTAAAAATATATCCAAATCCACATAGTCTCTCCAAACGCGGATATAAGAATAGGTGCTCAAACCATCGTGCTACCGCAACTCACAAATTTGCTTCCCAGTTATGGAGTAAATGAAAAGCACTGGGAAAAGTGCCCGTATCTCAAATGCGGGCAGTAGCAGATTCCAACTGACCCACCCCCTAACAAGTCGACGTATTATTAAGCAGTGACTTAATACTCGATGTTTGAAGGTGTTGAGAAAATCTCCAAAAAATTATTAGACCGAAACAAAATCTTTGGGTGGGTTTTATTTTTTTGGACGAGAACAGGTCACAGGAAAAATGTGTTCACAACCAAAGTTAAGAAAGTTTGGTTAAGTAGAAGAACTGCTTCAGATTCCTCAGCTTTCAGTAGCTACCTTTAGAAAGGATTATGTGGTTGTCTTTGTATGCCTTACGACAAAGGAAGTACACCTTGAGCAATCTTCTGATATGACAACTTTTGTAGAAATATTCGCTCGCTTTGTCGGACGGCGCGGATTTTCCACCAAAATTATTAGCGGCAATGGGAAAACCCTTGCGGGAGCTCAAAAGAAGGCACTAAAAACGAGTTTCTAAAATTTATCGAAGAAGTCTCACCTGAAATTATTAAAAAATATTAGGTCGCTTATTGGCGGTTTATAACTTGATGTGCTCCCCTCATGGACGGACTAAGGAAATCAGCAGTAAAAATTCCCATTTAAAAAGTCCCATTTAAAGAAAATCGCAGGTAATCAAGAATTTAATTATCAGGAGTTTACTCGTACCGTTCTAAATTCACGACACATCTCGTCAATCTCGCAAGAAACCTCCGACTTTACACCCGCGGATTCCCTCAGGGGAGCTCTACTTCTGGCCATACCTGACGCAAAGGGAGCCTCACTCGCATTAATAAACTAACGGAAAGGAAGCAAGATTCTCTCCCATGAATTCACCCATAGATGGAAGGAAGACTTTCTTAAAGAACACCATAATGACAACGATCTAGAAGGAACTCGGTACAGGAAGGTACAGAAGGTAAATCTTGACCACCGATGATCTTTTATTTTCAGCGTTTTGTCATAATTAATATTTTTATACACCTCGCAACTCCTAGATAGAAAAAATTGGGTAGATAAAGAATTATATATATGTATACATGATAAGGATGACAAGGATGACAAGGGGAGTTGAATTCCGAGTGACTGTCTGTCCGTTGGATTGTCCGTCCGTGCAAGCGATAACTTGGGTAAAATTAAGATAGCTTGATGAACTTTGTACACGTCTTCTTTGTCACCATAAGAAAGTTGGTATTGCAGATGGGCGTAATCGGACTCGCCCACAACATGCCCTTAATCGAAAATCTATAAAAATATATAACTACGCAACAAATTGAGATATTAGAGTGGTATTTGGTACAGAGAATACTCGAAGGGCGGGTGGGCGTTGGTTGAAAAAAAATTTTGCAAATGTGGAAATGGCCCCGCCCCCAAATAGATTTAATGCATATATCTCAGAAACCGTTGAAGCTATATTAATCAAACTTCCTCATATACTTGGAAAACTCTAATATAACCATCCGTACCTCCCATACAAAGATTATGTTGAAAACCACTAGGCTAGGAAAATCGTCCAAAATATGGACAATGGGAGTGGCACCGTCCACTTTTAGGTGAAATTCCATATCTCAAGAGCCCCTTAATCAATTTCGACCAAATTTGGTAAGTAACTTTATATTTGCATTCTTATGTCACATTGTGAAAATGTAATTGTAAATTTGATGTAACACAATATTAAAATTCAGCCGATCTCTTCACTTCAAAGTAAATAAATCAAGCATCAATTAAGATATTTTAACAAAGCTTTTCACAAATAGTACGTTCAAGATATGAGAGCTCATGCGTAAAAATAGTCAAAATCGGCAAATAATTATTCAAGCCACCAGATACCCATTATATGAACATCAATGCCGCTATCTGATTTTTTTACCGAAAATATCTGTAAATCTATGAGATATCGTAATGAAAGTCGATGATTAACTTTCCATGATAATAATGTGCTCTGTAAATGCTCCCCCTAGCCCCCATATACCTAATATACGGATTTTCAACCTTCCGGTAGACTTTATGCCATATATTTCGATCTCATTTGATAATTTATTTGAGCGTCTCATTTTGATAATTGTGCGCTCTTTATTGGGTTAGTTTGTCTAATTTTAATATAGATATCTCGGACTAGAAGCAAAATATAGTAATGATATTACGTGAATCTCTGTCCTGTAATATAAGTTAATAAGATACCAAATATGATTATAATCCAATCACAAATTCGGCGAATAATTGTTTCTTTTCGTTTACCCCATATATGCTATATATATGTAGTTTCAACTTCATTCACTTGTCTGATACTTTCAATTTAGTCAAAATGCAGCGAGGTTGGAAATGTTAATTAAATGAAGCAGAAGCTCTTAAATTAATATATAATAACAATCTAAATTGTAAAATGGTCATTATAGAATTCAATAGGAGAACATATGAATTAGTGTAAGTAAATAAATTTATGATTTTATATAAATGATATTGTATAAACACATGGGAAATTACTCACTCATTTGTGCTGAGATTGAAAAAAGTGTTGAGCCATGATGCTTTCAAAAAAGGTGTAGTGAAGTTCAATTGACCATATAGGTTTTCAATCGATTGAATGGCTACATCCATATCGGCAACCCTTCTGGTATACGGATAGTTAAGAGACAAACTGTTTATAAATAATAAAGTAGGTACAATCTTCAAATACTAAGTGTTTAAAATTCCTTACTTTAAATGGTGAAAGTTGCCTTTTACACGATTATACGAGCCCACTAAATATACTGTAGTTTCATTTTTAAATTTTGGGGTAATTAATGTAGCTAAAAATTCACGACGAGTATTCTCCTTTCTTAGCAATTGAAAGTCTGCTTCGACTATGTCAGTATTGCCAGCGATTCCCCACTCAAAATTGATTAGACTATACAGGTTTGTTAGATTTTTATATGATAAACGGGTTATACAGCTCCTGTTGGTGTGTTTAGCAAAATATTTCCCTTCAATGGATACATCTAAACCTTTTCCTTGTTGGCTAATTATATTTCCAAGGTATCGTCCATTAAATTCATGTATATCATTGCCTGCCGTAGGCCAGTACGTAAATAATCCAAATCCAATATCATTAATAGAATCATAATTTAGAATTCCATTTACTTCGAAATTCCATACTGAACTGAGATTTAGTTTTCCGCCAACTCTTAAATCATTGAATGTTTCATTAGGGTTTATGTATTTTATCTCAGAGAATAAGCGACTTGTAATAGCACTTGGTCGTTCAATATTGCTTTCTATTAAGAGCCGCATATCCTCCTTAGATTTCCAAGTCCATTCACAGTTGCCATAGCCGCTATGGGAATCGAATCGATAACCTCCTTTTATTTTCCCATTATCCAACCGTCTTTTCATATCACACCAAAGTTTCACTTTTTCAAGACCCATATTCTGCCAAGGAGTTTCTAGAAACAACACAGCTGTAATATAATCGTTTTCCGGATATTTCAAACTTGTTTTAATGTAAATTCGTTCAAGTGTAGCTTCCGTTGACTCAATAAATGCAGATAACTCTAGACCAGTTTGATTATGATATGAATAACTACCAGATATTTTACATTTCTTCCCATTTTCAAAAGCATTAAACTGAAATTCTAGGTCATTTGTTTTTTCTTTTCCATTTAATAGATTTAATTCAATAAGTCCTTCCTGATTGTTATACAATGAAAGAGTTTGCAACAATGTTTTTGATGGCAATCGTCCATTCATCTGAACCATACCATTTATCTTATAAGTTAACATATCGCGATAAAACACTCCTTCAATTTGGTATTGGTTGGGATAAATGAGAGTCGCAGTACCATGGAAAGACAAATTTTTGAAATTTTGCATTGGTGTCCATAGCTCCGCATTGATAATTTCGTCCTTTTTTATTACTTGCATGCCAAAATTAAGATTCTTTCCATTTTGATTTGAAAATGCTAAATCAAAATTAATTTGGGGGTTCTCTCCATTGCTTAGTAGAAATGTATGCTCAAATAATTTTAAAGGTAATAACGTAGTTATGAGTTTACCATTGGAAATTACTTTATCGTTCCCATTTTCACATTGCCATCTAGACTCGATTTGAAACTAAGATAATATAATCCTGTATTACTACATAATATTCGACCTTATGCAACTCACCTCGATAATATCATTTTGATTGATTACTTCTATTTTTATATCAAACGTGTTGTCTTCTTTAGAAAGGTCTTGTTTAAAGTAAGCAGTTCCTTTGTACTGTAGACCCATGTTTTCCTCTAGTAAAAGATCAAAGGAAGCTTCCAAAAAATTTGACTCAGACTGAAAATATATAATTTACAGTTATAAGAAGTATACGAATAAAACATATATTTACACAGCAAATACTTATCAGCTCCTGAAACTATATATTAGCATGGCAGATAAATTAAATAATGCAACGAATATAACATAAACTGGTTGCAGGCATATCCATCCCTTAAATTTTTGGCTGCAGTCCCACAACGTTTTAGTTTAGTTCAGTGAGTGAGGAAATGAACTGAAATATCTTTCTTTTGAAAGAAAAACCTATACATTCAGCGATGAAATAATCTTTGCAAGTTATTTATTTTACCTTTTTCTCTCCCATTTTATTATAGGGAAAATATTTCACTCTGCTGCATTTTTGGAAACATACTAATATTAATTTTTTCCAAAAAATACTGTTGCACTTTCTAATTAAATTAAAAAATACAAAAAGTCGTACTGAAAATTAAATTGGTTTTTGTTGTTTTGATAAATGACAGAAATGATTATATATGCTTTATACACGATAAGTTCTCATTGATTCTTTAAGTAAGATTATTTTGATAAAATATTTTGCAGAGGTCACATTACATAAATATTTGATTATATTATATATGTTATAATTATGTTTCAATTCTGTATCAACCCTGTACTTGCATAGCTTAAGTAGTCTGTAAAATATTTACATTAAACCACTGATGAACCTCTTTATGGGATTCTCTGGGTCAAATTAAATGCTTATACTCTCGCAACATGTTACAACAGAGTGCAATATTTTTGTTCACCTAACGATTATTTTTAACACCTAAAAGCATCCGAGGTAGATATAGAGTTATGTATATATAAATGATTAGGATAATGAGACGAGTTGAATTCCGAGTGTAACTCGGATTCCGAGTAAACATTAAGATACCTTGATGAAATTTGGTACATGTGGACCTTGGTACATAAGGAGGTCAGTATTGCAGATGAGCGTAATCGGACAATATGGCGCTAGCGAGAAGCTACTCGTATAAATTGTTGCAACTAAGCAACAAACTAAGATACAAAGATACAATTTTTTGCAGCGAATCGCAGTAGGGAGGAACATCTTCCGTTTGAAAGTTTTTATAAAGTTGGTATGAAATCGCTCCGTAATAGGTTTAATATACATATCTCACAAACAACTAAAGGTATATTCACTAAACCTGTTCACAGAAAGTCTTTTAATTTTTTTTAGTTCGTTCTAGTACACTGAGAAAATGAGTCGTATCGGATGATTACCACACCCACCTCCACGTAAATATGGTACGGCAGTGGCGCATAGGAATCGATGTAAAAGTTGTACAATCGTTGTGACATCCCCCAATTTTCGGTGAAATTCCATATATCAAGAACGACTGCGCCAGTTTCAATCAAATTGGGTTCATAGTATTACTCTCATATCTTTTTATCAAAGAGTGAAAAAAGGCGAAATCGAATTATAACCATGCTTGCTTAATTATTATTATTAAAAATTAATAAACATAATTTTAGATTCAATCTGATCTTTCACTTTACAGTATGTAACTCAAGCAGGAATGGAAGTATCGGAATGGAAATTTACATAAATAGTGGCCTAAAGGTACGCCATTTTCTGCCCAAAAATTGTTGAAATCGGACCATACCTTTTCTAGCCCCAGATAAAAAATACATGGACCTCGATGTTTATGGCTGAGCTTTTACCAAACATATAGGTCACTCTGTGATATATTGTTGTCTAAATATATGTACATATATATATATATATATATATACATTTATGTGGGATGTGCCTAATGTAAAAGTAATAATGTGCCTTTGTGTCAAAAATATATAAAATCTGGTAAATAATTCAATTAGCTTCCATATACCTAATACAAAAATTTTCGTACTTTCGGTTGACTTTATACTGTTTATAGCGGTCAACCCGCGAGATATCTTAATGAATTTTTGACAAGGTATTTCTCTGGTAATAGCTTGTCTTGATGCCAAAAATTTTTAAAATCGAGATAATGCTTAGCCCCAATATAGCTAATGACTGAAATCGATATACGAACTACCTCAACCCCCACATAATACAAATAATGATTTTCGTTGTTCTAGTGGACTGTATGCTGAGTATGTCTGCCTAATTTTGAGTTAATCAATATTCTTCTCGAGTATGCTTTAGTTTTATGCCAAAAGTAAGTGCTATCTGCTCAGACCCTCAGACCCAATTCATCCGACATAGGCATTTCTTTCTCGTTGACCTTACACAATTTATATGGATTAATATGTGTGACATTTTAAAGGAATTAAGTGCTTTTTAACAATAATATGGTTTAGCGGTGCATATGAATGAAATCGATCAAGATCTTGGTCTAACCTTCATACCTTTACTATAATGACTTACGTCCCTCTGGTTGATTTTTTCCTCATATACATAATATTTTAAATTTCGTGTCTTTTAAATTTCGTTCTTAAATTTCGATGTCTCATAAAAATTAAATGAGAATATTTCGATTAGTATTATGTCAATCTGTAATAAAAATTATAACTTTTTACCGTTCCACAGCACTAATATCAGGAATATACTCGTAAATGATTTTTCTTAGCTAATATGATGCCAAATATGATTGCAATCCATTAACAATTGCATGAAATAACAAATGCTGGATCGATTTGCAACATTTTTTAATATAAAGTTTTGTCAACACCTGAACATAAAATGTTCGGTTACACCCGAACTTAGCCCTTCCTTTATTATTTTAGCTAAATTTGTGGTTTGGTTATAACACTTTATACCTTTGTAAACTAAACTATACTCTGTTGGTGGCAATTGCCTTCTCTTCAAGGGATACACTAAAGATATTGCATACACTTGTGTTATAAGTTGATTTATTTCTGTAACTCTAATATAAGCTGACAGCTTTTGAAGAAATCGAAATGTTCTGATGGTCCAAAAGCCCATATCACAAATTTTTAGATTAAAAAGAAAGTCACAACATGCATCCACAGAAACAATATGGTATAAAGACAGCAAAAGCCGAAAATTAAACGCGACCACCCTTGTCTTGTTTTGCATGGAGTTTGGGAACCGTTTTTATTCGATTTCACCCACTTTCACACCTTATGATAGATTTAGAGGTTTGTGAAATCTAAGATAAAAAATTAAATAAATAAATATTCCCATAAGATCTCTTAGGGGTGTGGCCACGACCACTTTTCATTAACCACAGATACCCTCACCTGTAATCCTCTGTACTAAATTTCAGTTGTGTGGTTTGGGAGATGCCCTTTCATACTGATTTACTTACTTCCATACTTTTATGTACTAAATTATAGTTTTGTAAATTATACTCTGTTGCAACATGTTGCGGAATATAAAAAGGAAATCTCTAATTCTATCATTCTCGGTGCTCAAGCATGCTGAAATAATTGAAGATCCGTCGACTGCAACACTTTTTAAAAAAATTATTAAGAGCTGAAGTTATATTAGTAAGTCGGTAAAAAAAATGAACACTAAGCTAAAACTGCTTTTCCTTTCAGTATTTAATGGATCGACGAATTGGCTTTTCAACTTCTTACGAAAGTTCGGTCTCAAGATAAATAAAGATTGAAGCATTACTTATACAGCCTTACAATATATACCAAAGCTATTATCGACTGCTTCTATGAAACACAGACGATGAGGAGCATTTGTTCAATACATACATAATACATACATACATACTCGTACATATACACATGCATACATAATTGAAAAAGTTAAAAACACATGGTGAAACTATTTGCGTCAACTGCATGTGTTTGTATGAAAACGCTAATGGACAAGATGTTCTGTATAAAAAAGCATAAAACTTCTTTGCCAATCAAACCGCACCTAGCTAAGCTCACCGAAATTTGTCAAAAGAGCAACCAAAAATTGGTTCCAAGATTTTGATAACCACAAAATTTTTTAAGCGTGCTTCTCAGAATGTAGAATTTAATTCCTCACTAGGGAGAGATCCGTTATATATTATACGTTTCTCTTCATAGGGACGAATTCAGTATCCTAAACTGAGATCACATTTTTTCTCTTTCATAATTATTTTATCATAATTATGTGTTGGCTGATTTGTATAAAAATTTCCTTGCTTTGCTTTACAATTCGTACTTTAACAGCAAACATGAGTTATGTCAGAATGAATGTTTTTCTTTCCGTGCTTTTTTGGTATTTAATATTTCGTGTTTTGTTATTTTTATCTTAAGAGATTCGTTAAACTAAACTTACATATACTTTTCAAAAATGAATTAGGATCCAATTGAAAAATAATAGAAAAAAAGATATAATCAACAAAAATGGCGACAGCTGTTGGTCAAAACACAAAAAGATGAGAGTTGCCCGAAATTTTGCTTAGCTTTGCTCTGCTTCGCCCCGAAAACTTTTTATGAGAACGCACTCATACAAAAGCAAACATCGAACTTATCTGTCAAAGTAAAAGTCTGAAGCAAAGTGTAGCAAAAGTTGTAATTGAAAGGCACTAACGGGTCTTGCAACTCTGTATTATTATATTCTTATACTTAAGCTTAAAAGCACAGGAAGCAATAGATCATTAAAATTTTTGCAATATATATAGTTGTAAAAGGGTTCTAGGGATATAAATTTATGAAGCAAAGAGCTGTAACTTAACTCCGTATGATTATTTTTGTATCTAATTATATTTACATCCTTCCCCATACAGTGTGTAGTATTTTTATGCCATCGTAGCAGAGATGAATGCGCACAGAGAAGAAGAAGTCGCTGGAGTGGCGCTGCAACCTCTAACAACATGTCGACTTCAGGAAAGCATTCGGCGACAAAACGAAACTCAACCTGGCTGGCATTAAGTAGAAGGGAGTCCTGCACATTAAAAGCTGCCCAACCCATGCATTGTATATGTATCGGAATTTGTGGTGTTTCATAAGCTTAACATCAGTAATCTTTTTAACACAAACACCAGAGTACGACAAGGCCATCGTTCCAGACGACGTCATTAGCACGCTTAACCTCCTCAAGAAAACAGGCTATGACGGCCTCACTCTCTGATGGAACCTCACACGACTACTCGAGGACGACATTTAACTCTTGGTGCACAATCTCTCCGAGATGCAAGATAAGGTCAACAACCTAGTCCAGCTGACACACATAGTCGGATTTAAGATAAACAACGTAAAAACGAAGTCTGTGAGAGCAAATCAAGAAAAAATATTTAATTTTCATAAAACATAAAACACAACCAAAGAAAACCTAGTTCACTCTTATATTTTATATAATTATCAAAGACCTTTTTCCAGAAGAACAAAAAAAACTATTTTAAACGCGCCAGATTTAAGGAGACAGATTTACCTCGATTTCGAAGGGAGTATTTATAACTTATTTTTCTGAATATTATTTAATATCAAAGCACGCAACTTACCTCAATAGCTGTTGTAAGCAAAATACATGTTTCGCCCGCAGTCGTTTTCAGATTACCCCTGAAAATAGTTTCCTCTAATTCCATTTTTCCAGTAATGCTTACTACTTCTTTCGAAGGTAGTGTCAGACTTATATTTATATTATATTCAGGCGGTTTTATTAAATCTGTGATTTGATTGTAATTAGCTTCAAACCCAACTTCGTTCGATAAATTTCCAGCTGTGTGGATACTACAGTACACTTTTTCGTGTAAGTGTCGAAAGTCCATGTCAACCTGATGTTCTGTTATTAGTTTTACTTTTTTTATATTTTCAAAAGGTGCTTCCAAATTCAGTATATTAATTACGTATAAATAATCTGGGAAATATAGATTATTTTGTATATCCACGTAGCCTTGTGGAAGTTTAATGTTCGCATTGATAAAGTAATAGTCTAATATTTCTTCAATATCCAGAATGCCTTCAACGGTAGGCCAAATGAGTAAATCGACGAGGAAATCCATGTTATAAGAAAAAAACTCTTCATACTCGAAATTTTCTATACTACTGTACTCTTTCTGATAAATTTTCGGAGGTTTGAAATCTTCATCAAATCTCATTTCGAGATCAACGATTTCATTACCTAATTCTTTTAAAATAAATGATTTAGGTTTTCCGTTAATTTTGATACCACAATCATAACGTGAAAGTCTAGAATGTATATATAGCGCAAACAAATCCTTTTTTAAAAACTTAACGACGAAGCCATTTTCTTCAAACTCCTTAAGAGGAGTATATACCTTACAGGAATATTCAAAATCTGTTAAATTGTTCATGTAGGAAACTCCGGTGAAACCAATTGTAACATTATTCCATTTACCTCGCATATCCATAGCACCTTTTTTAAGTTTGGCGTACAGGGCAGCCTGTTTTACATTTTCAATAGGTGTTGCTACACTAAACTTGACATCAAACTCAGCAAGAGATTTAATATCAAGTAATACCTCAACTCCAAAAGCTGTGGATGGCGTTCGAATTTCGGCAACAACATTGCGTTTCTTTTCTATTACACCAAATCGACCTTTAATATGACGGAATTCGTTTACTGGAGTTGTTATATTAATCGTGATCATATTGTCATTAAGTTTATTAACATACCCATTCAAAGTTAGAGAAATTTCTCGCAAGTTATACGTTATTGAAGCTGCTCCAATTAAATGTCTTTTATTATTAAGGCTAAATTTTGTAACTAAACCGCCTTTCCAAAACGGTTTATAAGGACTGAGAACGAAAATTGTACCACTGATATTTTGGTAGTGAAGGCTTTTTCGTAACTCCCATTTTGAATTCCAACAATATGTTTTAGTTTCATTTGCGCTTTTGTAATGCAAGCTTAAGTCTGTGTCTATTTTGCTTTCATCATACAAATGATGTATTTTCAAATTTATTGATGGCACATCTACATGCGAGCTATTTAAACCAAAAACAATATCAACAGTTTTTAGAATTTCGTGAATGTTTATATCATATTTGTAAATAAGTTCAATGTACTCATTTCCACCCCACATTATAGATGTTTTGGCTAATAATAAACTTTCAAAATTGTATAAACTTGCATCAAAACTGTTTACATTCCAACCATTGAAAGGAGTATGAACCTCAGCATGAAGAAAATTACTTTTATTTTGTCCAGACACCAGATTGAGACCATATTTTACCATAATTGTTTCATTGATATCCCACGAAGTATAAAAATTGCCATAATATTCTGGCCATTGAGTATGTGCATTAAAAAGGCAGGTTATTGTTCGATCAGGATATGTAACTAAAAATTGGCCAATACTTTCACCCATGGAGGACGTTTTGTATTCAGCCAAAAGTAGTAGTCGTTGCGAAGGATCACGATTTATGTCCCAGTTTAGCTCGAACGATATTTCCTTTTGTTCATCTAAATACAATACTCTAGATTTTATACAAATATCTCGCAATCTACAATAAAAAATGTAATAAATTATATTTAAATATCAGACGGCCAAAGTAATAAACAGTACTGAAGTGAATAATTAAAAAAATTAGTTTTCAATTGAATATAGTGGGTATGAATATAGATCCCAAATTTACCAAATTTAAGAAGCTAGCAATCAACTCAAATTGTTAAACTCTGCATCTTCAATTGTACAGTACTTCTTAAAAATTTTTATAATATAGGACAATTAAAATGTAGTTCTGTGTTATCTGAGAACATATTACATGGGCTGAATTGTCCTTGGCTTGACCGAGAGATTGCCTCACTAAAAAAAATATAGATCCTTATCTTGGAGTACAAACTTTTACTAGAATACTGTCCCAACTTCATTATATTCCATTCAATCATTCTCAAGCTATTGGTCTGAAAATGACGCTATCTCTGCTATTTTTACTTTTGGCTAGCATTTTTGGGATTCGTGCGGAATTACTTTTATTGACTATCGCTAACATGGTAAACAATTGAGCATTATTAATTTGGTTGAACATCAATATTAAAGCCAAACGCGCGGCGAAGAAAGAATTTCTCTTTCGCCTTTCATCATATTTGGTCCCCAGCGACTATTTCCTCTTTTTGTGATTCCGAAAGTGGCTAGTTGGAAAGAGGCTAAAATGAGGTCAAAATTTAAGCAAACGAATATTTTGAAGGCCTCGAAGCTTCACACTATCGAACCGTCATCGAAATGTCCTAATCCGCTATATATGAAGACTATGCCGACGAATAAAGCCATATTTTCATTCAAAAAAACATTATTTATCATTGTTAGGCCAAGGACCTTTCAGACCATGTAATATATTTTGTTAGATTTCCAGATAAATTATTAATCTTCCAAATAAATTGCTTGAGAAACAATGCAAAAAACCAAAAGTACTCACGGTAATAGAATTTCAAAATAGTTCTAATTATTGTAAATTATTCCGATAAGTGAATTCGATTACTAATTCCATTGTGAGCATATAATTTTTATTGCACATATCCTCGCCGTTATAACATAATGGCATATACTTGCTTTTGCTGCAAAGCTATGTTCTCCAAAGCTTGCTCAAAAAAGAGTTTAAATATTACAATAAACATATTCTCATATTGAATCCAAATACGATACTTCTATGAACACTGTATGTACATACATATACGTTGGCACCCTTATAAATGAAATTTGCCTAATTTCTTTTACATACAAACTTTCTTGCGGAAAATGCAGAGAGATCGCTGGGGCAATAACTATTGGTTTCGTTTAATTTAAATGATTTTATTTTTAATTTTACTGAATTTAAAGGATTTATGAATCTTTGAATTATGCATTCTCTTCTTTTCAGTCGCAAATTTTTCTGCTTAAAATGTCATTTAAGTCATTGATAGTATCATCATTTATTTAAGTATTTCAAAGTTCAGTTGTACTATAAAATTACTCGAAAAACAAAATAAATGGTAGTTTTTGTAATTATTAACTAGTTTTTCAAATTATAAGTTTGTTGTTAATATAATGAAGGCAACATCCCAGAAAGGAAAACTACAATATCCAAATATTTGTTATCGAGGTTACTCGAGGTATAAATTTATGGTTTCGTAAAGTATTTCTTAAATCACATTTAATTGATATATACATGAAGAAACTTTAATACTAGCAAATTTGTATAATTGTTAAAACAATGAAATACAAATCAATGTTGGAATTTAAAAAAGTTCTAAATTCTAAGAATTTAAAAGAAAATATTTTAAAGAAATTACAGCAGTATAATAAAGCTTCGCAGATTCTTAATAAATGTCGGAATCGAGTTACACACTGACCGTTGTGGACAGATATACTAACCGCATTCTGACTTAAACTTACCAAAAATCTGGAAGGTCGAATAATGCCGTTCTTTAGCAAATTCTTTATCAAAGATTCACAAAATTAGCAGCTCTCATGGGGAGTGTGTAAACTGCATCAATGCTCTCTGTGCGTATGGTTTCGACAGCATTAGTATTGAATATAATAGTTTACTGGGAAGTGGTTTATATGTATCGGCAAACGCCTTCAAATGCTTTGTCATCATTTGCAGAAAATATGTGCGAACATCAGGTGGAACTTCGATGTCAACAATTTCAGCAAAATTAACTTGAGCTCATTTGCAGAATTTGAGAATCTTAGATCCACTACTAAAGCGGATCGACTCAGCTGTGAGATCAGTATTTGCACCACCTGCGGCAGTAGATCGAGTAGAATTATGCCATCAAAATCTTAAGACCGGGTAAATGACGAAGCTTTTATTTTCGATTTTTATTAAAGCCGGCAACGTGCGCACAGGGCCTACAATCGGATTATGAAATGGATGAAATGACATATTTGTTAAGGTTAGTATTGACGATGGGCCTGAAGTGATGATGAAAGGCACTTATTTCGTTACATTACATGATCATAATTGGATCAATCCTCTTACTCAAGCTTACGCAACGAAGGGAAACTATCTAGCGATTATTGGAAAACATGGACATTGTCGGGGACGATTATGTTTTGGTAAAGAAAGTAGTTAACTGTTAACCGAAAAAAAAAAATTTCCGGACGGCCGAAAATGCAATCTATGCAGTTTGGGTTTATTGACTCTTTGCGCAGCTGACACAATTTTGTTACAGTCGTAAATCGACATTTCGCAAGGGTCATGGAGTCAGCAATTGTTAAAACAGCGTTGGTCAGCAAACGACAGTAGTGACAGCGGTGCGTCGGTCTGTATGTGAAAATTTATTTACGTCAGATCGAAGCTACACTTGCACCCTAAAAACTATAATAATTCAACAAAATTGACTAGAGATATACACAGCAGCTTCAAGTTCTGCAAATTTTCAGTATAACGCGGCAAGTTCGCTGTATCAATTGTGCTGTAAGTTGAACAGTATGTATGTTGAACAGAATATAATAATTTTGTTTACCTAACGGTTTTTTGTAACACCTAAAAGTAATCAATTGTTGTTACAGGTCCAAATAGTAACAACAAAACAATGTATGATTGGAAACACATTAATTAAGCGCAACTAGGTTTGAGTCACCTATAAAGTCGAATGCTGTTACCGCTCTCCCAATTTCTGGTGCCCAAAAACTTATTGTACAAAGTCTTATTGTAAAAGCCAATTAACTGCGTTAAGTGTGTACTTGACCATCCTCGTTCTCAGTATCCTAATAGCATGACTAAGATATCTGTGAAGTGGAAACTTTTCTCTCCAAGTATAATATTGACGCTACACTTATTTCATTAACAGCTATCATCCTGATAGGAAAACTCACGGGGGAACAGCTATCTTTGAAATTGAAAAAGATAAACTAAGTCCTCAAATTTAAGCAACATGCGCCAAAGTTAAATGCGAACCTTACAATAAAGCTCTTTGTACAGTATATTTCCCCCACGATTTACTTGAAAACAACTACACAAACACAACTTTTTTCATAAATTAGGGCCCATCTTCACTGTTAGTGGGTATTTCAACGCCAAGCATCCTTGGTGGGGTTCAAGACTTACTAATGCATAACAAATGGTCACCTAGTTGATTTATCTCTATTTATTATAAACTACTACAACTTCATATTAAAAAATATTGAAAATGAATTCAAAATTAATTATGTAACGAAATCGTGAAGATTGCAATCATATTTGGTAGCTTATATTTATTTTTATTACCTATATTTTAAGTTATGCTCACTTAGTTTCATTACTATATTTTGCCTCGAGTCAGAGATATTTATATTGAAATCAATCTAATTAACTCAAATGAAAATAAAACACCTAATTTCATTAAAATATCCGACATATTGATAATTATAAATGGTATAAAGTCAGCTGGAAAGTCAGTGATCACTATATCGGGTTTCTTGGGGCTAGGGGATGGTTTGACTGATTGCACTAACGTTTGGCATTATTTAAGAACTTTTAGTTCTTCATTTTATGAAGAAGGCTGCTGGAGTAACGAAAATATCTATATGTAGTATAAAGGAGTTGGTGTAATTCGTTGACCGATTTTACACCTTTTCGGCATTAAACTATTACACATTTCAATAAATTTTGCTAATTTTTACATATTGGTCCATGTACGCAATATAAAGCAGAACGGAAATTCTAATATAATATTGAGTATAAGGTGGTTATGGAAAATATTGACCTAATTTCATAAATTTTAGGCACAAATGCACATTCATATCAGGAAAAGATTCTTTCTGAATTTCAATCCAGATTGACCAATGGTTTCGGTTAGCCACTGGGAGCCACATATTCGGTATCTGGGGGCTTGAAAACTTATTATCCGATTTCGACCATCTTTGATGGGGGATTGCATATCCTGAGGGCACTATTTGTGCAAAATGTGTTCCGATGTCTTCATTGATGCTTGATTTATATACTGTGAAATGAAAGAATCAGATGGAATTTAAACTGTGATGTATTGGAACTGGCGTGTATACAGTACGATTTCGAACATTTCCACACTGTAG
This sequence comes from Bactrocera minax, assembly GCA_021498325.1. Classification (NCBI taxonomy): domain Eukaryota; kingdom Metazoa; phylum Arthropoda; class Insecta; order Diptera; family Tephritidae; genus Bactrocera; species Bactrocera minax. The sequence continues at coordinate 1,019,573 of JAKEEE010000042.1, read as the reverse complement.
CATAAGAATGTCAGTATAATGTTATCCATCATTTGTTGATTTTGATGAAGTAGTTCCTGAGATAAAGGATTTTACCTAAAGGAGTGCTGGCCACACGCATGTTTCAATGTTTAGACTAATTCTTTTGAAACCCTTCCGTACCATTTAGAATCTAAAATTTAATGCTTCTGAGATGTTTCTTTAGTAATTTATCACACTTTGAGTAGTTTTCAAAGGTGTATATCTTCTTTTGCTATTAAGTTTTTAAAAATCAGCGAAAATGTACCATACGCGTCTATTTACCGTAGAGTCTGTGGGTTTTATAACCACTACCGGAGAACAGATTATGAAAAAGAACAGTTTTGCACAAAAACCTCAAATGCTATGGTAAAATGCTATGATGCGTAGGCCATCATCACGGGGAAGAGCTGAACAAATTTATTGCAGCGGAGAATGAAGAAGACGATCCGTATGTCACCGGCAACGATGATGATGTGAATTATGTTCCTATAGATGATGGAAAGGTATCTGATGCTGATAATGAGCTCGAAGTTGAAAAAGTATTAATATTGATTTAGAATATATCGATGAAACTGATTATGCTGAAGTGGTTGAACAAGAGCTGTCTCATTTCTGTCAGTAGTGTGCGTCGCTTACCAGGTGAAAAAGAACATTATTACGAGTGTAAAATTGAGAATAGGTTCTGAAAGAAGAAACCACCTACAGCCAGAACACGGGGTTGGAACCCAACAGCTTTCTTCCGTGATAAAGTGCTGCGTGAGACGAATCGAAAAACAGGAGAAGAAATCCAGGCCTGGGATGAGGCTAATAAAATATATATGCCAAAAGAATGGCAGTCGTCAGACGGAACCGGAATGTATGCTTGATTCGGATTATTACTAGTTTCGGCATTTTTCACTGTATCAACATGCAAGTAAAAAAACTGTGGCATTCTCGAAATTTTCATATTTATAATGCAACAATGTAATTGGGTCGATTCAAAATTTTGCTTCCGCTTGTTCGTTTTGATTTAGCTAACACTCCTTTTCACGAATGATGTTGAGTAAATCAGCACCAATTGAGGATATATGTATTAAGAAGAATCACAATCTTCAAGAAGCAGAGACTCCAAATATGACAATAACAGTAGACGAACAGCTATTTCCTTACCGTGGACGAACTAGTTTAGGCAGTACATTCCGTCAAAACCGGCAGAGTACGGAATAAAGATTTGTTGGGTCTGCGATTCTTCCACAAACTACCCATCAAAGAAAAGATTTACACAAGAAAACGACTAAATGAAGAACGAGGAATTAACCCAGGTGAAAGAGTGGTACTGGATTTGGTGGGGAAGTATTATAATTGCAATAGCTTTTTCACATCCCTCGAATTGGTAAAATCTCTGACGCGGAGAGGATTAGCTATCATAGGCACGGTACGCGTAAATAGAAATTTTGTGCCTCTAAGCTGTCCTCTGAACAGAAAGACAAGGCCGTGTAAAAAAATTCGACCTCTATGTAAGAGTTAGTTGGCTTTCCTGGATGAAAATTTGTCTATGTTATCCTACGTTGCCAAACTAGACAAATACATGTTAGTATTGTACACAACATTACACGCAAGCCACAGAAACTTCAAACAAATACGCACCGACAAAATGCTATCTTCATTAAATGCCAAATGCAATGATCATTTTGTTTAATATGCTTGACGTTACTGGTTTGGATTCTTACGAGGTGTGTTGAGAAAACAACGCGAATGTTTTTCGAATGTATTCTTCGACTTTATTGGCATAGTGCGTCATGAATTCTTACCTCAAGGGGAAACGGTTAATAAGGAGTACTACCTACTAGTTCAACGCCGTTTGTGTGAAGCAATCCGAAAAAAGACCGAATTTGTGGAAAAACAATTCATGGCTTTTGCACCTCTATAATGGACCTGCCCACACTTCGTTACCTGCTCGTGAATTCTTAGCCAAAAAAAAAAAATACTGTGACGATTCCCCAGCTTCCATATTCGCCAGACTTGGCTCCGCCTGACTTTTTTCTATTTCCAAAAATAACTATAATAAACTTAAAGGGGCGTCGTTTTACAAGTATAGATGACATTGAAAGCGCATTGCTCAAAGAACTAAAGGATATCCCAAAAAATCGAGTTTGAGAAGTGTTTCGACGATTGGAAGAAGCGCTAGCATAAGTGTATAATATCGAATGGAGACTATTTTGAAGGCGACAACATTAATGCAGACGAATGAATAATTTTTTTTTTCAAGAAACGAAAACTCCCGTTATTTTTTGAACACACCTTGTATTTAATGTGGAAGAATTTGCGAAAAATTAAGAAAGCAGTCCAGTGACGAGATTTTATTTCAGATTTAGCGAAATAATTAAAAATCCCCCATATGGAAAAACGTGCAGTCAAATCCCAGGGTATATAGCAGACCTGAATTCGAAAAGGCAATGTAAAACTTTATGTGTTATATTTAATGTAATATTTAAATATAAATATGTCAAGCACATATAAACATGCTGCTTCGTACAAAATGTTATAATATTAATTATATTTTTTATCTCTTTACAGGATCTCTCTGTCCTGAAAGAAAACTTCAGGACTAATCTATAATACATCGCCTTGAACTATTTCACGGAGTTTTAAAATATTATTTTTTGTTTGATATAAGAACAAATGTGTTTGGAATTCCCAACACCGTCCAGAACAATAACGCGAATATTTTGACGGTAGAGCTTTTGGAAGCAAACGGTACCACCACTCGCATTCATTGCAAAGTTCTCCTTACAATAGAATTGGTCTTAAAACGCGAGTTCTTGTGGAATTCTTTTGTCGATGATGTTACTGGCGGAATTATAATAATTGACTTTATAAAACAAGAAAACGATTAGTCAACATCTTAATTTCAGAGACATCAATTAGCAAAGCTGCTAAAGTAATAGCGGCTGGCAAATAATTTATCAATAAAAACATTTGGCACGTCTTGAGCGTATTTAATTAAAGAATTTGATAGCACAAAACGTTTGGCGCAACTTAGAAGTCTAGCACTGGTTTATTATTTTGAAATTTAGGATCAACATTTATCTGCCCGACCGAGACGTCTTTTACCGGATAAGCATTCATTCGCTAAGTCGGAATTCGATAACATAATAAATTTTGTATATGCTGTCCCTTGAGCAGCAGTGCCGGTCAGACTTCTTTACGTAGTAAAGAAAGCAACTAGTAGTTAAGTAGTAGTAGTAATGGTAGTAAAGATAGCAAGCATGTACTGTACATGGCCATTTGGATATTTTAGAGTCCTCAACAGAATGACTGTCCCAGACCAGCAATATCCAATCCCATATCCGCAAGACTTCAGCAGATATTTAAATGAAGTTATTGCCCAACGAAAACCTTTCATCATGTGCCCGTAAACCCAATTGCTGTTCCGAAAACGGTAATCATTACGCCTTTCGGCCTTCCTAGGATCATGTAGCTGGGTCCTCAAAATACACTTTACAAAAGTTCATACAAAAGTCCTTCGTAGACTAGAGTTATTCATTTCAATATATGGACGAAATTTACGTAGCGTTATAATTTTTAGATCAGCGTATATTTCAGCTCCGCTAACTTTTTAGCCGTTTAAAGAGACTCCAACTAAAGCTAAACGCTACAAAGTTCTCTTTTGAAAAAATTTAATTTTTTGGTCACACCGTCTCAGCAGAGGCATCAAGATCCCTAAAGCAATACGTAAAAGTTTTTAAAGATCTCAAAAATCAACTACCGTTTGTAGCCTCGAACGATCCTTAGCCGTAATAATGCTTTACAGGCATTTTATTCTACTCACTATCCAACTGCAAATTCCGCTGTTAACCATTGTCCCGTAAAAAATAGAATTACAGCTCCCAGATGGGCGGAGATTACAAGAGAAGCGTTTGAAAAATGTTAGGCCCAGCTTTTTAAGGCATCCCTAATGACACGCCCCTGAAAAGGTGTCGTACAATACACCATACGTCGATACTTCGGATAAAGCTGCCGGAGTTGTTTTGCAACAGGTAACGAGCAGCAACCTAGAATCCGTAGCCTGCTTTTCCAAGAAATTCAATGTCAAATTGAATTGAGTCATCTCTCTATCAAAATTTTAACGCATGTGGAAGCGGATGAGTCTGCAAATTTTATAAAAATGAAAAAAAAACAATCAATGAGCGCTCTAATGCAATATATGTCGACACTTCTCTTTGCGACCGTTAAAAATTGGTTTAACGAGTTTCAACGTGGTCGCCCATCGATTTGATTAGCCACGCCCAGATGCCCCGAAATTGGCTACCACGGAGGATAACATATCCATGATGTGTGTACAAGTACATCAACAGAAGAGCAAAATGGTTACAGGACAGTGCTACGTATATTGCATTATTGGGCCGATTCAACGCCAACGGCTCCTTATAGCTAAGCAAAAAAGTGCTCTTCCACCATGCTCTTCCATCATATCTTCGCCATCACCTTGGTCAAACTGGTCCATTTTATCTACGAAATTCTGCCCCATCCACTGTACCTTTTTGTTCAAGGATTGGTATTTTTGCAGCAACAAATTTGGTGACTCAGATGGTGTTGATTTATGTATATAGGTAACAATGTCGTTATAGACAGATGGCGGATGTAGAATAATTGTAAATGAGGGTAACAATGATATGGATAAAAAAATTTGCTGAACTGGTTGAGGAATTCAAAAACAATATGCTGGTAACAAATTTGAACGAAGCACTCTGGTTGGAGCTGTCCCATCTTAATAGAAAACATGCTTTCGAAGATTAATACATAAAGCAGACATGTGGACATAAACCAATCATAAAAATAAGGCCGCCTTTCCAAATGAAAATTATAATGAAGAACGAAAAGTCGGTACATCAACGGTTCAGACGTATGTCTTACGAGCTTTGTAATAGAAAACGTAGCGCAATGACGTTTTGTATACCTACACCTACAGTATCCCTAAGGTGCATTATACCCATACTACAGAAATTGATAAGAGATGAGTGGAATCACTCAAGACGTGTTTTGCGTACATGATCGTTTTATAAAATTTTGATTACGAAATTCAGTTACGAAATAGATCTATAATCAGAGTTTCATAAATCATTGCAACATCGATGAAAACAAGCCCAAAAAAGAGATAAGTGGATGCGAATTGTACGAAATATCCTCGACAAGAATGAGTACGAAGAAATCTGTATGAAATATGTATTATCATAGCCCCTTTCGTGGAAGAAGAAGCGACAAACCAGAGTGAAAATATCTACATCTTGGAGAATTTATCCTATATATAGCAATTGGGAATTATATAAACGATAGAGGCGCACCTTTTATATTATATTAGGTATCAGTACCTGATGATTGGAACTGCAATTCCTCGGATTAACAAAATCTTTATGCTAACAACATCAGAAATATTCTTTCTCATAGTACGAAAAAAAGATCACTGTTTAAGATATTGATCAGCTTGGATATGAGCGTGGCCGAAATTATAGACTTGACCTTCTATGGCAGAAGAAGGTGACAGAAGACACGTATCGAGTGTATTGTGTCTAAGGGAAGGTCTGGAGTGATTGCATTTACTTCACACATTAAACTAAATTATACTCGACAACTTATTTAAACGCAATTTTATTAAGATAACTCACAAATTTGCCGAGTCAAATTTGCACAGTCATTAATAACATTAATACACAATATCAAAAGAATAAAGAATACACCGCACTTTGTGACACCATGTACGAGGACACCACACCGATTCTCACCACTCTGCACCGCGCAATCAACCAAAGGGATCTGGAGCTTCATATTAATTCGCTCGACATCGATTCCTCGCGGCTATATTTATTTTTACAATATTGCATTCAAATTTAACTTGAAATTCTTTGTAAAAAGGAATAACCATATATTTTGTATATGATTGTAAAATAAATTGAAAGGAGTGACATTATTTCAAAATTCTTCACGAAATCCCGCCAGTCGTTTCATTACATTATTGCGTGTGATTATGGATAATTCAAGTGAGTGTTCCTTCAATAAATTGAGCATTTTATTCAGTAGGATATGAGTAAAATGCAATTGAGGGATTTCACCCATTTTCGACACTAAACTGTAATCCGTATATACAATATTACACGTTCACAAAATTTTGTTAAGGCGTCTTACATATTGACCGATATACGCGGTGCAAAGACTCTTAATCTAAACTTTTTAAATCAGATATTAGGTATATGGGGCCAGGAAAGTACTGAACCGATTTTATCAAAATATAGCTCCCGTGCACATTATTATCAGGAAAGGATGTTCTTTCAGTTTCATTATGAAATCTCACAGATTGAAGGCACTATTTCTGCAATGTCTTATTCTCTTATATTTTCTGTGATTTCATCCATTTTCAAAATTGTTCCAGGAATTGTTGAGATATGGGATTTCGCCTAAAAGTGGGCGGTGTCTCATTGTCCATTTTTTATACCGAGTCAGCAGCTGCTGCAGCTCTTCCGTGCAGTCTTGACTGCAAAATTTAATGCTTCCATTGTTTTTCTTTAGCAAATTAACGCACTTTTATTAGTTTTAAATATAACTGTTATAAGAGACGTGTCTTCTCACAGCGATCTTCTGTACCAAACTTAAACTTTGCAACTTAACCAACTTAATTTCTGGCGTAGTTATAGCGCTTTATAGTTTTTCAAGTAACGGAATCATCCTGCTCAATTTAGTAAATATATTTATCTCAATTAAGAACAACGGTTAGGTGAACAAACTTTTTGTGCAACATGTTGCGAGAGTATAAAAATTGGTTCAGTGGGGACATTGTTATGCGCTTTTGTTCTATTGTCAGTTGAATATATCACCAAGGTTTGCCATAGACAAATTATTATTATGTTATGTTATGTTATGTTATGTTATGTTATATTATTTTTTGATTTTAAATAAGCATGGGTATATGAGTTTAAGGTTAAGCTGAGTGATACTTATATGAACATTTTTTCAAATTAATTTATATGCCCTCATAAAATGTAGCAAAATGCGTAATAGTTATTTCAGCTAACACGTGTCTGTAACATCAAAAACTGATCAAAATATTTATGGTGTTATAAATATCAAAATGATCAGAGTGGCAAAAAAATTTTCTGGTACTTGTCAGTCCGTCCGTCTACCCGAACAACTGATATCTTGAGTCTCATTTCCTTAATTGCTTTCTTTTACCTTTTAAATTTGCGTTTTAATGTGCAAAAATGGTACTAAATTCGTTCATATGAGAACAGGTGGGCGCATGTCCACAGCATCAACAAAGGCGTAACAGCAAAAAAATATTCGCACCATCGACTGCATACCACGTGAATATGCCATTCTCACAAAAAAATCAACACTCACCAAATTGCTGATAATGCATCTGCAGCCTTGCTTATGACAACAATAATAACAAAGGACTTTGGAGTCACGTGACTGTTCAGGTGCAGTAACTGTTCAGGTGCAGCAACTGTTAGTGTTTGAGTTTAGGGAGGTCAGATATTTAGGCGACGTCGCCGCTAAAAATAAGTAGTTGTAATAACTAGACAGATTAAGCTGGTTGCCTTTGCAAGGAAAATAAAAACATTCGCTAATATGTATTAATTTATATGCATATCAATGCTTGACTTATTTCATCTTTAGATTCTGATTATTCCAATATATTCGTGCATATGTTTGTATGAATGTACCATAACAAGTAAGTAGGATGAAATGTTTTTTAAGTTATTAAGGAGGAATCTAATACATATACTTACTTATCCAAATGTACTTCCGCTTGCCACATTTTTGGGTTGGTCATTACCAAACTGGAATTAAGCCAGTACTTTTCTTCCTTTAAATTTATATGTACTACACAAATAGTGGGTTTAACATTGTCTGGTTGAGAATTAAGTTGCATAGTAAAGTCATATGGGTCGTCACCATACTTCAAATTAAAATTACTAAAAATGAATGTTTGGGTTCTTCGGTATGCAGCATTTAAAGTTGCGGTTTCAAAACTAGCACTTTCGATGATCATTTTTAGTGCCTGCAGCCGGTTACTGCGGTCTTTATAGATAACTTTAATTACAATGTAGTCTTCAGTGAACCACGCACCATTTAAATTAATCTGTGGGGTTTAAAAATATTTCTTGTTATAATGTATTAATAATATATTAGTAATGATTTGCGGGGTAATTTCAGTAATTCATCCATTTTAAAAATTTATCTTTATAAAAAAATAAAATATATAAAATTAAATAGTTTTTAAAACTTAAACATTTACATAGACACAACCACTAATAATAGTCAAAAACTTAAATTTACGTAGTTAAATTTCGACAATTCATTCCAAAATTTAAAATATATGTATGAAATACTGTAATGATAATATTATTTACGGTTAATTGTTCAGTGGGTATGTACTTACTTAAACTGTATAAAATTTTTAACATGTCCATACTAAGCATACTCAAGCATTTTGATAAAATTATAAAGAGTTCAATAAACTCACCAAATAGGTGTTAGAATTATTTTCTATAAATTTCAGCCGTCCGAAACATGAGTTGAAATTCGAAACACTGATATTGAAAGAAGCATCGAATGTAAGCAGCTCGCCTTGCGGAATTAAAACAGAAAACAGAAACAAAGCCTCTTTTTCTGGACTTAAATGAATTTCAGCCAAAATGTTGTGCTCCGTGCCATTTTTATATCGCTCCTCGTGTCTTAAAATTAAATAAAGAGAGTGTTATTGTAGCTAATGATAATAATAAAATTAATTTACTTGATAAATAATTTAAAGTTGACCTTAGAGCGAGGCATCTTGACATTGAAGCTGACATACGAACGAGAACCTTCCCAAATATTTTCTTCGGAATAGGAGCGCGACATTGTTAAATGCCAAAAGCTCGTAGAATTTGGATCTTTAAAGTCTTTTGCATTATTAAAAGTTAAAATACCTTCGCTGTGGCCCTGCAATGATCGCCAAGTTGCATTTGATGCAAAATTTAATTTTGGATGCGCTGAAGTTCTAAGCTTAATATTTCCATTGTATTCCATTTTGGATTTGTTCCCGGAATTTAGTAAACGACCCTCTAGATAAATACTCTCTATTTTATTTGTTTGAAACTGAAAAAAGCAAAATTTTATTAGATATTAAACAAATACATACGTTATGTAGGTTATAAATATCCTTGTGAAATTACAAATATTATATGTTATGAACGGATTACATATAAACCATTGACATGGTGAATGATGGAGAATATGATTGCTCTGACCGATGCCCCGTTATTGTATTTTAATATTTCTTAATAGAATATGATTGTAGAATTATTTTGTACACAACAGCGAAATGTAGTTTGTTTACATTTCCAACGAATACAAGTTTGGTGATTTTGAAAAAGCTATGTTTTTAAAAATTGCTACATTTGCTTGGATTATTCGTTTGGAGATAACTCTGAAAAGATTCTGCAGTATTATTTAGGTAACCATATATTTCCTGGTTTGTATAAAATGTGGAACTAAAACCAAATGTACATATCCAAAGATTTAAATTTTACTGAACATAAATTTCATGGTAAATGATCGTACCTTCTTTAATGAATTTATAATCAATCATTATCACTTTCTGAATCAATTATCCAAAATCCGAAAAAACCAAAGCTTCCAAAATTAGTTAGACACAATTTAAAATTTATTTTAAATTATATAAAATGTTGCCAAAACGAAAGTGAGAACACACAAATACGTAATTTTAAAAATTTTTTGGTTTTATTTGTGAAAATCTTAATTAATCCCTTTCTTAACTTAATTCCACTTTTATTGTGCTCTTTAATGAGATAGTTAACACAATCGGCTGAATTGCGGGAATTTCTGTCATAAATTTTCCTTAATTAAAATAATAAAGGGAAATCCTGCTAATTCATATTGCGTCATTCCCTCCAATAATTTAAATTTTAGTCTCAATTCAATAAATTAGTTCAACTCTCTTTTGTATTATATTATTATATACAATACACCAAAATATATTAAATACTCCTTTTCATGCAACGAAAGTTTACTTTTAGCTCATCAATATAATTTTGATATCGTGACGTAAATATTTGATCGGATCTGTGTTAATCAGCGTAATCTTGTAATTTATCATTCTTATACCTAAAAATAAATGTTTGTTTCTTCGTTCCGTACAAAATTTGTGTACTTATTGTCTGCACTTGAGCAAATACTCGCAGAGCAATTCCGCGTTCACAAACCCGTTATATTCAAATACTTGAACTGCTACAAATCTGTAAGCAGTTGCACTGTGTTTTATTTATTTAAAATTTTATACAGTACGATAATGTAGGGAAGAGCATATATGGAAACAATGAATTCCACTTGCACGTAAAGGTATGACCTAAAACTACTGAAAATGCAATAACTTTTTAAACAATCAAATCGGCCAAAAATCTCACTAACTTATCTCAGAACGCCATTTTGAATTCCATTAATTTCTTTCACAGTTTGGATAGCCAAACAAAAATTTGCATAAAGAGTGCCTAACCTCCATTTACCGAATATACCGAGAAATAAAACTTCTGAGTTAGCATAATGAAAGATGTGTAGTTAAAATTTTCTGAAATATGCAGATATAGTCAATTTGACTTCGAATTAGATATTTCAGATTGTAAGCTAAACAATCAAAAACCTTCTTATTGGAAAAAGTATATAAGGTTTATATGGGCATTTTGCAGTACCATTAAAAATGCAGTAAATTTAATTTTTTAGTAACAATGCAATTAGTTTGCATAAACAGTAAATTTTTCCCAACTACTGAAAACTTTGCAGCATATTTTTTTTCTGAGTACTGAAAAAAATTACTGCGTTAAAATACTGATATTATAAATTGATTTTCATTACTAGTAAGATAGTTATTATTTGGTGGTAATTCTTATTGATAACGAAAACATTATGCATTCTCATCAGGGAATCTAATTACATCTAATCTTAAATTACACTGTACACCAAAATCGACTTTTTTCGATGATGTTTGCAATAAGCTCCATTTCGAAATTCGAAGGCAAATAACTTGTTTTTGGAGACTAACTTTAAAAAACGATGAGAAATTGCTCAACTCAAGCTCAAGAAAAATTTTTTTTTTGTTTCAATACCCAGCCGAGTTTTGTACAGTGTTTTTGTACCTAGCGCTTAATATTGATTTTTAACTATCATCAAATACTTTTACGAAAAAGTTAATATTTTACTGATAACAAAAAGTAAATTATCTTATTTGTATTTTTACTGCAATTTTCTACAATAAACTTTGCTATTTTTAATGCAGAAAAATATATATACCAGTATTATATAGGAAAATAAACATGTATGTTAAATGATGTGGTTATGCTCGATGTTATTCAGTCGATAGCTTAAGTAAAATTAAATACCTTTGAATATGGGTGCTAGCGAAAGAATTGATGGGAAAAGTAGAGTTGCTTTAATAAATCAGCATTTTCGGAGAACGTAAATGTAAGTTAACCACAGCTACCGCACAGAAGAAAAAACTTCAATAATCAGTTCTGAATGGAAAGGAATTTGATATCTTCTTTGTTAATATTGAAATCTCACTACATCACGATCAGCAACCCGCTTAAAGTAAACAAAGGAAAAACGAAATTTTTTCAAAATGACGATTTATGTCTTAAAACAGTTTTCTTTTAGCTCGATCCACCAAACAATGTTCCCATTTCTTTAACCCATCGACTAAAAATTTTGCCCGGCCAGTACTTTTTCAAGTCGCAGTGGTGTTAGCGAAGGTTTGAACCGTTGCGTTGTCATGATGGAAGAATCTTCCATATAATTCATCAAAGTGGAGTGCTGCTGCCATTTCGCCTTTCAATCGGCGGTCTGTATGAGGTTGGCAGTATGATCGTTTCCAGTCAAGGTTAAAAAAAATTTACAATTTCGATGCGGCTGAAATTTTGACAGTAGCCGACGGCTATAATATAATAGACGATAATAATATAGGACGATAATAAATTTCGCTTCCGATAATAGTTCCAATGGGCGGTAACGCTACATATTCTTCAGACCGCCCTCGTATAAATAAGAAACGATGTAAGAATATAGTCAAGAGTTATCATGACTAATTCAAGCGCATATAACGCGTTTTATTGCGGCAATAGCTGAGAGTTATACTAATTGGCACAATATTAATTGTTGCCCCAGCAAGGAAATTCGGTAACAATCTTTCAGAAAGGTTTCATGTGTGAATCGAAGAAATAAGGACTTTTAAACTCATGCGAGAGGAGCGCACGATATAGCTATCGATTTTATCTTATATTATAAGATAAAGAAGTATCTACCAAAAGAAATAAAAATGTATAAAACATCATTTCAATCATCATTAAACATCTACATATCAAAAGTAAAATTCGCCTAGTAAAAAAAGTGCAGCAGAATTCAAGAAATTTAAATTTTTATAACAGCTTAGTTATTAAGAATCCGGCAGAGATTTTTCGAAAAGCAGAAGTTCATGTGTGTGCAAAATAAGTGCCATTTACACTGGAAGAAAACCAATATAGGAATCTACCGAACAACGAGATTAAATGTTATTTACCATTTCAACAAAATTTTAATTGAAGCAAGTTAAGTGAAATATATCAGTTATTAATTATTTTTATTTAGTTAAAAAATCAGAATACAAAAAACTTAACGACTGTGGAAAATGTGAAAAGGAATGTGACAAAAGTCTGTAAATTAATTAAAAAAACCTAAGCAGCTTATCAACAGTGTTTGCAAAATGTCTTTAGAAAGCAACATAGAAATTATCGCCAATACAGTAGTATTTTAGAGGTGGAACAGATGTAGAAAATATGCGTGGACATCACACCAAGTAACCAATTGTGTAACTTTGTTTGCAACAGACACCTTTCATCAATTGAAGTATATGATTTAGAAGGCTTTACATCGTCGACACTTAATAAAATGTTAGAGTACTGTATTGCAAAAGAAATGTCATTAATAAATAACAAGATAATAACAATAACTTGTGGAACACCTGAAGAGATATTAATTAAATCCGAAAGAAAATCGTTAAATATCACTCGTTGTGTGCTATTATTAAGATATGAAGATACCTATTGAGGAAATCTTGGTTGAAAACCAAAAAGATCAAGTTTTTGAACAATAATTGAGAAATTTCCTTTACGAAAACTTTACTAAAGTCAGTGTATATAACATCAGCATGCTTCTGCTTCCCTAAAACCCTCTGATTCATGGTTCATATAATCAAGCAAATTTGTTAGTGTAGATTTTCCTTTACGAAATCCGTATTGAGAATATAAAAATAATGGAGTACTCGTAAAAGGTATCTTATCTGCTATTTTTGCAATTCTACTATTCCCCTATAGTTTTGGGATAGTTATATAAGGGTTTTAAGCGATTGTTTCCATATCGAAGGAAATACACATTGTTTGAGAGAAAAATTAAGTATATTTGTCAAAGAGAAGTAGATATATTTTTCACAATTTTTAAGGAAGCTTGATGATACCATATCACGGCTGTAGGAAAAAAATGATTTTAACTTATTTGAATGAATTAAGACGTCTTCTTCGGAAATAGTTGGCGCATTAATCGAAGTAATCGGTCGGAATTCATACTGACAGCGAAATTTTTTAGGAGAATTAGTACAGTAATTTGACTTAAAAAATTCTGCAAACCTTTTAGAAATAATGTGGCTGTCACATACATGATACCTTCGTTTTTCATGGCGAATGGAAATTTTGAAAACCTGTTTTTGGAATTAACGAAACCATAAAACAATTTTGTATTACGTACATTATTTTTATTACGTATTATTATTACGTATTATTTTTTACCTTATGAATGTAATTATTATAACATTGTTTATTTGGTTCCGAATACGTTTGACGCGCTGACAAATATTTCGAATAGTCGACATATAAAGCAGTGTTTTTTAAGTTTAAAAGCACAAGTCTTTCTATTTTTTAATTTATATAACTCTTTAGAGAACCACACACTAGCGGTTTTTCTTTTAGTGACAATGAGTTTAGGAACACACTTTTCAAAGAAATTTATAATAATTTTATTGAAATGTGATACACTTTAATAAAAGGAATATAGCTCACAAGTAAATACGTTGGGAGCATTAAATTTCACATCCGAGTTGGTACGTAAAGTTTTCAAAGGAATTGGTGTAATCATTAGGAAATGGGTTTCAGGAACTACCCTACGAATATCAACCAACCATTATCAAAGTCGAAATCCCACTATAATTTTTCCCCACATACCAAATATGTTGACCTCAGTGCTTATAACCGACGTAATAACGGAAATATCGGACCAACTGGGACATATGTTATTGAAATTCAGAGAGAATAACTTCTTGACAATAATGTGCCTTGGGTAAAATAGGGTCAATACTATCTAGCCCCCATATACCTAATATACGAATTGCAAAGTTCCCATTTTCTTTATACCGTATATATCGGTCAATATGTAAGATACCTAAGCAAAATTAAGTGAACTATCATAAATAACCGATACCTCAACCCTCAAATGACCGATATAGTGATTTCCGATTTTCGAGCTGACGAAATATTGGTCAATATGTGTGATATTTTAATGAAGTTAAGTGGATATGTTTTCTTAAACATAATGTGGTTTAGAGCTAAATATCAATGAAATCGGTCTAGGCCGTAGTCTAAACGCCATTTCCTTGATATAATGATTTTCGATTCTCTGGTTGAATTTACACCCTTTGATTGATCTCATATCACATGTATCTCATTTGAATTAATTACGCAGAACTTAAAATAATATATAATAATATACCTGAAATAATATATATATATATATATATATATAACATATATATAATAATACATCGGACAGGAAGCAAAATGTAGGAATGAAACTAAGTGAGTATATGACGTATAGTATGAATTATTAAGATACGAAATGTATCATAATCTAATCACTATTTCTTCGAACGATAAATGTTGAATTCTTACACAAGATTTCTTAATATAAAGTTTTGTCAACACCTGACAATATGCTCCCAGCTTTGATATTTGAAAATTGCGAATGTATAAAATTTTCAGTCACGCCGAACTTAGCCCTTCCCTCTTGTTTATCATATATAATAACAAAATAAAATTTACGTACGCTTAACAAAAATAAAGTATAAAATAAAAAGTAAACAAAGTAGTAAATATAAAATCTCTGGTTTCTCTAGATATGTATATGGTACCATTGTTACAACTATTAAAGAGTATATGGACGTGTTTGTAACAAATTTTATTACCCTGTAGTTTACGGTAATATTTGCTGATTTCGTAACTTCGCTCTGCATCGTAACACCGCGCATGAGCATTTGCAATTTGCGAGTCTCGAAAGAAAAGTCTATGTCGCTTTGTGTTATGCCATTTTTTTTGTTGATACGAATTGCTCCCAGGGCTCCTGTTATATTGATACCATTTACGGCCAATAACATTTTCGGCTTATAAATCCATAAATTTCGTTCCCGCAGGCGTTTGAGTTCCATATTTAAATCAAGATTGCGGACATTATTCATTTGTAAAAAAAATTCGAAACGTTTGTAATTCGTACCTCCTATGTATTGACAAATGACTGCTGCTGTATTGAGTCCATGTGTAAATAAAACTGATGAATTAAAGCCTTCTTGGAGTGTGCTAACATTAGCCGTGATTGAACGCTCATATGAGGATCCGGGGGTATGAAATATAAATACCCAATTTGAGTTATTTTGCTGTTTATGTGACGTAAACTCGAAAGCCCATTTTTTTGTTGTCAGGTCAGACTTTGATAACACAATGCTGAAGTTCAGTGGACCGCTCAGAATAAGTTCAGGATAGAGGGCTTGTTTGGAATTGTTCAGATTTGGAGCACTATAGTCAATACACATTTTCAAACCCAAAGTCGTTTCCAATAAAGTCCATGTACAAGTAGTATTGAATCTACGGCTCTCAACACCAGCCTGTGGTTCATCATTGTTCTTCGTTATTTTGATTAGCTCAGATTGTACACTTAAAAGTTCACTTGTATTTTGTGGTAAGCTAAATGAGAATGAAACTAAATTCTTACCGTGAACAATAAGATCAGCTTCAACTTCCGTGTTAGAATAAAAGGTGCTTTTTACCTTAATACCCGATTGTGCATAAAACATATCTGATTTCATTGTTCCTACTAAATCAACTAATAATGTTGGCTTTAACATGCCTTTTATACCGAAGTTCCATTCTGAACCAGTTGGATTCATTTGATTTATATTCCCTGATATACGTAGGTCAACGGAAGAAGCGCCAAATAAATCTATTGATAACGGTAAACCAATCATTAGAGGAGCAATATAAGAAGCTTCAAGGAATATGTCTGATTTTGTATAAGTAATTTCTTGGCCAGAAAGTATTTCCGAAAATTTTTCGAAAATATTAAATTCTTTGGCCAGCTTTGAGAAATCGGGAATCCCATTTAAAGAATAATGATGTAAGTCATTTCCAAAAATACGCGTTCCTAATTGTACTTTAGGGTTGTTGTAGTCATATTTTAGTTTATATTCTATGTTTTTAATGCCCTTTTGTAAATTTTTTCTGTAATTATTTACGTCTATAATTGAGATTGATCGTTTTAGGAGACACTTAATTTCACAAAAGTCATCTCTTAGGGTCGAATTCCTATAAAATTTCTCCGTTTTAGTGGAGCTTTGATTAAACGAAGAAAAGTTACCGTCGATTGAGATATTTGTTGGTGTATCTGGAATGCATTTTACATTCAACATTATATTTTAGTATTCACTTTAGGAGTACGAATTATGAGAACTTACCAGAGTTATCTTTCTTTAAACTTTCAATCCATTTTCGGAATATATCGAATACATTTTTTAACCCTTTTTGCTTTAATATGCTTTCCTCGTTGAACCATTTTTCAGGAATAATAAACGAGCTGATTAATTCGTCAAAACCTTCGGCCCTTGTTGTAAGCTCCAAAAAATTTATCGAATGACCGAAAAGGTTAGAAGTAAAATTAAACGTCAACATGTGTGGTAAGTATGACTCCGTGCCAAAAATTACATTCATATCTACAGTGCTACCTTTAAATAAAGCAAAAAGAATTTTATTAAAGAAATATAAATTGTATAGCTGTTCCTTTTGTCGAGAAAATGTCTACCTATTTTGCTATGATAACCTAGTGCTATAATCAGCTAGTATACAAACCCTGATAGTGAAGATGTAAATATTTCTATATTTAAAGCAAAAGCAGCTCTTGGAAAAATAATATTATTTATCCCTGCTACGTGCTTTTTTGAGAAAATAAAACGCTATGATGACTTCAATGTTGCGAACTCACCGAAATTAAACTCGTCGAAAAATAAATTTTGTTGATAGTTACGCGAAAATTTTCGCATGTCTAATTCGTATTTATTAGAAATATCATCATCAAGCAAAAAAGTCTGGACTGCAATATTTAAGGGCGACGATGACTTTGCTAGATTCCTTAGATGCGACCACACAAATGAACCAACTTGATTAATTTCCTCAATTTTTAGAGCGCTTTTTATTTTCTTGATTGAATAGTAGTCAGGACAAATCATTACTTGCAAATAAGCTGCAATTCGTATTTCTGAATGAATGTTAAAGTTTGTGTAGATATTTAAAAATAGTGGACGGTATAAAACACAATCCGCACGTCTAAATATATAAACTGATTCTAAGCGAAGATTCAACAACATATTCTCATCCAATATAATTTTCTGAAGTTGGGCAATAAATTGTTCTGATAATATGCCGATATTTCCAAGGCCTTTCATTATAACAATCAGCCGTTCATATAACCTCCTTTCACCACGGAACGAATTAAAGCTTTTTACAAATTCTAATTCAAGTGAATTTGTGATCAATTTAACTCGCATATTTTTCTTACAATCAGAATTGTGTAGGCAATAGCTGTGTATAACAGCAGTTGTGCACAATGTATATTCGGGCTCGTCATTGATACGTGAAAATTCAAGAATCGTGTAAAATGTTTCAACAGTATCCTCACTGGGACGTGGAATAAACGATAGTGACTTAAGCCAGTTTATAGCCACCTTTTTAGAAACACTATTTGTAAGAAGTTGGTCTCGCATGAGCTGATATGATGCAGAACTCCCGACATAAGGTAGTGCATCAATAACATGATTCCTGAAAATGGAAGAAATAAAAATAAAAATTACGAAATAAACAAAAAAGTTTGGTGGTAGATAGTTTTTTTTTCCCAACCCGCTGCCTGAGAGAAACAGAATTTGAAAAACAATCAACAGCGCCAACATATCGGTTTCTTATAAAATCCACAAAAAGAAGAAAGAAGTCAGCGACAGTAAAGGAAAAACAACACCCCTAAACACCACACCACAACAATACCAACAATTCCACAAAATCATTGCAAAATTACCAACCCATATATAAAAGGTTCTTATATCTATAAATATTTGTATATTATCAATATTTATTATTGCGCGTTAATATATACCCCACACACGTAATTAAAATTTATTTTTATAATGTGTTAATAATAATCACTTTTTTTGACGTACCGTCTGTTTCAACGTCGACTTCCCTACTCTAAGTGAAGTAGAATTGAAGTAGATTTAAAGTTTTTTCGTCGCCTCGTTTGTGAAGTAATACGAAAACGGCAATATATCATGTGAGTGATTCAATATACTACAGTTTTTGAAATTTAATGAATACATATAAAATTCAAATTGGGTATTCGTAAAGTAAATCAAAGTATTAAGTACATAAACAAATTAAATGTTTAACCATTTAAATGCTTTAGTCATCAATACTTTTAGTTACTGTGACTTCGTAAATGATCTGTGCCATTCTAACAAGCAAGAGGAATGAAATTAAACATATGTGTATATGTACGTATTTGCCAATACTCCAACTACTTATAAACTGATTTAAGCGTTGTCCAACTAGTCAATCGAATAATTTTTTTTGTGTTAGCAAATGGTTAGCAATGACCTAAATTGATGAACTGCGAGTATCTATTGTAGTTAGATTACATTTACAAATTATAATTACGTTATAATATTTTATGTTATGTTTTTTATCTAGTTCTATTTCGGACAATCTTATATCCAATAACAATATAAGACAATCTTATATTATGCGAAGCATATGCAACACCATACACCACAATGCACCTACATGCATTAGGCTTAGTTCCCGACCATTTACTTTGATATTTTGACATAACGTTTCCCAGAGCCGCGAAAGAAGATTATAGCACGCACTGGATCCTTTGTCGTACAAAATATTTTTATAAACTTTATTTTACAAACTTCGTTTTTAAAACTTAATATTTCCAACTTTATTTTATAAACTTAAGTTAGCCTTGTCCCATTGCTTTTTGTTATTCTCCGGGGTAGCATGGCGATGAACGAATTCGCAGACGCTCATGCAGCGACGTCTTGCTACTGTTCTGAAGTAGTGATTTTTGTTTTTATAGTAATTGGCGAAAACCATCCTGCGGGATTGAAAAGTTTTGTAATCGAGGAGAGTATTTGTCGTTTGGTTATGGCAGCCATTACAGATATTGACTCAATAATATATGAGAATTGATATATCATCTCTTTCCATTGAATCCCTGTGTTTTTTGTTGTACCTGCTTTTTCAAATTTAAGAAAATTTGTGTGTAATAAGTTTTCCTTTTTTATGTTTTTTGTTATTTCGGAATGATTTGATATTATCTTTTTTAGGGGAAACACTATTGAATATAGTGCTTTAATCATTTCGCTTGCTAATGGTAGACTTTCGCTACCAGGCAAGATATCGTCCACGTATGCTCGCGTTCGCATCACAGAAGTTGCTAAAGATAAATTAGTTTCACAGGTTTTTGCCACTTTGTGTAGTAGCCTAATCGTTAAATATAGTGCGCAATTAATACCTAAGGTGACCGTGTTAGTCACGGAGTAGTCGCGGATTGGAGTATTAACAAATTTGCGTCGGAATGAGTTGGAAATCTGGGTATTTATCTGTGAATATTTGCCTACAAATTTTTCTTCATTTCAATCCCATTAAAAGGGTATTTAAATATGCGTCATTTCAGTTTAGCAGCATAAGATCAAGTGATATATTGGCTCCGTACATAATCCATCACTGAAAGATTTATCTGAGTTCGTATGCTTTTTGGCATTTAAAGCAATTCCCACTTTTGTTGTGATTTTATTGGGCCTTACTATTCCCCGATGTAGAAGATGTAGATGTACATGTACGTTGTAGATAAATATCTATTAATATTTTTCCATTATGTTCCGTTTCTTCCATATCTTCTTTAAAATGTTTCTTTATTAGTGCTTTTCCATGCTTAAGAATTGTTGCGATTCTAGAGTGGTTTAGAGCATAGAATAGTTTTAGAAAAGAGGTGATTTTTCAAGCCGAAATCTCTGTTACCAGCAGGTGTGCAAAAATTATTACTTAGAACGAATTATCATTCTCAATGACAGTCAAAGAACACTTCAAGCAATCTCGTTCTTTGAAATCAAAACAACAATGGCACTGCAGTGCATTAAAAAGCTTAACCAGATATTAAAAGTTTTAAAGGCAAAAAACTTGCAGACTCTCTAGCAAAAGAATCTGTAGCAACCATGCTAAAGGAACCGGAGCCTTTCTTCTGTGGATCCACATACCGTAAGGGAAGAGCTACGGAAAAAAAGGCTAGTAGAAATTACTAATATTTGCAAATGCCTGACTTCGCCATGCGAAGTTGTTTATGGAAGGATATAACCCAAAAATTATAAGCAATTAATTGTCCTCCCGAGAGACAAACCTAGTGGCGATCCATCCGGCTCACTGCAAACGAAGGTGTCATCAACACAAATTGGGGTTCAATTTTACAGATCAAACTTTTTCATACAATAAGGTTATATGAAGTGATGTGATAAGAGGAGAGGGCATAATAGCCCACTGGTCGTAATGCAGTCCTCAACTTTAATATATTCGATTGGACTAGTCTTAGTTGAAACAAGTTAAGCATCTTTCACTAATAATAATAATATCCGGTTCAGTGTTCCCCTATCCTACATATAATTAATGTAATGATTTTCGTTATTCTGGTTGACTTGTGTAATAATACGTGGGCTGAAAAGTATTTGGCCTGATCGACAGATCACCGCGGAAAAACAATCTCTGGAAAGCTTTATTCCAATATCTTAATTGATGCTCGATTTATCTACATTAAAGTGAAAGGATCAGATGAAAGGATCAGATTATATGAGAAGTAGGCCTGCTTTTCATCCGATTTCCCTCATCTTCACAATGTGGCATAAGAATGCTAACATAATGTCACGTACCAAATTTTGTTGAAATCGGTTATGGCGTTCTTGAGATATGGGATTTCACCTAAAAGTGGGTGGTCACGCCCACCACCAAAATTGTACATGGACTTCTATGCAACCCTTCCGTATCATATTTGCTGCAATAGTTAATGCTTCTGATGAATTCCTTCAGCGAATTGAAAAACTTTTAGTAGTTTTCTACATAATCTTTGTATGGGAGATGGGCATGTTTATTATCCTAATTCACTCATTTTCTCGGTACATGAGAAGATGTTAAAAAACTTACTTCGACCAAGTTTGATTGATATAGCTTGAATGATTTCTGAGATGTATGTATTAAACCTATTGGGGGGTGGGACCATTCCCACTTTTGCAAAATTTTTTACCCACAGATGCTGCGCCCTGCTTCTTTATATGTTGGTTAGTTACAGCACTTTATAAATTTTCGATTAATGGGATTTTATGGGCGTGGCAGATGTCCAATTACGTCCATTTGCAATACCAACCGTCTTGCTATGACAAAGGACACGTGTGAAAAGTTTCATCAAAATAGCTTAATTGTTACTCAAGTTATCGCTTGAACGGACGGACGGACAGACAGTCACTCGTATTTCAACTCGTCTATTCATCCCGAACATTTACATGTATATATGTCTATATCTAACTCGATTAGTTCTAGGTGTTACAAACAACCGTTAGGTGAACAAAACTAGAGTACATTAGTATTAGTATTGTATTAGCAACATGTTACGAGAGTATAAAAATCATTAATACAAGTATCATAGTATTTTGTTTACTACGTCCGATGATACACATAGTATTGTAGTAAACCCAAGTACTATTATCTGCTCCACAGGCAATCGATATTTTAGAAAATAAATAAATAAATAAATGCAATAAATATGTACATGTGTGTAATGGAGAAAGTATGTTTATTGTTGTCAATAAAGCAAAAATTAGATATTTTCTCCACAAAAAAAAAAAAAAAATGGTTGAAGTGGGCCTTAAACAGCCGCAATAAAATAAGGCGGCACATGGTCTTGGCGTTTCTGAAAAAAATTCTTGGAAAATATCGTATTTTACATTTTAATGAATAATTTTTTAATAGTAATTTCTACAGAATATATTAAACAGCTTTTGTGCATAAACTTTCATTTAAGGTCCTTACCTTTTTTAACTGTGCTTAGTGAAATACTACAATAAAATGGAATGGTGTTGTTACCAGCAAAATACAACATTGCTCGCATGGTAAAGTGCAAGTATTTGGCGACGAACATCTGGTATGTGTTCGTAGGATAGCACTATTGTTACCATATGACTATCACAGGCATTAATGTCTTTGAATTACCTTAGATATATACAGATGTATTCGTACATATAGTTGTATTGGTTAATTGATGACTGAGCTTAAGCAGTTTATTTGTTTCGAAGTGAGCTTGTTTGTGGAAGTCTTCATAGTTTGCTCGAAAGGACATTTGCGGATAGACATAAAATCCATTTATGGATTGATAGAAATCAATCCATCCAGTCGTGCTGATCAATTTAAAATGATATAATTCTATATATGTTTCGATTATTTTTAGGTGTTACAAATAAATTTAAATGATCAGCACTATTATACCCCCCGCAACCAAACATGAATGCATTAAAATTAGTAAAAAATTAGTATTTCTTAAATAATTTTCAATATTACACAAATGTATTTCATTGGAATGGAATGGAAATGGCAATGGAAGAGGAAATTTTTCTTAAACTCTATGTTGGGTTTGAACTATCGAACTCTCTCTAGATGATCGCACTAACCAAATGAAAACTATTAATTATTTTAACTTTAGAATTACTTACTTTCCATTCTCACAAATACTTGTTGAACGTCCAAGAAGTTGAGTCAGAGCTTCATAATCAAGTTGCTTAACTGTATGTAGGAAATTGGTGAAGACATTTAAAAAATCTCTTTTAATATATGGGAATCCAAGAATACACATTTCCTTTAGGAGATCCCGTGCTAATTTAATTTCAGTATGGGTTGGCTTTGTAGAAGGAGTGTGGTCAAAAAGAAGCGTTGAACGTCGTTCTACAATATTATTATCTAGCAATATAGCAAAAATTAAAGTAATAATTAATTAAAGATAATTGATAAAGCAACATTATTTGGCTTACGCTCCGTTAAGAAATTTTCTTCCTTGTAGTTTTCTTCCCCCTGCATTACAAGCCGAGATTCAACTCTGGTGATAGCACCAGTATGATTGTTTGAAAAAATAATTAATTGATGCTGTTCACGGCAAATTATTTCTTGATACCTATTATTATTGATTGTTATCTGTAAGATATGTGCATTTTATTTTTAAAATTTTGACTGCTTCTATGTGGGAAATAGTAAAATATGATTGACCATGAATTATGATTGATAATGAACAAGATCAATTACAATAATGTCATTACGGGCAGTATTGAGATTTGCGTTCTTTCGTATGCTAACTAAAATCAAAAATCATAATAATTATCTTAGCATTATATTACAACAAATTGAGTTGGAATTTAAAATTCAAAATAGATAAAATATATATAATTTAAGTTTGAACAGTTCACGAGCAGACGAAAATTTTGCAAACACTTGTGAACATTTCATAAAGCATAAGATTTAGTCTTTTACATTCTAATTAATTTACATTAAAAATTGTGGGAACGAGCCATTTCTCAATAGAACATTTTTTGAAAAGCTTATCACATCTGGCTGATAACCTATATACCCAAACGGTTTCTAATGTCCTATACTAACTAGAGACATAGTTAAGAAACATTTTACTCAACCGTGAATTATAAAAAATATTGTTAATGCAACAATTATATTTTTGAAACGATTGTTAAACATCAATTCAGAAATATTTGCATCTGCACTCAGATTAGTTTCTCATGATTACAAATACTTGTATGGAAATTATTGATATTTCAAAAAGCATTTGAATAATTGATAAAAATAATAATGCAATAAAAAGTAATCACAATTAGTAATGACATAATTTATTTCTAAAGATTTCTTTTAGCTCGATACACTCGACCCATTGAAGCTCGAAATTATTTAACCCATCTGAACAATACGTTTTCTGGAGTTCTACAAAGTAGGCCTCCGTAAATCTGTTCACATACAAATAGTTTGTGTGTCTGTCTCAAATATTTCTCTCACACTGCATGTAAAAAATAGAAATGCATCTGGCGAAGTGGATTTTAGAATTAACTTTAAGATAGCACTCATAAAAAATTTCTTTAGTTCCTTAAATTAAATTAAAATAATTAGTGACCATGTTCAACTATTACTATATTTATTTATTGACGCATGAAATGAAGAAATGAAAAACTGTATCTAATGTATACAGCGTAATAAATATTGAATTCGAGCTTCGGCAAAGTCACCAGCATTAGTCATTAATAATAAGTGAGGAAGGGTTAAGATCGGGTGTAACCGAACATGTTATGCTTTCGCAATGTGGTTTAAAGCCAGCTGAAAATTCGGAAATCATTACATCGGGTACATTTGGTACTAACCCAAAGGGTAAGGTAAGGTCTGGACTGATTGCATTAACTTTTGTCAATACTCACGGCGCACGGACACACATTTTCCAGAAGAGCCAGTGCCAGAAAGAGGCACGCTATGAATTTCACAGAGACAACTCACATATTGGCCGATATATATGGTATAAAGTTAATCGGAAGCTTGAAAATCCTTACATCAGGTATATGAGGGCTATGGAGGGCTAGGCTGATCATTTATATATATATATAACTATAAATCTATCTCGAATAGTTTCAGGTGTTGCAAGAAACCGTTAGGTGAACAAAACTAATAACATGTTGTAACATGTTGCAAGAGTATAAAAAGAGAAAATCTAAAAAATAGTTTCGTATCTACTATTTGCATAAATAGTGTAAAACGATGATGTATAATATCACAAATTTCAAAAGAATTAGCAAGGTATTTCTGTTACAAACACAGCCACGCTCTCTCCTTAATGCGGTTATGCTAATATTTTTAAACAGAAAAGAATTCGTATTCTACGTCATGTCAGTTGCAAGGGTTGTACCGATAATGCAATGATTAAAATTAGGCCGTGACATTGAATACATAACTTCTTTTTAAACGAGCACCTTGGGAGAAGCACTCTACAGAGGTATACCGACACACTGAAACAGCGGAAGGAATTGTTGCTCAGATAGTGTGAGTAAGAATCCATCTGTCCATGCGCATGGGCTGTTCTCCGAACATTTTTCAAACTGAGTAGGTGTGACCATCATGAGGAACGAATTGTTATATTCAGTGATAACCAAGCAGCACCTCAGGGAATTTCTTCTTACGCAATAGAAAATAGAATAAAATCTTAGTGACGGCGAATCGCGTTCATCTAGAATGGATATCTGAATGCAATGAATGCAATTAAAAACAGAGGCATGGCTAACCAGTTGGCCAGGAAACCAGCCATCAACAAGCCTGCAGGACCGATGCTGGTATTAGAAGAAAGATTAGAACGGGTCGGTACTGTATACAAATGTCTGAATGATGTTATTTCTAGGATGAAATAACCTTAGCTCACCTTAACCGGAAGGTGAGCCTCCCGGGAGACAAGTTGAGACAACTTATAATGATGTACACCAGATGCTCTGCAGGTGTCCAATACCCCAAATCTTCGTTATTTCCCTTAGGTTAAATGAATTGATGTGAGTGGGTGAGGCCATAGACTCAAAGTCCCAGGGCATAACTCTATTTATATATAACCTTATCTATAACGACTTGTTTTCGCCTTGCTAACGAAACTAAAGTTACTTTATCGTAGTAAAACATCATATGCGGAAACATTATCGAGAAAAACAAGTACACATATAATTATTACTATATTTTAAAAAAAATTACTTACATCACAATAACTTTTAGAGTCAATTATTGGCCATATGGCTTTGTCGTCACGGAAGGTGTATGGAGTAGACTTTAGTATAGAATTCGTAGAATAGCGCTTCCGACATGTAGACATATTTTTGGTTTTACGTATCTTTATAAAAACATTATTAGCATCTTCTAATGTATACTTCACATTGCACTCTCCGGAAGTATCGACTTCTGTAGTATTGAAATCGACATCAAACCGCAGCATTGTATTTTGAAAAGTAGAGAGTATGCCTTTTTTAAAGTTTAAAGCCCAAACTGATTCTTGGAAGTTAGGGCATATTTCCGAAATAAGCCCATCGTTAAATGAGAAACGTAACAAATGTTGTTTTAAATCATTTGTCAACTCAAGACTTTTTGGGTGCGTAGTAATAAAATCATCATTGGGTTCACTATAACTGCTTGAGTCTGCAAACTCCCCATAATAGTCTTCATCTAAGTTTTCCTTTCTGTTGTGAGCGTTATTGCTGAATTCATCATTCTTTTGTATATTCTGATGATCCCAAAATTTAACCTCCGTGATTTGCAAAAGTCCGTCACAAGGCTTTGGGAAATATATATTAATGGCTGCTTTTAAGAGAAGTCTGGACACATTATTGCCTGTACCGGAAAATTCTGTATTTAAGTCTACGATATATTCGTATTTATAGATATTATTACGAAAACTAAATTTTCTGAATGACGTTTCACACTGGGGTCTTCCACAAATACTTGGATCACGAAATGGATCTGCAAAATATTTTTAAATTTACTTTTTAATTAATTTTAATTAATTAATTTTAATTTATTTTTAATTTATACAAAAATGTGGTAAACAAATATATGGCACTATACCCACTTTGATTGGCATCATTTCTTTGTGTATGTATCAGTATTAAAATAGCCATTAAGATGAGTCGCATTATTTTATTTCCCGAAATCCTCGACCAATGGGAATTCTCCATCGTCTTCTATGTGATCTCTCTATATATGTATGTTAAGTTCTTATATAATTTATTAGCACTTCAGATCTGCAAATTTCCTAGAAATAAAAGACAAAATAATTTTACTGCATATTAATTGTATATAGATTAATATATATGTGCATTTCAAGGTCTATATCTTCTACAGATTTTTAGTATTATGGATCAATTACCTATGGTACGATAAATAGTTAGTCTTACATTTTCGAGTCTTCATGAAAACGAGTATATGTACAGTTTGTCAATTAGTTGTTTCCAAATTGAAAACCAACATGAAAGCTTAGTTTTTAATAACTGAACTGAATGT
Source organism: Bactrocera minax (assembly GCA_021498325.1). Lineage (NCBI taxonomy): Eukaryota > Metazoa > Arthropoda > Insecta > Diptera > Tephritidae > Bactrocera > Bactrocera minax. The sequence continues at coordinate 992,043 of JAKEEE010000042.1, read as the reverse complement.
TTTCAGTTTTCTTTTTTCATAACACTATAGGTGAATATACGAGTATCTTGAATATCTTCAGGATGAAAATTTCAAAAGTCAAAGCATAGAATTAAAAAAAAAACATCTACTCAACATCTACTCAAATATTGTGCTCTCAGTCGAAGAGCGAGACAAGACGACTTGGCGGACCAACATAAAGGAATTTTTTTTTTTGGCGACGAGATGAAACCTGCACGTTTTTCTTATGAATGGGCAAGTTGTTATTCGTTTAAATTTTTTGGGACGTGAGCAGCGAATTGATGAAAATCTCATTCAGTGGATTTATTTTATATACCACAAAGGAATGTTACCTAAAAACTTATCTAAACTGTTCTCTATTAAACTTAGAATTATATATAATACTAACCGTACTGAAAAAGAAAATCGCTTAGAATTAAGGCACTCACGCCATCAATCAAAAACCTATAAAGATTAAGAGTAATCCTAAAAACAAGTTTGAGACAGTTAATATCTGTCTTGAAATACGAATGTGGGAAAATAGTGTGCCATAAGACCGTCAGAAAGGTTTTAAAAACCCATAAATACTCATCGAAAACAGCCAAGAAGAATTATTCGTTCTGCAGTGTATTTTGAAACACTTATGAAATTTTCGACAGCAACAATTCAGTAGAGTAGCAACAGGCATAGCGACAAGCCAGTAAGTAGAGTATTAGGACGATGTTCTATTTTGTGACGATACCAAAATTATGATGTACTATCGTGATGGACCAAGTACGGTTTAGAGAAAACCCAATACAGCTCTACAACAAAAGAATATTAATATTATGCTAACAATAAAATTTGCTAAGCTTTCTGTTATGATTTGGGATCTGCCTTTTCGAAAGGTGTTGATGAGATGCGTATTTTTAATGATATGATGATGAAGGAATATGCAGACATGATGTGATGACAAATCTTCGTTGCACAAGACCTGGGATTAAATTTCACGGACAATATGGTACTTAAGAGTTTTAAACGGATCATTGTAAAATTTGGACAATGAGAAGGCCATCGCTAACTTTTAACTGATATGTTATATCTCAGGAACAGCCACAGCCACAGGAATACCACTTTCAACCAAATTTTGTGCGTGAAATTATAATTGCATCCTTTTGTTATAGGGTGAAAATTAGAAAAGTAGGATTACAACCTCGCCCACTTCCAATCTATCACAATTCAAATTCCGTATCTTTCACTTTAGAGTACATAAATCATTACCAATGAAGATATCGGAAAAAAAATTTCACAAATAGTGCCCTCAAGGTATGCTATTTCTTACCCAAATATAATGGAAATCAGAAATACCTTCAGATGCCAAATAAGCGGACTTCAGTGTCTATGTCTGACTTTTTACTGAAAATATCGGTCATCCTGTGAGACATCTCAATGAAATTCAAGGACTATATTTCCCCTCGCCGCCATATATCTAATATAAAAGTTTTCAAACTTCTGGTGAACTGTATACCATATATATCGTTCAATATGTGGGTTATCTCTGTGAAGTTCAGAGAGCGTTTCTTTCTCATAAATGTGTGTTCGTACGCCTAAAATTAATGTAATCGGGTAAACACTTACATATATATATGACGATCAGTGTGTGACTCACACAGTTAATGCAATCGGTTCAGACCTTCAACTAGCCCAAATATACCCGATATAATGATTTCCGACTTTCCAGCTGATTTTAAACAGTTTATGTAGGTCAATATATGTGATATTTAAATGAAATTTAGTCTATATGTTTTCTTAAACATAATGTGGTTTCGCGCTAAATATGAATGCCCCGAAGCCCCTTATTCCTATTATAATGATTTCAGTTTCTCTTGTTGAGTTCATATACCTAATATATCTAATTAAGCCACTTTGGTTGAGTTTATAACATATGTATCTTATTTGAGTTAATTTGGTAGACTGTAATATAAATACTTTGGATACGAAACAAAATATAGCAATGAAAGTACGTGAGTCTATGACCTGTAATATAAGTTAATAAGATAGGAAATATGACTTCAATCCATTCACGGTTTCGTCGAATAATGAATTTTGAATTCTTACGCAAGATTTTCAAAGGTAAGTTTTGCCAGCACCTTAAAGCATTTCGCCGCCTTTGATCTTTGCACATTACAACAGTATAAAATGTTCGGTTACATTCGAACTTAACCCTTCCTTACTTGTTTCAAAAAAATTAGCAATTCGTTACCTGTTAGTGATATTGTTGTCGTGCGGCTCGGGAGTTAAAATTTTGATCAACTGTGCTTTACAATAACTAACTCCAGCATTAAAGTAACTTGATAACACATATGTAAATATTTGAAGCATCTTAATGGAGGGACCGTTTCCCTGAGCATAATATCATTTATGTGAAAAATTTCTTCAATTCGTCCACACTTTCTTTTGCTTTCAATCGAATGTGAAAACCTCCGTCCTTCCAATTAACAAAAAAAATTTTAATTTTCTAAAAGTAAATATGGACACGGCAAATTACTAAAGTATAAAAACAAGAAATTAAAATAAAAGCTGACTTCCAAAAAAGGGTAATCAAATAAACGTATCTATATCAGTTAAGTTAACTTTATGTTGTAAATCTTGAATAATACTTAAATATACTTACAAATTTATATGTTTCTTTTGAATACTTTTGGAATTAATCTTTAGATTGCTTAACCTTCATATATCGAACAAAATTGATCTTCTGCCGTTGACTTTGGGCGATATATTAGTTAACCAATACTTTGCACAGTGCGGTTTGGTACAAAAAGTATCATCCTTTTGACGTGTACATATTTCTTTTAGATTTACCGAGTAATTTATCATGCTAAGTTCTGGTTGTCCGCAAATTATTTAAACCGATTAGTGTAAAGAACATTTTAATAAAGTCTGGCAAAATTTACAGTTAGCATGATGTTATTTCTTAAAAAAAACATGAAATTTGTCCATACCTTCCCCTAACCATCATATACCAAATATTTATAATGATTTCCTTGCCTATGTTTGACTTTCCATCGTATATATCGATGAATATTTAAGATACATTAATAATAATTTTTATTTATTTAAGATCTAGAGAACTAATAATTTTCTTATATATTCTTGGGAATTTTTGAGCAGTGGTTCTAACACTGTTTAATACGATAGCTAAGCTCCGCAGATTACTATAAGGGATACAAATATGAATATACTTGACCAAAATGAGTATGTCTAAAGCTCCTCATATTTTATCATATATATTATCCTAAAGTTGATTAACTCATATATGATGCTAAGTATGTATTAATTAGTATATTAAGAATAGGCCAAATTCAAAGGAAGCCGGACCTTTTGAAAATGAAACCTTTATTTAGATAACAGAAGAGAGTGATCGACCTTATGGAAAGTTGCACTTTTTGTTAACAGTAAATTCAAATAACGAATTTATAATTGACAACTAAGACAATTTATATATTGGCCGGTAATTAAAAATTTTGTCAACACTTTTGATGGATGAAGTAAAGTAAAAATTTTATACACAAATTAAAAACCCAGATTCAAGGGGCGGTATAGTGATGATTTCGACATAAACGTTATTACAAATATTAAGTCCAGTGAAAAAAATACATTTCTTTGACGGTAAGCTGAACGTTTTATATGGCATTGTTAGAATGATCCGAGATCGATAATTTTTCACCAGTAAAATCATTCGCCAATGACATAAACAGGTAGTAATTACTTGATTCCAGGTCCGCTTTATATGGTGCATTTATGCATTATTAGCACAAGAACCTCCCAACCAAGCTCCGGGAGCTTTTGGCAAGTAACTATCCACGTGCGTAACCTAGCGTTGTCCTGATGGAACGCAATTCCTCTCCTATTGGTCAAAACTGTAACACTTCTGGGCGATTGCTTTCTTCAGAGGGTTAATTTGTTGTCCGAAGTCCGAACTAAGAGTTTGGCTGTAGGGGAGCAGCTCATAGTAGATGATTACTTGCCAATTCCACCAAACATATAGCAAAATCTTCCTGACCGTTAATTCAATCAATTCCTGATCGTCAAGATTTGCGCCGACTCATTGTGATTCAATCAAAAAAGGTTTCGCTTGGGGTTGTCGTAAGTACCCACTTTTCATCACCAGTAGCCATTCACTTCAGAAATTGATCGATATTGTTGCGATTCAGCAGCGATTCGCAGATGGAAATTCAGTCCGTGAGGTTTTTTTTTGGGCTAACTAGTGTGTCACCCTTACACTGAGCTTCTTTTTGTTTGCAGCATTATTTAAATGGTTCCAAACAGATTTTTGTGCAATGTTTAGCTCCTCGGCGAACGAAACAGTACTTACATGACTTTCGGACTGGACAATTTCCATAATTTTATCGATATTTTCGACAATTGGCCCTCCGGAGTGTGGTGTATGTTAGGCAACGAAATTACCGGAACGGAATCGACGAAACCAAAATAGGGCTTGATTGGCTGTTAGGGTATCAAGACCATAAACACTATTCTCATTTTAAGCAGCCCGACTTACGTTTCCCCATTTATTAAAGAAATATGGTAAAATATGGCATATTTTTCCTTAGCTGGTGTTTATTTTTGACGCGTGCTCAAACAATACTGAGCTCAGTAATTACAAAACTGTCTGAGAGGTTTTTTAGTATTAAATTGTAGTCATAGCATGCGTGACTAGATTGCAGTTATAAAAGGCGAGAATTAAAAAATAATGCATGTCTTTTTACTACACCTAATATTAAAAAAAGCTATTCGAGGTAAATATGGAATTATATATATTCTACAGCGACGCCCGCAACTCGACATTATTCGAAGAAATATAGAATGTTTTAACTCAGTCATCAATTAAGCTAGAAACATTAAATTTTGCAAAGTGAGTGTGATCCTGTTCTCTGATAGGTGCATTTATTCTAAACTACTAAGAATATACTAATTCAACTCAGCGTTTTGATATTTGATGTTACAATATGAAAAGAGAGTAAATCGAATGATAACCATAACCACATCTCATACAATGTCGTAACTTCTAAAAGTAGAATCGCTGTCTAAAGAATAGTTTCAGAAACATAAAATTTCACTTCAAGGACGACAAAAAAAAATTTCATGCAGATCTGTTCAAAACAAATTTTGAACTCTGTTCAAAAATATGAGTGTAGGTTTTTAAATTTGTAAAAATGTGAAAAGTTAATTTTTTTCTATTGGAAAATGGAGGAAATGAAACAAAAACCACGTCCATTTCCATAGAAAGCCGTTCTAGATCTCGTTGTCTTCCTTTACTTTGGATAACACGCATTAAAGAAATTCAATCGTAACATGCGCTCCTGTTATGTTGTAACTTGAAAATTAAAGTTATTAACAGATTGATAACTGATTGATGATAGATATTGCCTTCCGGTTCGCAAATTACCACATACACATGGTCATTAAAATGAATATGGTTAATAAAATAAAAGCAATGGTTTTTTGAAAGTTGAAGTTTCGACGAGTTTAATGTGAATCAAATCGAGTTCGGTTCTTTATTAGATTTGAGCTGCTTAATTATTATTAAATATTTTTAAGGTTTTGGACAAAGAGTGACAGATAAATCAAATGGAATTTGAATTTGCGTTACTTGGAAAGTGGGCGTGGTTGTAGGCATTTGGTTAAAATTGGTCGAACAGTTGCTAAGATACTCGTATAAGATTTCACCTAAAAGTGGGCGATGCCACGCTCTTTATCTAATTTTTACACCGGGTTACATTTAGTCCAGCCGAATAATTTTCTTATATAATATATAAGAAATATAATATATAATATAAATAACTTTATATTTGAGTTTAAAAATCTGAGATGTTGAAATCAATCTTAAATTTCCGCTAAAACAAAGCATATATATATATATATATTTAAGTAATAAAAATTTAAACACCTAAAGAATATAGAAGAAGTGGCGTGAGAGTAAGATGGAGAATTGCATTTAAATTTCGCGCCACACTAGACTTTTGTAATGTTTTGATATTCAGCGCTTTATACAACTGCAATTCTTAGACCTAATATTATATAAGCGTGTGAATAACTACGAGAGATGAATGGAAAACATACATACGCGATGAAATCGATAGCTAACAGATGCTTAGAAACCAATGCTCATAAATTCGAACACTAATCCAAATAGCTAGAGAAATTAAATTTTCGATCTTCATCTAACTAATGACTATTTGGACATGTACCAATCCAAATTTTTTCGGGTTTTCAAAGTTATCCTCCAAAATTTAAACATAAGCCCTCGAATTTCGAAATTCAGCTTATTGCAAAATATTGCAATAATTTATAGTATGCAAGCTATATGTGTATATGTATAACTATATTTATCTGGATTAGTTTCAGAAGTTACAAATAATCGTTAGGTTAACAGAACTCTGTTGCAACATGTTGCAAGAGTATAAAAATTTTACAAAATGTACGTTGAGTCAAATATTGAGCTGTCAAGTGATGCTTTGAAAATGCCAACACAAGGCAAAAGGATACGAGATAAATAACGGAACAATATACCAGTACTTTTTGGACAACTTGATAAAATTTGCACGATTTTCTTATAAATGGACAAATTGTCCTGTTCTTATTTAGCTTTTTGAGCAGTGCAGATCTTTATTAAGTTATAATTTTTAAAGGCGAATTGATGAAAATTTGATTAAATTTCTTTATTTTAACTACCACAAAGGACAATGAGCTGTAAAACATGTGAAATATTCTCAATTAAACTTAGAACGAATATTATATTCTAAATAAACACGGTTCGAAAAAGGAAATCGCTTAGAATTACAACACTGAGGAGGCAGCCAATCGAAGATTAATAGACGGGACCAATAAAAAATAGTCAGAAAAGATGAACAATAATTCCAAAACATGAAGGTTCCAAAAACTTAGAAATACGCATCGAAAGTAGACAGTAAGAAACCTTTCGTCACTGCACGGAATATTAAAAGGGGCATGAACTTTTCTATTGCCCGTGTCAACAAGTCAGCATAGTATTCGGACGATGATGTATTTTGTTACGAAACTAAAATTATGATATACTAATGGAAACTGAAAACATTTATTTCTGTTATTGAAAACTAGCCGCAAAACTGAATATTTATATTGTTTTTCATTTTCCCAATAATTTATTTAGTGGTGTTTAATTTTTATATTCTTGCAACATTGTGCAGAGAGTATACTAGTTCCATTCAAATAACAGTTCTTTCTAACACCTAAAACGAATCGAAATAGATATAGATATATATATATAGTTATATAGTTATATAGAGTTATGGTCAGGATAATGAGATGATTTGAATTCCGGATGTCAGTCTGTCCGATTGTCTTCCGAAAAGACGGACAGTCCGTGGAAGCGATATCTTGAGTAGAAATTCTTGAGTAGGAAATCAATTCATGAAACTTGGTACACGTGTTCCTCCGCACACTGAGGAGTACACCAACAAAAGACAATAACTGCATAGGAATTTATGCTACAAAACTTCTATTTGATACAGAGGATTACGGTAGGGAATACCACCTGCAGTTTAAAAAAGTTTAAAACTTACGTATAAATTGAGATGTCCTCACAAAAAATGTTATGTTGAAAGCTACTAAGAGTCCTTTAAATTGGTACAGAAAAACGTTACAAGAATTAAATTTTACAGTAAGGTTTGCAGGAAGGGATGCATGTTCGGTATAAGAAATGGTATATAACAAATTGTCTATGGAATTGGACTTTTCTATGAAATTAAGACTAATTAAGAAGATTAAGACATATTTTCGTGATATTAGTAAAAATTAGTAAAATTAGTTTAGTGCTTCCCCTAGCACTCATATACCTAATATCGTAATTTTCAAGCTTTCGGTTGATCTTATACCGTAGATATAGGTCAAAAAGTAAGATATATTAACAAAACGAACTAAATAAATTTCCCTAGATATACTATAGTTTAGTTACTATAGTTTAGTCGTTATTCTAGCAGACTTTATGCCGAATATGTCGCCCACTGTGTGAGTTACCTTCACAAAATTGAAAATTGAAAGAATTCCTGACTTTCAATCTGACTTTAAACCGTTTATGTAGTCAATCTATACGATATTTTAATGAAATTAAGTGGATATATTTTCTTAAACATAATCGGCCCAGACCAAGGTCTAAGCCATTTATTTCGTATATGATGATTTCCTTTTCCCTGGTTGACTTTTTTCTCATGTATCTAATATATTAAATTAAGCCACTTCGGTTGAGTTTATATCGCGTATATCCTATTTAAGTTAATTTGGTAAATTGTAATATAAATATATCTGACACGAAGCAAACTAAGCAATGAAAGTACGTAAGTCTATGTCCTGTGCTATAAGTTAATAAGATACCAAATATTGCGATCCATTCACGGTTTGGTCGAATAATGAATGTTGAATTCTTCGCAACATTTTTAATATTAAGTTATGCCAGTACCTGAAAGCATGTCCCCGCCTTTGATTTTTGCACATTGCGAGTGCAAATGTTCGGATACACCCGAACTTAGCCCTCTCTTACTTGTTTAATATAAAGTTATGCCAGCATCTGAAAGCATCAGCATTTCCCCGCTCTTGATCTTTACACATTGCGAAGGTATATAATGTTTTGGTTACACCCGAACTTAGCCCTTCCTTACTTGTTTATTATGAAATTTTGCCAACGGTTGAAATTATTTTCCCACCCTTGAGCCTTGCAAATTACGAGAGTATAAAATGTTCGGTTACACCCGAACTTAGCTTTACTTATTTGTTTTCCAGGGCTTCTAGTGAAAGTGTTATTTGATGAAAGCGTTCTACTGTTCATGAGATTCACTTCTCATTGTGATTCTCTTGATTCTCAATTTTTTTTCGAGACTTAAGCTCTTTAAAATTGATTTGCTTCAAAGCTATATACAATTGTGCAGCAGTAACGTCGAATACTTATAAACTGGCCATTCATTGCCATCCATACTTGCAGGTGGCAGGTGCATATACATATGTATACAGTATGCTTCAACTTTAAATATTGGGTTGTTCGGAAAGTCATTTCGTTTTTTCCCGCCAGAGCACTTAATTACGTTTTTTCGAAACTAACTTCACACTTAAGCCCCATAACCATTATATGTCATGAGAGCTGATATTGCAAGGCTTGTGTGTGAAAAAGTTCTATTAATTCTACCCAGTAGTTTTTGGTTGGTGCCTTTTTAAATATGGAGAGCAATAAGCAGCATTTTCGTCATATTTTACTTTTTAACTTCAGAAAAGGTAAAAATGCTGTCCAAGCGAGAAAAAAATTGACGGATGTGTATGGAGAAGGCGTGTTAACAGTACGCCAGTGCCAGAACTGGTTTGCAAAATTTCGATCCGGCAATTTTGATGTCGAAGATGCACCACGGTCTGGAAGGCCGGTCGAAGCTGACAAAGATGCGACAAAGGCATTAGTTGATGCAAATCGGCGAATCACCACACGAGAGATCGGTGAGAGGTTAAATTTGTCGAATTCAACTGTTTATGGCCATTTGAAAGGCATGGACTTAACCTCGAAGCTCGATGTGTGGGTGCCCCATGTCCTTACCGAGCGAAATTTGTGTCGTCGTGTTGACGCGTGTGATTCGCTCCTCAAACGTCTAGAAAATGATCCATTTTTGAAGCGGATTATTACTGGGGACGAAAAATGGGTTGTATACAACAATGTTAAACGCAAGAGGTCATGGAGCAGAAAAGATGAACCGGCTCAAAGCGTGTCAAAAGCCAACATTCACCAAAAAAAGGTGATGCTCTCCGTTTGGTGGGATGTCAAAGGAATCGTTTTTTTTGAGCTTTTGCCGGACAATACAACGATTAATTCAGAAGTCTATTGTCATCAGCTGGACAAATTGAATGATTCACTTAAAGAGAAGAGGCCCGAATTAATCAACAGGAAGGGTGTAGTGTTCCACCAGGATAATGCGAGACCTCACACAAGTTTGGTCACTCGCCAAAAACTTTTACAGCTTGAATGGGACGTACTGCAACATCCACCATATTCTCCAGATCTGGCGCCTTCCGACTACTATTTGTTCCGGTCCCTGCAAAATTTTTTGGATGGCAAAACCTTTACCTCAAATGAAGATGTCAAAAACCACCTGGACGAGTTTTTTGCCAGCAAGAACCAAAACTTTTATGAAAGGGGAATTATGTTACTGCCAGAAAGATGGCAAAAGGTGTTGGACCAGAATGGCCAATATATAATTTAATAAAATATTTATTCATTATACGAAAACTGTCTTTCATGTTCCCCAAAAAAAACGAAATGACTTTCCGAACAACCCAATAACATCAGAACGTGCCTTGTTGCTGCGCCCAAATTGTTATTCTGTGAACTATTTACCCAAGATTTATTTCGGAAATCCTATTCGCTGTTGAACATAAAGCTTTAGCACAACTAATCATTAAAACAAAAATTAAAGGCTAAGTTCGGGTGTAACCAAACATTTAATACTATCGCCATTAGTAAGGATCAAAGCCGGGATCATAATTTCAGGTATTGCCAAAACATTATATCAAAAACAAATTACAATCACATTTCGTATCACAGTAACTTAACTGAGTATTGATTTAATTTATTATACATTAACTGAGTATTTTAAAGCACTATAATGGAAATTGGGGAGTAGGTCTAGTCTGATTAAATTTAAATTGAGGGAATGGGCATTATACAAACGTATGCCTAAGAATTTCGGCGCAATATAGTTTAAATAACTTACACAATAACTAATATATTTGGCATAAAATCCTTTAGAATAACGAAAATCATTATATGTAGCATATAACTGCTGAGTTAGTTCATGAACCGATTTGACCTGTTTTCGATACCAACTCACGGTATGTACAAGGTTATGCGTTTATTATTTATTTATTGTAATTTTGCTAAGATATGTCGTATATTAACTGTATATACGGTATAAACTCAACCAGAAGTTAGAAAAGCCTTATATTAGGTAAACGGTGCCGGAGGGATTAGTTATCCGCTTTATCTTTTTTTTTAACACCGTGAGGACACGCCTTTACTTTACACCGAGCCATTTGCAAGACCGGCGTGCTAAGCTTCATGTTGAGTTTAATGCTTCTGACGTTTTTGCTTACCGAGATAACGCGCTTTAAGAAGTTTTCAACATAACCTTTGCAAAGGGGATGGTGTTATTCGATTTCAGTTTGTGAGATATCTACATTACACCCATTAAGGGCACGGACAGGCCCATTTTCTAAAATTTTTAAATCAAATATGCCCCTCTTTATTGTGATCCTCTGTACCAAATTTAAGTTTTCTATCGTAATTTGTCACTTAGCAGTATATAGCATATACCTTTTCAAGTAAGGGCACTGGAGCATGGCTATGGTCCGGTTTCGCCTATCTGCAATAGCAACCTTCTCAGAGTGTCAAGCAATGTATGTAATAGTTTCGCCAAAACATTAAACTCTTCTTTCAAATTATCGCTTGCATGGACAGACGGGCGGACAGACAGACATCATGAATTCAACTCTCATCATTTCATTACCCTGATCACAATATAAACGTATAACTCTATAGCATTCGTTTTAGGTGTAACAAACTACCGTTGGGTGAACAAAACTCTTATATTATGGACAACAAGTTTGAGACTATATAAATTATATTTGTACCGTACTACCACTTATTATATTTTGGCATATTTAGCATTATATGAGGTGTGTTCAGAAAATAATGGAGAGGCCCTTCGGCTGTGTTCTTCGACCTTAATTCATGGCTTTTGCACCACGATAATGCACCTGCTCACACTTCGCTGCTTGTTCTTGAATTCTTCGCCAAAAACAATATTGTAACGATGCCCCAGTCTCCATATTCGCCCCTGTGCGACCCCTTACTATTTTCAAAAATAAAGGGAACCCTAAATAAGAATAAAATAAAGAATAGATGGTATTATATCCCATTGTTCCATTTTTTTTTGAACACACTTAAAAATTAAATGAATTTTCCCGTTGATATTCATTCCAAAAAATAAATAGTTCCACCTTCCTCAAATACCTTAACATTTAAATCTATGAAACATGGAGCAGTGCATAAGTCTTTAAAAGACTAGTAATGTAGTAATCAGCTGTGTTGGTGCATAAGTTGTTCCATTACTGTATTAACTGGAGCATTTTATGGATTCCCACTCGAACTCGAAAATCATATGCAACTTAAAAAAAAATTATTAAAAACCCGGAGAAATTTTTACAGCAAATTAAAACAGAACAGAACAGAACAGAAAAACTTTGTAAATTTCAATAAAATTTCTAGATTTGATTCTTTTATGCTATAATTAAACAAAGAAAAGAATAATTGTTTCAGCAAAAAATGGAGACCAAAAACACTTATTGAAGCTTATATTATTATTGGTGAAACAGTTGACTTCAATGTTTTTATAAACGTCGTTCAGAAGAAGGTTTAGGTATTGTATTAGTAATAGGTATATTAGTAATAGGTAGGAAAGAGGCTAAATAATAATAATTTTGCATCCCGTACAATAGTAATATTAATAAGTAGTTACTTACTAGAACCCATTTTATATATTTTAATGATTTTATTAATTAGAGAAAGACTCCGCTGTTCTAAATGGAAATAAATTGTAATAACATTAAATGTCTTTATGACGAATATGTCGTTCGACGTGTGAGTTATTTTAATAAAGTTGAGTTTAAATATGATCACAAGCATATTTTAGTTTAATGTCAAAAGTGCAAAAAATGCAATAAGTTTAAGGCCTTCCCTTGGCCTCAATATATCCAATCTAAAGATTTTCGACTTGACGCTTGATTTTATACCGTGTATATCGATAAATCTTAAGTGACTTTTCAATTTATCGAAATTAAGTCGACAGGTTTTCTGGCCATAATGTAGTTAACCGCTGAATATGAATAAAATCGGTTTAGACCAGTTACTAGCCACTCTGGTCGATTTTTCTCTCATATAACCAATATAATAGATTTCGTTCCTTTTGTTGAGTTTATATCACATATACCGATATTAGGAACGATATCTCAATAAAATTAATCCATAATAATTCGATTAGCATTATGTCATACGGTCGTTCACATTATAGCTATTTGTATGTATGTAGGAATACAAAAATCTTTATTAAAGAAAGTAAGTAAGTATATAACATAGCGTATAACATAAGTTTATACAATATCAAATATGATCGCAATTATACCAGATATGATGGAAGAAATATGAAACATTTTTATACTCTCACAACATGTTGCTACAGAGTATATTAGTTTTGTCCATCACAGTTGTTTGTAACACCTAAAAATAATCCAGTTAGATATAAACATATATATATATATATATAAATGATCTAGATGAGAAGACGAGTTGAAATCCGAATGAATGTCTGTTCGTCCGTCCGCGTAAGCAATGAATTGAGTAAAAATTTACATATTTTAATAAAACTTGGTACACATGTTCTCTGTCATCATAAGAAGATTGGTATTTCAGATGGGCGTAATTGGATATTTGCCACGCCCACAAAATGCCATTAATCGAAAATCTATAAAATGCTATAACCAAAAAGCAACAATTTTGTAAAATTGGGAATGGCCCAGCCCCTCCATAGGTTTAATATATATATATTAGAAACCGTTGTAGCTATATGAATCAAACTTGCTCAGAGTATGTTTTTCTAGAATATCCTTATATATTGAGAAAACTGGTGAAATCGGGTAGTAACCACGCCCATCTCCCATACAAAGGTTATGTCGAAAACTACTAAAAGTGTGTTAATTCGCTGAAGCAACACGTCAAAAACATTAAATCTTACTGCAAATATGATACCGAAGGGTTACACAAGAATCCCGCCCACTTTTAGGTGAAATCCCATATCTCAAGAACTCCTTAACCGATTTCAACAAAATTTGGTAGGTGACATTATGTTGGCATTCTTATGTCACAGTGTGAAAATGGGGAAAATCGAATAAAAACTAGGCCTACTTCCCACATTTCACAATTTTAGGTTTTACCCGGATCCGCTCAATTTAAAGTAGATATATTGAGCATCAATTAAGATATTAGGATAAAGCTTTTCACGAATAGTGCGTTCAAGATATGCCCTCTCATGCGTAAAAAAAGCATGCAAAAAAAGCCGAAATCCGGATATACATAGTTTAATGTCGAAAATGTGTAAAATTGGTCAACGAATTATCCCAGCTCCCATATACTACATATAAAGATTTTCGTTATTCTAGCAGACTTTATGCCGAATATGTCGCCCACTGTGTGAGTTACCTTCACAAAATTGAAAATTGAAAGAATTCCCGACTTTCAATCTGACTTTAAACCGTTTATGTACTTTGGCTTTGGCTTACAAAACTTATTATTTATTCAGATGTCAGAAAAGGTTCAAGCATAAAGCAATATTTTATGCCAATGTAATGTGATGACGGCCAAAATGCATAAATCGCTCGGTCGCTACACCGGTGGAATGGAGGATTTCGTCCAAGCTTCCCATGTCATCGGGAGACATATTTAATAACGAGGCCGAATTTTGATACAATGGTAATTATATTGATTGCAAATGTTAATCTAGTTTTTTATGATAACGTCAATATTTATCTCTCGCAAAGGACCACAAAGAAGTGTAGACGACCTTCTTTAACTCTTTGGGCCAATCTCGTGGGGAACTAAAATGTAGAGGAGCGAAAGTCGAATTTGGCACTTTTGAAATATAAATGTATGAATATAACTTTTGGTGAGCTACATATATAAAATTACGTATATTAAATTTATTATAACAATGCTAATAAATATTTATGCCATATGTTTTTTCAGAACGCCCAAAGGATTTATTTTAGATTTAAAGCGTTATAAAGCTTCAGATCATAATAGAAATAAGCAATATAAATAGAAGTTAAGGATTAAGTCAGCATACATAGCATGCATACTTATAAAAGTTAATTAATAAAATACGTAAGTAGAATAAAGTATATGTATATATCTTAAATTTTCTTTTAAACAATTAGTTCATAAGATGTGTTTAAATTGTATATATGCACATATAAATATTGAAGATATTAACTTAAAAGCAATCTTTTTTATTTCAAAATTGGAAAGTGGTTCCCTTTTTCAATTCGAAAGAACATATATATAAATATTATTAGCATTACCAAGGCAGAATTTTTTCTTTTCTCTTAGATTTTGCCATCGCTAATGGAACGAAAGCAAAGTGCATTTCAACTGGCAATTCAATTGAATAATATAAGGCAAAATCTACCATCTATCATTCGAGTGAGTAAACATGAAAATTACGTACCTTACACATAAATTTTAACACAAATATTTGGTTATTTTAACATAGGTAACCCATGTTAGTCATTTGTTTGGTTTCTTCAACATAAGTTACATATGTTATAATTGGGTGACGTGAACCTGTTTTGACCATATCAAATTTTTACTTTCTCTTACAGTAATTATATATCAATATAACTCAAGTTAATGCTCGCACGGAATCATTTTTATATACTGGTTATATATCTATCTCAAATAGCTTTGTACTGATATCCTTTTTGCGGATATCCGTAGCCGTAACAAATGCCCCATCAGTACGTCGAGAATATTAGAAGAGCTCTTAATTTTCGTCGTAGAATGGCTATATTTTCACTAAGACCAAAAATACGTCAGCCGATTTCAGTAACCCAAGCGAATGAAGTACTCTTGGATTTGGAATTTGGCTCACGTGGAGAAAACACATATCGAGTAAAATAACTAACATGAAGATAATAGCAGCATCTTTATAAAAAAACTTGATTCAAAACCTTGACCTCAAAGTTCTGTTATACAACGCGGTCATAAAGCTGATTTGAGTGTATGGTATTCAACAATGGAGACGACCTGCGCAACCAACATTTACATAATTCAGAGGTACAAGAATACAGATACATTCGTCATGAAAATATTCACAAAGATCTTCGTATTTTTATAGTAAAAGAAGAAAGAGAGGACAGAAATAAGTGTAACTTAAACTCCGTGATAATCCAAATCCACAAATCTGACAGCCTAACTAGCAACATGCTACAAAATGTTGCAAGAGTATAAAAATAAAATATTTAACCTTATTCAATAGCGCGAAGAAACTAAATGTTTATTTCCTAGTATTTTAGCCTTGAAACTAGTCTGCTACTAAATATAGCCCTAGTTTGGGTGCAACTGAACTCTAAACCATATACTTTCGCAATTTTTATGGAGTTTGCAACATTTTTCATAAAAATTATGGGAATTTTCTACATTCTCTTCCAAATCATATTCCCAAATTCTTGTCCGCTTCAATTAAGCAGTACACAAAAATATTTTTCATTAGCTATTATATTTTACTACGCGTATTTGTATACATACGAGTATTTGCATTATTCATACAAAAAGTAGATGATATAATTCAAAATTCCAAACATATTGTAATTTGAAACTGACCGCACTTGCACCCATGGAAAGAAGTTCGATGTTACGAACGTTACGATATGTTACGAACAAGGACACAAAGCGTATTTCCCGAACACGAGCAACTCGGTGTCCTTTTTCTTCCCCCTCGCCTCAAACTACAAATTTGGACAAAAACATTCTTCATGTTTCACACATACAGTATCATACAGGTCAGTATTCAGTATTTCAGTATTGAATTCAGTATTACTGAACGATATTATGAATCGACACTCACTTTTCTTATCATATTTATTTATACTACAGGTCACGTATTCAATTATTTTCACTACTATATCTAGTACCTGAAATATCTGTTTTAAAATCATTCTTCATTTAATCGAATGTGATCTTTGCAAATTTCGAGAGTATAAAATGTTTAGCTGTGCCATTCTTTCATCACCTGAATTTAATCTTTTTAAAATCCAGGTGATCTTTTTGTAAACACTTTGAATACATAATACACTTTTATGGTGAACATTTGGTTTTTGAAACTGAAAACTTTACCCCAAATGAAAAATCTATGGCAGATCTGTTCTGATTCTGTTAAAAATATGAACTGTAAATAAAGTTTTACTAAGTTCCGGCAAACAGTAATCTTTCAACTTCTTTATAGTGATGTCATTTAAAACAAGTATGAAAGGGCTAAATTCAGGTGTAATCGAATATTTTATTACATCGCAATTTGAGGGTATCAAAGACATTGACCGATATATAATGTGTAAAGCCAACCGGAAATTTTTATTAGGTATATGAGAGCTAAGTACTGGACCGATTTTATCCATTTCTAGAACGAAGAAACATTAACAATAGTTGAAGAATTTTATTAAGATATCTTACAGATTGACTGTTGTTTTCGGTGTCATAGGCACTGACGTCTTTATATTCTGATATGGTCCGATTTCTAAAATTTTTAGATGAGCGGTACCACGGTATTTGTATAAAGTAAAGCGAAACAATCTGATGGAATTTAAAAAATATTTGCATGGAAAGTGGGTGTGGTCGTAGTCGTAGGTTCGCCCGTTTTCAATCTGTGCCTTTCGTGGCTTAATATGTGGTGTAATGAAAGCACTTTATATTTTCTCGCTTAACGAAAGGCTTTCATCAACTCTTTACTTTTAGATATTTTAATATATACTTTTTATATTACTTTATTTTATATATACTTTTAGGGTTTTTCAACCTTCTTTTCTTTTTTCTTTCAACTCATCTTGATTTAATGAAGAAAAATATTAACAATAATTAAGAAGATTATACAAGTACATTAAAATTCATTGCTTGGCATACATTGAGTTGTAAATTTTTTTCACAATAAATTATTTTATTTGCAATCTCGTTAATTTTATTATAAATAACTCAGCAAATAGAGTGCATACAAATAATTTAACTAATAAATTTGTACATACAAATTTTTAATTTCAACACAGATTATCATATCTTATTAAAAACACTTTGTAGAAACTTATAAGTTTTATCATTTTCACGGCATAACATTATGTAAAACTCATTCATGTCAAAATTTAGCGAACAACGTGTCCTACAACTGACATGAAATACGGCTTTGTAATATGATATTATATTTGAGGTGCTTTAGTTAGGGAATTTGGAATTATTTTAACATTAGAGGGTTTTGCACTTACAAATTAGAAAATTATTATTACTGTTTTTATTATGTAGTTTCATACTAAAAATAATATTCAATATGTGTTGTATTTATACAAAAATTTTTGTATTTATTGAGATAATTCAAAGTTAGTTATCCAATTTATTTATGTACCTCCAATTATAGATGTTTAAATATTTATTCAAAATGTGTTCCATAAAACTATTTCACAAGCTAAACGATTGTATAGAAAGATTTTTACACGAACTATTCCACATCAAAACCAATCCACGACTGAGCGTATGATGTTTAAATGTTTTTAGAAATAAAAGAGATAAGGATAAAAATAAACCCATCTCATAACACCCATAAAAATATAAACTCTCACATAAAATGAGAATTCCCTAATTTTAAGTACAATTCGAAACAAACGACATACTAGTTTAAAAATGTTTATACGTATGTTGGAAATATTAATACTAAAACAACGTCAACGGCAGTTTGAAAACTCATCTCTCGGCAAATGTTGTTTAGCTATTGTCGTTCAACGGAGCATTAGAAAACAGAGTTGGTTGTTTTATTTATTTACAGCCATTATTTAAAGGTTAAAATAAGGCTTCGTTTCTTCGTTTCTGCTTTTCTGATTCACGCCCACCGAGATAATTATAACGTTTTAAATTAAAAAAAAAGTGCTACAGCACTCTAATATAGCAGTTCTATATGTGAATCTGTTTAAAAATTGTACAATGGGCGTGACATTGAACACTTTTAGGTGAAATCTCATACATCAGCATCTATCGAACTAAATTCTATACATAACATTATCGTAATGTCCTTATATTAGAGCGAAAACGAACTTCAACAATGCCCACTTCGCATATAACACAATAATGAATCCCATCACATTCTTTTTCTTCATAATATATAAATCAAACACTAATGAAGATATCGAAGTAAAACTTTATAAAAATAGTAACTTCAAGATGCAGCTCCTGCAATCTAAAAATTTATCGAATTCAGACTATTCACACTATAACTTTTCAAGTGTTCAAATATCACACATGGCGTCCTTAGTGTCTACCGTTAACATTATGTATATTTGGCAACACCAACAACTCTATTACTTTTAATTAAAAATGCAACCATACTTTTGACATTTTGCTTTGCACTGTTTATTAATACTAGTTTACTAGTATTAATTTTAGTAAAACAAATAAATCATAATCATAACTCAATAGCATAATATAAGCACCTAAAGAATATTTCAACATTAAATTCTGCACAAATTTTTTCAGATATTTTAAAAGTGTTCTCTGAAATCACAATTACATCACGACGTGGCATACGCACAATACGTCAGTTTTCCGTCATATTTCGACTACTGGCCCAACAATCGATGCACGACCACGACGCTTATCGCCAGAGAAGTTCGCAGCTGCACGTGAAGAATTTGAAATCCTAAGCAAGCTCGGTATTGCAGTCCCTCAAACAGCAACTGGGCAAGTTCTTTGCATCTAGTCCGTAAAGCTGACGGATCCTAGAGTCCGTGCGGTGATTATAGGGAGTTAAACGCTAACACAAACACTGACCACTACCCCACACCATTCCTTCAAAATTTTTCAATAAATCTAAAGTGTTAACAAATCTAAAGGTAAAGTGATATTTTCTAAAATCGATTTGTTTCAAAATCCGAAATGCTTTCATTTTACCAGATTCCAATTCACCTAGATGATATTAGTAAAACACCCATTACGATGCTATTTGACCTCTTTTGAATATAATTATATGACGTACAGTTAAGGAAAACTGAGCAAACCTTCCAGGGTCTAATAAATGAAATTCTCCGAGGCTTAGATTTTACATTTGTGTATTTAGATGATATTTGCATAGCGTTAAAATGCACTATTGTATTCGACCGAGATTATTTAACCGGTTAAGAGATTACAATTTAACGATCAATGCTGCCAAATCGCAATTCGGGTATCTCAACTCAAGTAGTTAGGTCCTTTAATTATAAAAAAACTGCATTCACCCACTGCCAAGAAATTTTAAAGCGTTGATCAGTATTAAACACCATTAAACAGCCGCAAGATTGCAAAAGAGCTTAAACGTTTTTAAGCAGTACTCAATATTTGTCGAAGATTTGGAGTTTCAAGATCCACTATTCGATATGATGACGGGAATAAGTAAAGCGATAGTACAATCTTAGAGTGGAATGAAAATACTAAACGCCACTTTGAGGCTGCGACAGCTCAACTGGCAAACTGTAATATGTTACGTCACCCGTGACTTGGCGCGGAACTTTCTTTGTGGGTATTTGCGTCGTATTTTTCAGCTTGAGCAGTTTTAAACCAAATGGTAAATGGCGAACCATTGCAATTTTTTTTTTAATATTTGCCGGCCGATATATTGTATACGTACGGTATTGTACGTAAAATAGCAAGTTGGCCCCACTATGTATTGGCATTCGTCATTTTCGTTACATGTTAGAAGGTCACATAGCATTTCGACAACAATTGCACAAAGCTTTCGATAGTAAGGTCAGCAGTTGGATTTCACATCACAAATCTCCACTGATACCCGACATGTTAAAGGTGAAAAGGGTGAAAATGGTGAAAATTCACTTACGACCGCCATCATTGACTACGATGCCCTCGCTGTGGACTAATATAACGAAGAGCAGTTACATGCACTTCTAAATGGTAGTATTTGACATTCACAAAAATTTAATCTTTCGTGCTCCCTCCCACTCTAAATAAATTAAATATTTAAAACAGTTTTATGGTGTATATTTGGCGTTTGATACTGAAAACTTGACCACAAAGGAAAAGTCGATAGCAGAACGGTTTGGAGTATGTTAAAAATATGAACTGTGGAAAAACTTTTTACTAAGTTCTGGCAGACTGTAAACTTTCAACTTCTTTACAGTCATGTTTTTCAAAAGAAATAAAAAAGGCTAATTTCGGGTGTAACCGAACATTTTATACTATCGCAATTTGAGGGTAAAACTGGGAAACGTTTTCAAGTATCTTGTAAGGTTTGGACTGATTTCATTTAATTTTGGCATTAAAAAGCTATGCTTAATTTTTTTAGTTAACTTAAATATTGACCGATTTATTCGGCACGAAATCCACTAGACCACCTAAGATCATTATATGTGGTATATGGGGCGGGGTTAATTCATGGACCGATTTCACCTCTTTTCGTCACCAAGACAGTATATCAAGGTCTATTCGATCACTTAATTTGCGAAGATATTGGTGCACAGTGTAGTAAGTAAAGATGATGTAAACAAAAAACAAGAAAGTAAGGCAGGGCTAAAGTCGGATGTAACCGAACATTTTATATTCTCGCAATATGCAAGGCTCCAAGGAAGGGAAATACTTTCTTGGCTGGCATGACTTTATATTAAAAAATGTTGCGTAAGAATTCAACACTCATTATTCGACGAAACCGTGAGTGGATTCCAATCATATTTGCTATCTTATTAACTTATATTACAGATCATTCCTCACGGAATTATATTACTATATTTTGCTTCGTGTTTGAGATATTTATATTAAAAATTTCCAAATTAACTAAACCGTGATTAAATTACATTAAAATATTACACATATTGACCAACATAAACAGTTTAACGTCATCTGGAAAGTCAAGAATTCTTATAGCGGGTATATTTGTGCGAGGGGAAGGTCTGCACTGATCGTATATTATATATAATATATTATAATAATAATATAATAATATAATATAATTATTATAATTAGCAGTATATGGGAGCTGGTGTAATTCGTAGACCGATTTCATACATTTTCGGCATTAAACTATGGTATATCCAATATTGGCCGATATATGCCGTATAAAGCCAACCGGATGTTTCAAATTCTTGTATTACGTATATGGGGGCTACGTGAATTGTACGCGATTTTCCCCATTTTTGACACAAGTGCACATTATTATCATGGAGAGATAATCCTCGAATTTCATTATGCTATTTTAAAAGTTTTCCGAAATATATTGCATGAAGTCTAACGGGAGAATGGAAACCTTTATAGAAAGCATATGGGGGCTAGGGGAAGCATTTACCCGAATTTGTCCATTTTTGACAAAATAGCACATTATTATCATGGAAAAATAATCCTCGAATTTCACAATGATATTTTACGGATTTACCGAAATATATGGTATAAAGTCTAATGAGAGGTTGAAAATCCCTATAATAGGTATATGGGGATAGAGGCAGTATTTACCAGATTTTCCCTATTTTCCTATTTTTGACACAAGAGTACATCATTATAAAGGAAAGACTATACTTGAATTTCATTACGACATACTATGCATTTACCGATTTTGTCGATATAAAGTCAGCTATAAGCATAGGGGTCCTTACATTGGGTATGAAAACTTGAAAAGTTGTATGCCGATTTCCACAATTTTTACGCATGTGATGGAATATCTTCGAAGCACTACTTGTATGAAGTTTCATTCTGATATCTTAATTTCTTCTTGATTTATATATTTTAAACTGAAATAATCAGATTAAATTTAAATTTGTGTTATATGAGAAGTAGGCATGGTTGTTATCCAATTTCACCCATTTTCACAAAGTTAAATAAAGATACAGTTATAATTTGATGTACCAAATTGGGTTGAAATTGGTTAAGGCGTTCTTGCGGTATGGAATTTCACCAAAAATTTACCCGGAGTCCTATGTAGCATCTTGATTAGTTTTAAATGTTCCAAACAACCGTTACGACTGTTTATATTTTTGACAGATGAATTTGGATGGATGGATTTGGAGAATGGATTTAATTACTTCAGAACCAATGAATATCATCGAGAATTTGGAAGTTTGGAATTTTTTTACATTGAATATATTTTTCATGAATTTGCTTTCTCACCTTTAGCATCACTATTAGTAATGAACTGTCAGCACTTAGTTTTCTTAATTGCGCCGTTGTCTATTTCTTTGGATTAGATATTATTATATTATATGAAGTTCCCTTAACTTTTAAGAAGATGACGCGTTTATTTGTTGATAATTTTTTTTTGCCAGTATCAATTTCACTTTTTGATATTTGAACTTTTACGCTTTTTCGACCAAACTCATCCTGATTTAACGAAAAGAAATATTGACATTAATTAAGAATATGAAACAAGAAGTATATTAAATAAGTCGTTGCCTGGAATACTTTGTGTTATATATTTTTTACCAATAAAATAGTTTATTTGCAATCTCGTGGATTTCACCATAAATAATTCAGCAAGCAGAGTACATATATTAATAATGCTAATCGATTAAATAAATTATATACTAACTTTAAAATGCCACATATGTATATTGTTATACGTCATTAAAAACACTTTGTAGAAACTTAAACGTTTTATCATTTTTACGGCATTAAAATATGGAGAACCCATTCTTGACAAAAAGTTAGTGTACAGCGTGTCCTACAACTGACATGAAATACTTCTTCGTATTATTATATTTGAGGTTTTTTAGTTAGGAAATTTTAACATTAGATGTTTTTGCACTTATAAATTTGAAAAATATTCTTATATATCGGTGAATGTGTGACTTTGCTTAATACGGTTGAGTATAAATATTTACTCAACTATATTTTAGTTTAATTCCAAAATTAAATAATAGCAGGTATATGGAGATAGGTGAAGTGTTTACCCGATTTTATTCATCGAAGTCATACAGACATAGATTTATCACAAAGAGACGCTGCCAAAATTTCACAGCGATAATTCATATATTGACCGAAATATATAGTATAAAGTCCAACGAGAGGTTGAAACTCCGAATATTAGCTACAGGGGGGGTTAGAGAAGTATCTACCCGATTTTCCTCATTTTTGGCACAAGAGCACATTTTATCATGGAACGATACTGATCGAATTTCATTACGATATTTCATAGATTTGCCGATATTTTCAGTATAAAGTCAGCCATATGCTTTGTGGTCTTTATATTGTATTTCTAGCTCCTTGGAAAGTTATTTGCCGATTTCCACAATTTTTACGCATGAAATGGCATATCTCGAAGGCACTATTTGTACAAAGTTTCATTCCAATATGTTAATTGGTGCTTGATTTATATATTTTAAAGTGAAGGAATCAGATTAAATTTAAAATTGTGTTATAGGAGAAGTAGAAGTGGTTGTTATCCGATTTTGCACATTTTCACAAAGTAGCATGCGGTTGTATAACTAATTTCTACCAAATTTGGTTGAAATTGGTTAAGACATTTTCGGATTCCTATGCAGATCTTCTGTATCATAATTACCGAAATATTCAATATTTGCGACGTGTTCCTTCAGTGAGTTAACACACTTTTAGTAGTTTTCAATGTAACCTTTGTGTGGGAGGTAGGCGTGGTTATTATCCGATTTCACTTATTTCCTTAGTATATGAGGATATGCTAGGAAAGCTTGTTCTGAGCAAGTCTGATTGATATGGCTTTAGTGATTTATGAGATATGTACATTAAACATATTGCTTGCACGGACGGACGGACGAACGAAGAGACAGTTATTCAAAATTCAACTCGTCTCTTTATCATATATATATATGTATATATGTATATACGTATATATATGTATACATTTTATTTATACATTTTATTATATATTATTTATATATTATTTATATATATATTTTTTATTTATATATATCTCGATTAGTTTTAGGTGCTACAAACAACCATTAAGTGAACGAAACTAATATACTCCATTACAATGTTTTGTAAGAGTATAAAAATATTGTTGTGAGCGCAGGGTATCTCAATAACATAAGAAAAAATATTTGTCATGCGGTAGCAAATATTAGTGATATCAGTATGCTCTCACTACACCAATATGATGAATGTTATTAACTACATATAATGACTTTCGTTATTCTAGCAGATAAAATACCGAATCTGTAGGTGTGTGACTTATCTTCATAAAGTTGTGTAGAAACATGTCCTCTAGAGTAGTTGAGTAATACCAGAAGTTAATGCAATCAGTCCAGACGTTCGACTAACTCAAATATACTAGTTATAATGATTTGTGACTTTCCAGCTGACTTCAAACCGTTTATGTTGGTCAATATGTGCGATATTTTAATGGAATTAAGTGGATATGTTTTCTTAATTATAATGCGGTCTAGTTAATTTGGTAAATTTTAATATAAATATCTCAGACACGAAGCAAAATATAGTAATAAAACTCCGTGAGGCAATGACGTGTAATATGAATTCATAAGATACCAAATATGATATGAATCCATTTACGGTTTCGTCGAATAATGAGTGTTGAATCCTTACGCAACCTTTTTTAATATAAAGGCATGCCAGCACCTGAAAGTGTTTCCCCTACTTTGAGCCCTGAATTCTGCGAGAGTATATAGTTTTAGCTAAGATGTAATCTTAGCACTTTCTTACTTCTAAGAAATATCATTACGTCATCGATATAAAAGATTGAATTCCCATGTTTTGACAGAGGATATAATCCTATGAAGTTTGAAAATTAGATGAGGCATTTTGTGTCCAACAGATAACCACAGAAATTCGTATTTTTACAGAGAATTTATAGAGAAAACTGCTCTTGTGGCAGATAAAACTAATTGGGATAGAAAGTTATAAATATCAAAATGATCAGGATGACGGGAAGAAGTGATTACCGCATAATTTGTCAGTTCTTTTGACTATGGTGACATTTTAATAGGCAATTATATGGATAAGTACACTTAAATTATGTACAATATATGTAGGTTTTAGATGTTTGCTTCTATATAAACGATTTGGTATGATTTAGACGGTCTGCGCTCTATATACGTTTTTACTCCACATATGTCCTCAGCAAAAATATGTCCTCGTACGTATATATTATTTCCTTCTTAAAGGAGTATTTGACTTTTTCGTAACTGCGCAACTGCAGCAAAATTTATCTGATGATAGCGAGGAGCGAAGCTTCAATAAAATGTTTATATTAAGTTTTGTAGTGAGAATCTAAATTAACATGTGTTTCTTAACAAGGGAAGTAAGTTTGAGCAGATTTATTCACAGCGTATTTTATATATAAAAATGTTGCTCTTTAATATATCAATCATAACCAAACTCAAATAAAGAAAGTGATATTCAAAGTTTATTCGGTTATTTATAAGCATGAAACCTTCGAAGGTGAGTTTATTTTACTGTATTAGCTTAATTTTTAGATTACTGAAGAAGATTTTTAGATTACTTACTTATTACTAAAAATTAGCGGAAATTCCATTAATTTACTTTCGAAAACCGAAAATTATAAGACAAAAATAAATGAGAAATCCCACGAATGAATATTATTCACATGATATTTCAAAATCCTAGCTTCATAATAATCATGTTGTAAACAAGAATTCATTTTGGAGACGTTATTGTTATATTTATTATTAACATTTTTAATTATATAAATATATAAAACTTTATGTTCACTTAGTGTTCACTTGAGAAGATAAATCCATAAATGTAGACCCATATTTTGTTTATGATTTAAAGTGATTTATTTAGAACTATAAGAGTAGACAAACAAGCAGAATTGTTCTTTGCCTAAAATGTAAGAATATTTGCTCTCTACAGATATTTCTATACTCTCATAATATTTTATACTTTACTCTGCGTAATAACATATAACAGGTTTGTTCACCAAACTGTTATTTTTAAAACTTAAAAAAACTAATCGAGGTAGATAAAGGGTTATATTTATCAAAATGATTAGGATAACGAGTCGAATTAATTTCCGGATGTCTGAATATTCGTCTGTTAGTTCAAGCCAAATTAATAATTTAACAATATTACTTCAACGTTGTCACCAACTCTGAAAACGTTGATAATTCTCAAACCTACTTTACGCATTATATTATACAGAGTTATAACTTTATACCAACAACAATTAAGCCACGAAATTCGAACTGTAAGTTACGGTTGATGTAGAGATGTGTCGTATAATGAGTTTTGAAAAATGGGCTAAGCTCCTCCGGTTACACCTCCGTCAGCTTCTTTTACTTTGCAACATAAGTCGCAATTCGCTCTTACCGTCCATATATTCCACTAGCTCCCATTTGGAGAATATGAGAACTACATTCTTTCGAGTAAACTTAATGTCATGTATATCATTCGCATATTTTGCATTACTGGCAATATGTAAGTACTTTTTGCAGTCCTCATGTGCGAGGGCGGACCGACAAATATTTAGCTTAACAAAAAACCAAAGGAAAAACTAAAATTTTCGAAAAATAGCTATCTCTTTATTCCTCAACATAATATCTTTTTAACAAGATATACTTGAGCCAGCGATGCGCCAACTTCTTTAACAAATAACCTTTTCATTCGACAATCGGGAGAATACGGTGGTTAAGGAAGAGGTTCCTAACCTAATTTGATCAATTTGCCAGTGGCAACGACGGAGGTGTGAGGCGATGCGTTATCGTGGTGGAGTAGTAATTCTTCGCCGTAATTCTTTCTTTCTAATTTTTTCTTGAAATCGGCATTGAAAAATCCGGCATAATATACCCCTGTGACCGTTTTCTCATAGTGGTTGATGCACTTATACACAAACCTTGCGAATCCCAAACAAAATCACCCTTACGGCGATCTTTGCCTTTTTCAAAGCAGATTTGGGGTGAAGTCAATTGTTTCGACTGTTTCTCAGTCTCCTGTAAGTACTAGTGGATCCGTGTTTCGTTAACGATCACGAAACAATGCAGGAACGCTTAACAGCGTCAAACATTGCTGTGAAGTGGTCTCACTTTGTCATTTATTGTATGAAATGAGCAACTGAGGCACCCATTTCTCCGACAGCTTTTTCATGCCCAAAATTTCATTAAGCATGTGGTGTGTTCAAAAAATAACCGGAATTTTCCTTTTTGGAAAAAAATTATTATTCGTTCGCTTACATCACTATTGTCGCCTTCAAAGCAGTCTCCATTTGATATTATGCACTTATGCCAGCGCTTCTTTCAATCGTCGAAACACTTCTCAAACTCGATTTTTTGGAATATCCTTTAGCTCTTTGAGCAATGCGCTGTCAATGTCATCTATACTTGTAAAACAACTGCACTTTAAGATTATTATAGTTATTTTTGGAAATAAGAAAAAGTCACACGAAGCCATGTCTGCCGAATATGGAAGCCAAGGCATAGTTATAGTATTGTTTTTGATTGTTGTTGTTGATTCACGAACAGGCAACGAAGTGTGAGCAGGTGCATTATCGTGGTGCAAAAGCCATGAATTGTTTTTCCACAAGTCCGGAAATTATTTTCGGATTGCTTCACGCAAACAGCATGGAACTTGTAGGTAGAGCTCCTTATTGACCGTTTGACCTTGAGGCAAGAATTCATGATGCATTGTGTCATTAAAATCGAAGAACACAGTCGAAGAACATTCCCATAATTTTTTGCACCCACCACGTACAATATATGATTAACGCGATATTAGAGATTATTAGGCATCTTCGCGGTTATCCTCCATGGTAGACGTTTTCGAGGCACCTGGGTGTGGCTCATCAAAAATGCACGTACGATGACAGTCGCCATCGAAACCATCGATATTGCCTTTTTCTCCTTTTGTAAAGCTTTTTCTGTAGGAGTAGCGCCATCGGGCGGAGAGGTAAAATAGTTATTAGACCAGTCTCTCATACCCCATCTTAATGACTTTTATCTTTCCTTTAGGCTATATATCCTAGTAATTATTGAAAATATCTTAAAGAATTGAAATAGGTTGGTTTCCTTGACGCAGTATGGTTTGATGCCGAAAAGTAAGCAAACGGTATAGACCTTTTCGTCTTTAGATAGAGTTAGTTTCTGAATTAATGAGCGTTCAAATTGGAAGGTTATATAATACGATCAGGTTACTTTAATGTTAAATAAATATTAGATAAATAAATATTAAATATATTAGATATTAAAATAAATAAAGACGAAATATTTTCTTAGTTTTGTGACCTTTTATAAAATGAAAGCGTTCAATCCCAACATAAGGCTTGATTTTTCAGTGCTTAGATAATAAATCGAATTTGTTTGAACTTCTTAACAGTTTCATCATAAAAGATATAATTAAGGTTGATAATGAAGTGCATGTCTACACAATCTGATTCTAATCTGTCTGTATTGTTACAAATTGGCACATCCTGGTGAAAATCTCCATTTTTTCTGTCAGAATTGTCTGATGCACATACACAGATTTATTAGTTTTTATAAAATGTCTGCACATGCGTCACCAAATCACTTTATGGTAAAAAATGCCCAATTAATTTCATTCATTAATGTCATCGCAAGATATCACATATTGATATGTATATATAGTATTAATATCCACATTGATAAGTCTCTCAAATTTAGAGACAATTTTTTGACTTGAGACGATTTTGGGATTCATTAATTGATATTCTCAAAAAAAGCGGAAATCCCTCAAGTGGAAACGGACAGATCTAGCCAACTTTTATATTTCCATTGATGTTGATAACATATTAAAATTTTTTAAACACAAAGCGAATAATTGCCTATGCAAACATGAAAGAATATTGACTCTGAAACACAACAATCGTCAAGCTTATTTTATATTGATTTTTTAACTTTTTACGTGAATCAGTTGTTGACAAAATGTAAAAAAAGCAGCAATTGATTATTTATTATCTTGATCTCTATAAGTACGTTGTCAGATATATTCAAAATGGTAAACAAAGGTAAGAAACGTTAACAATGAAATGTTTTGTTATTTTGTTTTATTTCATTATAATTAAATATGTTATGTTTGCAGAATCATTGCGGACTACTAGTGATCAGATGGGATGCTATCTAGTACTATTGTAAAATCACATGGAGTTAAAACTCCATAAAAACAACCCAACACGGCTATGAAAAATTAAGGTTTGAACTGTCGGAACAATTAAATTCCGCTTCATTGGAAGGAGGTATCTTATATATGCAGATATAGTTTTATATATAATATATGTACTGTTACTCACATAAGTATTTTGAATGAAGACATAATTAAAAAAACCTTCTTGTTTTTATTCTCCATCAAATTCATTTGCATTGGTAATTCATAAAAACTTGGAAATAATGCTCTTATTTTAAATAAACATAACAAAATGTAAAAAAAATTCAATATTAATTGCTCACAAAAGTTTTTAGCTACTGACCAGTAATGACGTATAAATTTATTTACAGACTATTTAGTATAGTTCTTTGTAAACCTTTGTTCTTGTAAACAGTCGTAAACTTATAACATAATTCCCGAGAAATTTATTCCATTCCTCTAACAAACCAGCTATAGGCGTATTTTTCGACAAAATTTGTTGTGCTCGAAACTTATCCTACAAATAGGACCATCGATTTTAAATCAATTCAAAAAAATAGGTGTTGGTAAATGTTTCGTATTAAAGAGAATCCACATTTTAACGTCATGGGCTATATATTTAGAGTAATTTTCATGTTGCAACGAAACTTTCCATACCCATTATTTCGCATTGATACGCAAAGTCTTCTTGATAATGGTCAAATATAGATGTTTGTCTATTGTGCTGTTTATGAACGCAATGCTTCCGACCTCCTGAGCTGACATGTAACTTCACACCATGACGGATCCTCCACCGTGCTTAACTGTTGTTTTGACGTTTTCAATTTGTAGCCTTTCATTTGGCTTCCACCAAACTGTACGCCGACAATCGGAATCAAAAATATTGTACTTATTTCATCACTGAATATTATTGTCATCCCAAATGCTAACCTCTCCTTTTTATACGTGTTTACGAATAAAAGTCTCTTATTTGTATTTGCAGTTAAAATAGTCGTTTTCTTGCATACTTGTCTTGCGTTTTTCGTTGACTTTTAGTGTTAGGTTATAAATGTAGGTTTTTACGGTTTCCTGCAATATTCGTCGGAACGCAGACGTTCTGTCAACTTTGAGCGACCACCGCGAGCGCTACTTCCTAAACTACCGCTGTCCTTACACCGCTTTAATACACTTTCTGTCGTTCCTCGGCAACGATTAAACATACCACTAATATTCTTTATTGTTTTGCCTTTATTTTGAGGGTATATAATAAATGTTTTTTCAGCTGTAGTTCTTCTTTTCTGTGAAGACATATTGAATATTCTCAGTAAGACAGTAACAAACAAAATAAACTCAATTAAAGCTTGTCTCAATAGTAATGTAAAACTATAATCAGAGAAAAAACAAATAAAAACCGCACTGATTAACAAATTCTGAAGAAAAAAACAAAGTACAGATTTCCGTCACCGCAAACCTAGCCACTAAGTAACGGTACAATATTTGTTTATGTGGTATAGTAGCTTCGTTGAACAAAAGCAATGAAATAGTTAGCACACCAAAATTTGTTAGATTCAGCTTCTTATTATTCCAAAAATATGCAATTTATGCTTGCAAGGGGTTACGGAAAATACTCGTACTTTTGTAAGCCGCATTATATATTACATACATATATTCATCAGTAAAATATAATGATTGTTTCTTCCTTAAAGTATTTAAGCCATTGGCAGTAAATAGCTGAAATTACATTTTCTATTGCTTTTCTGGTTATTCTTTTAATTTTCGTGATCCCCTTACTTCCAGCTGACAAAATTGATAAAATATTTTGCGACTGGAGGCTAGAGACTCTATTGTGAACAGTAGCTGGTCTAAAATTGAGACTTTGGCTGATTTCGAAAACGTACTACTGCAATGTATCAATACAGTTTGACTACAGTATTTATACATCATCCGTATGCAACGTCAAACAACATTGCAAAACGATGCATTGTTTTTATAGAACAATTTTACTGCATAATTTATTTCCGCATTAGGCTGTTGTGCTTTTGCCAGCGTATAAAGATAAACAAGGATAAAGGCAAGAGTGTAATAGTAAACATTTTTTTGTTGTCCAAGATAGGAGCTCAAACACCATTGAAATATTACATAAATCATAAATAAATTTTTTTACAGAATCACTGAAATTAATACATATTTTGTATAAATTAATAAAACATTAATTGAAAGCTTACTAATCTGAGTCCGCCAATATTGCATTTATAAAGGTCAAAAATTATCAACTTTCTTTGTGATACACCATTTTCTTTGTCACAATGCTTCGACTACCAGGTTAATGTATTTCAAAACATGATGCAATGCCAGAAATATATCGGAGGATGTATTGCAGAACATTGCACTTGGATAATATTCATTCCAATTTACGTTTTCGAAGCCAGCCTTTGCTTCAAAAAGTCTCTAATAGCAGCTAGAGACTGCTTAGTGAATCCCGATGTAAATCAACCACGGGTAGGAGAATTATATATACGGTACATATATTGCTAAGGGGAATCGTGAAACGATTTGAGACCAAATTGTACTCAAGTTACATGTTCACACACATTTATTAACATACCTCACATATTGACTGATATGTATGGCGTAAAGTTAAGCATCTGTTCTACAACTATTATAGTTGGTATAACGGAACAGTTTTCCTCAATGTCAATTAGTAGTTTTAAACATAATCTTCATATGGGAGATAGATCACGCCTCTTCGCGCCCTGAACCTCTGCCTTTTATTCTGCGAGATTTTCACGTCATTTCAGCGCATCAGCAGAACTTAAATTTTTTTTTGATTTAATGATAATGCCACAATATGCTGTGCAATCACTAAAGATGTTCTGCTTTTTCTTCTTGGGATTTTGAGTAAAAAATTTTCGCAGCTGATGACGAACTTCTGATAATACCATTGAGTAGTTCCAGGTTTGATTAAGTGGGTTTAACTCTGAAATATCAGATAATTTCCTATTAAAATATGAAATTTCTATGGTTCTAAAAGTGAGCGTTTTATTGACAATAATAGAAACTCTTTTATTCTATTACTATATAACTTTAATTATTTCTATAATATATTACTTTACAAATTTCGAAAAAATTCATTTAATTGATTTCCTCATTTAGATCTTATTATTATTAAAAAGGGTGCAGAAGATGAGTTATATACAGTTATTTATATCCAAATGATCAGGATGACGAGACTACTTAATTTTCTGGTGTCTACTGTCTGGTGAAATATCTAGATTGGTAAACTTGCTACACGTGTAGTTTATCACTCTGATCTAATACCATCTAAATATTGCAGATAGGCAAAATCGGACTATTGTCAAGACCACAAAGTGAAATTAAAATTGCACCACAAAATGTACCTAGCGCAGAGGATCACAGTAGAGAGGGGGATAAGTGGCTTTAAATTTTTTTTTAATGTTTGGCACGGCAAGTTTATAAAACTTTTCCCGACCTACCACTGATCTCAGGTGGTGGATTAGATGCTCTCATCTACAAATGGTCGAAATCGATCTCTACCTTTTCAAGGATACCGAATGATGCCTGACATTATAGCAGCAATATCATTTAATTTGTGAGATAACAGTATCCACTACCTCTTCAGCTATAATTTCTTGATAATAATGTGTTTTGTAATTCAGTACGTCCCCGCCACCATATACCCAATTTAATGATACGTACCCAATAATGATACGATACTAGTCCGTACGGTCTGTACGATATTTAATATTTCCGTTAATATGTGAAATATTTTATTAAAATTTAGTGGACAAGCTTTGGTCACAATATGGTTTAGAATCATAAATAGATGAAAATGCTCCCCATATACCAAATTTTAAGTTGCTTGCTCCTCGTTTCTGTCCTAACGATATTAGGTGAACATGCCATATTAAATATAATGAAGTTTTTCGTACTTCTTCTCATATATCGAATTTCGTTCTTGTTGTCCCTAATTTTATTCCACATATATGCATAGGAGTTAGTAGGGGATATCTCAATAAAATTAAACTAGATTAGTATTGTCATTCAGTAGTGAAATGTGATGTAGCTTTTCACAACACTAATGTAATAAATGCAGTGATTTAACACAAATCACCCAAATTAGGGATTTTAACATAAAAATTCCCCATTATAAGCGAGATATAATATAATAGTGAAGCGATGTATAAGTTAAAAAGGGACCAAATATAAAATAATAAATAATCTGTGCACAATTGTATCTAATAACGACTGTACACAACATTTCCATATTATATAGTTTGCAAAATGCAAAATATTTCCAAGATTTTGGTACTGGCAAATTACTAGAGCATATATTGTTCGGCTACACCCGAACTTAGCCTTTTCTCCCTTTTTACTCATTTTAGTTACGTATTTGCATACCAGGTTTTTCTGATTATTGATTTTTCCGCGCTCGATATAAAACACAGTCACAAAAGCGGGTGAGTTTGTATTACGGTTCACATTGGTTGATCTAATACTCTTATATAGTATCAACATATCTCCCTTCCACATACAACCTTGTCGCCCCTTTTGAGGCATTGAATGTAATTTACAACTTATGTTTTGATTTTACCTGATAAAATGATAAAATGATAGATAAAATGATAAATATTTACTTTTTATTACACTCTCGCAACTTGTTGCAACTGAGAATATTAGTTCTCTTCAACTAACGGTTCCATGTAACACCTAAAACTAAAAGAGACAGATATAGATTTATATATATAAATGATGAGGTGACGAGACAAGTTGAATACCGAGTGTCAGTCCGTGCAAACGGTAACTTGAATAAAAATTAAATTATCTTTATGAAACTTGGCACGTATGTTCCTTGGCATTCAGAAAAGATTGGTTTGCAAAAGGGCGTGATGGTTAACTGCGACGCCCACAATATTCCGCAAAACGAAAACCTATAAAATGTTACAGATAAGCCCTTAATTAAGATATAAGACTGGAGTTCGGTACAGGGAATCACAATAAGGAGGGACATCTCGCTGAAAATATTTAAAAAGTGGGAATAGCCCCGCCCCAATAGGTTTAATGTACAATCTCGCAAACCACTAAAGCTTTATCAAACAAACTTGCTCAGAGCAAGTCCTTTTATCCTCTCCTTATACACTGGGAAAATGAGAGAAATCGGATTATAATCACGCCCACCTCCCATACAAAGGTTATGTTACAAACTACTGAAAGTACTTTAAATCGCTGAGAAAACACGTCAGAAGCTTTAATTTTCACAACTAAGAATGAGTTAAGGGGTTCACAGGAATCGGTGGAGAAACTGATAGAATGGTGTGGCACAGCTCACTTTCAGGTGAAATTCTATATCTCTGGAACTGCTATTCCAATTCAGCCAAATCCCAATTTTCATCCCCATATTACACTGTGGAAATGGGCGAACTCGGATTAAAACCTACTTCCCATACAAAGAATTCATATAGAGAATTCCACTTTCTAACATATTCGCTACTTTATCGCGAAATATGTAAAGCATCCTGTTCGCCAACTTTTTTTTGCTTTGAATTCTTCTTAGATCTTAATAATTTTCTAAATGAATAAAAAAATTTTAATTTTCATAATTTTTAGTAATATCGTTATTTTTATAAATGAAATGTGCTTATACGTATGTATGCACAAGGACATATTCGAGTATAGCATTTATTTCAAAAAATGAGCAAAACATACAAAAAACTTAGCAAATACCCATATAGTCATTAGATACATATGTATGTATACATCACCACGGAATCCCTTTCATATGCGCAATTGCAGACACACAAACTTGCGCGAATGACTGACGAATTATAAAAAAGTGTACACCTGTATGTAAATTTCGAAGGAAATCCCACTAAAGATGAGAACAACAACAACATTCATCCAAACTCTTCTCCCCGCTGCTGTTTTCTAAAAGATGGCAAAACGCTGAAACAACTTTTCGATGCTTATGCTGAAAGAAATGTGGCAAAAGAGCAGGTAGCTTGACAAATATCATAAAAGCATGAATATTTTACATTTGTCTAAACACTATACTAGAAAAAAAATATGCGTGAAAAACAAATCTTTGGTCAGGATCGCTGCCACTTTTCGCTTCCGAAGCAAATATCAGAAATTGTTTTAGTTTATGATTTTTAGCATCCTCGTGAAAAGGCGCTTTGCTTTTAGGCAACACTTAGCGCTTGTGATTATGAATGGAAATGCTTTTGTACTTTGTTTTACTATGAATATGATTTTTGTACAATTTGTACACATTACGTAAAAGTATTTTTGAATAGTAAATTTAATTAAGTAATTTTAATTTATTAAGAAAACTGAAATGAAAATAGATATATAAATAATTATATATTTATTTTTTTTATTTATTTACTAGAGGACTAATTATAAATAATTAATTCACTAAAAGAAGCGCTGGCTACTTGGGCCTTCGGCTCTTGTTTTGCATTGGGTTAGTATGAGTTTAAAATCTAATAATATCTAATTTTAACATACTTATACTATATGTTTGAGATTTTGCACAATTTAAGAAACTTGTTGATAGCTCTGATGTTGTCGGTATTGATTGTCTTCAGTAGAGTGGATGGCGTCATGCTGCCAAATGTAGTTGATCTTTCTTGTTGTGAAGTAGGGCATTCGTCCAGTATGTGCTTGACTGTTAGGTTTGTATGATTACAGTGTATGCATCTTGGTTTATTTGTTCCATTCAGCAGATAGCAGTGTGTACCTGAGGTATGTCCTATCCTGAGGCGCACAAAAGTTCTTACGTCATGACATGAGCAGCCCGGGGGGTAAATTGGTTTGGAACTGGTGGGATTTTGTGTTTTGTAGTAGTGATGATAATTTGACCAGTCTCTGGCTGCTGTCGCTTTGA
The DNA here is from genome assembly GCA_021498325.1 of Bactrocera minax. NCBI lineage: Eukaryota > Metazoa > Arthropoda > Insecta > Diptera > Tephritidae > Bactrocera > Bactrocera minax. Next base: position 955,273 of record JAKEEE010000042.1, on the reverse strand, counting down.
GAACTTTTTTGATCATGTTGCGAATGTCTTTTGGGGTAAAGTGCTCGTATAAAATTAGTGGTTCCTTTCTCGCTTCTTTGGCGCGCTCATCTGCATGTAGGTTTCCTCGTATACCAGCATGTCCTGGAATCCACATGATTTTGATTATGTTTTTGTGTTGGTATACGATTTCTCTTATGTTGCTGATTAAAACTGTGTTGTTTGCTACATTTAAAAGTGCGTTGATGGTTGATTTGCTATCACTGCATATGATATGTTTTTTCCCAGTTTGAGCAACAAAGAGAACCGCTTCATATAGCGCAGCCGCTTCAGCTGTGAGTATAGAGCAGTACGTTGGTAATAGGCCGATAGCTATGGTGCCACCTTGATCGTTTGTCACGGCAAACGAGGTATGGGTGTCAGATTTTGAGCCATCGGTGTATATAATTTTCCATTCTGGCCTATAAGGTTCTGTTGCGTAATTAAATAGCTGAATATATTGGTCGGCATTGGTGGCTGCTTTTTGATATTTGAAAAGGGTGTTTATTATGGAGGATTTTAATGTCAGCCAATGCGGGTGCGTGTTCTCCTTAATAAGATACGGTTTTGATATTATATCGAGCTCGTTGATTACGGTTAAACATTTCATGATCGTAGTTGGCTTGTTTGTTGCGCATTGTGATTTCGTCAGATCAAATAGGAGCTTGTTTTTACATTGGAGTAGTTTTGGGATGAGCATCATTGTGCTATATCTTGTTCTGTGTTGGATGTCAGGTAGGCCTGCTTCAGTCAGTACCGCTTTGATTGGAGAAGTTGGGAATGCGCGGATGCTTCTTCTCGCTGCCATGTGGTAGGGGGTTTCAATGAGTGCGAGATGTGTTTTTGCGCAGTGTCCATAGATCGCAAGCCCGAAATCTATTTTTGACAACATCAGAGCTTTTACAATATTTACCAGAATAGACATGTGAATTTGACAATGTTTTGAGGTAAGAAACTTAATAATATTGAGTCGAGCGAGTAAGCTTATTCTAACATATTTACAGTGATCTTTAAAAGTTAGTTTTTTATCAAAAATTAGACCAAGTATTTTTAGAGTATTAGTGTGTGGGATTTGTGTATTAGCAAGGGACAGGTTAGGGAAGGTGCATTTTCTTTTCCTGCAAATGTGGAAAGTTGAACTTTTGTTTGCAGAGACCTTGGTTCCTGATGTTTTAGACCACTTTACGATGTCGGTTAAGATATTGGTAAATAGGATTTTTACTTGATTCAAATCTTTTAGGGCCGAGAAGATTAAGACATCGTCAGCGTAGATGAGGTGGTCTATGTGGAGGTTTAGGGCTATTAAGTTGCTGAGTTGGTTGAATGCATGAATGAATGAAGGGTAAACATTGGAGTTGTTGTTGTTTACACTTACGGAAAATTTACGGTTTGATAGAAATGCTTTTATAAAGTTATACATTTTGTTTCCCATTTCCCATTTCTTTAATTCTTGTAGTACTGTGTGGGCTCCGATTCTGTCAAAAGCTTTCTCAAAGTCTAGACTCAGGACGGATAGGTGGTTTTTCGCAGATATCGTTGTTGAGGCACAGTGTTCAAGGTATAGTAGTGGGTCAATGACACCAGAGCCGCTTTGGAATGCGAACTGATTCGGGCTTATTAACCCCTTTTTTTTGGCATACCACATTATTCTCTTGGATATAATTTTTTCCAGAACTTTTGCCATACAGGGTATTAAGGAAATTGGTCTAAAGCCTGAGATTGAGGTATTTGATTTGTTGGGCTTGGGGATAGGTATAACTATGGCTTTTTTCCAGTCTTGGGGGAGTATGCCCTTGTCCAGGATGCTATTGTATAAGTTTATAAGCCTGATTTTTAAAGAATGGGGGAGTTTTTTTATGAGTGGGTAGGAGATTTTGTCTGAACCTGGGGTTTTACCAGACATTTTGCTGATCGTGGAGTCAAATTCTTCTATTGTGATGGGATATTCTATCAGCGTAGCTTCAAAACATGGCGATTGGTTGTGGTATGTTTGCGAATTTATTTGAGTTGATTTTTTAATGAAATTAGAGTGGAAGTTGGAATTGTGGGAATCGTTTGACCATGTTAGCGCAAAGATTTCCGCCATGTGTTGGTGGTTGTAGATGGGACCTTGGGGCGATTGGATGAAGTCGATTTTGTTGTGTTTATATCCACCTGAAAGAGCTTTTATATCAGTCCAAATATTTTTTGGACTTGAGGTAGGTTTTATGTTAGCTGTAAGTTTTTCTAGAGCTTTGTTTTTTCGAGTTTTTAATTCTCTTCTGAAATTGGAGTTTGCCTTTTTGTATCTAATTAAGTTCTCCATTGTTCTGTTCTGTTTGAATGTGCTCCAGAGTGATTGCTTTGTGTTTCTTAAGACTTCTAGTTCGTTGGACCAATACGGGAGTTTGGCGGAGAATTTGTTGGTGTTTGTTTGGGGAATAGTTATGTGGGCAGCAGAACGTATTATCGACTTTATTTTGGATGCTTCCGCATTTATGTTTTTTGATGTTATTTTTGTACTTGTTAAGGTATTTATTAAGGAGCAGTATTTTAACCAGTCAGCTTTTTCTGTAAGGAATTTCGCTCTCGGTTTAATCATATATTGAATCGGGGTGGTCAGAGTGGTTATGATCGGAAAGTGGTCACTATTATGAAGATCTTCTAATGTGAAAGACGAGATTTTAGGTGCTATAGATGCTGAGCAAAGGGCAATATCTACGTGGGTGAATGATCTGTGTGTGGAAAAATGGGTTGGGCATCCGTCATTAAGAACAACTAGGTTTTCAGATAGTATTACATCTTCTAATATTTGACCTCTGGGGTTTGAGGAGGTGGATCCCCAAAGCGGGCTCCATGCATTGAAATCTCCTACTATTATTTTGGGTGTGGGAATTGTGTTTGCTATGCTAATGATATCACTTGCGCTAAACTTTTGATGGGGGGAATGTAGCATGTGGCTACATAAAGCTTGAATCCTATGTCGATTTCGATAGCAATAACGGATATGTTGGAGGAGATGGGAATACGTTTATGTTTAATTTGTTTTTTAATAAATAGGGCAGTCCCTTGTTTAGCTGATTTATTTTGAGGTAGGTTGTGAAAGTGGCCGATGTATTTGTGGGAAGTGAGTGCGGTTTTGTTTGCTGGGAGGTGCGTTTCTTGTAGTGCAATAATTTGTGGTGAGAATTTGTTGATGAGTAGATTTAAATCTGGGTAGTTGTTGAATAGACCTTTCATATTCCACTGAAGAATTTGCATGGTCTATTCTGGGGGGGAAATTATTGTTTGAGAGGTATCGGAGGTATTGCTGAGGTGGTTGATCAAGTTTGAAATGAGTGTGGTTGTTGTAGCGTAATCAAAGGAGGTTGTTGTTGAGTCATCGACTGTACTTGTTTTTGGTATAGAGTGAGTTGAGTTTGTTGCGTTCATTGTGGTTGTTTTATTTTCTTCTGCTTTGCTGTTCGTTTTTACGTTAAGAGGAGTATTTGAGATAGGGGAAGAGGGGGTGATTTGTGCTTCTGTTTGCATGCATGTTTCTTTGTTTGTGTTCTCTATGTTTGTCGAGTTGTTGAGGATGTTGGCGAATGAAGGAGATGAGGAGTTGAAAACAGGCGGTGTTTGTGCTTTATGGATATTTACTGCTTCGCGAAAAGAGCATTTATTGTCTGCTTGTATTGTTATTATTTTCTTAATTTGAATGAACTTTGGACATGCTTTACTAGATGCTGGGTGATCAGCAGAACAATTTACGCATTGAGTGCGAGTACATGGTGAGGGGTTATGAGTTGGTAAAGCACATGTATCGCAAACAGGGGGCTTATTGCAGCGTTTTTTTGTATGTCCAAGGGCTTGGCAGTTTTTGCACCTCATGGGGTTTGGGTAGTAAGGTCTTACCTTTGTTGTATACCATGAAACGTCAATTTTTTCAGGGAGGTAGTAGCGATCGAAAGTCAAAAGTACGACCCCACTTGGGGTTGGTTTATTGTTTACGTATTTGGGAAATTTGTAAATAGATACAACACCCTGTTCTTTTAAATTTTCCATTATCTCATTGTCTGGAACTTCGTTTAAGCACGGGGCGTAAATTGTTCCTTTTGTAGAGTTTAAGTTTTTGTGGAGCTCAATTTTTACATTGCATATTCCAATGAGTTGTTTTGTTGTTGTGAATTTTTTTGCGATAGTGCTATTTTTCACAAGAAGCAACAAATTTCCGTCTCTTAATTCACTAATTTTTAATATTTCACCGTTAATGTTTTTTAATGCTTTGTGGACAGCGAAACATGAGAATTTGTTCATGGGTTTGTTTGCTTCAATTGAGCTTACCACTACGTATTTTGGGCTGTCTTTTGTTGTTATAGGTAGACTGGGGAAATTTACTTCTGTGGTTGGTTGATTGTTTTTTTTTTTTTCTTTTTGGTTGGGGGCTAGAGGATAATAGGGCGAACCTATTGTGCTCTAGTGCGGTCCCCCAAGGGGACATTTTATGTTTCTTAAAACACTGTCTGTAGATTTTGGTTGGTAAGTGCGATCACGTTGATGAATGTGCTCACGTTTCTTGGTAGGTAGCGCGAGGGGAGGGTTGAGCGTATATACTAACACAGTTAAAGGGGGATAGCGAAAATCACCGAAAATCACTAGAGCAACCGTTTATGTCGAGTAGCAGTCGATGACTGTGATAATTATATATATATTTATTATTAGATATATAGATAATAATATAGAATATATAGATGAAAATCCTACGACATTTCTGGCAGAATTTAATTAGTGAAAATCAGGTTTCTTGCCTTTTTATTAAGCTCTAAGCATCAGAAATTTCGTTGGCAAAAATCGGAAAATGTTGGTGAAGTATAAACATGACGTAATGTGGACGGCAAATAACAATTCTATGCTTGTTCGCATCCATGATGGTGTCATATATGTACAATCATATTAAATTATTTAAATAAATATATCAAAATATTTCTCAACTGTTATCCTTTTTTACTCATAATTGAGTATAAATATAAAATAAAAAAATAAAAATTGAAATGATCATCAAATCTCATAGCATTTTATTCTTTGATTACTCATCAATATTCCCTGGTTGAGCATGTTAACCTACTGCGATTCTACAGATTCCTTTCTGTTACAAATAAAAGAAATGTTAATATTTTACGAAGTGAATTCCGCCGCCATACTGTGAATTCCCCTGTTGAAAACTTTCAAACTTTTTTTTTATTTCGTTGTCGAACCTGCACCTTTTCTATAGTTGTAAGTTCTCTGCTCAAAGTATGCCATTTCCTGCCCAAAAATTATGGAAATCGGAATATATCTTTTCAAGCCCCCAGATCCCTAATATAAGGATTTTCAACCTTCCAGTAGACTTTGTACCATATATATATAAGAGATGCCGTAATGGTATTCAAGGAGTATCTTTCCATGATAATAGTGTTCTTTTGTGTCAAAAATGGGGAACATCGGGTAAACACTTCCCCTAGCTATAATACACCTGGACTTTGTACCTTATATCCCGGTCATTATACGAGTTATTCCTGTGAAAATCAAAGAACATCTCATTCTGATAACAGTGTATCCTAATTAAAACGAATAAAATCGGATAAATACTCTAATTGAGCATTTCAAATTTCCGATTGCTTTTACACTGTATATATTGATCAATATGTAAGATATCTTAGCAAAATTAAGGGAGCGTACAATATTGGACACACCATCATATACGAGTTTAATGCCGAAAATGTGTGAAATCGGTAGTAGATATATCCCAGCCCCACAAACTACATACAATGATTTTCGTCATTCCTGCAGATTTAATGCCGAATTTGTCGGTCAGTGTTTAGGTTATCCTTATAAAAACATGTTCTTGAAACATGTTCTCTAGTGTACCTGAGTAATACAAAAGTTAATGCAGTTAGTCCAGACTTTCCGCTAGCACAAATATACATGACATAATGATTCCCGACCGTCCAGCTGACTTTAAATGTTGGTTTATGTTGGTCAATATATGTGATATTTTAATGAAATTAATTGCATATGTTTTCTTAAACATAATGCGTCCCTCATTCCTAATAAAACGATTTCCATTTCTCTAATTGATTTTTTCCTCATATACTTAATATATTTAATTAACCCACTTTGGTTGAGTTTATATTGCGTACGAGATGTGTTTAAAAAATAACGTGAATTTTCGTTTTTTTGAAAAAAAGTGTTTACTCATTCGTCTACATTAAAGTTAATTGCACTTTTGCCAGCGCTTCTTCCAATCGTTGAAACACTTCTCAAACTCGATTTTTGGGATAGCCTTTAGTTCTTTCAGCGATGCATTTTTAATGCCATCTATACTTGTTAAACGACGGCCCTTAAAGCTTCTCTTTATTTTTGGAAATAGGAAGGAGTCACACGAGACATTTCTGGCGAATGTGAAGGGGTGTATCGTCATAGTATTGTTTTTGGCCAAGAATTCACGAACAAACAACGAAGTGTGACTAGAATTGAGCAAAAGTGAGCAAAAGACATGAATTGTTTTTCCACACATCCATGCGTTTTTTTTTCGGATTGCTTCACATAAACGGCGTTGAACTGGTAGTTAGTACTTCTTATTAACCGTTTGACCTTGAGGCAAGAATTCATGATGCACTATGCCATTAAAGTCGAAAAACACGGTCGAAGAGCATTCCCGTTATTTTATGAACACGCCTCGTAAATATCATTTGAGCTAATTTGGTAGATTTTGCTATAAATATCCCGGACACCAAGCAAAATATAGTGATGAAGATACATGAGTCTATGGCCTGTAATATAAGTTAATAAGATACCAAATATGATTTAATCACAATAAGATACCATTGACAATTTCTTCGAATAATGAATGTAAAATTCTTGTGCAATATTTTTATACTCTCGGAACATGTTGCTACAGGGTATTTTAGTTTTGTTCACCTAACGGTTGTTTTTAACACCTAACACTAATCGAGTTAGATATAGACATATATATATATATATAAACTATCAGGATGAAAAGACGAGTTGAAATCCGAGTAAAAATACTTGAGTAAAAATTAAGATATTTTGATAAAACTTGGTACACGTCTTCTTTGTCACCGTGAGACGGTGGGTATTGTAGATGGGTGTAATTGGACTTCCGCCACGCCCACAAAATTCCATTAATCGAAAACAGATAAAGTGCTATAAGTAAGCAACAAATTAAAATATAAACGTGTTATTTGGTATGGAGGATACTAGTAGGGCGCGGCATCTGTGGCAAAAATTTTTGTAAAAGTAGGAATGGCCCCACCCCCCAATAGGTTTAATATATATATCTCGGAAACCGTTAAAGCTATAACAATCAAACTTGCTCCGAAAAAGTTTTTCTACCATCTCTTTATATAACGAAAACATTAGTGAAATCAGATAATAACCACACCCACCTCCCTTACAACATGTTATGTTGAAAACTACCAATAGTGCTATAACTCGCTGACGGAACACGTTAGAAACATTAAATCTTTCAGCGAATATGATACGGGAAGGTTGCATAGGAATCCGGGTAAAATTCTGATAATGGGACTGGCACCGCCCACTTTTAGGTGAAATCCCATACCTTAAGAATGGCTGCACCAATTTCAACAAAATTTCGCATGTTACATTATATTTGCATTCTTATGCCTGTGTGCGTCTTATGTACGCTGTGAAAATGGGCGAAATCGGATAAAACCCACGCCTACTTTTCATATAACAAAATTTTAAGAGTCATCTGATCCTTTAAAGTAGCACCAATTAAGATATGAAAATAAAACTCTGTACAAATACTGCTTCAAGATGTGCCATCTCATGCGTAAAAGGAGACGAAATCGGATTATAGCTTCTCAAACAACCAGATACCCAATATTAGGACCTCAGTGCCCATCTCTGACTTTTTACCAAAAATATCGGGAAATCTGTAAGATATTGTAATGAAATTGGAGGATTATGTACTCTGTACTCTGGTACTGATTAGTGTACTCTGGTATCAAAAATGGTGAAAATCTAATAAGAACTACCCCTAGCCATCATATGACTAATATACTGATTTTCAACCTTCCGGTAGACTTTATATCATACATAACGGTAAATCTGTAAGATATCATAATGAAATTGGAGGATTATCTTTCCATGATAATAGCGTGATCTTGTATCAAAAATGGGGAAAATCAGGTGAATACTTCCCCAAGTTCCAAGTATATTTAGGTCAATATGTAAGATATCTTAACAAAAATATTATATTATAATATCGGATATACCATAGTTTACCGCCGAAAATGTATGAAATCGGTCTACGAATTAGCCCACCTCCCATATACTACATATAGTGTTTTTCGCCAATCCAACAGAATTTATGCCAAACACGTCGGTCACTGTGTGAGTTACCTTCACAAAATTGCGTGAAAACATGATCCCTAATATACTTGAATAATGAAAATAGTTATTGTAATCAGTGCAGATCTTCCTCTAGCCCGAAAATGCCCGATATAAGAATTCCCGACTTTCCACCTGACTTTAAACCGTTTATGTTGGTCAATATGTGTGATACTTTAATGAAATTAAGTGGATATATTTTCTTAAACACAATGTGATTTCGCGCTAAATATGAAAGAAATCGGTCTAGACTATGGTCTAATCCACTTATTCCTAATATAATGATTTCCTTTTCTCCGGTTGAGGTTTTCCTTATATTAGCTACATGATGACATATTCATTAAACCACTTTGGTTGAGTTTATATCGCATATATCACTTTTGAGTTAGTTTGGTAGGTTTTAGTATGAATATCTCTGAAACAAAGCAAAAGTCTATGTACAAGTCTATGGCTTGTAATATAAGTTAATAAGATATCAAATATGATTGCAATCCTTTGACAATTTCTTCGAATAATGAATCTGGAATTCTTCCGCAAAATTTTTTAATATAAAGCACCTGAAAACATTTCCCCGCCTCTGATCCTTGCATATAGCGAGAGTGTAAAATGTTCGGTTACACCCGAACTCAGCGCTTTCTTACTTGCTTAAGGTTTTACCAACATCTGAAAAATTTAAGTGAACGAATAACCTTACATAAACTCTGTTTGGGTGTCGAAAGGAGATGATATTCACGATTTCGTCATCCCTCCGTCCTTTATAGCGATAACTTAAGTAAAAATTGAGATATTTTGGTGAAACTGTGTACAAGGGTTCCTTTGCGCTCTAAAATTTTTATTTTTTTTAAGTTTAATGTTTTAGTTTAATGCCAATTAAATGACCTTAGCCAACACCTAAAAATAAAAAAAATCCTTCAAATTTCGAGAGTATAAAGTGCTCAGTTAGACGCGAACTTAGAGGTTATTTTCTTTTTTTATTAATACTCCATCTATCCCTCCGTCCTTTATAGCGATAACTTAAGTAAAAATTGAGGTAGTTTGGTGAAACTGTATACAAGTCTTTCTTTGTGCTCTAAATTGGCAGATGGACATAATCTGAATATTGAACAAAACACCGTTAATCGGAAAAATTGTAAAGTTGTTTAACTAGATCACGAACTAAGCTATAACACTTAAATCTGGTAGCGTGGATGACAGTGAAAAAGGGCATCTTCGGTTAAAAATTTGTGAAAGGTGGCCATAGCCACGTTCCCTAATAGGTGTAACTAACATATCTCACGAATTACTTCAGCTGTATCAACCAACTCTACTGCAAACGTTTCCCTTTAGCATTCAAATGTGAAGATAGGTAAAATCTCAAATTAACCACGTCCTTCCCCATACAAAGCTTTTTATATGGATAATTGAATATAAAAATAATTCGTGTCATCACCCACTCTTAGGCCCATTCACATATCTGAAGAACTATTCGATCACTTTCAACCCAATTTGGTGCATAACATTATCCTGACATCCTTATACACAATGCGTAAATCTTGTGTCTAAAATATGTAATTACGTAAAACGTTGCTAATTCCTTCAGAATTCAGAAGGTCCTCGTAAGAAACGATTCAGTTCGTCCATCATTTTTGAAACCACACGAAGACCCTATAAAGTTTTATTTCGGTAAAAGGCAGACCATAAAACCTTTATGTAGGCCGACTAAAACCGACATACCTACCGAACGAGGAATTATCGCCACCGATGTGCGAAACCATATCAACATTTTATTATACAATTAACGAAACAAGCAATTAAATTAATAAAAGTTAAACGAATAATCAAATCTGCTTCACGAAAATGGGTAAAATCGGTCCACGTTTACTATATATATTGGTTTTCGTTGTTCTAGAAGACTTTATGCGGAATATAGCTGTCACCATATTATATATATGTATATATAAATGATCAGGATGATCATTTCCGTTCGTCTGTCCTTTTGTCGTGGAAGTGATAACTTAAGTCAAAATTTAGATACCATAATTGGATACTGACATGTCTATATATTTGCTATGACATAACTAAGCTATATATAACTTTATAGCATAGTTAGAGGTAAGCTCCCAATTAAGATATAAATTTGGTACAGGGAATCACAGTAGGGAGGGGCATCTGAACGCTGAAATTTTTAAAAACGAAGGAATGGTTCCGTTCCTAATAGGTTTAATGTACATATTTCGCAAACCACTAAAGCTACGGCCGCTAAACATGCTGAGAACAAATCCACCCAACACCACTAAGAACAATGCGAAAAAAGGTAAAATCGGATGATAACCACACCCACTCCTTATGTTTAAAATGTGCGAAAACTCACTAAATAAATACGTCAGAAGCATTATATTTCATAGCCGTACCAATTTCAACCAAATTTGGTGTCAAATTACATTTGCATCTTTATATAGCCGTGTGAAAATTAGCAATTAGCAATTACAAAAGCGCCTACTTTCAATATATCACAATTTTAAACTCCGTATGATTATTTCTCTTTACAGTATATAAATCATTTGCCAATGAAGACGTCGCAATGAAACTCTTCACAAATACTACCTCAAGGTATGCTATTTCCTGTCCAAAAATGGTAAAAATCGGAAGATACCCTTCAAACCCCTCAGATGCCGAATATGTGGACCACTGTGCCCATATCTGACTTTTTACCGAAACTCATAATGTGACCTTATCTCAAAAATGGAGAGCATAGAGTCAATATTTCTCCTAGCCCCATTTACCTAATAAAAAGAATTTTTAACTTTCGATAGAATTTTTAGCATACATGTTGGACAATATCATTGGTCAGTATCTCTGTGAAATTCAGAGAGCATCTTTTTTGATAACAGTGTAAATTCTAGCCCCTATATACCTAATATAAGTATTTGAAACATGCGCTTGGCTTTATACGGTATATATCGATCAATACGTAAGATGCGAACGTATAATATTGGATATAATATAGTTTAGTGCTGAAAATGTGTGAAATCGGTCAACGAATTTCTCCAGCTCCCTTACAATAAATATAACGACTGTCGTTATTCTGCCAGACTTTATACCAAATATGTTAGTTAGTATTAGAGTTATCTTCATAAGATTGAGTGGAAACATATTCTCTAGTGTACCTGAAACCAGGCCAAATATTCCCGATATAATGATTCTCGACTTTTCACAAATATCTACTAAAAATTAAAGTATTTTATCTTACCCCACTCGTCACTCAATCCATGGGTTTATGGATCGTCCCCTAAAAAATTCCAATGGTAAATTTCTTTTGAGTCCCTGTGTTGCAAACTATTAATTTTTTTAAATTGTTTCACCAATCACTCCATGTGATTCTGCTTGGTGTTTTACCGCCTGATCCTGAATGCATCTGGTTAGACCTATGTGATTGTTGACGTCAGGTTTGGTTCTCTCGAAGTCGTGGTTCCGATGATTCCGGATTCCTTATTTCTTGTTCGTTGTTATTAAAAGAAAAGTTTTCTTTATTCTACCCTGAGCCTCACTGCGAATAGCGAAATTCGCAGCGAACAGGCATCACTCACGGTTCTCCAAATTTTCTTTAGCCAAGGCCAGAGTATATCACAACGGGGTCTTTTTAGTCCCGAGATGAAGGCCCGTAGGCATCTGCCAGGTATTTGTTATAGATTGCATCTGCTACTATATTTTCATAAGACATTATCGTCTTGTTTGTGAGGAGCGTTAGTTTTTTTTCATCATATACCTAATATTTTCATCTCATACCTAATATGGAATTTTTCTAAATTCCGATTGACTTTATACCGTGTATATCGGTTAATATGTAAGATATCTTAGCAAAAGTAATTATTAAGTTTATTGCACCTTCACACAGCTATAATATCATGAGTATACATAGATGATTTATCTTAGTTAGATTGACTTAATTAGTATATAAAAGTTAATATGATGCCAATATGATTGCAGTCCTTCAAGTGCAGTGCAAATCAGTCGTGCAGTCAAATTTCGTCGCATAACAAATGTTGAATTCACTTGCCGCATTTTTCAATATAAAGTTTCGCTAACATTTGAAAGTATTTCCCTGCCTTTGATCCATGCAAATTGCAATTTAGCCTTTCGTTTTTTCAAAATGAGCATTCCCAAACCCAAGTTATTCCAGTAGAAACACCAGCCCTTATTCCAAATATTGTTCAACCAGCATTGGATATATTAGCAGACTAAACAATTGATCCTAGACACGCAAGAAACTTGACAGAGTACCAGGCGTTGTTAGGTTTTTAAGAGATTTTTTAGGCGATCCTAAAGTGTTCGCTTCTTATAAGATTGTTGAAAGAACTTAGGACTGTATGACGCTGAAAGAGTCATACTCCGTTGTTTTGGCATGTTCAATATCATCAGAAATAAAATTACACAGAACGTCAATGTTGCCGCAGAGTCTTATTTCCGGTCCGGTCAATTGGTATGCCTTAATACTCAATATGAGTACAAAAGAGACGTTAGTTCGTTGGAGTACCGAATGTCTTTCCTTTCGCAGGAAAATAAATCTATAAATGAATTTTATAACGAAGTATCCTTCCCACTTTTCCTTATATTGAAGAAAATTTACCGCTTTGGCATAGGTAGATCAGAAGATAGACAGAATCTATAAAAACAATAACAAAAACTTACTGTATTAAAGTATTAAACACTTTTAAAGAGGTTTGGATGGCGAACTTCCAAAATTATTTGAAATAAAATAGCCAAGTGACCTACTTCAAGCACTCCAGTTATGCACGAAATTACAAAATTAAAATTTCTGTACACACCACGATTTCAGCAACCAACCCATATTACGAAACCCACGCCCACCACCACTTCCACCAAGGAAACAAAAGTATCCAAGGCAATCTTTTTATCCGAATTTTGCTTACATTCCTCAACCAATCCACACGTACAGAATCTAGGACAACCTGCAGCGATCCACACAGACCATTAGCCAGACTCAATTAATACCGTAACCCACTGCTATCCAATTTCCTCTCTCTCTTCCTCTGGTAAACGACCTTCAAAGCAATTGCATCAACAAGTTAAGCGACAAAGGACTAACCATATAGAACCCCTTGATTGACACAGCATTCGACACCAATTGGCACGGCGCATAAGGACGAGAGACAAAACGAACAATCATCGGAAGATTATTATAACCGATACACTTCTCCAGACAAGACCCTAGAAGACGATACATATGAATTTTCGGAACATACATGTTTTTGGCAAACTAACTCTAAATTACCTAATTTTCAATGTAAAGACAACATTGGAAAATTTTCGAAATTCCTAATAGACCAATCCAACTTTCCAAAAAACCTACTCCCAATCAAGAAATTTTCTACGCAAGCTCAGTAGACGGGAATATTAAAATAACTTATCATACTCTCATTAATCTTAATGATTAATTTAATTAAAATTTTTATCTTACCAACATCAAAATCTTTTCACAGAATTCAAAGTAATGAGAGTCTAAGACAGTTAGAAACCGTAATTTTCAGTTCAAAAAATAATGCTAATTAAAAATATGACAAAAGTGCATTAAAACAACTGCTAACAATATCCAAATTAGAACAGAACACCTGACTCTCGAGGAGACAGAAAAATGTTCAAATTTTTGCAATACATTTCGAAAACTTTTTTCCGAATCAGACGAAAAACCAACATACATAACGGTAGTAATAGTCGAAATAAGAACTACCAAACAACATCCAGTATATTCTAGATAATACCTATATCCAATGTCACTTAAAGATGAAGTGGGAAAAATGGCGAAATTACGAATAATAACATAACTCGATCTACTACAGGATCCCTGCAATATTCCCGAATCTGGATAGTATCGGAAAAAAGTATGCGTCCGGCACAAATGGATGTGTGTCCGGATGGTAATTGACTTTCGCAAATTAAATTGAATTATGGTAGCCGATCGTTATCATATCCCAGATATAAATGAAGTTCTTTCTTAGTTAGGTAAAAATAAATAAATAAATAAGCCACCTAAAAAGTGGCTTTCATCAGATTTCATTAGTTGAATGTGACATTGCAAAGACAGATTTCTCGGTCAACAACGGTAAATATGAATTTTCCCCATTTTTTCTTTTGACCTAAAAATGCCCCATCATTCTTCCAAAGAGCATTAGACGATATTCTCAGAGAATATATTGAAAAATTATTCTTTATCTATATATACGACTTTATAATTTTCCACAAAGATGAAAACTAACATTTAGAAAACATTAAAATCATTTTTCAAACTTAAGAGAAAACCAATATGAAGATCCAAATTGAGAAGTGCGAATTTTTAAAAACAGAATTAGAGTTTTTGGGATTGGTATTCCTCAATGCAGAATAAAAACAATTCCATCAAAAGTAATAGCAGTTCCACCATCACAAACTTTCCGGTTATTACCGCCAGTTCCACCATCACAAACTATGACTTTCCGGTTATTACCGCCGATTCATAAAAGACTCTGCAAAACTCATCAAATCCAATACTTTTAAGAAGGAAGAAGAAGTAACAATACTTTTAAGAAGGGAGGAGGGACGCATGGCCAAAAATCATTCAATAATTTTTTGTTTTTTCAAGAGATGGTGTAACTTGATTTATTCCATTATTCCATTTTTCTAATATTTCGAACAGGAATTGGAAAGCTTCTGTCTTTTGTATCTTTTCCAGTATGTGTTATTCATTTGAAGCGTAAACAACAATAATTTTTTCACTCAAACATGCCGAACTTCGTGCCTGAAAAAGTTTTTTTGCGGGGAGTTCTTCTTCATTATTCTAATATGAAGAAAACCTCAGTCGGAGATCATCGTGTATTAGTGGAAGTTCATGGTAAACATGCTCTAGCTGAGCAAATGTGCCAAAAGAGATTTGCGCGATTTAAATATGGTGATTTTGGCTTAGAAGACGAAGAATGTCTTGGGTGTCTTGTCATCATTACTCGATGAAAATTGTTGCCAAATACAAGAAGAGCTTACAAAATATTTTGGAGTTACTCAAGTAGCCATTTCAAAACTTTTAAAAACAGCCGGATACATTGAATAGCAAGGAAATTGGTGATAAAAATGGATCCATTACGAAAACCTTAAATGCAAACATCATATGTGAAACCTGGCCAACCAGCCTAATCAACGGCAAAGCCGAATATCCATGACGCCAAGATAATGTTCCGTGTGTGAATGCTTTTAATGTATCTGGTGAGATCAGAAGGGCGTGCTCTGTTATGAGTTTCTAAAACCTGCTGAAATCCTTAAGAGGGAACGCTACCGACAACAACTCATCAAATTGAAGTGAGAGATTGCCAAAGAAGCCCAGAATTTGCGACTAGATATGAGGCAATAATTTTCAATTATGAAAACTCTCGCCGTCATGTTGCCAGATCGATTAAAAACTATTTGGAGAACAGCGGCTGAGAAGTTTTGCCTCACCCGCCTTATAGCCCAAACCTTGCCCCTTCTGATTGTCATTTGTTCCGATGCTTGTTACAGAATGCCCTTGGGAATACGGTTAATACTAGAACAGGTTACCAAAAATTGGCCTAATTCATTCTTGGACACCAAGCCGACACAGTGCTGTTAGTATAGAATCCACAAATTGCCAGAAAGGGGAAAATGTTATAACTACAGATGGGCAATATTTTGAATACTACTATTGTACACGTTTTTCTTAAACAAACGTTCAAATTTTTGAAATAATCCGCCCAAATATAGTTGCAGACCCTATAAAAACCTCTCTGGTCTCCGCTGAAGTCATACTACAACATCCTGACTTCATTTAACAAAAATAATTTCATTTAACCACAGATGCTTCAGACGCTATAGAAACAGTACTCAAACGAAACAACGAACCGATAACATTTATCTCAATGGGCAAAAACAACGAACAACGGTTTTGACAAAAACCGAAACCTCAAACCAAATGAAAAACCTCTTAGCTACCGTATGGGGTTTAAAAAATTTTAAAAACAGTCTTTATGGCCCAAATAGTACAAAAATCTTCCCAGATTTTATATGTTCCTCCCAAATATTAGTATCCTACACTGACACACCCATTAACGCATTTAAAAAACTTGTACCTTCAAGAGCATCCGAAGATATAAAAACCCCTTTAAGGGACCCTTTGACAATATTTGGAATCCCAGAAAAAATTGTAAAAGGTAATGCAAAATCCTTAAGCTCAGCTCCGCTCAGCTAATTAAGATTATGAATGTTAAAAAATCAATACGGTATAGAAATATTTAAAACTCCACCATACAAAAGTTTAATAAATGGTCAAATGGAACGATTCCACTCAGCATCCTCCGAAATATTACCATGTACAAAGGCAGAATATACCCATACTGATTTGGAAGATCTTATAAACCGATCTTTGTTTAAAAAAATTTGTTTTAAATTCCATTCACTCTACCACTAAACGTAAGCGAGTAGAAGTATTTTTTGGAAGAAGAGGGCCTAATCCAATAGAATTAGAAAGAGAAGAGAATATTCAAAACTTCAAAAATAAAGAAGAAAAGGATTTAAAACTCCAAACTAAAAAGAGAACTAATTTTAAAGCATACGATATTATATACGGAATAGTGACGATATTATACACGTATACGTAAAAGTAAATAAAAGATTAGGAATAAATTTACATTCCGAAAAGGGAAATAGTTCCCGAAGATAAAGGCAATACAGTCATAACAAAATCAGGACGTGCCGTTCACAATAGCCACGTTAAAAAATTAATTTTATATTCGTTCTGCAAGGTCTTGCTTGCCTTGTGAAATGCAGGAACCCTAATTTTGGATTATACCAATAGCCACATAATAACCATACGAATGGATACCGCAAGGGTTCAGACAAGAACTTAGACTAATACACAGTATTGACATTGAACAATGTGACTCCGCACTCGACAAAATGCATTCCAAAATAGCGTAAGGAACAATCAGCAAATAACAATTAACCAATTGTACTAGAAAATATGGGTAATTTAACGTAAATTTCAAATGTTATGTTAAGTGAAATGAAATCAACCAATAGTCTCAAATTAGAATTAGAAAGAAATTTTGAAAGAATATTGATATATGTATATGTTGATATTTATTAAAGAAGAATTCACAAATTTGAATTATTCAATCCAATGAACCAAAACTGGAATTATAAACTCATTCATACTATCAAATGAAGAATTAAATGTAATTAAGGAAACCTTAGAGAAACACAATATAACATGCTTAAATTTAATCGAAGATATAGAATTTAGCGATGTTAAAATTTCAACAAACCTGACATCCATTATCTAAATCTAATGAACCATGCAAATCAATAAAAATAAAGCATATAAAACTAGAAGGTAAGGTATTTAAATTTAAATTAGAAAATTTTATTGTTTGTAGTCAAGAACAATATGGTATAAAACAAAATTGGAAGAATATAAATAATCTGATATTATGTATGCAAAGCAATTTAGAAGAAGTCACAAAATTACAAACAGTTAGTTTTATACAAAATTTGTTTAAAGGTTGTTCCTCCAACTGTACCGTAATTAACAACCTCAACATACGAATAACAGAGGAAATTACACTTGGTCTACTGCTTATCAACAGCTATTCAGGACCTTTACAAACAGATAAGAATCAATTTGAAAGAAACATTCTTGATAAGATACGACAACTCAAGCGTAACAATAGAACACAAAAAATTTAGAAATAAAAATCAATTGTTTGTAAAGTGCTAGCTACTAGCAATAATTAAATCGAGAGATACCCTACAATATTTTAAAGAGCTTAATGTAGAGAACATTCAACAAATTAATGAAATTAGGCTCAACTACAAGATCATCTTATTCACAGGATCTGCGATAATTGTACTATCACTTATCATCACGACAATAATCATGTCAAAGAAGATAGATTTAAATAGAAAACTAAAATTCAGGTCGAAGTCAATGCGAACGGCCCAGAAGATAATCAACTTACACCAACAAAAAGATCTACCACTTCAACTGCCCAAATTTCAATTCCCAGCAACGTGGACGCTGCATGGATAAAAAAGGGGAAGAGTAACAAGCATATCCTGAGTCGACAATACCTTTGACAAAGTGCAGGTGCAATGCCACCATGACTTAGGTTTATTTTTAGGTGTAAGAAATAAGTAAGAAATGTATTCAGGTAATAATCAAATTAAAAGCGAGTTTCGTTCCGTGCAAACATAAACTCATTTTCCTTTTATGTTTTTAAGCAAATAAATTTATAGCTTTTATAATATATTATTCCAATATCATCAAAAGCTAACCAAGACAAAATTATGTAACTGAATAATGCAAATCAAATTAAAATGCGCAATCCCAGCACACCATTTGTGTCATGGGTGTGACCGAACATTTTATACTCTCGCAATGTGCAAGCATCGGAGGCGGAGAATGCTTTCAGGTGCTGGGATAACTTTAAAAATAAAAAATGTTGCAGAAGAATTCAACATTCATTATTCGACGAAATTGTCAATGGATTGCTATCGTATTTGGTATCTTATTAACTTATAGTTAATAGGTTATAGTAACAGGTCATAGCCTCAGGTACTTTCATTGCTTATTTTGCTTCGTGTTCGAGCTATTTATATTAAAAACTACGAAATTAACTCAAAAATGATATTTGCGTTATAAACTCAACTAAAGTTGCTTAATGAATATGTTAGATACATGAGAAAAAATTCAACCAGTGAAAGGGAAATCATTATATTAGGAATAAGCGGCTTAGACCATGATCTAGACCGATTTCTTTCGTATTTAGCGCGAAACCACATTATATTTAAGAAAACATATCAACTTAACTTCATTAAAATGTCACATATATTGACCAACATAAACGGTTTAAAGTCAGATGGAAAGTCGGGAATTCTTATATCGGGCATTTTCGGGATAGAAGAAGATCTGCCCTGATCATATTAACCCTTTTCATTATTCAAGTATATTAGGGATCATGTTTTCACGCAATTTTGTGAAGGTAACGCACACTGACCTACATATTCGGCATAAAGTCTGCTAGAATAGCGAATATCATTTTATGTAGTATATGGGAGCTGGGATAATTCGTAGACTGATTTCACACATTTTCGGCATTAGACTATGGTATATCCAATATTACACGTTCACTTAATTTTGCTAAGATATCTTACATATTGACCGATATATGCCGTATAAGGCCAACGTTGAAATTCTTTTATTAGGTATGGTGGCTAGGGGAAGTGCTTACCCGATTTTATCCATTTTAACAACATGTTTTAGCAACATGTTGCGAGAGTATAAAAACACGCCGAACACACAATATAGTTTTTACATACATAACGAAACATACATTTGTACGCACACTTCACCAGGGAATTCATTTCATATGTGCAATTACTAATAGGCAAACTTGTGGGAATTACTGATAAAATTTATTCAAATGTCCACTTGTACACTTGTGTCGTTGCCTCAAAGTTGTGTTTCCTTGCGAAGATGGTGAAAAACTAAAACCATACTTTAATGCTGATGTCAAAGCGAAATGTGGTAACAGTGCAGGCAGCTTGATAAAAATCACAAAAGCATCAATATTTATATTTGTTTTGGAAAATACGCTATAAAAATAAAATATGCGAAAAAAGACAAATCTTTGACCAGGATTCGAGCCTGAGTATTGTTCGAAACACGCGTGTTTTCTTACCACCAGCACTACTTTAGATTCCAAAACCTTATTAGCTGTTGTTGTTTGATGATATTTAAAAGCAGATGATTATCCCAATAAAAATATCTATATCATGGCCGTTCTTCAACGGATCTGATCAGAAATTGTTTGAATTGATGATTTCTAACATCCTCGTAGAAAGGCGCTTTAAAGCAACACACGCATACAGGGAGATGTGCGCTTCGTTTGTTTATATGAACGAAGTCATTTTTCTTTGTTGCTGATGCGCTTGCGTTTATGAATGGGAATGTTTCTTTAATTTTTTTACTGTGAATATTATTTTTGTTATCATATGTATGGAGCTTGCATTTGCTTTCGTAAACATACAATGTTCTTGTGCAAGTTTTCATATTCCTCTATGCCGGTAAGATATCTAGAGCAAAACCAAATTAAATTCGGTTTTATTGAAAATACATTCATAACGGAGTACAAGTATTTTTGAGTAGTAAACTTAATTAATTAATTTTAATTTATTAAGAAAACTGAAATGAAAAATAGATAGATAGATATGTAGATAAATAGCTTATCATCATTCGGCAATTCTCACAGAACTTAATCAGCGAAGATAAGGGTTTGTGTTTTTAGTTAAGCTCTAAACATCAGTAATTTCTTAGGTAAAAATCAGAAAATGTTGATGGACCATAAGCATGAAAATGCCGACGGAAAACCACAGTTCCATGTTTGTTCGACTTCATGATGGTGTCATATATGTATAATCATATCAAATTATTTAAATAAATATATCAAAATATTTCTCAACTGTTATCCATTTTTTTACTCATACTATAAATATCAACTCAACTATAAATATAAAATAAAAAAATAAAAGTTTAAATGATATTTAAAAATCTAATAGGTTTTTATCCCTTGATTACTCATCAATGTTGCCTGGTTGAGCAAGTTAACAATCTGTAATTCTACAGATTCAGTTACAAATGAAATAAATGTTAATACTTTACGAGGTTACTTAGCTCGCCGTAAGTTGAATTCCACTGTTGAAATTTTTCGGACTTTGTTTCATTTCGCTGTCGAACCTGCACCTGCACCATGCTGCATGTTCTCTGTCGTTGCTATGTTGTTAGTTCGGTGGAAATAAAGTTTGGAGTCAAAGAATTTGTTTGCCATTCCGAGAACTTGTTATTGTAATTTTTATTTATGTTGTTGTCTTGTGCGTTCGGACTTAAATTTTTCGATTACTGCTGATTTATACCTCTGACCTTAAAACAGTATGAATTAAAATAAATATACATTACTGTGTTACAGAAACATAGAAAGCAACAACAATGAGTAATAAGCAACGTCGAACGCGAACGAATTTTACCACTGAACAACTAAACAATTTGGAGAAACTCTTTGATGAAACTCATTATCCCGACGCTTTTATGAGAGAGGAACTAAGCCAGCGCCTGGGATTAAATGAAGCAAAAGTACAGGTAAGATTTTTAGATACTAAATGCATATATTCAATAAAACAAACCAAGTAAGAAAGAGTCAGTTTAGTTAGATTTAAGTATTAGAAATTTTTGCGCACTATGGATATAATGCATATTCATTATGCCTGTGTAATTATAAGTGATTTCTATAAACTTTTTTATATAATAAGCCGATTTTTCCATACCTTTTTGATAGTCTTGAAAGAAATAAAGGGCCACTTACGCGGTTTGCCTCAAATAATTTAGTACTATAACGGCCACATGGCTCAAAAAAGCTCCAATCTTATATCAGAGAAATTTAATAAATAGAAAAGGCGCAAATAACAATGAGCTTTTTTCATGTTCTTAATTGTAGTTTTCAGATAAAGGAACATCGAAAAAATACAACTTCGAAAAGAGGAAAACACGCGCGAACAATATCTCAATGAACAATTATCACAATAAAGACAGCAGTAAAGCAGAGAACTTATAACCATAGAAAAGGTGCCAATTGATATTTTATAACGAAATGCGTATGGTAAAGCAGGCTGTTTGTCAATAGAAAATAGCAATCAGCAAACTTGTATATGGAAATAGGGAATATGTAGTCAGATTTTTTTATACGAGAATGACAATGCTTTTTTTATTGAATTTAATTATTGTACGTAAGTACGTGAAAATATTAAAAAATTATGTTATAAGTGAAAATAAACCTTTTATTGATGAATTTACGCGTATGTGTGAACCAATGAAATGCATAAAACTGGTGTCCCGTGCTGGCAACTGATCCACAGAATATCTTAAATTGCTGATGTTATACGAGGGCGGGTCAATAAATCCGTGACTTTTTGAATTTCTGACCTCTTTACTGAAAAAAAACACTACTCCTACTACTAAACACTACTACTAAAAGTCACGTACTTATTGACCCGCCCTCGTAGTAAGTCTAATGGTTAAAAAATTAGTTCCCTTCTATCGTTTTTAGTCATTTCGGTCCTTTTATAAACGAAATGTGCTAACACATTCAAAACAAACTTAAACAAGTGTACTTGTATGTAAATTCTCACTTAACTTGTAACTCTCACTTAACTTATAACTTGTAACTCATGAGAACAACAACAACATCTATCCAAACTCCTCTCAGTGTTTCTGTTTCTTAAAGGATGGCAAAAATTTGAAATCATGTTTTGATGCTGATGCTGAAGCGAAATATGGCAACAAAGCCGGCAGCTTGACAAAAATCAGAAAAGCATCAATATTTACATTTGTCTAAAAAACTATGAAAGAAAAATAAAATGTGCGTAAAATACAAATATTTGACGAGAATTCGAAAGCGGGCAATTCTCGAAACATGAACACTTGCTTACCAATCATACTACATTAGAAGCCGAAATCACTTTGGCTTAGATAGTGTTTCATTGTCTATAGAAAAAGAAGATGGATTAAGATTGGACAATAGAATATCAGTATCATTCTCGTGACTCAACAGACCTGACTCTGAAAATAGCTCTGAAGCTTTTAGCCAACACGCGCATTTGGGGAGATGTGCGCTTCGCTTGTTTATATGAATGAAGTCACTTTTCTTTGCTGCTGATGCGCTTGCGTTTATGAATGGGAATGTTTATTTAATTTTTTTACTGTGAACATTATTTTTGTTGTCGTATGTACGGAGCTTGCATTTGCTTTCGTAAACATACAATGTCCTTGTTTTCTTATTCTGTTTCTGTCTATTGTTTTCATTTTCTCGCAACATGTTGTTGGAGAGTATATTAGTTTTATTCACCTAACTGTTGTATGTAATACCTAGAATTAATCGCGTTAGATACAGACATATACATATATAAATGATCAGGATGAAAAGACGGGTTGAAATTCGAGTGATTGTCTGTCCATCCGTTCGTCCGTCCGTCCATCCGTGCAAGCTATAACTTGAGTAAAATTTAAGATATTTCAATGAAACTTGGCACATATGTTCTTTGTCACCGTAGGACGTTTGATATTTCAGATGGGCGTAATTGTATATTTGCCACGCCCACAAAATTCTTTTAATCGAAAACAGATAAAGTGCTTTAAGTAAGCAGCAAATTAAGATATAAGTGTATTATTTGGTATAGAGGATCTAAGTAGGATGGGGTATCTGTGGGCAAAATTTTTGTAAAAGTGGGGATGACCCCACCGCAATAGGTTTAATAAATATATTCCGGAAACCGTTAAAGCTATATCAATACAACTCGCTCGGAGTAAGTCTTCCTAATATCTCCTCATATACTAAGAAACTCAGTGAAATCGCATTATAACCGCCCCCACCTCCCATACAACAACTTGGGTATTTTAAACCTTACTGCAAGTATGATATGGAAATCGGATTATAACTTTTCAAGCCACCAGTTACCCAATTTTAGGACCTCAGTGTCCATATCTGATTTTTTACCGAAAATATCGGGAAATCTGTAAGATATTGTAATGAAATTGGACTATATTTCCCTAATAATAGCGTGCTCTGCTATCAAAAATCGCTAAAATCGAATAAAAACTTCCCCTAGCCCCATGTACCTAATATAAGGATTTTCAACCTCCGAGTAGGTTAATAATATATATTTTGGTCAATATGTAAGATATCTTAAATTAAGTGAACGTGTAATATTGGATACACGATAGTTTAATGCCGAAAATGTGTGAAATCGGTTAGCAAATTATCCCAGCTCCCGTATACGACATATAATAATTTTCATTATTCTAGCAGACTATCCCAAATATGTCGGTCACTGTGTGAGTCACCTTCACAAAATTGCGTGAAAAAATGTTCCCTAATATACTTGAATAATGAGAATATTTAATGTGATCAGTGCAGATCTTCCTCTATCCCAAAAATGCCCGATATAAGAATTCCCGACTTCCCATCTGACTTTAAACCGTTTATGTTGCTCAATATGTGTAATATTTTAATGAAATTAGGTGGATATGATTTCTTAAACATAATGTGGTTTCTCGCTAAATATCAATGAAATCGGTCTAGACCGTAGTCTAAACGGCATTTCCTTGATATAATGATTTACGATTCTCTGGTTGAGTTTTTCTTTAGATTAGCTACATAATGACATATTAATTTAACATTAAATCACTTGGTTGAGTTTATATCACATATATCACTTTTGAGTTAATTTGGTGGGTTTTAATATGAATATCTCTGACACGAAGCAAAATATAGCATTGAAAGTACGTGAGTCTATGACCTGTGATATAAGTTAATAAGATATCAAATATGATTACAATCATATTTGCAATTGACACTGACAATTTCGTCGAATAATAAATATTGAATTCTTCCGCAACATTTTTAATATAAAGTTATGCCAGCACCATTTCCGCGCCTCTGATGCTTGCACATTGCGAGAGTATAAAATGATCAGTTACACCTTCCGAACATTCATTACTTGTTAATATTATTCTTACCTCCGTTGTTT
Organism: Bactrocera minax; assembly: GCA_021498325.1. Lineage (NCBI taxonomy): Eukaryota > Metazoa > Arthropoda > Insecta > Diptera > Tephritidae > Bactrocera > Bactrocera minax. The sequence goes on along the minus strand of JAKEEE010000042.1, from coordinate 930,265 downwards.
CGTTTATAGCAGCCCGATAACCCATCACGAACAAGGATATATGAATATCCCAATATTTTTACAACTTGCCTACCACTTTCCTCAGATGTGTTTCTAAGGTTCCGTTGAATCGTTCTACCATGGGATCGGGCTGCAGATGTAATGCAGTTGTACATATTTTTCGGATATCCAGTTTTTAGCAAATCTCCTGAATTAGCGCTCATTCGGAATTCCTCCCTTGGTCAGAATGTAATTCTATTAGAACACCATATCTCAATACCCAGTTGTTGATGAATACATCCGCTATTATTCCAGCCTTTTGATTAGGAATTGGGCATGAAATAGTCCATGACTACCAAAACATATTTGTTTCCTAGTTTACTGGTGCGATATGGGCCAGCTACATTCATGGCAATTGGCTCAAATGGCGCCCATGAATTGTACCAATTCATCTGGCCATGACTACGGGATCTCGGCCCTTTAGCTGGAATGCATTCACCACAATTTGCAATCCACTCCGTAAATGATTGACGACAACCAACCAAATAAAACCTTTGGTTTACCTTCTCCAAGGTTTTCGTGAATTCCATGTGCCCTCCACATAAATCGTTGTACAGCTCGAATTTCAAGAATTCTTAATGCTTCCTGTTGACATTTTCCTAGTTCTTTCGGGATCCCAGCCTTCTGTCGATGTCACTGTCATTAATCGGACCTCTATAATTTCTTTTTTGGCTTCAGCTTTTACAGGGACGATGAGACATCGCATCAGCATTTCATGACTACTACATTTGCGATGTTCTATTGAGAAATCGTAACTTTTGACCATTTTATTGCTGCGTGATCTGTCTTTACTAGAAATCGCTGACCATATAGGTACTTATGAAAATGTTTCATGATTTTCACCAACACCAATAATTCCCTCCGAGTTATACAATAATTCTTTTCCGGCTTACTTATCGTCTGGCTATAATATGCCACCACTTTCTCACGCCCGTCAATGACTTGTGATAGGACGCCATCTATTGCATGCCCACTGGCATTCTTATCCAAGGTAAACCTTGATCCTGGTGGCAGTGCATAATCGTTTTTTCAGAGTTTGGAAGGCCACTTCCTGTTCTTTATTCCACTCAAAGGCTTTGTGTTTTTCGTGAGTTCATGGAGGCTGCTAGCTACGCTGGCAAAATTTGAAACGAATCATAGGTACACAGTCCAAGGGAACATAAATTTTTAGGACGAAGGGATCCTTGGAAAGCCTCTTCCAAATTCTTAAGGTGTTCATCCAAGTTTTTACCCAACACGATGATATCGTCGAGGTACACCAAACAGGTCTTCCAGTGTAATCCTTTTAATATATGGTATATAAGTCTCTCAAAGGTGGCAGGAGCGTTACATAATCCAAAGGGCATTACAGCGAATTGCCATAGATCACCTAAAACGCTGAAAGCCGTCCTTTCTTTGCCTTCTTCGTTTGCTTCCATTTGCAAATAACCACTTTTCAGATCAAGTGTTGAGAAGCAATTCGTGCCCGATAACGAGTCCAGGGTGTCATCGATTCAAGGTAGTGGATAACTGTCTTTCTTCGTTGCATCATTCAACCTTCTATAATCCACACAAAACCTCATGTTTCCATTTTTCTTCTTTACCAGTACTACAAGTGAACTCTATGGACTCTTTACCGGCTCTTCGCTCATTTCGTCTAAGGTCCGGTCTACAACTTCACGTTTAGCTAATGGAACACTACGAGGAGCCTGGCGGATTTGTCTCGCATTTCCTGGGTTAATAAAGTGTTTCAAAACTTTGGTTCTGTCTGGTTTTATCAAATATGTTGGAGTATCTGAGAAGGAGTTGCTTAATCTTATTTCGATATTCTGTTTTCCATGTCCCATACCGCATGAGGCCATGTCCATGTCCTGTACCCATTAACTGTAAGTGTACTCGTGTTCCTGCTTGTTTGTGAAATGGAGATTACAGGGCATTCGCTTTTGGAAGCCAGTGAGTGCCTTTCCGGCTGGCTCGTTTTAGTTTAACGATTTGTCTAATTTGGAATTTGTCTAATCCAGTTGGATTATTGGACCAGTTGGTTTCGATATTACAGTTGCGTGCAATATGACCGCTTTCTCCGCAGTTGAATCATTTAACCATCCCATCATTGGTTTCTTTTGTGTTTCGGGAGATTTCTCCAAGATTTTATCCACCTTTTTAAGTAATCGATTCACCCAAGTGGGTTCTCCCATTTTTACTTGATGAGCTTTAAATGAGTGATTACTAAGCAGAGATGCAGTTTCATGTGTTAGAGCATTCGAGACGCTTTCTGTAAACGTGAATTTCGTACAGGCTAACGCAGCATAGCGTGTAGCCTCATTACGTATTCGATTAAGCTCTGAATTTTATGTCCTCGATGTATTCCATGGATTTGTGTGCGTGAGTTAAATGAGCTAGTCTGTCAATATCTTAATTTTCTTGCTCTCATTTGCTTTGCGGCGGCGACTTTGTAATTCGAGGTGGAAGATTTGCGTCCTGTACTACCGCAACGTTATCTTCAGCGTACCAATTATTTGCAGCTGCGGTCTTTTCAAACTGAAGTTTAAAATTCGGGAACGGGATTGTGCCATCAAAAGAAGGAGTTTTTACTTTAGCAGAGCCTGTTGACATAATTGGACGATTTAGTTAAAGCTCGTGAAGACGATTTTTTAACTCATTCACTTCTGCGTAAATTTTATCCTGCTCTTCCGAAATCTGTGTCTACACCTCTTTCATTTGTGAGGTTATATGTGTCATACGTATGTGTGTAAGGACACCTGTGCTGAAGTCTGCGTCGATACCTATTTTATTTGTGAGGTTACCTGCGTCATACGTGCCTCCTGCTCTTTCAACTGCGATGACACCTCTGCTATCTGTGAAGATACCTGTGCTGAAATCTGCGTCGACACCTCTTTTATTTGTGAGGTCACCTCCGTCGATATACGTGCCTCCTGCCAAAATCATGCTCATGGCCATAAGTTTCGATGAACATTAATCTCTTCCCCTTCCTCCATCTTCGTTGTCGATTCCTCTAGTTCCGATTGAAAGACATATTCGTCAACAATAATGTTATCTGCTTCCATGGATTTCAACGGATTTTAATCCATTTGTTAGCAAACCACGTGGCTCCAGCTCTTTTTTTTTAGTTGCTGAATCTTCAGTTAATTAAACTTTGTCATTTTTGAAATAATTTCTTATGAGACTTTATTTGACAATCCCACTTCTGACACCAATTGTAACGGGTTTTCTAAATTAATCGTTCATGCTGAAACTCTACGCTGAGTCCGATCACGGGACTGTTCAATTAAAGTCACAATTTAATGGTTATACTACCTTCTTAACTTAACACTTTGTTACTCGTTATTCGAGTTCACTTATAATTCACTTGCATTTTACTTGGCAACATTCTTATTCGAACCTTGTCTTCTGCCACTCCGGCAGCCCTTTATAGTAGATCGTTACCAACAGATCGTCATTCGAACATTTTGGCAAGTACTAGGTTCAATATCTGTTATATTCTGGCAAATTATCACCGATTCTGGAATTTGTGTCCGTCACAACATAAATTTTAATTACAACCGAATCTAAAATCAAGTAGCATAAAAACTGCGCAAATCATATAATAGAAACAGGGTATACTACAGAAATGAACAAACTGCATTCTCAATTTTTTTACCAACTTTCGCAATGTTACTGAGAAATCAGAAATTAAATAAATATAAAACACATGTCAAGCCAATGTAATTTGTGAAAATATATTAATACATATATTAATTATTCCACATATATTCATTAAAGTAAAGCATGGTTTATATCCTAAAAATATACTTTAGGGTAAATCATCATTTAATTCCTGGAGGAAGATATGAACAGACTTCACAAAATTATTATAATATGTGCAATATGTTGCGAGAGTACGAAGTAATTTCAGGGTTGATCATTCTGCCTATGAATTTGACTGTATAAGATTAATTGTCAAGTTATAAGCTGGTATTTGTACTATTAGAAACATTAAAGAAAACCTTGCAAGTTTAGTGTGCAATTTAGTATATTGGAAATTCATAAGAAGTTGCAAATTAAAGAAAATTCGATTCGACTCGGTGGAATCTCTATACAACTAATATATATATATTATTATATAGCAGAGGTGCCATCGCAGTTGAAAGAGCAGGAGGCACGTATGACGCAGGTAACCTCACAAATAAAATAGGTATCGACGCAGACTTCAGCACAGGTGGCCTTACACACATACGTATGACACATATAACCTCACAAATGAAAGAGGTGTAGACACAGATTTCGGAAGAGCAGGATAAAATTGACGCAGAAGTGAATGAGTTAAAAAATCGTCTTCACGAGCTTTAACTAAATCGTCCAATTATGTCAACAGGCTCTGCTAAAGTAAAAACTCCTTCTTTTGATGGCACAATCCCGTTCCCGAATTTTAAACTTCAGTTTGAAAAGACCGCAGCTGCAAATAATTGGTACGCTGAAGATAACGTTGCGGTAGTACAGGACGCAAATCTTCCACCTCGAATTACAAAGTCGCCGCCGCAAAGCAAATGAGAGCAAGAAAATTAAGATATTGACAGACTAGCTCATTTAGCTCACGCACACAAATCCATGGAATACATCGAGGACATAAAATTCAGAGCTTAATCGAATACGTAATGAGGCTACACGCTATGCTGCGTTAGCCTGTACGAAATTCACGTTTACAGAAAGCGTCTCGAATGCTCTAACACATGAAACTGCATCTCTGCTTAGTAATCACTCATTTAAAGCTCATCAAGTAAAAATGGGAGAACCCACTTGGGTGAATCGATTACTTAAAAAGGTGGATAAAATCTTGGAGAAATCTCCCGAAACACAAAAGAAACCAATGATGGGATGGTAAAATAATTCAACTGCGGAGAAAGCGGTCATATTGCACGCAACTGTAATATCGAAACCAACCGGTCCAATAATCCAACTGGATTAGACAAATTCCAAATTAGACAAATCGTTAAACTGGCTTCCAAAAGCGAATGCCCTGTAATCTCCATTTCACAAACAAGCAGGAACACGAGTACACTTACAGTTAATGGGTACAGGACATGGACATGGCCTCATGCGGTATGGGACATGGAAAACAGAATATCGAAATAAGATTAAGCAACTCCTTCTCAGATACTCCAACATATTTGATAAAACCAGACAGAACCAAAGTTCTGAAACACTTTATTAACCCAGGAAATGCGAGACAAATCCGCCAGGCTCCTCGTAGTGTTCCATTAGCTAAACGTGAAGTTGTAGACCGGACCTTAGACGAAATGAGCGAAGAGCCGGTAAAGAGTCCATAGAGTTCACTTGTAGTACTGGTAAAGAAGAAAAATGGAAACATGAGGTTTTGTGTGGATTATAGAAGGTTGAATGATGCAACGAAGAAAGACAGTTATCCACTACCTTGAATCGATGACACCCTGGACTCGTTATCGGGCACGAATTGCTTCTCAACACTTGATCTGAAAAGTGGTTATTTGCAAATGGAAGCAAACGAAGAAGGCAAAGAAAGGACGGCTTTCAGCGTTTTAGGTGATCTATGGCAATTCGCTGTAATGCCCTTTGGATTATGTAACGCTCCTGCCACCTTTGAGAGACTTATATACCATATATTAAAAGGATTACACTGGAAGACCTGTTTGGTGTACCTCGACGATATCATCGTGTTGGGTAAAAACTTGGATGAACACCTTAAGAATTTGGAAGAGGCTTTCCAAGGATCCCTTCGTCCTAAAAATTTATGTTCCCTTGGACTGTGTACCTATGATTCGTTTCAAATTTTGCCAGCGTAGCTAGCAGCCTCCATGAACTCACGAAAAACACAAAGCCTTTGAGTGGAATAAAGAACAGGAAGTGGCCTTCCAAACTCTGAAAAAACGATTATGCACTGCCACCAGGATCAAGGTTTACCTTGGATAAGAATGCCAGTGGGCATGCAATAGATGGCGTCCTATCACAAGTCATTGACGGGCGTGAGAAAGTGGTGGCATATTATAGCCAGACGATAAGTAAGCCGGAAAAGAATTATTGTATAACTCGGAGGGAATTATTGGTGTTGGTGAAAATCATGAAACATTTTCATAAGTACCTATATGGTCAGCGATTTCTAGTAAAGACAGATCACGCAGCAATAAAATGGTCAAAAGTTACGATTTCTCAATAGAACATCGCAAATGTAGTAGTCATGAAATGCTGATGCGATGTCCCATCGTCCCTGTAAAAGCTGAAGCCAAAAAAGACATTACAGAGGTCCGATTAATGACAGTGACATCGACAGAAGGCTGGGATCCCGAAAGAACTAGGAAAATGTCAACAGGAAGCATTAAGAATTCTCGAAATTCGAGCTGTACAACGATTTATGTGGAGGGCACATGGAATTCACGAAAACCTTGGAGAAGGTAAACCAAAGGTTTTATTTGGTTGGTTGTCGTCAATCATTTACGGAGTGGATTGCAAATTGTGGTGAATGCATTCCAGCTAAAGGGCCGAGATCCCGTAGTCATGGCCAGATGAAGTGGTACAATTCATGGGCGCCATTTGAGCCAATTGCCATGAATGTAGCTGGCAAATATCGCACCAGTAAACTAGGAAACAAATATGTTTTGGTAGTCATGGACTATTTCATGCCCAATTCCTAATCAAAAGGCTGGAATTATAGCGTATTAAGTATTCATCAACAACTGGGTATTGAGATATGGTGTTCTAATAGAATTACATTCTGACCAAGGGAGGAATTCCGAATGAGCGCTAATTCAGGAGATTTGCTAAAAACTGGATATCCGAAAAATATGTACAACTGCATTACATCTGCAGCCCGATCCCATGGTAGAACGATTCAACAGAACCTTAGAAACACATCTGAGGAAAGTGGTAGGCAAGTTGTAAAAATATTGGGATACTCATATATCCTTGTTCGTGATGGGTTATCGGGCTGCTATAAACGAAACAACGGAGGTAAGAATAATATTAACAAGTAATGAATGTTCGGAAGGTGTAACTGATCATTTTATACTCTCGCAATGTGCAAGCATCAGAGGCGCGGAAATGGTGCTGGCATAACTTTATATTAAAAATGTTGCGGAAGAATTCAATATTTATTATTCGACGAAATTGTCAGTGTCAATTGCAAATATGATTGTAATCATATTTGATATCTTATTAACTTATATCACAGGTCATAGACTCACGTACTTTCAATGCTATATTTTGCTTCGTGTCAGAGATATTCATATTAAAACCCACCAAATTAACTCAAAAGTGATATATGTGATATAAACTCAACCAAAGTGATTTAATGTTAAATTAATATGTCATTATGTAGCTAATCTAAAGAAAAACTCAACCAGAGAATCGTAAATCATTATATCAAGGAAATGCCGTTTAGACTACGGTCTAGACCGATTTCATTGATATTTAGCGAGAAACCACATTATGTTTAAGAAATCATATCCACCTAATTTCATTAAAATATTACACATATTGAGCAACATAAACGGTTTAAAGTCAGATGGGAAGTCGGGAATTCTTATATCGGGCATTTTTGGGATAGAGGAAGATCTGCACTGATCACATTAACTATTCTCATTATTCAAGTATATTAGGGAACATTTTTTTACGCAATTTTGTGAAGGTGACTCACACAGTGGATATCCGAAAAATATGTACAACTGCATTACATCTGCAGCCCGATCCCATGGTAGAACGATTCAACGGAACCTTAGAAACACATCTGAGGAAAGTGGTAGGCAAGTTGTAAAAATATTGGGATTCTCATATATCCTTGTTCGTGATGGGTTATCGGGCTGCTATAAACGAAACAACGGGGTAGACTCCATCAAGGGTATTTTTGGAAATGACCTTCGGTTACCATTTGATTTGAAGTTCGGACTTAATCCCAATGGTGGAAAGAATGCCAAGGAAACCAACAGTGTTCTGGAAGACGAAACGAGAGAAATACATGTTGTGCTGAGACAGCGCACGAAAATTCTGAGTGATAAAATGAAGGCGAAATACGACAAGGCAATGAACTCTGAAGAGTTTGCTGAAGGAGATTGGGTGTTGTCATATAACCCACAATGGAAGAAAGAATTATCTCCTAAATTACAGAGTGGTTGGAAAGGACTGTAATTTTTGTGATTGGAAAGATTTCATTGAAGATATCAGCCAATTTAGTATTTTAGAAAAAGATCTAGAAGATTTATTTATACATACATTTGCGAATTTTACAAGGCATGTGAAGTAAACCCTTGATGCAAAGCAATATATATATATATATATATACATATAAATATACTAAAAGAACAACATTCACAATTGTCTGCAAATGAAATGATAAGTGGCATCTTTCGATTTAATACAAAATAAAGGTAAAATAGTACAAGAAAGTCGGCTATAGCTAATGACATAGAAATTTTTTAGTTTCTATTAAGTCAGTTTGAATATCTTTGCGCTTAATATAAACATCCCCAAGCTGTGCCCCCAATCAATTTAGAAAGCCGGAGAAATGGGCAGATTGTATTTTTGCTCATATTTTTTGGCATAACCAACTCTCTATTGAAAGTCTACTGTAAGTAAAAACCAATAGACACCCACAGGGACATTTTACAGCACGAAGGACATGGAGAGCGCAAAGAGAAATAAGTTGTATCAAATAGCTTTGTCATTACTGAGACAATTCATAAAGTGGTAGAAACCATCATTCGAGGCGAATTCAAAGTCAGGTTTGGTTTTATTCGTGGATTCGTCCCACTGTAGCACGATGTTTCATGAAGACATTGTGTTACCCTTAGTCGTTGAATATAAAATATTTTTGCTCCACAAAGGGGGTTTAAAATTAAGTTTGAAGTTCCTTTTCCACTATTTAAAAACATACTGAGGAAAAAAAATTAATTAAACGTAAATTGTTGGCATGCTATGTGATTAATTAACAACAAATATAAATAAAAAAGGAAACGTGTTTATGTATTCGTTAGCGCTCTAAGAGGTTACTATTACAAATTTATGGTTCCATAGACCATTTTCACGTCCCCAAGAAACATTAAACATAGATAAAACATAGATAACTCTTTATCTACTTTTTCATTCATTCAGTTCATTTAATTAAAGTACAGATTAATACAAATAGATATGTGACAATGCTGAGCTAAAAATCATCAACACCGGTTTATACTTTTGGTAGGACCTCTATTCATCTGATTGCCTTTATACTTTATATACGCGAACTATTAGCAACTGCGATTAACTGAGATTATTATTTGAATATAATTTGGTATATTGATAAAGTCATTAAAATCGATTCAAACGTTTACAAACCCTAAAATTGCAATATAATAGTTTTCGCCTATTCGGTTTACTTAACACCATATACATTGGCTAAAACGCCTTTGGCGGAAAAATGAATGGTCTTTGAATACAAATATGGTTTTATTCTTCGCCAAGAATTCCATATATAATAGATTAAAACATTTATTGTAATGGCCATCCAACAGTTCGATACCGGTTCGAAATTGTGAGGCTTCGGGGCGTTTGTTACTTCTTAAATTCTTCATTTGAGTGAAAATAGTTGTTGGGAGCCAAATCTGGCGAACACGGTGAAATGAGGATACAACGTAATAACAACAATGTATGGGACATATCACAAGATGAATGAATCGAACCGTTATCTTCCTGAAGGAGCAAGCACCGAACACTATGCAGAATTTAATATGAAAAATTTGCAATGCGTTTGATTCTACTATCACCCAACACAATTTCACAAATGTGCGATATTTTCTGGCGTTACCGCCACTTGTGGACTTTCTGAACGGGATGTATCATTTGTGCTGGCACGGATACGACGGAATTTAGTAAATTGATATTTGGCGATTGAATATGCTGCCGCAGATTCGCCGTAACAATTAATAAGCCCTTGCTTTGCACCAACGGTTTTGCTCCAATCCGGAAACATAATTTTGTCAAAACATGAAATTCACTTTTTCCCATTGTAAAGCAAAATGACTGAGGTAGAGTGACTTTGAGGCAATAAGTTGTTAACAATTGAATGAAATGTCATGAAGACTTGATAGTATTCCAGTTAAAATTAGTGTTTGAAGGTAAGGATAGAGATCGTTTGTTTGTGGCGATCAGTTGGTCAGGTCAAGGACTTTTTAGCCCATTTATGGTAGCTCCGTAAATATCTTTCCGCTCATCGTGCCGTTTCTACACGATAAGGACAAAAATCACATATATTGGAAATTCATCTATCCTTACTTCTTACGAATTTTATTCATTAGTTGCTTCCGCAGTGAAACGGGTTAATATAGTCAGTCACAGCTAAATAATAAATATTAAAGTTAAACTCTTACATACGGTTAATCCACGTATCTATTCTGGAACGTATACATTTTATAAAAATATTTAAAAAAGTAATAAAAATTAAGAAAAAGTCCTTCAGTTAAATGATTATAAATATACATATATTAAATAAAGTTGTTTATTTTTTCTTTTTAATTCGCGCTTTTTGCAGTCTTTGGCAATTTTTGACTTTGACAGATATAGCAGAGAGTAACAGATAAAAATATCAGATGTGCTCCACCTTGAAAAATATTAACGAATCGCGTTACTAAGCATCTCCTTGTTTTTTATTTTTTGCTTTTGTCGTAGAAGAGTAGTTATATTGTGTGCTTTTCAAACGTAAGCGATTCATAACTTCCAAATTTATTATTTGTTATTCCAGGTTTGGTTTCAAAATAGAAGAGCTAAATGCCGAAAACGAGAGAGTCAGCTACACAAAGGTTGGTGTAACGCTATATTATATGATATTTCCAAATTTCTGTGCAATTAAAAAATGTTTTTTTTTTATTACTTATATGTTTAATTTATTGCTTTGTTTAGGGAAACCTATACATAACAGCACTATTTGAAAACAAGTAGGGAATGGTTAAGTTAACAGGTACAAGTTAACATGTACGGTATAAAGTCAACCGGAAGTTTGAATATCCTTTCATTGGGGATATAGAAACTAAGGGGAAGTATTGATCCGATTTTGTCCATTTTTAAAACAAGTGCTTGTCAATATCAGGAAAGGTGTCCTCTCAATTTCATTAATTTATCTGACAAATTAAGCGATATTTACCAATTTTTCGGTATTTGGGGGCTTGAAAAGATGATTTCAACTATTTTTGCGGAAGAGATGGCATACCTTGAGGCCACTACTGGTCCAAATTTTTATGTGTATATATTTCATACTGTATAACAAAACATTTATTTTTATTCAACACCTTTCAAAATGTTTCCACATCTGTATATAATTATTATGTATGCTATAAAACTAAAAACACACAACGAAATTACGACACTGCTAATCGTTTGTAATTATGGCAACTGGAGCTCTAATTACGAAACAACGACGATTGAAAATAGCCTTCTAAATGCAACTAATTGCAGTTATCAATAAAGTAAATCTAAAACTATATGTAGATTGTTTATAGTAAATATCAAAACCCTAAATTATTACTTGGAGCTTATTTAATAAGATTTTGTAAGGAAAATAAAAAGGATCCCAAAGTTCGGGTGCTGCTGAACATTAGATACTCTCAAAATTTCCAAATTTGAAAGAATTGAAAGTGCGTGAAATCATACGATCTATACAACTTGAATATACACAAGTAATGAAGAAATTCAATTTGTTCTTCTCTCGCAATTCCTAAGAATTGAAAGCTTCTGAGACAATTTCAGGTATCTGAAATGTTATATTAAATTCAGAATTCGTTACTGATGAAATTATGAGCCGATTACTTGAATACTTCATATCTTATTAACCTATACTATAAGTTATGCGCTTAATTACTTTTCCGAAACGTGTATTTTAAAATCAATCTAACTGACAGAATTCCATATATTCATGATATTGCGGCGAACACAAATGCCAGAACAAACCAGAATCGACGATAACTTGCCAGAATCAGCCAGATAGCGAAATTAGTAGATCTTCTATATAAGGGCTGCCGGAATGACAGCAGACACAGTTCTAATTAGAGTGCTGCCTAGTAAAGTGTTAAATTAGTTGAGTTAGAAATAAAGACAAATGTATAGCCATTAAATGGTTACCTTTATTTAACAATCCAGTGATCGAACTCGAGTAGAGTTTCAACGTAGGTGATTAATGTAGTAAATCCGCTGCAATGGTGTCGGAAGTGGGATTGTCAAATAAAGTCATTTAAGAGATAATTTTAAAAATGTCTAAGTTTAACGAGCTGTGTGTCTTTAACGAGCTGAGGTGTCATCGCAGTTGAAAGAGCAAGAGACATATATATTGACGCAGATAATCTCACAAATAGCAGAGGTGGCATCACAGTTGAAAGAGCAGAAGGTCAATATAGCAATGCAAATTTCAGCAAAAGTCACCTCACAAATGACATCGGCTTCAACGCAGATTTTGGAAGAGCAGGATAAAATTAAGGTTAAAGTGGATAAGTTAAAAAATTGTCCTTACGAGCTTTAATGAAATCGGCCAATTATGCCAGCACCTTCTGCCATGGTAAAAACTGCTTTCACGGCACAATTCCTTTCCAAGTTTTTAAGCTTCAGTTTGGAAATTCAGCACTTGCAAGTAATTTCAACGCTGTATATAAAGTCGCTGCACTATTCGTTGCATTAAAAGGGTCTGCGGCAGAAATCTCACAAACCATTCCCAATTGCGAACGGAGTAGTTATGAAACGTTGATGGGTGCAGCAGAAAGACGGTATGGCAGTGAGCACAGGAAGCGGGTCTTCCATATCGAGTTGCTAAATCGCCACCTGAAAGCCAATGAGTCTCTGCAGGAATTTGCTACCGAGGTTGAGCGGTTAACTCATTTGGCTCATGCACACAAATCCGTGGAGTACATGGAGGACATAAAAATTCAGAGCTTCGTAAATGGAATACAAAGCTACACTATGCGCTATGCTGCATTAGCATCTTCAAAAATTATATTTTCATAAAGTGTATCTAATGTCCTAATACTCTAACGCTCGAAACTGCATCTCTGCATGGTAATCGAATATTTAAATCTCATCAAGTTGAAATAGAAGAACACACTTGGGTGAATAAATTACTTGAAGAGATGGATAAAATACTGGAGAAATCTCTCAAAATACATCTGACAAGTATCAAAGGAGACCGAAGGTACAAACAAATTCATGCTATTACCCTCAGAACAGCGAAAATTTGTGCCATTAGTGGAAAACAATCAGATTTTCGCTTCGGAAGGTAAATTGGATTTAATTAAGGTCACAAAGTGTACATTGTATGTTGCAAGTTGTGCAAACCAGAACTAGCGATAAATCTTCTAACGCTGAACGCTTCGCTTCGAATCTGAAAACGCTTTTAGTCTAATCAAAACAAAGTTGTTTAACTCTCCACAATTTTTGTAGTGTCGAGAAAAGTATGACCACAGCAATTGTGACTAAATCCAATGTATTAGAAAGAGCAATTTTCAAGCAATTCACAAGCGGAGCTTCTACACCATGCAGCCGAGCAATTGTGCAAACATGCTGAGAACAGATAATGGCACGGAATACTACAATGAACAAATTTAAAGTTTATATGCGATTGTGATATAGTGCATGAAAAGTAGACTTTCGCAAGAAATATGCACTTATGTATATTTGTTTGTATAACGATGATTCATGTGCCGCAACAAAACGGTTGCAGCGTGATGAAGAATCAAGTGACTGTTTATTTGTAGGTTATTGCAGTGTTTCCAAAGAAACATAATATATAACAAGTAAGGAAGGGCTAAGTTCGGATGTAACCGAACATTTTATACTCTCGCAATATGCAAGGCTCAAAGGAGGGGAAATACTTTTAGGTGCTAGCAAAACTTTATATTAAGAAATGTTGCTTAAGAATTCCGCATCAATAATTCGACAAAACTCCAAATTGATAAATTTTGTATCTTATTAACTTACATTACAGGTCATAGCCTCTCGGAGTTTTACTACTATAGTTTGCTTCGTGTCTGAGATCGCATGATGTTTAAGAAAACATATCCACTTAATTTCATTAAAATGTTACACATGTTGACCTATATAAACGGCTTAAGATCATCTGGAAAGTCCAGAATTCTTATATCGGCCATTTTTGGGATAGAGGAAGATCTGCACTGATCACATTAACTATTTTCTTTATTCAAGTATATTAGGGAACATGTTTTTACGCAAGTTTGTGAAGGTAACTCCCACAGTGACCGACATATTCGGCATAAAGTCTGCTAGAATAGCGAAAATCATTATATATAATATATGGGAGCTGGTGTAATTTGCAGACAGATTTCACACATTTTCAATATTGAACTATAGTATATCCAATATTATACGTTCACTAAATTTTGCTAAAATATCTTAAATATTGGCCGATAGATGCTGTATAAAGCCAACGGGATGTTTGAAATTCTTATGTCAGGTATATGGGGGCTGCGTGAAGTATTTACCCGATTTTCCCCATTTTTGAGCCAGGAGCACATTATTATCAAAGAAAGATAATCCTCGAATTCCATTATGTGCCATGTAGTCCTTATATTAGGTATATGAGCACGTGTTATATGCCGACTTCGACAATTTTTACGCATGTGGTGGCATATCTTGAAAGCACTATTTGTACAAAGTTTCATTCCCATATCTTAATTGCTATTTGATTTATATACTTTAAAGTGAAAGAATCAGATTAAATTTAGAATTGTGTTATATGAGAAGTAGGTGTGATTGTTATCCGAGTTCACTCATTTTCACAATGTGACATAAAAATGCAAATGCAAATATACATATCATACATATCATACATATCATACATACATATCATATACAAATTTCGATTGAAATTTGTTAAGGCGTTCTTGAGATATGGGCTTTCTCCTAAAAGTGGGCGGTGCCCGGCCATCACCAGATTTAACAGGGAGCCCTGTGCAGCCCTTCCGTAACATATTTGCCGCAAGATCTAATATTTACATATTTCTTTAGCGAGTTAACGCATTTTTAATAGTTTTCAAACTCTCAACTTGACAAAGTTTTCTACCCACAACTGCCGCGCCCAACTAGGATCCGGCATACCAAATAAGAGGTTTCTATCTTTATTTGTTGCTTTGTTATAGATTTCGATTAACATCATTTTGTGGGCGTGGCAGTAGTCCGATTACCCCCATTTGCAATACTAGGCGTTTTACTGTGACAAAGGACACGTGTGAAAAGTTTCATCAAAATACCTTAATTTCACTCAAGTTATCGCTTGCACGGACGGACGGAAACCGTTAGGTGAACAAAACTAATGTACTCTGGTGCAACATGTTGCGAGAGCATAAAAATATTCAACAAGATCAAAAGGTATAATAAAGGTACTTACTTGAAAGTTTTTAATTTGTGAGCGTGAAAATTATGAAAAATTCTGTTATTCTCTCACAACTTGAAGGTATCAAAATAAATATTTCCAGATAGTGACAAAACTTTATTTTAAATAAGTAAGGAAAGGGTGTACCCAAACATTTTATACTCTCGCAATTCGGAAGAAGCAAACGCAAAGAAATACTTTCAGGTGTTGACAAAATTATGTATTAAAAATATTGCGTAAGAATTCAAGATTCACTAACTTATATCATTGGTCATAGATTCCCACTTAGTTCCAATACTACATTTTCTTCATGTCCAAAATATTTGTATTAAAATCAATCCAAATATGAAGTGTTATAACTAAGCAACAAAATAAGATATAAATGTGTTATTTGGTAGAGAGGATCCTAGTAGAGCGGGGCAGCTGTGGGCAAAAAATTTTCTAAAAGTGGGCATGGCTTCCCTAAATAGGTATAACATAGATATCTCTGAAACAGCTATATCAATCAAACTTGGTCCGAGTAAGTTTTTCTAGTATCTCCTCATATACTATGAAAATTAGTGCAATCGGATAATAACCACACCCACCTCCTGTACAAAGGTTATGTTGAAAACTACCTAAAGTGCGTTAACTCGCTGAAGGAATACGTCAGAAACATTAAATCTTAATGCAAGTATGATACTGAAGGGTTGCATAGGAATCCGTGTAAAGTTTTGATTATGAGAGTGCCCACCGCCCACTTTTGGGTGAAATACCATATCTCAAGAAAGCCTTAACCAATTTAAACACAATTTAGTACATTACATTATATTTGCATTCTGTCACATTGTGAAAATGGACGAAGTCCGATATTAAACTCGTTTACTTTTCATATAACAAAATTTTAAGTTTCATCTGATACTTTCACTTTAAAGTAGATAAATCGAGTATGAATTAAGGCATGGGAATGAAACTTCGTACAAATAGTGCTTTTAGAATATACCATCACATACGTAAACATCATCGAAAACGGCATATAACTTTTCAAGTCCTCATTTATCCAATATAATGACCACAGTGTATATATTACACAGTGAAATATATTATTGAAATTAAGTGCATATGTTTTCTTAAACATAATGCGGTTTAGTTAATTTGGAAAGTTTTAATATAAATATCTCAAACACGAAGCAGCATATGCTAATAAAACTCCTTGAGGCTATGACCTGTAATATAAGTTAATAAGATATCAAATATGATTGCAATCCATTCAGGGATTCGACGAATAATGAGTGTTGAATTCTTCCACAACATTTTTTACATAAAGTTTTATCAGCACCTGAAAGCACTTCCCCGCGCCGCCTGGTCCTTGCACATTGCGAGAGTATAAAATTTTCGGTTACATTCGAACCTAGCCTTTCCTTACCTGTTTATTAATTGTTTTATTAATTTATACGAAATATACATTAGTTTCAGCGATTCTTACAAAAATTGTACTTATGATGGCTATGATGATTATGATGGAATGTTAAGTATTTTCATATATATTTGAATGGTCTTTTCTGTGAAACTTAAGAATTATTTATAATTAAACTCCTGGTTTTAATTTCATTCTTTTTATCTACATTCACTCTCAGAAAACAAAACAGCTTATTACGAAAGTAAACTGTGCAGTAAAAACATAAAGAAAATGCTGAATTAGATAATACTCATGATAAAATTAATATTAAATTTTTAACATTATTGTAGGGAAACGATGGAGTGAAAATCAATAAAATATCGCCCCTAACTATATTTTGTCAGAGAAACGAACGGCAAATCTTTACTAAAAAATAATGGAAAAGGCAATAATTAAAAAAATTCAAATTATTATAGTACAGAGTATCATAGTTACTAATAAAATATTTACAAATACTTCACAAAAATAACAATTTGAACAGAGAGCAAGAATGGTAGACGAGATTTTGACATGCGATAAAAGATGAGTCATATATTCTATAATGAGAGGCGACAACGCAGAAAAACTGTCAAATTTACATATAAATTGTAAAAAAGCAATCCATTTCTCGTGAAATTAGCTTAGTTTATTACTTTGCAATCAAGAAGTTTTAGTAAAACGAGTAGAAGAATATTGCGGATAAATATTTGAGTCATTTATTTATAAACACACAGTGTACTCATACGTTCATAACGTTCGTCTTTTTGTATATATTGCGTAGGTATACATTAGAAAAATAATATAAAATAGTTAGTATGTATGTATTTTTTAGAAATTACTAATTTTGTATTGAAAGTATTTACGAAAGTGACACGCGGTAGGTAAACCCATTTTGCTTGAAAAGTCATTAAAGACAAACAAATAACTAATTTCTAATAAATACATATGCTAAAGAGTACATATTTTTATGCTAATGTTAATATCTATGATTATATATATTTTCTATAATGAAAAATCATCTGTCCCTGTCGCCTGTCGCCAACTAAGGTATTTATTCTGTCGATGATTGGCGGTTGCATGTTAAGTAGCTTCTACAAAATTTTATCTATTTGATACCTCAGGCGCAGGGTTTAGGATAATATGCCAGTTCAAGGCAATCGTTTAAATGTAAAGCTTTACGTTATTAATAATCACGAGCTAAAAGACATCTTGAATTTTACAACAGCTTGAAACAACTTTTCGATTTCAATTCTTTTTTTTAAGAAATTATTTTATACAAAATGTAATATACTTAGGGATGTTTTACATCCTGTCCGTTACATTTGAGATAACTTCGATGGTTTTTGATTCGATTTCACTAATTTTAGGTAACATACACGATACACCCAGCATTACAACCAACATGTTCAGTTTACTTTAATGAGATATACATAAAGCTAATAAAAGTCAATGAAGTTGTTGTATTCGATATATGGGGCGCTTGAAGAAGTCATGGGGCGATTTCTTACAAACTAATATCAAAAGAAAACATACCAATCGAAACATTGCCAACAAATTTTGTTGACATGTTCTTCATAAACAATATATGGAAGCACTATTTATCCAAAGTTTCATTCCATTCCTAATCAGAAAGAATTTAAAATTGCTTTGTGTGGGAAATATGCGCGGTTGCAGTCCAACTATTCCCTTTTCACACTCTAACATAAAGATGTCATGATAATGTTACTCACTAAATTGGGTTGAAATTTACTTAGTAGTTCCTGAGATATGTAATTTCACTTAAAAGTGGCAGTATCGTGCCCATTGTCCAAATTTTACCTCAATTCCCACGAAAGCCTTCCGTATTATCTTACTGGGGAGTTTAGTGCTTCTAACGTGTTTCGTTAGAGAGTTAACGCATTTTTAGTAGTTTCCAACATAACTTTTATAAGGGAGCACTGTCATTTAACACATTTTCATTACTTGCATAGTATAGTGTTGATATTGGGCGACGTCTGGTTATAGTATATCGTGGTATTGTTACCATATATCTATCACAGGTATAAGGACGTCAAAGAATATGTTTCATCAAGATATCTTAATTTCTACTCAAATTATCAGTTGCACAGACAGACGGACGGACATAATGACCAATACGTACGGTTTAAAGCCAAACGGAAGTTTGAAATTCTTGTATTTGGTAAATGGGGGCAATTTTAAGTATTAACCAATTTTCTTCCATTTCAGGCACACAGACACGCTTTATCAGAAAAAGACGCTCTCCGAATTTGATTGAGATAAGTCACATATAGACCAATATATATGGTATAAGGTCGACCGGAAGTTCGAAAGTCTTAATATTAACTATAAGTTAAGGGAAGTATTTGACCCGATTTTGCCCATTTTCACTATGTGATATAAAAATGCAAGGATAATGTTTTGTACTACATTGAGTTATAATTGGTGGTGTAGTTCCACCTAAAGGTAGCAGATGCCACACCCATTGTCCAACTTTTATTTCGATTCTTATGAAACTGTTAGGTACCATTTTGACTGTGAAATTTAATGATTTCGACGTATTTAGTTAATTGTCGCTCTTTTAGTAGTTTTGAGTATAACCGCTATATGGGGAGTGGAAGTGAAGATGCCGGAGAGATTTGCGTGCCCAACATGTTTGGTTGTTATGGTTTTTGTGGTTTGTGAGATATTTATATTAAACTAATTTTTGAACCGCAGATGATCCCTTCTACTGCACTTTTATGTACCAAATTATGGTTTTATATCTTAATTTGATGCATAGTTACAGCACTCTATGTTTAGGTTTTTGTTTAACCGCAGTTTCTGCTCATACCAAAGTCCGATTGCGCCCATCTGTAGCAACCTCCTCAGAGTACCAAGGAACATATGTACAGATGCACGGAAAGACAGTCATCCGGAATTCAACGCGTCTTGCCATACCGATCATTTAGACATAAGCTAAAGTTTTATATATTCATTTCGATTTTTAAAATAACGTAGACTCGAAGACCACGTCTATATTATCTCGGTAAGAAATTAAAACTCAAAATACAATTCATTCTTAACTCTACTTTGAATCTGGATTTCGTAAATTCACATTGCGGCTAAAGGTGTTTGGAACATGACCCTTCGACGAGTCCGCATTTCAGGCTGCTCGTTTGGTGTCGTTAGCCGTGAGACACAATTTTTGTTGAAATGTATGCAGATTGTTATTTGATATATTAATGTTGCAATAACATAATTTGTTGTACTAACTATCCTCCTCTAACAAAATGATCGTCCTGAATCATTAGAAATATGGTAGGTCATTAAATTTTATGTAATTCGGACTCTGTCAATTTGGCTGAAAGAAAGTGTTGGAGGAACATTAGTTGGAACTGTTTTGTATTTTCCAATGTATTAAATCTTGACGGATTTGCGTTTACAGAGGAATATTGCTATAATCGCTATTATCAGTGCAAACGTAAATGTGCTAATTGAAAGTGTTGTAATTTTTTAGGAAAATTGTCATATAACAAGTCAGTATATTTCTTCCTTCAGGATTTAACTGTAAAATTGAAGGTATGGCTTCAAGCGGTTGGGAGAAAAGTTCATTCTTTTTGCTACATTGTAAAATTTAATGGCATGTGTTCAATCAATGTCTTAGATAACATTATTTATTTCCATATTTCCAAAATAATTGTTTATAAAAATTACTTCTGGCTGTATTTCTCCCATAGCGCATATATTGCGACCTTACTTCGTCGAGTAACCTGAGTTTAAAATATCTATTAATCTGGACATACAATTATCTTCTATTAAGTCTATCAAATTATTTTTATTAGATATAGAAATTTTATTATATTTTTCATATAATTTTCTAATGCCATATGTTACATTCTTACTTTTACTCTCGAAACATGTTGAAATAGATTACGATGGTTTTGCTTACATTACGGTTGTTTGTAACACCTAAAATTTATCGAAATAGATATAGAGCTATATATACATAAATGATCAAGATGACGAGACGAGGTGAATTCCCGGTGACTGTCTGTCTGGGCAAGTGATAACTCAGGTGTAAATTCAGGTGTCTTAATGAAATTTTATACACATCTTCCTTGTCACTATAAGAAGGTTGGTATTGCAGATGGGAGTAATCGGACATATGCCACACCCAACAAATTTTGTTAAACGAAAACCTATAAAATGCTATAACTAAACCCCCAATTAAGATGCAAAACTTAATTTGGGTATAGGCAATCGCTGTAAGGAGGGGCATATGTGGATTGAAATTTTCTGAAAAGCAGTCATGACCCCAAACCCTAATAGGTTTAATGTACATATCTTACAAACCGCTGAAGCTATATCAGCCAAACTTTTTCAGAACAAGTCCTTCTGCTCCTTCCTCATACAGTGGGAGAATGAGTGAAATCGGAAACTAATAGCTGAAGAAACACGTCAGAAATATTAAATCTTACAGTAAATATGGTACGGAAGGGCTGCATGGGAGTCCGTGTAAAATATGGACGGTGGGAGTGGAGCCACCCAATCTTAAATGAAATCCTATATCTTAGGAACTAATTCACCAATTTCAACCAAATTTGGTATATGGTGTTATGATTACATTTTTATGACACATTGTGAAAATGGGCAAAATCGGATAACATCTACACTTCTCTTGTAACAAAATTTTAAATATCACCTGATCCTTTCACTTTAAAGTAGATAAATTAAGCATCGATTAAGATATTAGAATAAATCTTTTCACAAATAGTACGTTCACGATTTGCCATCTGGTGCGTAAAAATAGTCGAAATCGGATTATCACTTCTCAAGACACCAGATACCCAATACATGAACCTCAGTGCCTAATCTGTAAAGATATCTTATTCTAATCTATAAAGATGGCAAATCTCTAAGATATTGTAATGAAATTGGAGGATTATCTTTCCATGATAATAGAGTGATCTGGTGTCAAAAATGGAAAAACTCGGATAAATATTTCCCATTGGAACTATTTTTTTAATATAAAGTTTTGCCAACACCTGAAAGCATTCCCCAGCCTTTGATCTTTGCACATTGCGAGAGTATAAAATGTTCGGTAACACCCGAACTTAGCCCTTCCTTACTTGTCTTCATTTAGATTCATTAAATTGTTAGTTATGGTTTCTAGGTAGTCATGATCTGGTGATCTAGAGAGGTATATCCGTGGGATACCTTGTATGTTAATATATCCTTCTTTTTGTTTTTTTTTTTATTGGTGTTTCTAGTGTTTCAAGGGTTTGTTTGATTTCATGTCTGAGGATTGTATATAAGAAACTGTCCGTAGTGAGTTATTGAGTTATGTGATTGTGTTCAAGTCAATTGAATGATTAAGTCTAGAATTTTTGCAAGTCCAATTTCTACATCTAATTCTCAGTTTGGAGGTAAAGCCTCTAAACTGAGAATTAGATGTAGAAATTTTAGACTATATGAACTCATACTTAGCGACTATAAAAAATGGACTTGCAAAAATTCTAACTAACTAAACTAATTCTAAACTAACTTTGAATCTTACTCTTGCGTAGTATTTTTCCAGATTCAGACAGAATTGTTATATTTTTATCTTCTTTAACTATTTATTTTTTTTTCAAATTTTGGTGATTTAGGACCAAAGATAAACGTTTGCTGATTTTTATAAATGCAATATTTCTTGGATTAATGTTCTTATTGGTGTGCGTTTTTTAGTTCGTTGTGTTATGTCTTTATTCAGATTTTCTCTAAGTTTGACAATATTTTCTTGTTTGGCTTGTTAAAATTGGATGGGGTATTTATTTGTCTTGGGTCTAACATTTCCTCCAAAATATTTCTATTGATTTTTCATCTGTCATTGGATGTGTCTTTTAATTATGTTCGTAAACTGCTCTATCCAGGAGTTCAGGGAATGGTGAGAAGATTTGTTCCGCTTTTGGGTAACGTATTAATTCTGTCAGTGTAGAATAGAAACGTTCGAACTGTCCGTTAACGGAACGTTTATATGGAGGACTTTTATATATTTGGAATCCGAGATTTGCATTGTATAATGAACACTTTGATAACGTCTTTCATTTTAAATAAGTTTTTACAATATAACAATTTTTCCTTGCTCCTGATCGTTAATAATATCCTGTATTCGTTTTTGAGTAAATGCTTACTTTATCATTTCTATAATGGACTGGATAAATTTCTTCTATTTTGATTCCTCTGTTTTTATACAATTTATAGTGGATGTGTTCAGGTATCCTTTCAAAATGTTAATAAGTTTACTAGTACGGAAGTCTGATTTTTCTATTATGTATCTATGGTATGTCGGAAAAATTATCTTAAACTGATATGTTGGAATATGGCTTTTGTTTAACAGAATTTGGTTTTTAAATACATTAAAGGGTGCTTCGACCCTGGATATGGGATTCTGGGAATAACTGTCTCTACTGTGACATTTAACTGTTGAAAGGGTGTTGATATATCTGTTTTAGGAGGTCTAGAGAGAACGTTGGTCTTTCTCGGTTTGTATTTTAATTCGTAGCAGTATTCCCCTAGGATGCACTTCTATTTCTTCATTTTACCGTTGTAGTTTTTATTACTTAATACAAAGGTTAACGGTTGATGACCTGTGAAAATAATTACTTTAAGTGAACCATATAAATAACTTCTAAAACTATTGAGTTAAGTTCTTGTGTTATCGAAAGTTTTCTGTTTCATTGGGTGCATTTTTTGAAATTAGAGTATCCTTCCTAATCCCTTATATAGCGACGGTAGTAAACGAAAGGCCAAAGAAAGATGTTAAGTCTTTCAAAGTTTTTGGACATCAGAATTTTTCGATTCGAATCATTTCGTCATATAATCATTGATGAATCATGAATCATGAATCGTTTCGGAAGAATTCGCGCTAGTACAGTTGCACTTTCATATTTGCTTCTTGAAGAGTGCGAAATATTTGTTCAATATTATGGAGGTGGTTTTCTTCATTTTAGCCAAAAGCTTTATACTATCAACGTAGGCATAACAGATTTTACCAATACAGTACCTTAGGTACTTTATCATCGAAGGTCCTTTGAAATATAGAAGGCGCGTTTTTCAGCCCAAATGGGAGTCGTGTAAACTCATATTTACCATTGTTGACAGAAAGATCTGATTTTTTGCTCTCGCGACATGTTGCAATGGAGCACTATAGTCTCGTTCACCTAACGGTTGTTTGCAACATCTAAAACTAATCGAGATATATATAAAGTTATATATATATAAATGATCAGTATGACGAGACGAGTTGAATTTCGAGTGACTGTCTGTCCACCTACCTGTGCAAACGATAACTTGAGTAAAAATTTATATATCATGATAAAATTTGGTACACAGGTAAAATTTGGTTCCTTCGCACTCGAGTTAGATCGGTACTGCATATGGGCGAAATCAAACAATAGTCACGCCAAAAAAAAAAGTCCTTAAACGAACACCAATAAAATGCTATAACTAAGCTAAGATTTAAAGCTTGAATTTAGAACAGGCAATCACAGTAGGGAGGGGCATCTACGAGTGGAAAATTAAAAAAAAGAGTGGCCAAGGCCGCGCCCTCTAATAGATATAATTTACATATCTCACAAATCAGTAAAGCTAAATAAAATCAACCAAATTTGCTAAGGACGAATTCCTCCAGCAATTCCTTAGACGGTGTGAAAATGGGTGAAATTGGATTAAAACCACACCCAATCCCCATATTAACGGCTATATTGAAAAGTACTAAAAGTTTCTTAACTGGCTGAAGAAGCATGCCAGAAATATTAAATTCCACAGCCAGGATGACACTTAAAAGCTTCAAAGGAACCCGTGGACAAACTAGGCAATAGGAGGACACGGCGCAGTTTTAGGTGAAATCTCATATCTCGGGTTTTTAACGAAATTAGGTGTGTGACATTGTATTTACATCATTATATTGCAATGTGAAAAGGGCGAAGTAGGAATACAACCCCACTTTCACAACCACATTCTTTCACTTTACAGTACATAAATTAATTACTAATAAAGATATCGAAGCAGAACTTTCCGCAAAGACTGCCGTGAAGCACTTCTCCTGGGTCAATTTGCAAACTTCCGGTTGACTTTATACCATATATATCGGCCAATCTGTTAGGTATCATAATGCAAGTCAGAAAGCATGTTTCCTGATAGTAATATGTCGTGATGCTAAAAATGAATAAAATCGGATCAATGCTGCCCCGGCACCCTTATACCTAATATAAGAATTTCAAAAAAATTTCCGTTTTTCTTTATATGGTATATATCGGTAAATATGTATAATAACTTAAAATAATTAAGTGAACATATAACATAGGATATACTCTAGTTTTATACCGAAAGTGTATCAAATTGGTCAACGAATTACACCAGCTCCCAAATATAATAATAGCTACATATAATAATTTTCCTTAATATGGAAGTTTTTATTTTCATAAATTGTATGGAAACATATTCTCGCAATACATATTCGCTACAATTGATTCATGTTCTTGTTATGTTGATGTCAAATTGGATTAATACTGTTGGTCATATTGATATTGTTGGTCATATTAGTATTCTCTGCCATATGAGTATTGTTGGTTGTTTGGGGCCCGCTAGTGGTATTGCTCCTTTGTATCGGTGTTATTCTATGCAAATTTTCGGTGTGTTTGGTGTATTTTTCCGGTAAGTCTATTGAAAGTTGGTCTATTCATAGTTTAATCCTTTCGGCTGAATAGAACGATCGATTTCTTTAGGCTCTGGGTGAGGCTGTGGTTTCGGAGCCATTGGTCTTGGTGACTGAGGTTAGTGATAGTTTGGGCAATGTTACTAATGATATTCACTTGGTTGATATCGAGGTTTCCTGTACAGCCCTGTGATATGCGCCAGTTGGGAATAAAATGGTTTTGGTTTATGCTGCATATTTCATGATGACACTGAAAATATATTGTTGGAAATTGGCTTCCGGGTTGCACCTTGTTGCGTAAAGACGTAGTTGCTACGTTCAACTTAGTTCTCTAATTTAAGGCAAAAATGTAAGAGAGATAGCTTCCCTCTCTGTCGGTAGATACCGAAATAATATCAACTGATTTCCAATTGTTGGAAAAACAATGGATTCAGATTTGCGAAGCACAACAAGAACTGGAACTGGAGGAACGATCACATATACAAGGATAATGGTGGTGTTGGTGGTACAGCACCGCTGAAGCCAAAAAGAGGCCTTTACGCGAAGCTCAAGTCATTTAATGCCGATCCTACTATATATTTTTATTATGCATTTTGCTCTTACTCATACTAATACCAATTTTTCGGACGGACAAAAATACATTATCTACAGAATTGTTCGAATATACAGTCATTAGAATTTGGTAGTGGCTAAGCGATATGCAGTAGCAACTTCACTGAAACTTAGGACTTAATAACCGCGAGGTACGAGGTCTTGCATATGATGGTGGACAGCCTTATCAAAGCATTCATGTCAAATAGTAACGAAACTAAGGGCACAGTCAAGAGCATAAAGCAAGTACTAAATTCCATCCCTCAGTAGATTGTGCATCTACAACACACAGCTTATATTTAACAGTTTCGAATTTAGCATGCGATGCCCGTAAGATTGAAAGTTATCACTTTTAGCGGATGATTTATCAGCTTCCACTACTCTCCGAGAATACCATAAAAATCGCACCCGCTCCACATTGTTGCGAAGAACAAAATATTGAATGGTTTGCATACCGGTTGCATACCGGCACCGGCACCGGCATACCTGGTTTGCGTTTACTCAGCTAGAAACTAGAAATTCCTCATGAATTGTGTTTATTGTAACAGTGAGCTTAAAAGCTACGTTTGCTCGCACCTCAGCCAACTTGACTTCAAGGATAAAGTATCCGCTATTAAAAAGGTCGCCACATATATAAATTAACGAAGCAAAGAGCATATACTTATTAGATGTCACAGTACATCTTCATGTCGCGTATGTGAACACCGACACCATACTTTACTTCACACAAATTTTACCAATCAACCATCGATTGCCCCCAATATATTTTGTTACCTTAATCCGGATAGGAGCGAACAAAAGATGAGATAAGAGAACAATGATTTGATTGTCAACGCATAGTGAGCGGGCGAGTTGCTTCAGCATCGCATCTTGCGATAAAGTAATTACGTCGAGCTGCGGCTAAAGCGTTAAATGTAACCAAATAGGTCGCAGAAGTTGCAAAATCGGACTTCTATATGTATGACTTACTAACTGGTGCAGATACGCTCCTTGCTTGAGCTTGCTTTGGAACTCCATAAGTCCTGAATTGCCACAACTGTCGTCACCAAAACTAAACTGATGATTGGTAAAAATCAAGACATTCGATTCTTAATTTCCCGCTGATTGTACTTCAATGGGCATAGCACCATAACAATTTCTCGACCATCAACTCTGGTGGAATGAGCCACAATGGGCCTTTACTAAACAACACGCTACAAGCTCGATTTAAAATCCAGCAAGGCTATAACATTTCTGAGATAAGCTGGCGAAATATCATTATTTCCACAAACTCAA
Organism: Bactrocera minax; assembly: GCA_021498325.1. Taxonomy (NCBI): domain Eukaryota; kingdom Metazoa; phylum Arthropoda; class Insecta; order Diptera; family Tephritidae; genus Bactrocera; species Bactrocera minax. Next base: position 902,923 of record JAKEEE010000042.1, on the reverse strand, counting down.
ACGCCTCACCGCTTATTTATTAAGCTTTATCAATAACGCACAATTTAATGCTGGGATACGAAAATCGGGCGAAATGCCGAATTAAGACTGGTAGAGTATACTCAATCCGCTGCTTTTAAAAAAGAACTTGTCTAATTGAAGAGTAAATAAACTAGTGCATTTACGAAGTAATCAGTTGTAGAGGAGAACCGTATATAGATCCAAATGGTACCCTCCGTGTCAGAGGCCGACTCAAAATTGCAACGTTTTCAGACGATGTGAAATATCTTATAATATTGCGGAAAAAATTACCCCTCACTAAACTAATCGCAGCAGAAATACTCATTTTAACCTTGAATGGTGGGCCTCAGGTAATTCAGGCCACGCTTCAATAACGATCTGGGGTACATAGTATTCGTATACTCGTCCGTGGGATATGTCGCAGTTGGATTCGTTCTTTAAAGACGACTGAGCTGCAGACCATTATACGAGGGCGGGTCAATAAGTACGTGACTTTTAGTAGTAGTGTTTAGTAGTGTGGGAGTAGTGTTTTTCTTCAGTAAAGAGGTGAGAAATTCAAAAAGTCACGGACTTATTGACCCGCCCTCGTAACAACTCAAGTCAGACTTAGTTCCGAGCAGCATCACTCGCTATTTTCTATATAGCGCAATTGGTTATGGTGGTCTTTACAAGCTCAAGTTTATTAATGGAAAAGGTACTAAATCTCCAATGGCGTAAATTTGTTCACTTATTTATATAAGCACTTGCGCCATGCGTTTAGGTGACTTGAGTAATCGTAGTATATCGTAATCGTAATCGTAATCGAGTATATCGAAAAATTAAATACATTTAGTATACAGGAATCAAGTGAAATTTATGTAATGTAAAATGTAAAAATTACATCCTTATTCAGCAATAGTATGCGAAGCAGTTACTTTTGCTGGCAAAACTTAAAGGAACATTGCACATGATTCATATGTTACGAGTTCGATTTTCGATGCACTTTTGGCGCAGTTTACACATCTCAATAATTTTTTATTATTTTTCATGTGGTGAGTAGGTAAATTTCACTTTACACCAACTCTATTATTTTTTTTTTGTCACTGTACTAGATTTTGACCGTTGCCTGTAAGTGAGACCACTGTCGAAACTCTAGGCTACTCAAAAAAGTTCTCTTAATACGATTCTCCATATGTAATTTTGTGTAAATTACGTATGCATTATTCATCGCAATGTCTGTAGTATCAAAAAATAAACGTAAGTAATATTTTATTTTGTATGACTTATTTGTATTAGATTTTCTAATAATATTGGGGCAAGTAACATTTAGATATTCGGTTGATCCCGCTTGTTTCCTTTTGACAAGTAAAATGGGAATAGGTGATATAAAATTGCTGCCAATGTGAGCGATTCTGTTATATTCATTTAATGAGTTTAATTCTTTTAAAACTTACTGATTAGAAATCACTTCTGTTCAAAATTTTGTTCACTAATAATAGTTTCGGCATATCTTTCTGTTTATACGAACAGTTTCGCAGGCTTTTGCACTTTGCTTTTTTAATTTATATTGCAAACCAGGTAAGTTGAAAAAGTTGTGAAGGTAAATTTCACAACTCAACTCTATTAGCGATTTCGTAAAGTCAAGTACGATAATTCCCTTAATCCCATTAATTTTTTTTGCTTGTATATAAATGGAATTGAAAGAGCTATCGTGTTGATAAATCAGTATGACGCGACATTTTAAACCCTTACCAATATATTGAGTTTTTGAACTGTAATTGTTTGAAATATAGAATGAAAGAGCTTTATAATATTTTTTATTTTAAATGCTCTATCAAACATGTTTCGTTGTACCTTAGAAAGGGCGCATCTATCTCAGATTAACAGTAATATCTCATTGTTCCTTCCTTCATTCCATTCAAGTTTCAAAACTTCAATGTTTTGTTTTACAATACTCCCTCATGACGTCCATAACTGGCAGTGAATCAGAAAAGGAACTAACTAGGTACAAATGAATAACAAACAGACCATGCTTAAGTTAACAAAATATAGATATATGTTCGGCTGAATTCAACTGAATATTAAATATTTGTCAGAAATCACTAAGCAAACTTCTTTTAGTTTAGTAGTATATTACTTAATATATATATATATATAATATATATATATAAATATTACTTAATATATAACGATTTTCTAAAATCTTTATTTATTTATAACACGTTTCTTAATATATTTCCAGATATTTCTTTAGGCAATCTTAACTCAATAGTTCGCAGTTCTTTGGATGCTTGCAGCCTGTCATCATATACCAAAATAAATGATTCGTCATTAGGAATCAGTATTTTACGTAGAAACATAACTCATGTTAATTGTTTGAAGTTTAATGGCAAAAGTTTGACGGATGGTCAACAACCTCATGTATCCACGTCCGATCCCTCTACTGACGAACTAACTTTTCTTTCTACTACGGGCCAACAGGTATTCTAAATAAACATAATGACAATAATTTCTTTGCAATTCTATTTTTTGCAATCGCCACCAAATTGTTCCGTGAAATATAAGGAATTCAGTAAACAGATTTTTCCGTAGATGTTTCAATGAAAAATTATACTTCATTTTCACTTAGTTGATTCATATTTAATTTAAATAATTTCGGGTGCAGTATACAATATCATACTTTAACAGTTCGTAAGAATTTAAAGCGAAGTGAATAATTTTAAGTAAATATATTTTCAAGTGTCATAAAAACATTATAATAAATAGCTAAGGAAAGCTAAATTCAGATGAAGCCGAGCATTTTATACTCTCGGAATTTGTAAGTCTCAAAGGGGGAGAAATATATTCCGGTTTGGGAAAAACTTTATAGTAAACAAGTAAGGAAATGCTAAGGTTATTTACCAGGATAAAAGCTGAGGAAATATTTTCAAGTTTATATTAAAATATGTTTCGAAATTGTGAATGGGTTACAATCATATTACCTTATTTACTTATAATGTAGGTAATGGAGACATTAAGCTTCTTTACTACATTTCGTTTTATATCCTAAATTTGATATTAAAATCAATCTAGCTAACACAAATCTCTATATAAATTATATTAATGTTGTGTGTACATACTCATATCACTAATCTTTCCAGAACCAAGAGGGACAAAATTCAATATGTTGGGTATATGGAAGAAAAATCAATCGAAGGGGCGGAAGTCATTGTATTAGGGATATGGGACCAAGGTCTGGACCAATTTAATTCATATTTGACGCTGAACCAATGCAATTTATTTCATTTAAATAGAGCTAGGAGAAGGTTTGCACTGATTGCATTTGCCTTTAGCAACAAACTAAAGCATGCTTGAGAATATGTTTCCAAACAATTGAATTAAGATAACTTACATACTGACCGATATATTTGGCATAAAGCATATATCTAGTATGTGGCGGCAAGCGTAATTCGTGAACCGATTTCACCCACTTTCCCCACCAAAATATGGTTGATCAAGATTGTGCGTTCACTTAATTTTGCAAAGATATTTTAAATATTAACCGATGTATAGACCGAAAGTATTCAGTATTTCATTAGTATTCAAGAATCATTAAACTTATTTGTTATAACACAGCAGGTGTGGATCGTTATAAAAATTGGGTAACCGGAATAACATGACTTACTTTTGGGGGAAATTTCATATTTAACCAAAAAATGGTTAATCAATTTGAAAGTTCATGACATTTCCTTTACATCACCGAAATCAGACTACAGCCGCGCCTTTTTCCCATTTAACACAATAATGAGTTACATTCCTTCACTTTAGAATATATAGATCAAGCACCATTGCACATGTCGCAACAAAATTTTGCACACATATTGGGTTGTTCGGAAAGTCATTTCGTTTTTTTTGGGGAACATGAAAGACAGTTTTCGTATAATGCCTTTCAAATGGCCATAAACAGTTGAATTCGACAAATTTAACCTCTCACCGATCTCTCGTGTGGTGATTCGCCGATTTGCATCAACTAATGCCTTTATCGCATCGACCGGCCTTCCAGACCGTGGTGCATCTTCGACATCAAAATTGCCGGATCGAAATTTTGCAAACCAGTTCTGGCACTGGCGTACTGTTAACACGCCTTCTCCATACACATCCGTCAATTTTTTTCTCGCTTGGACAGCATTTTTTACCTTTTCTGAAGTTAAAAAGTAAAATATGACGAAAATGCTGCTTATTGCTCTCCATATTTAAAAAGGCACCAACCAAAAACTACTGGGTAGAATTAATAGAACTTTTTCACACACAAGCCTTGCAATATCAGCTCTCATGACATATAATGGTTATGGGGCTTAAGTGTGAAGTTAGTTTCGAAAAAACGTAATTAAGTCCTCTGGCGGGAAAAAACGAAATGACTTTCCGAACAACCCAATAGTTTCTTCTAGGTTTGGTAGTTTCTTCAACTTCTCATCCACAAATGGTCGAAGTCGAACTAATACTTTTTTGTGGTCATGTTTTCTTGATTTTAATGTGGAGTGATGCTAAAAGTTCGTCAAATTCTATCAGGACTTGTCCCAGACCCCATATATATGTAATAACTTTGAAAATTCCCTTTATATCTCATACATCGGTCAAAAAATCAAATATAATAACGAAATTAACTGAATGTATTATCTTGGATATGCCGTTGTTTGGTGCCAAAAATATGATATAATAATGAAATATGCCCATTAATTACCTCTACCCCTATAATAAATATAACAATTTTCGTTAATGTAGTTGACTTCGTGACGAATAAATCGGTCAATGCGTGAGTTATCTTAATAAACTTACGTGGAAATATGTTTTCAAACATAGTTTGTTTTATGCCCAAAGCAAATAAAATCAGCTCAAATCTTTCCTTAGCCCAATATACCCAGTATTGTGATTTTCGACTTTTGGATTGATTTTATACCGTTTATATTAATCAACATATTCTATATTTTAATGTAACTTAGTCCAAATTTTTTCTTGACCGCAATATGGTTTTGCTTTAAATATGAATGTAGACCTTAATCTAACCTCCTTATCCCTAGTATAATGATTTCCGGTTGACTTTTCCCTCATATAACCAATATGTTGAATTTAATTTTTTATTTTTCTAATTTTCCTTATAATGTTATATATAATGAATATAGATGAATATAGTGATATTTGTTAATTCTTCCGGAAAAAGTATCATACAAGGCACTGTAAAACTACAGGTGGCATGGTACCATACTTTGGAAAAATTACATATTTGATCTAAAATGCGGATTTTTGCAAAAATGTTGATACATTTAAAATAATCCTTTGTTATTTTGTTTTAATTAAGTACTCTAGTCTTATTGACAATTCAGAAAAAGTCTGGGTATATTTGAAATATTATTTATTTTGAAATATTGAGAATTCTCGAAACTACAGTTTGATTTCCTGCATCGAGATGTTACAGTTTTGTGATTTCTAGCAAGAAAATTTGTTTAAAGTTGGTTGCAAAGATTGAAAAGAAGTCTTGGGTTATTATTTACTATCGAACGGTATAGAACTTTGAGGTCAAATAGAAATCAAAGAGGAATGGTGGAAAGAGGAAAAATTTTCAGGAAAGCTATAAAAACGTAAAACTTTCTCTATTCATAATAGTATATAAGGATAAAAAATAATTTTTAATTGATGTAATGCATAGAAAAATACTGGACATTCTGCATCAAAAATTGTTCAGGATGTTAGGAAAAGAAACAAAAAGAATTTTTGTGACGATATGTGCTCGAAGTTATTTCACTAGGGAACATATAAATAAGCCGATATCAATCCAAGAAAGGTTCTTTTCTCTGAAGAGAATAAGTTATATGTAATCGGGATCAAACAGCGTAAATGCGTATGGCGAAAACCTCTAACTGAGTTCAATAAAGTAAACCCCGCAGCAACCCGGAAACATGGGGAATGGAAACTTGGTGATACATGGAATGCAACGGAGTGGGGCGGATGCAGATTGTTGAGCAAATTTTGGATAAGACCTTGTATTTGAATATTTTATAAAACAATTTGAAGAAGAAACACACATAGAAAACACTACTGAAACTCCGAGTCTTTCGTTACTATATAATTTACCCACACAATTGTGAACACTACCCCCAAACCTCTACCCTACTGAATATCTGTGGGGTCAGCTGGAGCCTAAAATTTGTCAAGATTCAATGGTTTCCAAATAGAAACTCAAGAAACTCATTCAAGAAGAATATAGTACAATTTAATATTAATAAGCTGCAAAACTAGTTGAATCAATGCCAAATTAATTAATTAGCAAAAGAAATACAATGCGTACCCTTTACATTCAACAAGTTATTTTATTTAAAAAATTATAATTTTAGAATTTTTATTTGTATTATTCATTTGAAAATATTACCACTTTTTGGTTTTGTTTTTCTTATTCTTTTTCCTACAATTTTATTTCTTTAACTATTAAAGAAAATGTGATATTTTTCATGGAAATATGAAAATGGACATGTTTTCTTGGTTGCTTGTTGTGTAAAATGAATGAAATTGGTCCACACTTTGTCTTAGCCCTATATTCTTTATCTAAAGATTTCCACCTATCTGGTTGTCGTTGTGTCGAATTCAAATTTTTTAATGACATTAAGTGAGCATGTTGTTTTAGACATAATGTAGTTTCATGCTAAAAATTTATGTAATCTGTTCATATATTCCCCAACCCAAACAAATTCAAAATTGTGAGTTCTGCCCTTCTGATCGATTGTAATTGATTCACAATGTCGTCTACTAATGTGGAATTACATTGAACATGCAGATTTTTGTATTAAATAGTTTTGCAGTCTATTGTTTTTATGCCTTTAAATCTTAAAACATGTGAGATGAGAAGTACCATACCCTCTAGACAATATTTGACCAAATTGTATTCCAACGTCTTCATTGCTGCTTTACTTATATGCAGTACAGTTATAGAATCTGATGACATTTAAAATTGTTATATGTAGTTCAATTTCCATTTATTAACCTAAGGATGTCGGTATACAGATATGAACCAAATTTAGTCCAAATTAGTTTTGTAGTTGTTGAGATGCGAAATTTCACCTAAAACTGGACGGCGCCACGTTCTTTGTCGAATTTTTACAAGGATTCACATGGAAATAACCTGTGGCATTTTTACAGTTAAATTTAAATTTTTTGACGTTTTCTTAAAAGCTTTATCGCACTTTTTGTAGTTTTAAACATAACGTGGTTTCTATAATGATTACATTGTGTGATGAGGTACTACATACTGGCATACTGAAAGATGTATAGGATTTAAAGTCAACCTGAAGTTCGAAAATCATTACACAGGTCTACAGTGATTTTGGTGCCGCTAAAAATAGAATAGAATTCAAGTACATTCGGTACCCTGATAAAAACTTAAGTTTCAAGTTTTTTGATACTTTGTTTAATTTCCAAGAATTCGCAAGGGTTATATGCTCATTTCGGCAACCTTAGTACGTCTCTTCCATCACCTCTCAATCTTGATGGAAAGGTTCTTCGTTATACGCTCCAAGATTTTCAGGAAATTGCATAAATAATTGTGCAGATAGTATACTTTCATGCTCATATTATATCCAAGCTATCTAAGAGGTTTCGAACTAACTGAATGTAATTTCCGGCCTTTCCAAAAATTTTTTTACAACAGCAACAAAGATGTTCAAGCCGCTGCTTCTAAATTATTTAATGTATTTATGAAATCGTCGTTTTTAATTAAAAGTCTTATGTGTGGGCTATCATAAATATTTAGCTTTTAGTTTTTGATTAGTTAAACCCGGAAACTTTTTGAAAAATAGACAAAACGCGAGCCCGTTTTATCTAATTCCTTAACATTTTGCTTCGTAAGTACCAATTTGATAAGCCATGGAGGCAAAATAATCTTATCTCTAGAGACTAAAGACGGGCTTATAATATTTTATTTGCCGACCATCATGTTATTTCTCAAAAGCCAATCTTTCTTGATCCAGTGGTCTTTATGGCTCCGCTGTCCCATAAACATATCAAGCGTGGAAATTTAGCGTACCTACTTTGTTGGCCTAATACAAAGTTGACCATTTTTAAATCGGCACATACAACTCATTGGTGAACAGAGCACTTAAGTTTTTTAAAACAAGATCCACGTTTTGATACTCCCATTTTATTTCGTTGAATGACAAATAGGCACAGCTGCATGTTTATCACAAATATCTAGTAAAGCACATTTAAAACTTCGGTTACAGCTGTCCATAAACAATCTCCATTCTTCAGCTTTGCACCCTGAGAGCCCCAGTTTCATTAAAACGCCATCAATACTATTACAATAAGCTTTATCATTTCCTCGACCACGGTAGAATGTTATTTTTGTACCTCGAGATAATAAATTTCTTTCTTTGAGTCTTCTAGAGACTTTCTCGACAACGACTTATCGATATTATTACTAAAAAAAATTTATTGATTATACTGGCATTAAGTATGACAAAATATGTGTTATGTAAAAATATACTGATTTGTGTATTTTTTAACGTTTTTATTCCGCCTATGCGTTTTGGAGTATATCACTCCAGTCTCCTTGTTTACAATTCTGCTGCTTCCGCTTCGATTGCGGTTAAGGTATCAAAAGATTCTTTCCTTATTTTGCAGGAAGCGTTCTTGAATGCCGGGATACCCACTCTAATTGAAGAAAACATTCTCGGATTTTTCGTTAGTGTTTGTTCTTTGGTGTTGGTAATGATAACCTATTGGTTGCTTATTTGGTGGGTGTTCGTATTTATTTGCAAGACAGATTTGGCTGTCTTGTACTTTTTTCTTACAAACGTCTCGTACGTAATAATAATTTTCTGATCGCTGTTTTGTAATTTCTGTGTCCACGCCTATGTATGTCTCTTATGATTTGTTTTTGTTGTTCGATCTCTATAACCGTGTTTTGAGCTAGAACGATTGATGCAGTGTGAAATGTGTTGATAATGACTTTTTTAATTTGTTACTTTTGGTCTGATTACATTTTTTAGTCTGCCCAATAATTCAGTTTTATTGTTAAAGAAAAGTGCATGTCTACTGTTAGAAAAAATATTTCGTTAGGATTTTGTTATACTCGTACTCTCTCAACATGTTGCAACAGAATATAATAGTTTTGTTCACCTAATGGTTGCTTCCAACACCTGAAACTAATCGAGATAAAGATAGACTTATATATTAATAATCAGGATGACGAGAAAAGTTTAATTCCAAGTGACTATTTGCCCGTCGGTTTATCCGTGCAAGCGATAACTTGAAAAAAATTGAAGCATTTAGATAAAACTTCGCACGCATGTTTCTTGGCACTCTGAGGAGATTGGTATTGCAGATGGGCCGAATAGGATAATTGCCACGTGCACAAAATGCGGTTAAACGGAAACATATAAAACGCTATAAATAAGCTCCCAATTGGGATATAAAACTAGTATTTGGTACTGAAGGTATTTGAAGGTTTAAAATTTATAAAATGTAGGCATGAAACCGCTCCTAAATGGTTTAATGTACAGGTTTCCTAAACCACCAAAGCTATATCAACCTCAGAACAGGTCTTTCTAGCACCTCCTCACATATTGTCAATTCAATTCCAACAATTTCACAGAAAAGATAAGTACCATCATCACCAGTAGGGCCTTCAAGGAACTCGGCGTAAAAATTTGACAATGAGAGTGCCACTGCCCACAATTAGGGGAAATCCTATATCTCAGGAACTACTATAACAATTTCAACAAAATTTGGCAGGTAAAATGTGGCAATTTAAGGGAAGTAAGCCCAGGAAGCGCTCATATACCTCTTATAGAGATTTTCGAAATTCCGGTTAGCTTTATACTGCATATATCTATCTATGTGTGGGTTATCTCCGTAAAATTCAGGGAGCGTTTCATGCTGATAACAGTTCATCCTTGTGTATAAATTGCATAAAATCGGATCAATCCTACCCCTAGCCGCCATATATCTAATCGGTCAATGTGCATGATATCTTAGCAAAATTAAGTGAGCGTATAACCTTGGATATGCCATAGCTTAATGCCAAAAATATGTGAAATCGATAGACGAATTACCCAAGCTCTTAGCTTAGCCAGCAGACTTTACGTCGAATATGTCCGCCAATGCTGAGTTATATTCGCTAAATTGTGTGAAAACATATTCTCGAATATACCTGTGTAATGTCAAAAGTTGGTGCAATTAGTCCAGATCTTCCCCTAGCTCCAATATACCCAATATAAAGATTTCCAGCTTTAAAGCTGACTTCCAACCCGATGTACTGATTTCTGACTTCCCACCTGACTTTTAACAATTATTGTTGCACAATATATGTGGTATTTGAATGAAATTAAGTGAACATTCTTTCTAAAAAGATAATGTGGTTTAGCTGAATATGAGTGAAATCGGTCTAGACATTGGTCTAACTGCCATTTCCCTAATATAATGATTTCCGATTCTCTGGTTCACCTATACCCAATTTATTAAGTTTAGTCCTTTTGGTTGAGTTTATATCACATCTATCATTTGAGCTAATTTGGTTGATTTTAATATAAATATGCCGGACACGAAGCAAAATAGTAGTAATGAAACTAAATGACTCTATGAGCTGCAGTATAAATTAGTAAGATTCCGCATGCAATATGATTATATATATTCCGAACTTCGTCGAATGATGAATTTGGAATTCTTACGCAACATTTTTTATTTAATAAAAATATTTGTCAACATGAAAGTTAGTCCTTCGGTATAAAGTTAAGTCAAAGCTTCGGTCTTTGAAAAATTGTAATTGTATAAAATGTTTGATTACAACCGAACTTAGCACTTGCTTACTTGTTTTACAATAATTTGATTTTTAAAGCGTGTGGCGTAATTACTAGTATCTGAAGTTAATTCGAAAGGCTTGTTGAAATTTAGTTGGAAGAGTTCAACCCGAGCTTTTAGTTGCTCTTTAATTTTATTTAATACTTCTAATGCAGGTTAATCGAAGATTACTTTTATTTTTGCTCACTGCTTCTCTGAGAAACGTAATGATTGATTTGACAATGGCTGCTAAATTCCTTATGGATTTTGGATAACTTGCGACATCTAGAAAGAATCTGAGCTCTCTTAGCGATATAGGCGTGGAAAAAATTTATAGTTTGCATTTTTGCAGGATCGACAGTGATTTTATTGTATTTAATTATGTGCCCCAAGTATTCTACAGAGTCTTCACAGAAGTGTGATTTCCCATTGGAAATCTTCATGTTAGCTTGATGAAGTGCGTTTATAATTATGCGTATGTAGTCGATATGCTCTTCAGGTGAAGAAGACTAAATGGGAACATCGTTTATGTAAATATACTCTAAATTGCCAATATATGGTCTTGAGATATACATCTTTGATAAATTGATGGAGCATTTTTCAGTCCGAAGTGCATACGAAGAAATGCATACGTGGCTCCATTTAAACTAAAGGTTGTTTTTCTCTGTCAGATACTTTAATGAGCTGCTGAGTAGCTGAGGAAATCCAGATTCCAAATCTGAACAACTGAAATCTACAACCATTCTGTGTTTAGATTTCCTTTGTGTGTCGGTACCTTTCTTAGCAACTGTCCAAATTGGTGAGTTGAAAGAACTTTAGGTTTGGTTAGGTTTGATTATTTAATTTTCTGGAAGTGTATTTGTTTCTTTATTAATAAAGTCATTATCAGACATAGGCTATGGATGTTTTTTGTCTAAATAGGATCTCTAGTTAATATTGTGCTAGTACCTTCATTTTATTGCATTATTTCGTCGATTTCAGAGCTATGGTCTTAGTTATTAATTACGTAGTTTATTTTCTGCTTTTAATCGAAAAGATTGATCTCTGCTTTGATTTCTTTGAGTCCCTGCTCACCTAGAAGCCTATTGAATTCTACTAATGTATCAGTTTCGAAAAATATGGGATTGTTATCTAACACTGTTATTACTTTTTTAATCTAGTTATTGAGTAACGACAAAAATTTTTTACTTTTACAGGTTTAATTAGAATAAGTTTACCGATATTACGTTTTCTCTTAATGCAGTCGTTTGTTGCTCCGGTATCGATGAGGATCTTGCTGGTTTTAATTGTATCCCTGCAGTAGCGTTGCAGACACGACAATTCGTTCATATGCCTAAAAAAGCACTTGTCTTTTGGAAGAATGGATTGTAGCTTTTCTTCGCAATGTTGTGTAATAAGGGATCATAGTTCCTCTGCACGTATTTGGTCATGTTGCAAGATGAAGGATTTTAGTGTCTCTTCTGTGGGTCTCCACGAAATGGGTTATTTGGAGTTATTATGGGTTATATGGGTTATTTGGAGGTAGTCCTTGTGTTAGTAGCTGTTTTGAGGAGTTATAGCGTTGAAGTTAGTGTCTCTCTTGTATTGCTGTGAGGAGTCTGTGTACATGGGTTGGTACTGCACCTTCGTGGTTCCTCATGATGTCTTCTGTTCTCAGAGGTCGATGCTGCATATTGTACCGCCTGTGGTTAGTTTACGTTGTCGTAGCATATTGTACTCGCGATAGCGTAAAGGGTCTCTATGTCTTTCGGGTTGTGGCTGTAGAGGGCGCCCCTGGCGTATTTCTTGTTAAGGCGAAAAGTAAATGTTCTGATTACTTCGTAAGTCCCATAGTGCTGCATAGCTGGGTAGTCTCCTTAGCTTTAATGCCTTGCTAACTTCGCATTGGAATTCTGCCAGCGTGTGTTTTCTTCGTATTATTTTTTTCATTTCCTCTTGTAACACGAATAAAAATCTCTGGTCTGCATACGTGCAATCCAGAGAGGCAATTAATTGTGGAATAAAGGTTGAATTTTGTATCGTTATTTATAAATATTTCAGCTGCCTTTCATAGGACTTTTGAACGTAGAACCGAATATGCGTTGTACTATGTGGGTGTTGGACCGTAACCTTTGATGGTCTCCATGTGTATCCAGGCACGTTTCTCCATGATCGATATTGATTTCTGTCGCCTGCGAAGTCTGGCAATGTCTTAAATATATCCAGATTTATTTGTAATTTTCTGTCACTGTAACATTGAATGACAAATTGCTCTAAAGAGAACTCACCCTTTTTTGGTTCCCCGTCAGAATTGTGGTAAGAGCAGCAATTTATTTTTAAGTCTTGCAATGTATGGTCATTTCGGAGTCAATGTTCAATGATGGACGAAACAAATTTAGTAGTTTCTGTCTTCGTTTTCGAAATTCCAGAATGAAGCGATTGCTTTGCTTTTATGGATTTTCTATTTTTCAAAGCATATCCTTCCTGACTATTATTCTAATTATTCAGGAATTCCCTCTTCAGGAAAGTGGAATTATTTTATCTTTGATGTACGGATATTTCCAGTTTAATTATTTTGTATTTATTGCATTGCAATTTATGTATTTATTGCATCTTGACTACTGAATTTATAACAGTTCCTTTCCTTTTTATATGTATTGCTTGTTTAGGTTATGTTAGTTCATTGTGTGTGTGAATGCCATGGTAGTAACATGTTCCCTTGATCCTTAACTCGCGCGTTTTTCATTTACAGATGCTAATGGTGTTTACTTACTTCCTTCCTTCCTTCAATTTAATTTAGCAATTTCATTATATTCAACAAACCAAATACTGGTTGAATATGCTGGGGAAGTCTTGCATAACACTTATCCATTACTAACCATTCGCTTCGCGTCAACAGTGGTTCCTTTCTATAAAGAAACAAAGTTTTTGTGAAAAAAGAAATTCACTTGGTTTGATTGAAAACAGACAGAGATACCTTCACTTTGAAGTCAATAACTTAAAAACGATTTTCTTCTAGTTAAAGTTAAAAAGAAAAAAAATACAACCAATAAATGACCTAACTTTTGTCAGTGTTCATCCTAACTCAATCGCGATTGCTTGTGGATTATTATGTGCTTCTTCACCCACGCTTAATTTTTAAAAATTCTTCCCTAGCAGGGAAGCAGAAAAGCAGATTACAACAATCAATGTCATAAACGAAACGAACTAGTAAATTTTAGTAAACCAAGTGTCCACTCGTTTTTCGTTTTTATTCGTTTCGTCCGCTCGACTTCACGAACAAATTTATTTTTCTGCCGAATGCATCACAAAAAAGCGGAACGAAATTATTATACTTTTTAATAAATTTATACCCAATCGATAAAGTTATAAGCCATTTTGTTAACTGTGCTAGACCTATGCTTTTACCGCTGGATAATAATTGTCTAGAAGCCCTATATTTCTAAACAACATATTTACCTGTTGGTTTGTGTCATTTAAACTAAAAATAATCAAAATTTAAAAAATGAAAAATTAAATATTTAAAGTTATTAACTTCATTAATATTAAATATTTGTAATTAAAGCCTACTTAAATACAAATTGTCAATGAATTGTTTGAAAAATGAGAAACAGCATGAAAATTCAATTACATGCTTAGTTTTTAGTAACAGAAATAAACGTTTTCGGTTTTTTTCATAATATTATAAGTGAATGCCTCTAAAATCAGTTCAGGTAAAGCTTAAAATTAACACGTACATTAATGCAAATATTGTGCTATCAATTAATACTAACATTTTTGCCCATCGATCTAAATTACTGATCTTAAAAATGCAGAGTATATTAATCATCAGATACCTGTAGCTCAAGAGGGAATTTAAAAGGTTAAGCTAGCCATGCGAATGCGCACCGAACTCTGAAATGCGATCCAGACCTTTTAGAGGCACGTGGTCATCAATTTATTGTTTAATACTCTCTTTTTATATTATATCTGTTTCACAAAATTTAGCAATTGTATAATTAAAGCCAGTTTAAGATATTAACAAAATTCAGGACCATTATCTATAATTTTTGGTTTTAATAAAAAAATTGCATTAGTAGAGTAGTAAGTAAGTAAGTACAACATCATTAATCATTCCTATGCGTGTATAATAGCTTTACCCTGAAATGTAAAAACAAATTAAAATTTGTTAAAATCTATTAATTGTGGTGGTGTCTCGCATTTCTGTCTACGTCGAAAGTTATTTTCCACTATGGGAATTACTCTCAACAATCTATTTGAGTGTGTAAGCAGCCGATTTGCGTGTTAATACATGCGATGCGAATCACTTTGTCAAGGGTGTCATGTTTAATTGATGGTGAAGGTAGCCTTTCGCCACGTACAATTTCGTTTGGGCTCTTTGTATTACTAATAGGCTGGATTTATACACCGTTCCCCAGACCTCTATGCCGTATCTCCATGTAACATACATAATAAGATCTTGTTATCTACGATAAATTTGGCTGTCGTTAGAGTAGTTGTCTAAGTCTTTCATCTCGCCTCTGTTTTTGGCGATGTGATGATATCTCTCCAGTTTAGTTTAGCGTTAATAGTTATTATTTGGTATGGTAGTATACATGCATGTC
The DNA here is from genome assembly GCA_021498325.1 of Bactrocera minax. Lineage (NCBI taxonomy): Eukaryota > Metazoa > Arthropoda > Insecta > Diptera > Tephritidae > Bactrocera > Bactrocera minax. The sequence goes on along the minus strand of JAKEEE010000042.1, from coordinate 887,558 downwards.
AGCGATGTTTATCTTTATGGCTATTTGTTTCCCTTTTTATTGATATAATTAATATGGATCGACTTGTCTCCACATATTTCAATGTTCCACCGTTTAAACCAGTCCAGCAGTTCATTTGGTTTGCATAGCGAGCTCAACTGCGTAGTCTTATACCAGTAATACTGTATTATCGGCGAAACGGGCAGTCGTGCTGTTCCTTCCATAGATTTATTTAAGTATGCCTGCTGAGTTTATAAGATACAATATTGGTCCTAATACACTTGCTTGGAGAATCCCAGAATTACTTTGCTGAGCATAAGCTTCGTTGAACTTAACACGAAAACCTCTTCCCTCAATATATAGGAATTTTTAAGTATAGATTGTTTGGGAACCTAGTGTTTGATTTATACAAGAATACATAATGCCATAGTGTCCATAATGCGGTTTTGTCTTATCTTCATTTATTTTGTATAAAACTCTAGGTATTTGTTGAATCGTATAACGTATTCTTCTGAATCAAAAGTAGCATTGAACTATCAGGTTTTCCTGAGTCAATAAGGATTCCATACGGTAGCAGAATGACTGCAGTTATTGAAGAGTTTAATTTCTTTAATGTTGTCTAAATTACATAATATATTGTATTCAGGTTCATAGAGTGTAATATTTCACGAAGATGGTCAATGATTTCATTTAAGAATATGTTTCGGAAATGTTTAGAAAATACTATTGCTTTTTAGCGAAGGTTTGAACCATTTTCCAGATTTAGCTTTAATAGGAAGTTAACGAATAATAGCTATTGTAATTGTTTTTGTAGCCTATCACAGACATGGTTCGTGACTATTAAAGGTGGTATTCTTGTGTAGAAATTAAAAAAAAATTAGTTTTTTGGACATGTGCAAAGCTTAACCTTTCAAAAATATGCTCTCAGAGGATATGCGCAACCTTTTTATTGTTTCCGGAGATATAACTAATTTATTGGCACGACATCCAAAGCGGCTGAGCCGGTTGACTCTGGTCGTAATTTTACCAGAAACTTTAAACGTGTTGTCCTTGAAACTATTTTTTTCTTAAAAGATTAATTTTAAAATTCGGGGTGAGTGTTTTCTATATATGTCTTCGTCGTACTAACTATGATTCACAACAAATAAAAACATTTTTATGCTTTTAAAAGATTATAGAAGTAAAAAAAAGGAAGGCTAAGTTCGGGTGTAACCAAACATTTTATACTCTCGCAATGTGCAAGGAGCAAAGACGGTGAATTATTTTCGGGTGTCGACCAAATTTTATATTAACGACAGTTGCTCCAGAATTAAAAATTCATCTTCGACGAATTTGTGAATGGATTACAATCATGTTTGGTTTCTTATTAACTTGTATTACAGTTCCAGTGTACAGACTCACGCACTTTCACTACTATATTTTACTTCGTGCCCGAGATTTATAATAAAATTAACGAAATTAACTCTAATGGGATATATGCGATATAAACTCAACCAAAGTGGCTAAAATGAATATATTAGGTATATGAGGAAAAGTCAACCAGAGAAACGGAAATCATTATAATAGAAAGGGATTATACCACAATCTAGACCGAATTCATTTCTATTTAGGGCGAAATCACATTATGTTTAAAAAAAAACAAGTATTCCTAATTTCATAAAATATCACATAACCTGAGCAACTGTTTAAAGTCGGTTGGAAAGTCGGGTATAATTATATTGGGTGTATTTGGCTAGTTGAAGGTCCGGACCGATTGCATTAACTTTTGTTCAAGTATTGCTTTCATTACTCAAGTACACTAGAGGACATTTTATGAAGACAACTCACAAACTGACCGACATATTTGGCATAAAGTCTGTTACAATAACGAAAATCTTTATATGTAGTAATATGGAAGCTGGAATAATTCGTTGACCAATTTCACACATTTTCGTCATCAAACTATGACTACCTAAAACTATTCGAGATAGATACACAGTTATATTTATATATTTAATATAAATAATCAGGATTAGGAGACGAGTTAAATTCCGAGGGCTGTCTGTCCGTCCACGAGCGATAACTTAAGGAAAAATACCTTGATGAAAACTGGTAAATGTGTTCTTTAACACCACAAAATGCTGTGAAACAAAAACCTAAAAAGTGCTGTAGCTAAGCTCCAAATTAGATTTGAAGCTGTAATTTGGTTCACGGAATCGAAGTAGGTAGGGGCGTCTATGGTTCGAAAACTTTTAAAAATTGGGTAAAATAGGTTTAATGTACATATCTCACAAACCACAAAAGCAATTAAGAAGGTTAAAATTTTGACAATGGGTGTGGCCCTACCAACCTTTAGGTGAAATCCCATATCTCAGGAACAACTTAACCTATTTGAACCAAATTTGATGCATAGCATTCGGACTACAACCACGCCTACTAGCCATGTAACACAATTATGAATATGACTCTTTTGCGTTACTGTATATAACTCAAGGACAAATTAAGATATCGGAACAAAGCTTTGCACGAATAGTGCCCTCAAGGTATTCCATTTTCTGCTCAAAAATGGTCTAACTCGGATTATAACTTTTTCAAGCTGCGGATATCGAATATGCGGACCCCAGTCCGCAATATTCAATTAATGATCAGAGATCAGAATACTTACCCTAGCACATATAAACAATATAAGGATTTTCAAACTTTCGGACTTGATACTTTTCGTTTTTTAAAAAAAGATTTACTCATTCGTCTACATTAATGTTGTCGCCTTCAAAATAGACTCTATTCGATATTAGGCACTTATGCCAGCACTTCTTCCGATCGTCGAAACACTTCTCAAACTGGATTTTTGAGATAGTCTTTAGCTCTTTTAGCGAAGCGCTTTTAATGTTATCTATACTTGTAAAACGATGCCCCTTTAATACTTCATCATACCAGGTGTATCGGGGATTTAATATAAAAATTTCAAAGTTCCGGTTGGTATATATCGGCCAATATGTATGATATCTTGGCAAAGTTAAGTACGTGTATAATATTGAATATGCTAAAGTTTAATGCCGAAAATGTGTAAAATCGGTCAACGAATTACACCAGCTCTAAAATACCGCATATAATGATTTTATTTATTATAACAGACTTTATGCCAAATATGTGGGTCAAGGTGTGAGTTATGTTCATAATTTCATTAGTGTACTTGAGTAATGTCAAAAATTAATACAATCAGTCCAGACTTTTTTCTAGCCCAAATGTACTTTAAGGCTGACTTTAAATCCGATGTAATGATACTCAACTTTCCACCTGATTTTAAACCGTTTATATTGGATAATGAGTGTACCATATGAATGAAATTAAGTGGACAGGCTTTCTTAAACATAGTAATAACATATATCTTATTTGAGGTAATTAGGCTGATTTTAATATAAATATCTCGGGCACCAAGCAAAATATAGTAATGAAACTAAGTAAGTCTATAACCCATAATATCTGTTAATAAGATACCAAATATGATTGTAATCCAATCACAATAAAAAAAAATAATGAAAATTAATTAAATAAAAGTGATTTCCCATTTCTAAGAAATTGAGCTAGTGATATGTGTTTTGAATTATCCAAGTTAATGTTTTCAAGGTTTTTAAAAGGTAATGTTATTACATATCGCCCTGTTGGGTACCCACGAGCTGTCTTTTGATAACTTTGTTCACACAACATATCCGAAGTTGAGAGTAGGGGTTTTCTCGGAAATTCTTCCACTTCTCCATTTTTCTGGGGTCATTTTATTGTTTTTTTGAAAAATGAGATTATCGAGGGTGAGTATCTTCAGAACATATCTTTGTATGCACTTTCTGATGAACTTGTGGTATGACAGTAGCAAAATCTGCTTCCTACTTGAGTTGAGTGGGTCTTGGGTTTTTGTTTCAGTGGACTGTAAGAGGCTTGTGTACGCTTGTGGATTTGCATTGGAATTGTGGCGGAATTGTGAATTGGGTGGTACTACTTGAGCTTGAATCAAGAGGCAGGTTTGGAGCTATTGACATTGAAGATATTAACATAAATCTTTGCGGGAAGAATGGGAACGAAGTGTGGTGCTCTTATGCAAAAGAGTTTTGTGTTTCTTCTACATATTCTGAAAGCATATTGGTTTTTACAATTTCTAAAACTAAGAGATAGTGCTAGATAATTAAAGCAGTAACCATTATTTTTTACTGCCGTTTTTCGGTCCCCGATTAACTTGGACATTCTCGAATTGAATGTTTTATTCTACGCAATTTTCAACTTTCAATGTTTTGAACTTTTCTCAAAATGTTACTACCTCTCATTGAGATTTCACTATAGTCTAAAAAACTCGTGGTCGGTGTTTCGGAGATATTTACGTAGAAGGTATTAAATTTAATGTCTTCAATCGGCCCCACTTTTGGCTGGATAACAGAAATGGGATCAGTCAGATACATATTGGGTTGTTCGGAAAGTCATTTCGTTTTTTTTGGGGAACATGAAAGACAGTTTTCGTATAATGAATAAATATTTTATTAAATTATATATTGGCCATTCTGGTCCAACACCTTTTGCCATCTTTCTGGCAGTAACATAATTCCCCTCTCATAAAAGTTTTGGTCCTTGCTGGCAAAAAACTCGTCCAGGTGGTTTTTGACATCTTCATTTGAGGTAAAGGTTTTGCCATCCAAAAAATTTTGCAGGGACCGGAACAAATAGTAGTCGGAAGGCGCCAGATCTGGAGAATATGGTGGATGTTGCAGTACGTCCCATTCAAGCTGTAAAAGTTTTTGGCGAGTGACCAAACTTGTGTGAGGTCTCGCATTATCCTGGTGGAACACTACACCCTTCCTATTGATTAATTCGGGCCTCTTCTCTTTAAGTGAATCATTCAATTTGTCCAGCTGATGACAATAGACTTCTGAATTAATCGTTGTATTGTCCGGCAAAAGCTCAAAAAAAACGATTCCTTTGACATCCCACCAAACGGAGAGCATCACCTTTTTTTGGTGAATGTTGGCTTTTGACACGCTTTGAGCCGGTTCATCTTTTCTGCTCCATGACCTCTTGCGTTTAACATTGTTGTATACAACCCATTTTTCGTCCCCAGTAATAATCCGCTTCAAAAATGGATCATTTTCTAGACGTTTGAGGAGCGAATCACACGCGTCAACACGACGACACAAATTTCGCTCGGTAAGGACATGGGGCACCCACACATCGAGCTTCGAGGTTAAGTCCATGCCTTTCAAATGGCCATAAACAGTTGAATTCGACAAATTTAACCTCTCACCGATCTCTCGTGTGGTGATTCGCCGATTTGCATCAACTAATGCCTTTATCGCATCTTTGTCAGCTTCGACCGGCCTTCCAGACCGTGGTGCATCTTCGACATCAAAATTGCCGGATCGAAATTTTGCAAACCAGTTCTGGCACTGGCGTACTGTTAACACGCCTTCTCCATACACATCCGTCAATTTTTTTCTCGCTTGGACAGCATTTTTACCTTTTCTGAAGTTAAAAAGTAAAATATGACGAAAATGCTGCTTATTGCTCTCCATATTTAAAAAGGCACCAACCAAAAACTACTGGGTAGAATTAATAGAACTTTTTCACACACAAGCCTTGCAATATCAGCTCTCATGACATATAATGGTTATGGGGCTTAAGTGTGAAGTTAGTTTCGAAAAAACGTAATTAAGTCCTCTGGCGGGAAAAAACGAAATGACTTTCCGAACAACCCAATACTTGTTATTTATACACCTCAAAGGTTTTCCACAACGGTATTTCGGAATTCTCTTCTAAGGTGTCCTTAAATTGATGGAGAAGGATTTTGGGTAATTTCAATCCACATACATAAGAATATTCAAACAGGGTTCCAAACAGTAATGCCTATACGTACATTGTGTAGATTTTCTTCAGTTGCTTGAGGTAGGTTGAATAAAAATTTTAACTGCGAGTTTACTTGAACACGTTTATTTTCATATTGTGATACGACTATTTAACAGACTACTTAACAGTTGGTCGTGTTTCTTCTCAATTTTTTTAAATCAGATTAAAACATCTCTACTTTACTGAGTTTTTGGTTGTTTATGTACTCGTATATGACCGCAAACATATCTCTGAATGACAGCTATGTTACGAAATCGCCATAAAATACCACCTGATGAGTATATTAGATTTGTTCACCGAACGGTTGTTTGTAACACCTAGAACCAAATAAGTAAGATATAGACAACGTATATATAAACGTACGTACGTATTTATATATACGTACGTATAAACGTACCACGTGCCACGCCTGCAAAATGCAGTAAATTAAGATATAATAATAACTAAGCAGTAAATTAATATATAAACGTGTTATTTGGTGTAAAGGATCCTAGTAGGATGGGGCATCTGTGGGCAAAATTTTTTATAAAAGTAGGCTTGACCCCTGCCCCCAATAGGTTTAATATATATTATTATATTTGGCAGAATGTGATTTGATGTCAAATGTGGATGAAATCGGTCTATCTATTTCCCTCTCAAATGATGATTCGGTTCAAAAATTATATAAAATCGGTTCATATCATACCTCAGTACTATATCATACTGAAACTAAACGAACTCATGTATTATGAATTAAGTTAATTTGTTATCAGAAATGAGAAGTCAGTTCAAAATTTTTTAATGCGAATGAATTTTCTTTTAAATTGAAATATTTCAGATTCCTGGATATATTTCTCGCACCTTTATTTCTTATAAAGGGCAAAAGTAATTGGGAGAAGATCTTAGAAGAAGAAACTTAGTCCTTCTTTTCTTTCTTACTTTCCTTTAAAACCTTTTATTTATTCTCAAACATTGATTCTACAAAGAGACGAATAAGTGAGGCAGACTTCATATAAAAAAAAACGCTTTATGCATTATTTTGTTTATTATCTTCTAGAAGAAATCCAATACATAAACTGCTGGTCCTGTTGCAAATATTTCTATGCTCTTATATATCAAAGATTGCTCAAACATATTTTATTTATCTTTCTAATGTTCTAATGCCCAATTTATTTTATTGATTTATTTAAAGCATTTTTTTAAACCAAATGTCAACCCTTCTTAGAACTATTTTAAATTCCTTTCTGAACTTCTTTGGTTATTACTAGTTCTTATTGAGCTAAAATTTAACAAATGGTGGCAATATTTTTAATTTGTCAATTTGATTATTTAGCTTTAGAAGAGCCTTATTGTTTATTTAAAACTTTCTTAGAGTATCTACGACAGGGATGCTAAGGTTATTTATTGATGATGGTGATGTTTTAGGATTTCGTTCCGTATTGATCCTTATTTTCCTAAAATCTTTTTCAATTGGATAATAATGCATTTTAATATGATTAAGAGTTATATCAGGATAACATGCATTTTATTAATTAACAGGGCAAGAATGCCTGAATTACCTAACGATTTGTAACTCTATCGGCAAAGAAACCTAAATTATTCTAGTGATTTTAAATTTTGTGCATAACTTATAATATGAAGTCTCCTATTTAATATAAATATGCATTCATATTTTTTATTACTATATATTTTTCAGTGCGGTACTGTAACCAAGAACTCTTCACCAAAAAACTGGATTCCTATATGCCCTAACCCATTCGATTTGGCTGCCATTGCATCAGTCTATAGTAAAAAAATTAGTATTGTGGATTTACGAATAAAAGCAAGAAAGTACGCAGAAACTTCCAAAAACACTTTAGACCACATTGATTTGCTGGATAAATAATTTTAAATTAATAAAATTTAGCTTTGATTTAAATTAGCAAATATGTATATTCAGAGCTATTTATACTGAAGTTTATATGAATAAATAAAAACATCAAAAACAAGTTAATAAATTAATAAAGTTTAATTCCTACTTGAAGTAGTTTAACGTTCATATTCAACTCAACGTAAGTATTGCATGCTACATTGGCTGAAAAGGTTAGGCCTACTCAATCTCGACGTCCAATTGGACCAGAAAGTACAGGTACAGTTATACTGTTTACAGATAGTTTTATAATGCTCTAGGTAGTCGACGGAAATAATTCCACGAGAATGCCAAACAATACTAGCTAAAACCCTGCCGGCCGACTATTGTGTTTTCGGGCGCCTTCGGAATGAATTCCTGAATGAAAATGTGTCCATGTTATCCTACGTTCCCAAAGTGGACAAATATGTGTTAGTATTGTCAACACAACATTACACACAAGCTACAGAAGCTTCAAACAAATACAAATCGACAACTATCTTAGACTATAATGGAAATAACTTCCGGGGTTGAAACAATGAACAAAATGTTATTTGGCTACAGCTGCAAACCCGCAACAAATCGATGGCCTTGGCCATTTTTTAGAATATGCTTGGCGTCACTAGTCTGGCTTTTTATATTATATACAAGCAAGAAATCAGAGTAGCGAAGGAAATTTGTATTAGAATTGGCAGAACAATTAAAAATCCGCCATATGAAAAGAGCTGCAGCAAATCCCACGATATGTGGCAAACCAGCAATTAAAATGTTATTGTATAATTAATATTTTTTGATTGATATATAATCATTGATATGATATATGATTATATAAAAATATAAAATTGATATATTTGATATTTCGGTTAGGTTTACATCTCACTGTCTTATAATAATTAGATTTTTAAAGCAGTTTGACGAGTGCTTGTTACGAGAGCTTTGTGGAGAACGTTAGGAATTATCAGAATTTGATGTGTAATTAATTTCCTGGCTAGAAAGTGCATCAGAAACAACATTCTGATGTCGTGGCTTGTAAGTGGGTTTGGCACCGTATTCTTCGATGAAATTCTTCCATTCTTTTAATATTGAGGTTTTTTTCTGATACGGTGGGAATTAAAGATTGGTGATCGGTGTATATATTGTAATTAAATCTGCCATACGATGGAAGTATTGTAATTTCGGAGTTCCTGTAAGGCCCAGATAATTGCGAGTAACTATTTTTCATTTGTAGAGTAAGATAGGGGCTCTTTATTTTGTGATAATACAGTTCCTGTGGCGTAATTACTAGTATCTGAAGTTAATTCGAAAGGCTTGTTGAAATTTAGTTGGAAGAGTTCAACCCGAGCTTTTAGTTGCTCTTTAATTTTATTTAATACTTCTAATGCAGGTTCATCGAAGATTACTTTTATTTTTGCTCACTGCTTCTCTGAGAAACGTAATGATTGATTTGACAATGGCTGCGAAATTCCTTATGGATTTTCGATAACTTGCGACACCTAGAACGAATCTGAGCTCTTTTAGCGATGTAGGCGTGGAAAAATCATTTATAGTTTGCATTTTTGCAGGATCGACAGTGATTTTATTGTATTTAATTATGTGCCCCAAGTATTCTACAGAGTCTTCACAGAAGTGTGATTTCCCATTGGAAATCTTCATGTTAGCTTGATGAAGTGCGTTTATAATTATGCGTATGTAGTCGATATGCTCTTCAGCTGAAGAAGACTAAATGGGAACATCGTTTATGTAAATATACTCTAAATTGCCAATATATGGTCTTGAGATATACATCTTTGATAAATTGATGGAGCATTTTTCAGTCCGAAGTGCATACGAAGAAATGCATACGTGGCTCCATTTAAACTAAGGGTTGTTTTTCTTTGTCAGATACTTTAATGAGCTGCTGAGTAGCTGAGGAAATCCAGATTCCAAATCTGAACAACTGATATCTACAACCATTCTGTGTTTAGATTTCCTTTGTTTGTCGGTACCTTTCTTAGCAGCTGTCCAAATTGGTGAGTTGAAAGAACTTTAGGTTTGATTAGGTTTGATTATTTAATTTTCCAGAAGTGTATTTATTTCTTTATTAATAAAGTCATTATCAGACATAGGCTATGGATGTTTTTTGTCTAAATAGGATCTCTAGTTAATATTGTGCTAGTACCTTCATTTTATTGCATTATTTCGTCGATTTCAGAGCTATGGTCTTAGTTATTAATTACGTAGTTTATTTTCTGCTTTTAATCGAAAAGATTGATCTCTGCTTTGATTTCTTTGAGTCCCTGCTCACCTAGAAGCCTATTGAATTCTACTAATGTATCAGTTTCGAAAAATATGGGATTGTTATCTAACACTGTTATTACTTTTTTAATCTAGTTATTGAGTAACGACAAAAATTTTTTACTTTTACAGGTTTAATTAGAATAAGTTTACCGATATTACGTTTTCTCTTAATGCAGTCGTTTGTTGCTCCGGTATCGATGAGGATCTTGCTGGTTTTAATTGTATCCCTGCAGTAGCGTTGCAGACACGACAATTCGTTCATATGCCTAAAAAAGCACTTGTCTTTTGGAAGAATGGATTGTAGCTTTTCTTCGCAATGTTGTGTAATAAGGGATCATAGTTCTTCTGCACGTATTTGGTCATGTTGCGAGATGAAGGATTTTAGTGTCTCTTCTGTGGGTCTCCACGAAATGGGTTATTTGGAGTTATTATGGCTTATATGGGTTATTTGGAGGTAGTCCTTGTGTTAGTAGCTGTTTTGAGGAGTTGTAGCGTTGAAGTTAGTGTCTCTCTTGTATTGCTGTGAGGAGTCTGTGTACATGGGTTGGTACTGCACCTTCGTGGTTCCTCATGATGTCTTCCGTTCTCAGAGGTCGATGCTGCATATTGTACCGCCTGTGGTTAGTTTACGTTGTCGTAGCATATTGTACTCGCGATAGCGTAAAGGGTCTCTATGTCTTTCGGGTTGTGGCTGTAGAGGGCGCCCCTGGCGTATTTCTTGTTAAGGCGAAAAGTAAATGTTCTGATTACTTCGTAAGTCCCATAGTGCTGCATAGCTGGGTAGTCTCCTTAGCTTTAATGCCTTGCTAACTTCGCATTGGAATTCTGCCAGCGTGTGTTTTCTTCGTATTATTTTTTTCATTTCCTCTTGTAACACGAATAAAAATCTCTGGTCTGCATACGTGCAATCCAGAGAGGCAATTAATTGTGGAATAAAGGTTGAATTTTGTATCGTTATTTATAAATATTTCAGCTGCCTTTCATAGGACTTTTGAAAGTAGAACCGAATATGCGTTGTACTATGTGGGTGTTGGACCGTAACCTTTGATGGTCTCCATGTGTATCCAGGCACGTTTCTCCATGATCGATATTGATTTCTGTCGCCTGCGAAGTCTGGCAATGTCTTAAATATATCCAGATTTATTTGTAATTTTCTGTCACTGTAACATTGAATGACAAATTGCTCTAAAGAGAACTCACCCTTTTTTGGTTCCCCGTCAGAATTGTGGTAAGAGCAGCAATTTATTTTTAAGTCTTGCAATGTATGGTCATTTCGGAGTCAATGTTCAATGATGGACGAAACAAATTTAGTAGTTTCTGTCTTCGTTTTCGAAATTCCAGAATGAAGCGATTGCTTTGCTTTTATGGATTTTCTATTTTTCAAAGCATATCCTTCCTGACTATTATTCTAATTATTCAGGAATTCCCTCTTCAGGAAAGTGGAATTATTTTATCTTTGATGTACGGATATTTCCAGTTTAATTATTTTGTATTTATTGCATTGCAATTTATGTATTTATTGCATCTTGACTACTGAATTTATAACAGTTCCTTTCCTTTTTATATGTATTGCTTGTTTAGGTTATGTTAGTTCATTGTGTGTGTGAATGCCATGGTAGTAACATGTTCCCTTGATCCTTAACTCGCGCGTTTTTCATTTACAGATGCTAATGGTGTTTACTTACTTCCTTCCTTCCTTCAATTTAATTTAGCAATTTCATTATATTCAACAAACCAAATACTGGTTGAATATGCTGGGGAAGTCTTGCATAACACTTATCCATTACTAACCATTCGCTTCGCGTCAACAGTGGTTCCTTTCTATAAAGAAACAAAGTTTTTGTGAAAAAAGAAATTCACTTGGTTTGATTGAAAACAGACAGAGATACCTTCACTTTGAAGTCAATAACTTAAAAACGATTTTCTTCTAGTTAAAGTTAAAAAGAAAAAAAATACAACCAATAAATGACCTAACTTTTGTCAGTGTTCATCCTAACTCAATCGCGATTGCTTGTGGATTATTATGTGCTTCTTCACCCACGCTTAATTTTTAAAAATTCTTCCCTAGCAGGGAAGGCAGAAAAGCAGATTACAACAATCAATGTCATAAACGAAACGAACTAGTAAATTTTAGTAAACCAAGTGTCCACTCGTTTTTCGTTTTTATTCGTTTCGTCCGCTCGACTTCACGAACAAATTTATTTTTCTGCCGAATGCATCACAAAAAAGCGGAACGAAATTATTATACTTTTTAATAAATTTATACCCAATCGATAAAGTTATAAGCCATTTTGTTAACTGTGCTAGACCTATGCTTTTACCGCTGGATAATAATTGTCTAGAAGCCCTATATTTCTAAACAACATATTTACCTGTTGGTTTGTGTCATTTAAACTAAAAATAATCAAAATTTAAAAAATGAAAAATTAAATATTTAAAGTTATTAACTTCATTAATATTAAATATTTGTAATTAAAGCCTACTTATATACAAATTGTCAATGAATTGTTTGAAAAATGAGAAACAGCATGAAAATTCAATTATATGCTTAGTTTTTAGTAACAGAAATAAACGTTTTCGGTTTTTTTCATAATATTATAAGTGAATGCCTCTAAAATCAGTTCAGGTAAAGCTTAAAATTAACACGTACATTAATGCAAATATTGTGCTATCAATTAATACTAACATTTTTGCCCATCGATCTAAATTACTGATCTTAAAAATGCAGAGTATATTAATCATCAGATACCTGTAGCTCAAGAGGGAATTTAAAAGGTTAAGCTAGCCATGCGAATGCGCACCGAACTCTGAAATGCGATCCAGACCTTTCAGAGGCACGTGGTCATCAATTTATTGTTTAATACTCTCTTTTTATATTATATCTGTTTCACAAAATTTAGCAATTGTATAATTAAAGCCAGTTTAAGATATTAACAAAATTCAGGACCATTATCTATAATTTTTGGTTTTAATAAAAAAATTGCATTAGTAGAGTAGTAAGTAAGTAAGTACAACATCATTAATCATTCCTATGCGTGTATAATAGCTTTACCCTGAAATGTAAAAACAAATTAAAATTTGTTAAAATCTATTAATTGTGGTGGTGTCTCGCATTTCTGTCTACGTCGAAAGTTATTTTCCACTATGGGAATTACTCTCAACAATCTATTTGAGTGTGTAAGCAGCCGATTTGCGTGTTAATACATGCGATGCGAATCACTTTGTCAAGGGTGTCATGTTTAATTGATGGTGAAGCTAGCCTTTCGCCACGTACAATTTCGTTTGGGCTCTTTGTATTACTAATAGGCTGGATTTATACACCGTTCCCCAGACCTCTATGCCGTATCTCCATGTAACATACATAATAAGATCTTGTTATCTACGATAAATTTGGCTGTCGTTAGAGTAGTTGTCTAAGTCTTTCATCTCGCCTCTGTTTTTGGCGATGTGATGATATCTCTCCAGTTTAGTTTAGCGTTAATAGTTATTATTTGGTATGGTAGTATACATGCATGTCAGCGATGTTTATCTTTATGGCTATTTGTTTCCCTTTTTATTGATATAATTAATATGGATCGACTTGTCTCCACATATTTCAATGTTCCACCGTTTAAACCAGTCCAGCAGTTCATTTGGTTTGCATAGCGAGCTCAACTGCGTAGTCTTATACCAGTAATACTGTATTATCGGCGAAACGGGCAGTCGTGCTGTTCCTTCCATAGATTTATTTAAGTATGCCTGCTGAGTTTATAAGATACAATATTGGTCCTAATACACTTGCTTGGAGAATCCCAGAATTACTTTGCTGAGCATAAGCTTCGTTGAACTTAACACGAAAACCTCTTCCCTCAATATATAGGAATTTTTAAGTATAGATTGTTTGGGAACCTAGTGTTTGATTTATACAAGAATACATAATGCCATAGTGTCCATAATGCGCTTTTGTCTTATCTTCATTTATTTTGTATAAAACTCTAGGTATTTGTTGAATCGTATAACGTATTCTTCTGAATCAAAAGTAGCATTGAACTATCAGGTTTTCCTGAGTCAATAAGGATTCCATACGGTAGCAAAATGACTGTAGTTATTGAAGAGTTTAATTTCTTTAATGTTGTCTAAATTACATAATATATTGTATTCAGGTTCATAGAGTGTAATATTTCACGAAGATGGTCAATGATTTCATTTAAGAATATGTTTCGGAAATGTTTAGAAAATACTATTGCTTTTTAGCGAAGGTTTGAACCATTTTCCAGATTTAGCTTTAATAGGAAGTTAACGAATAATAGCTATTGTAATTGTTTTTGTAGCCTATCACAGACATGGTTCGTGACTATTAAAGGTGGTATTCTTGTGTAGAAATTAAAAAAAAATTAGTTTTTTGGACATGTGCAAAGCTTAACCTTTCAAAAATATGCTCTCAGAGGATATGCGCAACCTTTTTATTGTTTCCGGAGATATAACTAATTTATTGGCACGACATCCAAAGCGGCTGAGCCGGTTGACTCTGGTCGTAATTTTACCAGAAACTTTAAACGTGTTGTCCTTGAAACTATTTTTTTCTTAAAAGATTAATTTTAAAATTCGGGGTGAGTGTTTTCTATATATGTCTTCGTCGTACTAACTATGATTCACAACAAATAAAAACATTTTTATGCTTTTAAAAGATTATAGAAGTAAAAAAAAGGAAGGCTAAGTTCGGGTGTAACCAAACATTTTATACTCTCGCAATGTGCAAGGAGCAAAGACGGTGAATTATTTTCGGGTGTCGACCAAATTTTATATTAACGACAGTTGCTCCAGAATTAAAAATTCATCTTCGACGAATTTGTGAATGGATTACAATCATGTTTGGTTTCTTATTAACTTGTATTACAGTTCCAGTGTACAGACTCACGCACTTTCACTACTATATTTTACTTCGTGCCCGAGATTTATAATAAAATTAACGAAATTAACTCTAATGCGATATATGCGATATAAACTCAACCAAAGTGGCTAAAATGAATATATTAGGTATATGAGGAAAAGTCAACCAGAGAAACGGAAATCATTATAATAGAAAGGGATTATACCACAATCTAGACCGAATTCATTTCTATTTAGGGCGAAATCACATTATGTTTAAAAAAAAACAAGTATTCCTAATTTCATAAAATATCACATAACCTGAGCAACTGTTTAAAGTCGGTTGGAAAGTCGGGTATAATTATATTGGGTGTATTTGGCTAGTTGAAGGTCCGGACCGATTGCATTAACTTTTGTTCAAGTATTGCTTTCATTACTCAAGTACACTAGAGGACATTTTATGAAGACAACTCACAAACTGACCGACATATTTGGCATAAAGTCTGTTACAATAACGAAAATCTTTATATGTAGTAATATGGAAGCTGGAATAATTCGAAAAAATTCGAAATTCGGAAACTAAACGAACTCATGTATTATGAATTAAGTTAATTTGTTATCAGAAATGAGAAGTCAGTTCAAAATTTTTTAATGCGAATGAATTTTCTTTTAAATTGAAATATTTCAGATTCCTGGATATATTTCTCGCACCTTTATTTCTTATAAAGGGCAAAAGTAATTGGGAGAAGATCTTAGAAGAAGAAACTTAGTCCTTCTTTTCTTTCTTACTTTCCTTTAAAACCTTTTATTTATTCTCAAACATTGATTCTACAAAGAGACGAATAAGTGAGGCAGACTTCATATAAAAAAAAACGCTTTATGCATTATTTTGTTTATTATCTTCTAGAAGAAATCCAATACATAAACTGCTGGTCCTGTTGCAAATATTTCTATGCTCTTATATATCAAAGATTGCTCAAACATATTTTATTTATCTTTCTAATGTTCTAATGCCCAATTTATTTTATTGATTTATTTAAAGCATTTTTTTAAACCAAATGTCAACCCTTCTTAGAACTATTTTAAATTCCTTTCTGAACTTCTTTGGTTATTACTAGTTCTTATTGAGCTAAAATTTAACAAATGGTGGCAATATTTTTAATTTGTCAATTTGATTATTTAGCTTTAGAAGAGCCTTATTGTTTATTTAAAACTTTCTTAGAGTATCTACGACAGGGATGCTAAGGTTATTTATTGATGATGGTGATGTTTTAGGATTTCGTTCCGTATTGATCCTTATTTTCCTAAAATCTTTTTCAATTGGATAATAATGCATTTTAATATGATTAAGAGTTATATCAGGATAACATGCATTTTATTAATTAACAGGGCAAGAATGCCTGAATTACCTAACGATTTGTAACTCTATCGGCAAAGAAACCTAAATTATTCTAGTGATTTTAAATTTTGTGCATAACTTATAATATGAAGTCTCCTATTTAATATAAATATGCATTCATATTTTTTATTACTATATATTTTTCAGTGCGGTACTGTAACCAAGAACTCTTCACCAAAAAACTGGATTCCAATATGCCCTAACCCATTCGATTTGGCTGCCATTGCATCAGTCTATAGTAAAAAAATTAGTATTGTGGATTTACGAATAAAAGCAAGAAAGTACGCAGAAACTTCCAAAAACACTTTAGACCACATTGATTTGCTGGATAAATAATTTTAAATTAATAAAATTTAGCTTTGATTTAAATTAGCAAATATGTATATTCAGAGCTATTTATACTGAAGTTTATATGAATATATAAAAACATCAAAAAGAAGTTAATAAATTAATAAAGTTTAATTCCTACTTGAAGTAGTTTAACGTTCATATTCAACTCAACGTAAGTATTGCATGCTACATTGGCTGAAAAGGTTAGGCCTACTCAATCTCGACGTCCAATTGGACCAGAAAGTACAGGTACAGTTATACTGTTTACAGATAGTTTTATAATGCTCTAGGTAGTCGACGGAAATAATTCCACGAGAATGCCAAACAATACTAGCTAAAACCCTGCCGGCCGACTATTGTGTTTTCGGGCGCCTTCGGAATGAATTCCTGAATGAAAATGTGTCCATGTTATCCTACGTTCCCAAAGTGGACAAATATGTGTTAGTATTGTCAACACAACATTACACACAAGCTACAGAAGCTTCAAACAAATACAAATCGACAACTATCTTAGACTATAATGGAAATAACTTCCGGGGTTGAAACAATGAACAAAATGTTATTTGGCTACAGCTGCAAACCCGCAACAAATCGATGGCCTTGGCCATTTTTTAGAATATGCTTGGCGTCACTAGTCTGGCTTTTTATATTATATACAAGCAAGAAATCAGAGTAGCGAAGGAAATTTGTATTAGAATTGGCAGAACAATTAAAAATCCGCCATATGAAAAGAGCTGCAGCAAATCCCACGATATGTGGCAAACCAGCAATTAAAATGTTATTGTATAATTAATATTTTTTGATTGATATATAATCATTGATATGATATATGATTATATAAAAATATAAAATTGATATATTTGATATTTCGGTTAGGTTTACATCTCACTGTCTTATAATAATTAGATTTTTAAAGCAGTTTGACGAGTGCTTGTTACGAGAGCTTTGTGGAGAACGTTAGGAATTATCAGAATTTGATGTGTAATTAATTTCCTGGCTAGAAAGTGCATCAGAAACAACATTCTGATGTCGTGGCTTGTAAGTGGGTTTGGCACCGTATTCTTCGATGAAATTCTTCCATTCTTTTAATATTGAGGTTTTTTTCTGATACGGTGGGAATTAAAGATTGGTGATCGGTGTATATATTGTAATTAAATCTGCCATACGATGGAAGTATTGTAATTTCGGAGTTCCTGTAAGGCCCAGATAATTGCGAGTAACTATTTTTCATTTGTAGAGTAAGATAGGGGCTCTTTATTTTGTGATAATACAGTTCCTGTGGCGTAATTACTAGTATCTGAAGTTAATTCGAAAGGCTTGTTGAAATTTAGTTGGAAGAGTTCAACCCGAGCTTTTAGTTGCTCTTTAATTTTATTTAATACTTCTAATGCAGGTTCATCGAAGATTACTTTTATTTTTGCTCACTGCTTCTCTGAGAAACGTAATGATTGATTTGACAATGGCTGCGAAATTCCTTATGGATTTTCGATAACTTGCGACACCTAGAACGAATCTGAGCTCTTTTAGCGATGTAGGCGTGGAAAAATCATTTATAGTTTGCATTTTTGCAGGATCGACAGTGATTTTATTGTATTTAATTATGTGCCCCAAGTATTCTACAGAGTCTTCACAGAAGTGTGATTTCCCATTGGAAATCTTCATGTTAGCTTGATGAAGTGCGTTTATAATTATGCGTATGTAGTCGATATGCTCTTCAGCTGAAGAAGACTAAATGGGAACATCGTTTATGTAAATATACTCTAAATTGCCAATATATGGTCTTGAGATATACATCTTTGATAAATTGATGGAGCATTTTTCAGTCCGAAGTGCATACGAAGAAATGCATACGTGGCTCCATTTAAACTAAGGGTTGTTTTTCTTTGTCAGATACTTTAATGAGCTGCTGAGTAGCTGAGGAAATCCAGATTCCAAATCTGAACAACTGAAATCTACAACCATTCTGTGTTTAGATTTCCTTTGTTTGTCGGTACCTTTCTTAGCAGCTGTCCAAATTGGTGAGTTGAAAGAACTTTAGGTTTGATTAGGTTTGATTAGGTTTGATTATTTAATTTTCCAGAAGTGTATTTATTTCTTTATTAATAAAGTCATTATCAGACATAGGCTATGGATGTTTTTTGTCTAAATAGGATCTCTAGTTAATATTGTGCTAGTACCTTCATTTTATTGCATTATTTCGTCGATTTCAGAGCTATGGTCTTAGTTATTAATTACGTAGTTTATTTTCTGCTTTTAATCGAAAAGATTGATCTCTGCTTTGATTTCTTTGAGTCCCTGCTCACCTAGAAGCCTATTGAATTCTACTAATGTATCAGTTTCGAAAAATATGGGATTGTTATCTAACACTGTTATTACTTTTTTAATCTAGTTATTGAGTAACGACAAAAATTTTTTACTTTTACAGGTTTAATTAGAATAAGTTTACCGATATTACGTTTTCTCTTAATGCAGTCGTTTGTTGCTCCGGTATCGATGAGGATCTTGCTGGTTTTAATTGTATCCCTGCAGTAGCGTTGCAGACACGACAATTCGTTCATATGCCTAAAAAAGCACTTGTCTTTTGGAAGAATGGATTGTAGCTTTTCTTCGCAATGTTGTGTAATAAGGGATCATAGTTCTTCTGCACGTATTTGGTCATGTTGCAAGATGAAGGATTTTAGTGTCTCTTCTGTGGGTCTCCACGAAATGGGTTATTTGGAGTTATTATGGCTTATATGGGTTATTTGGAGGTAGTCCTTGTGTTAGTAGCTGTTTTGAGGAGTTGTAGCGTTGAAGTTAGTGTCTCTCTTGTATTGCTGTGAGGAGTCTGTGTACATGGGTTGGTACTGCACCTTCGTGGTTCCTCATGATGTCTTCCGTTCTCAGAGGTCGATGCTGCATATTGTACCGCCTGTGGTTAGTTTACGTTGTCGTAGCATATTGTACTCGCGATAGCGTAAAGGGTCTCTATGTCTTTCGGGTTGTGGCTGTAGAGGGCGCCCCTGGCGTATTTCTTGTTAAGGCGAAAAGTAAATGTTCTGATTACTTCGTAAGTCCCATAGTGCTGCATAGCTGGGTAGTCTCCTTAGCTTTAATGCCTTGCTAACTTCGCATTGGAATTCTGCCAGCGTGTGTTTTCTTCGTATTATTTTTTTCATTTCCTCTTGTAACACGAATAAAAATCTCTGGTCTGCATACGTGCAATCCAGAGAGGCAATTAATTGTGGAATAAAGGTTGAATTTTGTATCGTTATTTATAAATATTTCAGCTGCCTTTCATAGGACTTTTGAACGTAGAACCGAATATGCGTTGTACTATGTGGGTGTTGGACCGTAACCTTTGATGGTCTCCATGTGTATCCAGGCACGTTTCTCCATGATCGATATTGATTTCTGTCGCCTGCGAAGTCTGGCAATGTCTTAAATATATCCAGATTTATTTGTAATTTTCTGTCACTGTAACATTGAATGACAAATTTCTCTAGAGAGAACTCATCCTTTTTTGGTTCCCCGTCAGAATTGTGGTAAGAGCAGCAATTTATGTTTAAGTCTTGCAATGTATGGTCATTTCGGAGTCAATGTTCAATGATGGACGAAACAAATTTAGTAGTTTCTGCCTTCGTTTTCGAGATTCCAGCATGAAGCGATTGCTTTGCTTTTATGGATTTTCTATTTTTCAAAGCATATCCTTCCTGATTATTATTCTAATTATTCAGGAATTCCCTCTTCAGGAAAGTGGAATTATTTTATCCTTTGATGTACGGATATTTCCAGTTTAATTATTTTGTATTTATTGCATTGCAATTTATGTATTTATTGCATCTTGACTACTGAATTTATAACAGTTCCTTTCCTTTTTATATGTATTGCTTGTTTAGGTTATGTTAGTTCATTGTGTGTGTGAATGCTATGGTAGTAACATGTTCCCTTGATCCTTAACTCGCGCGTTTTTCATTTACAGATGCTAATGGTGTTTACTTACTTCCTTCCTTCCTTCAATTTAATTTAGCAATTTCATTATATTCAGCAAACCAAATACTGGTTGAATATGCTGGGGAAGTCTTGCATAACACTGTGGTTCCTTTCTATAAAGAAACAAAGTTTTTGTGAAAAAAGAAATTCACTTGGTTTGATTGAAAACAGACAGAGATACCTTCACTTTGAAGTCAATAACTTAAAAACGATTTTCTTCTAGTTAAAGTTAAAAAGAAAAAAAATACAACCAATAAATGACCTAACTTTTGTCAGTGTTCATCCTAACTCAATCGCGATTGCTTTTGGATTATTATGTGCTTCTTCACCCACGCTTAATTTTTAAAAATTCTTCCCTAGCAGGGAAGGCAGAAAAGCAGATTACAACAATCAATGTCATAAACGAAACGAACTAGTAAATTTTAGTAAACCAAGTGTCCACTCTTTTTTCGTTTTTATTCGTTTCGTCCGCTCGACTTCACGAACAAATTTATTTTTCTGCCGAATGCATCACAAAAAAGCGGAACGAAATTATTATACTTTTTAATAAATTTATACCCAATCGATAAAGTTATAAGCCATTTTGTTAACTGTGCTAGACCTATGCTTTTACCGCTGGATAATAATTGTCTAGAAGCCCTATATTTCTAAACAACATATTTACCTGTTGGTTTGTGTCATTTAAACTAAAAATAATCAAAATTTAAAAAATGAAAAATTTAATATTTAAAGTTATTAACTTCATTAATATTAAATATTTGTAATTAAAGCCTACTTATATACAAATTGTCAATGAATTATTTGAAAAATGAGAAACAGCATGAAAATTCAATTATATGCTTAATTTTTAATAACATTTTTCATTTTTTCATAATATTTTAGGTGAATTCCTCTAAAATCAGTTCAGGCAAAGCAAATATTGTGCTGTTAATTAATTCTAACATTTTTGCCCATCGATTTAAATTACTGATCTTAAAAATGCAGAGTATATTAAAGTGTACATTTTTCTCCAAAATAATTAGATATAGATTGTTTGGGAACCTTGTGTTTGATTTATACAAGAATACATAAGCTTTTGCTATATCAAAATAAACCGTTATATATGTTCGCTTTTTGTCCATATCTCCATTTATTTTGTATAAGTCACTAGGTATTTGATACGTAGTCACCTAACAATTGATTGTAACATGTAAAACTAATCGAGATAGATACAGCGTTATACATATATAATACAAATGCTCAGGATGACGGGGTGAGTTGATTTCCGGATGGATAATTAGAGTAAAAATTAAGATATGTAGATGAAACTGGTTAAATGTGTTCCTTGGCACTGCAAAAATGTTGGTATTACAGATGGGCCATAGCTATCGCCACGAATACAAAACGGCGTTAACAGAAAAATTTTGAAAGATTTTAACTAGGCTAACAATTTACTGTAATTTTGTATAGAGCCTCGAAGTATTAGGGGAAATATGTGACTTAAACGTTTTTAAAAAGTGGTAGTGGCCCCACCCCTAATAGCTTTAACGTGCATATCTTACCAACCATTAAAGTTATTGCAGTCAAACCTGCTGCGAGGAAATCTTTTCGGCACCTTCTCAGACAATATGAAAATGGTTGAAATCGGATGGTAACCATTCCCGCTCTAAAAGATCGATTATTCACTAAATAAATACGTCAGAAGCATTAAATTCCGGAGTCGAGACGGCACCTAAGGGCTTTATAAGAATCGATTTAAAAATTGGACAATGGGTGTGGTACCGCCTACCGCTAGGTGAAATTCTCTATCTCTGGAACTACTTTACCAATTTCAACTAAATTTGGAACATAAAACTATCCTGATATTCGTATGTCACATTGTGAAAATGCGAGAAATCGGTCTACAACTACGCCTACTTCTAATATATAAACATTTGAAATTCTTTCTAATTCTTTCACCTTACAGAATATAAATCAAGCACCACTAAAAAAATAGGTATAAACCTTTGCACAAACTGGCATCAAGGTTTTCCGTTTCACGCCTAAAAATTGTTGAAGTCGGAATATCATCTTCAAGTCGCTAGCTCCCGAATATGTGCACCTTAGAGCCTATAGCTGACTTTTTACTGAAAAATATCAATCGATCAGCTTGATATATTATTGAAAATCAAGGAATATCATTTCCTTATGATGACGTGGCCTTGTATCAAAAATAGGTAACATCGGATGCATACTATCCCTAACCCCAATTATCTAATACAAAGATTTTCGATAATCTGGTTGCCTTTATAACGTATATATAGGTCAATTTGCGAAATATTTTAACTAAATTCATTTGTCTGTTTGTCTTTTCCTATCAATAATGTGTCCTGATGCCAAAAATCTATGAAATCGAGACAATATTACTCCTATCCCCTATGTAGCTAATATGAGAATTGTAAACATTCTGTTTTACTTCATATCGTGCATTTCGGTCAATATGTAAGACATCTTAGCAAGATTTAATGAACACATAATCTTGAATATACTATAGTTTCATTGCGAAAATGAGTGAAATCGATCTACGAATTAACCCAGCCACCACACATTACATATAATAATCTTCCTCTAGCCCAAATATATCTGATATAGTGATTTCTGACTTTCCAGCTGGCTTTAAACCGTTGGTCAATATGTCTGATATTTTAAATAAACTAAGTTTTCTTATATACAATATAATATAGTTTAGCGCCGAATATGCATACCCTAAAGGAAATCTTTGAGCAACGTTTTACTCCGATATCTTTATTGGTAATTGATTTATGTACTGTAAAGTAAAAGAATCATATGGAGTTTACAATTGCGATATATGAGAAATAGGCGATTTCGCCCATTTTTACACTGTAATATAAGGATGCAAATATAATGACACGCTCCAAATTTGGTTGAGATTGGTAAAGTAGTTCTATAATAGGTGGGCGGTTACACCGATTACTTTGAAATCCTCACTATCTTGGGTGTGAAATTTAATACTTCTGAAGTGTTTCTTCAGGGAGTTAACGCAATTTTAGTAGTTTTCAACATAACCTTTGCTTGAGTGTACACTTCCACCTGAGCATTGCAATTTTACTTTGCCCTTCAGCATAACAGAAGCCGATTTTGCTGAGCCTTTCCAGAAAAGGCGTCTATGCTAAGGTCGCTAACTTTTATGAAATGATGTTTCTCTGGCTTTGTCTGTTTTCCACAAAGATAAAGCACCTTTGGCTGTGTTAAGATCTGACTACAGAGGCTTCTCTTACTACTTTTGCTCGCTTCGTCGGACTGTGTAGATTTCTCTTCAAAATTATGAGTAAGAATGGCGAAGACTTTGCTGGAGCAAAAAGAGGCAATATATTTCGTGGAATTCGTTAAGAGAGTGTTACCCGAAATTATAAAAAATTAACCTCCTTAAGCATTAATTGACCTTTTATCTTACCAAGCGCTCTCCTTATGGGGATTAATGGGAATCAGTTTTAAAAAGCTAAACACCACTTCAAAAATGTGGCTGACAACTATAAATTAGCGGTGAAGAAATTACCACATTATTAGCCTGAATCGGTACGATTCTCCACTTACGGCCTCACATTGAGTGAGGGCTGGAGTTAACATCTAGTTATTAAACTGATGTAAAAGAATTGAAAATCTCCATAATGATTTTAATCGCCGATGAAGAGAATAGTATTTAAAAGACCTTCATGAGAGTTACATTTGGAAAACACCTTAAAATGCGTTAAATAGCAGGCTGTTTCATAACTCATAATGTTTTCCTCTCTCGAATCGGATCTCGACACAAAACACACAAAAACATATCGAAGTAGTTGAAATCCGTACGTATCGTTAAACTATCGTTAAATAAAACCGATCGTTGAACTATGCCTTTTAACAACAGCCGATAATAAAACTAATCCAAATAAGTAAGGAAGGGCTAAATTCGCCGGCAACCGAAAATTTGTTGGCAAGACTTTATAAAAAACAAGTAAGGAAGGGATAAGTTCGGGTGTAACCGAACATTTTATACCCTCGCAATGTGCAAGGAAAAATTTTACTTTGCAAAACTTTATAATAAAACAAGTAAGAAAGGACTAAGTTCGGGTGCAACCGAACATTTTATACTCTCGCAATGTGCAAGGATCAGAGGCGGGAAAATGTTTTCAGGTGCTGGCATAACTTTATATTAAAAAATGTTGCAGAAGAATTCAGCCAGACAAAAGGAAATCATTATATTAGGAATAAGCGGCTTACACCATGATCTGGACCGATTTCTTTCATACTTAGAGCGAAATCATTGTGTTCGAGAAAACAGATCCACTTAATTTCATTAAAATATCACACATATTGACCAACATAAACGGTTTCAAATCAGATGGAAAGTCGGGAATTCTTATATCGGGCATTTTTTGGAAAGAGGAAGATCTGCACTGATCACATTAATTCTTTTCATTATTCAAGTATATTAGGTAACATGTTTTCACGCAATTTTGTGAAAGTAACGCACACTGACCTACATATTCGGCATAAAGTCTGCTAGAATAGCGAATATCATTTTATGTAGTATATGGGAGCTGGGATAATTCGTAGACCGATTTCACACGCTTTCGGCAGTAAATGTACGAGTAAGTAAGTATATCCGATATTACACGTTCACTTAATGTGCTAAGATATATTACATATTGACCGAAATATATGGTATAAAGTGTACCCAGAGGTGGAAAATCCGTATATTAGGTACATGGGCGCTAGGGGAAGTGCTTAGCCGCCTTTATCCATTTTAAGCA
The DNA here is from genome assembly GCA_021498325.1 of Bactrocera minax. Classification (NCBI taxonomy): domain Eukaryota; kingdom Metazoa; phylum Arthropoda; class Insecta; order Diptera; family Tephritidae; genus Bactrocera; species Bactrocera minax. The sequence goes on along the minus strand of JAKEEE010000042.1, from coordinate 862,252 downwards.
CGTAGACACAGACAGGAGTGCCACTGTCAACCGTCCTGCCTTTGTTGAAGGCATGCTCTGCCCTTAACAACTTTCCCCTCGGTATTCTACCTCTATAATAAATCGTTGGCAATGAAGCTCTTTACGACGAAGACAGACAGCGAAACTCGTAGTAGCCGTACTCGTAGTATATAAGGGCAGACAGAGTAGCAGCAAGACGCAGTTCTAATTAGTTTCATTCTCATTCATTTTCATTTCATTCAAGTAAATTATAAGTAAGTTCGTATAACGAGTTACAAAGTATTAAGTTATTGAATTAGAAATAAAGAAAAGGGTATACCCATTAATTTGTGACTTTTATTAATCAATCCAGTGATCGAACTCAGAGTAGAGTTGCAACGCGAACGATTAATTGAGTAAATCTGTTGCAATTATTGTCAGAGTGGGATTGGCAAATAAAGCACAAGCGTTTGTGTAAAAAATGGATAAAAATGGATAAATACTTCCCCTTGGCCTCCATGTACCTAATACAAAGATTTTCAAACCTCCAGTTGACTTCATACTGTACATGCCGGTCAATCTGCGAGATGTCTTAATGAAATTCAGAGAACGTTTTTTGCTGGCAATACGTAAAATATTTCACTTGAAACCGTTTTTATATGTCAATGTGTGTGATATTTTAATAAAATTAAATATTTTCTTAACCAAAATGCGGCTTAACGTTGATTTGAATGAAACCGGTCTAGACGTGACGGTCTAAACCCCAAACCCTTTCCTATACACTACATATATTGTGGCAAGCACGAATTCCAGAATCGGCGATAACTTGCCAGAATCAGCCAGACAGCGAAGCTAGTAGTTGACAGGATGTTTGAGTGACGATCTGATGCTAATGATCTACTATAAAAGGGCTGCAGGGGTCGCAGCAGGATAGTTCTAATAAGAGCGTTGACAAGTAAAGTGCAAGTGAATTATAAGTAAGCTCGAATAACGAGTAACAAACTTTTAAGTTATTGAATAAGAAATATAGAAAAGTGTATAGCCATTAAATTGGGATTGAACAATCCAGTGATCGAACTCAGGGTAGAGTTACAACGTGAACATTTTCATTCAGTAAATCCTTTAAAATAATAAATTTCGTCCCTTTGTAATCTCAATTTCGTCGAACAATGAATGTTGAATTCTCACTAAAACATTTTTTAATTGTACAGAATTTTGGAAATATCATATAATATAGCGTTACACCAACCTTTGTGTAGCTGACTCTCTCGTTTTCGGCATTTAGCTCTTCTATTTTGAAACCAAACCTGGAATAACAAATAATAAATTTGGAAGTTTATAAATCGCTTACGTTTGAAAAGCACACAATAAAACTACAATTCTACAACAAAATAGCAAAAAATAAAAAACAAGGAGATGCTCAGTAACGCGATTCGTTAATATTTATTCAAGGTGGAGCACATCTGATATTTTTACCTGCTACTCTCTGCTATATTTGCCACAAAATATAAATCAAGGTGACATCTGTTAATCGAATTGTCAAAGACTGCAAAAAGCGCGAATTAAAAAAAAAAATAAACAACTTTATTTAATATTTGTATATTTATAATCATTTAACTGAAGGACTTTTTCTTAATTTTTATTTATTTTTTTTTAAATAATTTTATAAAATGTAAACGTTCCAGAACAGATACGTGGATTAACCGTATGTAAGAGTTCAACTTTAATATTTATTATTTAGCTGTGACTGACTATATTAACCCGTTTCACTGCGGAAGCAACTAATGAATAAAATTCGTAAGAAGTAAGGATAGATGAATTTCCAATATATGTGATTTTTGTCCTTACCGTGTAGAAACGGCACGATGAGTGGAAATATATTTACGGAACTACCATAAATGGGCCTGACCAACAGATCGCCACAAACAAACGATTTCTATCCTTACCTTCAAACGCTAACTTTAACTGGAATACTATCAAGTGTTCATGACATTTCATCCAATTGTTAACAACTTATTGCCTCAAAGTCACTCTACCTCATTCAGTTTGCTTAACAATGGGAAAAAGTGAATTTCATGTTTTGACAAAATTTTGTTTCCGGATTGGAGCAAAAACCGTTTGTGCAAAGTAAGGGCTTATGAATTGTTGCGGCGAATCTGCGGCAGCATATTCAATCGCCAAATACCAATTTGCTAAATTTCATCGTAACCGTACCAGAACAAATGATACATCACGTTCAGAAAGTCCACAAGTGGCGGTAACGCCAGAAAATATCGCACATTTGTGAAATTGTGTTGGGTGATAGTAGAATCAAACGCATTGCGAATTTTTCATATTAAATTCTGCTTAGTGTTCGGTGCTTGCTCCTTCAGGAAGATAACGTTTCGATTCATTCAGCTTGTGATACGTCCCATACATTGTTGTTATTACGTTGTATCCTCATTTCACCGTGTTCGCCAGATTTGGCTCCCAACAACTATTTTCACTCAAATGAAGAATTTAAGAAGTAACAAACGCCCCGAAGCCTCACAATTTCGAACCGGTATCGAACTGTTGGATGGCCATTACAATAAATGTTTTAATCTATTATATATGGAATTCTTGGCGAAGAATAAAACCATATTTGTATTCAAAGATCATTCATTTTTCCGCCAAAGGCGTTTTAGCCAATGTATATGGTGTTAAGTAAACCGAATAGGCGAAAACTATTATATTGCAATTTTAGGGTTTGTAAACGTTTGAATCGATTTTAATGACTTTATCAATATACCAAATTATATTCAAATAATAATCTCAGTTAATCGCAGTTGCTAATAGTTCGCGTATATAAAGTATAAAGGCAATCAGATGAATAGAGGTCCTACCAAAAGTATAAACCGGTGTTGAGGATTTTTAGCTCAGCATTGTCACATATCTATTTGTATTAATCTGTACTTTAATTAAATGAACTGAATGAATGAAAAAATTATCTATGTTTTATCTATGTTTAATGTTTCTTGGGGACGTGAAAATGGTCTATGGAACCATAAATTTGTAATAGTAACCTCTTAGAGCGCTAACGAATACATAAACACGTTTCCTTTTTTATTTATATTTGTTGTTAATTAATCACATAGCACGCGAACAATTTACGTTTAATTAATTTTTTTTCCTCATTATGTTTTTAAATAGTGGAAAAGGAACTTCAAATTTAATTTTAAACCCCCTTTGTGGAGCAAAAATATTTTATATTCAACGACTAAGGGTAACACAATGTCTTCATGAAACATCCTGCTACAGTGGGACGAATCCACGAATAAAACCAAACCTGACTTTGAATTCGCCTCGAATGATGGTTTCTACCGCTTTATGAATTCTCTCAGTAATGACAAAGCTATTTGATACAACTTATTTCTCTTTGCGCTCTCCATGTCCTTCGTGCTGTAAAATGTCCCTGTGGGTGTCTATTGGTTCTTACTTACAGTAGAATTTCACTAGAGAGTTGGTTATGCCAAAAAATGTGAGCAAAAATACAATCTGCTCATTTCTCCGGCTTTCTAAATTGATTGGGGCACATAGCTTGCCGTATTTTACTGTACTAAATAGTGTTTTTCTTAAGTACTTTAATTTCTTTTATTTACTGCCCGCTGACTGAAGATAGCAATAATTTCTACTGGACTTCTTATGTCTTTTTTGGGGCTTGGGGGTGTTTAGATTAAGCGCAAAGATATTCAAACTCACTTAATAGAAACTAAAAAATGTCTATGTCATTAGCTATAGCCGACTTTCTTGTACTATTTTAACTTTTTTTGCATTAAATTGAAAGATGCCGCCTATCATTTTATTTGCAGACAGTTTTGAACATTGTTCTTTTAGTATTATTTGATTGAAGACACTAGATCATCTTATTTTGCGTTTATAATCAAAATATCTTGGCTTAGGAATTTTCTTCAATGTATAGAGATTCCACCGAGTCGAATCGAATTTCTCTAATTTTCAACTTCTTATAAGTTTCTGATATACTAAATTGTACACTAAACTTGCAAGACTTTCTGTAATGTTTCTAATAGTACAAATGCCAGCTTATAACTTGACAATTAATCTTATACATATGTCGTTTTTAAAAAATTACTTAAGTGAAATCATAGGCAGAATGATCAACCTTGAAATTATTTCGTACGCTCGCAACATATTGCACATGTTCTAATAATTTTGTTTCCCAATGGTTGTAGCCCGGCATTGTTGAAAATAACATAAAAGGATGTAATTCTGTTACCAATTATGCCGAAAATGCAGTAAAATTATCTCAATGGGAACAGATATACATGCTTTCAAAAGTTTTAAATAGTGGGGATGGCTGGCCTTCAAATAGGTAAATATCTCGTAACCTAATACAAAGAAATTGGGTGAATTCGGTGAATAATCACGTCCACCTTCCGAAAGAAATGGCCTGTTCATACCTATTTAAAATGGGATAATTGTCTAAAAACAATGCCCAAAATCTTAAATGTAACTCAAATTTGGACAGTGGGCGCGGCACCGCTTACTTTTGTTTCATAACATTTTCGTTATGTTTTCTAACACAGTATCTACACACAAAATGGGTTTGACAACAAAAGTCGGGTTTGACCACAAAAATCGGCCTTGACGACTTCCCTGAAAACACTATTTTTTGTAATTGTCGCTAAATGGTGGATATTGTTTGGAGTGTGACATAAATCAATAATATTTCATTTAGCATACTCTTAAGTCTAAAAATTTTTTAAAGTCTGTTCAAATCTTCCTCCAGGAATTAAATGATGATTTGCTGTAAAGTATATTTTTAGGATATAAACCATGATTTATTTTAATGAAAATACGTGTGCCTAATAGCATATACTTAAATACATATACATATGTACAAATTAGTATATTTTAACAAATGATTTGGCTTGGCATGTGTTATATATTTATGAAACTTCCGGTTGCTCAATAGCATTGCGAAAGTTGGTCAAAAATTGAGAATGTAGTTTGTTAATTTCCGTAGCATACTCTGTTTATATTATATGGTTTTCTTTCTTTTATGCTATTTAATTTTAGATTCGGTTGTAATTAAAATTTATTTATTTTTATGTATAAAATGTACTTAATAAAGTTACACATTTTTCATATAAATAATTTTAAAAAACTTAACAAATATTTTCCAGAAAAAATCGTCACATGGAACAATGCGTGCATGGCTTCTGGATTTATTTATGTAAATATTTCAAATAAATATGTACCAACGTATTTTAATTTAACTGAAGACGGAAGTCTAAATCTCTGTATGTTTGACAACATTCCTAAATCACGTCATGTAATATGGCGTAATAACGAATATAAGTATTATGTATATGTAATTCCCTACATAAAATTAAGTCACTCCCGTTAAGGAAGTGGGTGTTTGCGTTAACGTCCTCAAATAGAAACGAACTGAAAAGCAAAATATATACCATTAAAGAAACTCCATTATATTTATTTACTGATATATTGACATTTGGACAAAGTTACTTTACACAGAAACGTTTCAGTTGTTTGGGAAACATCAAAAGAGAACAATAAAAATTTCATTAAAGATTTCAGCTAATTTTAGAAAAATATTTTTAATCTAAAATTCTATTTTAGAAAAAAATTTAGTAGATTTACCTATTTGTACATACATTCGCGAATTTTACAAGGCATATGAAGCAAACGATTTGTATATAAAATCATTTGTTTACTTTTCATTTATTATACTTGGCAAAATAGCCATACGGGATCACATGGACTCATTACCGGTTATATTTAGAGAAATCCGACAAATTTTAGGATAATCTCGAAAAGCTTTGTGAAAAATATCACCCAGTTAATATATAAGCTCAAAAGTATGTACGATAACATTATAAAAGCCTTTAACACATCCATCCAGAGGCAACCGTTGAAATATTTAACTGATTTCTTATAGAAAGGGTTTGAAAAGTATGAAATATTTGTCAATTTCATATATTTTCCATAAATCATGTAGAAGCTATGTGGATCAAATTCTCTAATATAATTTCTACGTTTGTAAGAAGACTTCTTAAGCGAATTAAACCACATATAACAAAGAAATTAGTTACTTGAAGAAAATTGCTTGGGATTTAAACAAAAGACATTCACTGCATTCAACGAGAGTACGAATGAATTGACAGTCAACATACAAGTTCCCAGTTAAATACACAAGTTTTGGAGAATTTGTCTAACGATATAAAAACATTATGCTATTGTAAATATAAAAGTATATGCTACTATTGCTTGGAAATTCATGAAGGAGAAATATCATAAACTTAACAATTTGGGCAAGAACTAAATGAAGTAATTCTCGAAAATTTCTGCAGATTGTGATTAAAAAATTTAAAAAGGTATCCTCTGAAGCACCACTGTTTGTTGAAGAAAAAAAAATAAAAGCACATTTTCATCAGGTATACTTTGTGCTTTGTAAAAAACTATAGACCTACAAATATCATGGCACGCATTTAATGAAACATCAAAATTCAAATAAATACTCCAATATAAATTTTTATAGCAAATACGAAACATGTTAACTACGAAAATGTCAATATTGGAGCACATCTACGATATGCGATCGTACATGGAGGCAAAGATTTGGCTGCAGCATTAATATTTAATAATTTTTTTTACCTAACGGTATAGTATAGACTTATAGTATACACATCAAAATGATCAGGATAACGAGATGAGTTGAATTTTGCCTGACTGTCTCTCTGTTTGTCCGTCTGTCCGTGCAAGCGATAGATTGAGTAAAAATTTAGGCAAAACACTATAACTAGGCCATAAATTAAAGTACAAAACTGTGATTTTAAATTTAAAAAAAGTGGAACCTTATACGACAAATATACATACCTCACTATCCACTAAAGCCATATCAACTAAATTAGCTGAGAAGGGGTAAAATCAGATAAATTGCTCCCACCCACCATATAACGGTTATGTTGAAAAATGTTATGTAAATAGTTAAATAACTTTACATAGGCTGATCTATGTTCGTATGTAACCAAATATTTAACACTCTTGCAATTCGCAAGGATCAAAAGCGGGAAAATCTTTTAGGTGTTGGTAAAAACCTACATTATATTAAAAAAAGTTGCATAAGAATTCAACATTCATTACTTGACATTCATTAACATGTTTCGTATTTGCGATATAAATTTATATTGGAGTATTTCTTTGAATTTTTATGTTTCATTGAATGTGTGCCACGATATTGGTAGGTCTGTAGTGTTTGCCTTGTCTGGTCATAGCCAGGGTTTTTCCTATAATTAAATTTGGTGTACGTTCTTCTGCTGCCTCGACAACCCACAACTTGTTTGCTCCATAGTCTAAATTTATTTCTGCCCAAAAACCTGCTTCCGATTTTGGTGGAATCAGCTGTTTTTTTGTTATTAGTACTCGCCTAATATTGTGGTTATAACCGAAATGTAACCGATGTTTTGGTAATAGTAATAACCGAACAAAAGTAGAATTCCATATTGTTATAAGTCGTTAATTTGTTTTCCATGTCGATTTTGATCCCTTGATTAGCTGAAAAGTCTACTCCTATTATAAATTCGTTGACGATGTCTGCTACTCTAAAATTGTGTAACACGACTACCTTTCCAATTGCGGTCTCACACGATACTTCCCCGACAACTTGAGTATCTTCTCCAGTTGCAGTACGTAACTTTGGCCCTGTTAGTGGTCTTATTTTTTTATTAACCAGATCAGATCGAATTATGGAATGTGACACACCCGTGTCCACAGTCAGTATGCGCTTTTTACTTCCTGTTGTGTTCCTACTCGTTCCTGCTTGCTTAACAGATGGAGATAACAGGACATTCACTTGTGGGAGCCAGTGAGTGCCCTTTTCGGCTGGCTCGCTTTAGTTTAACGGCTTGCCTGATTTGAAAGCTGTTTAATCTTCCTCACCTTTGCAATTGCTTTCAGTTGGATTATTGGACCGGTTGGATTCGATATTACAGTTGCGTGCAATATGACCGCTGTTTTCGCAGTTTAAGCATTTAACCAAGCCGTCATATTTCTTACGTGTTTCGGAAGATTTGTCCAAGATTTTATCCACCTTTTCAAGTAAACGATTCACCCAAGTAGGCTCTTCTATTTCTACTTGATGAGCTTTAAATGTGCGACTCCTAAGCGGAAATGCAGTTTCAAGTGTTACAGCATTTTAGACGGTTTCTGCAAACCTCAACTTCGGACATGCTAACGCAGCCTAGCGTGTAGCCTCATTTCGTATTCCATTAACGATGCTCTGAATTTTTATGTTCCCGATGTATTCCATGGATTTGTGTGCATGAGCCAAATGAACTAATCTCTTAATATCCGCAGCAAATTCCTGCAGAGTTGGCTCTAGCTTAATTTATTCCTCTCATCTCCTCCTCTCATCTCCTCCTCTCATTCTCCACTCATTCTACTGCACCCATGAACGTTTCATAACTACTCGATTCGCAATTGGGAATGGTTTGTAAAAGTTCTGCTGCAGATCCTTTTAATGCAAAGAATAATTCAACGACTTTATCTTCAGGATTCCAATTATTTGCAGCTGCGGTCTTTCTAAACTGAAGCTTAAAAATCTGGAGAGGAATTGTGCCGTTAAAGGATAGAGTTTTTGCTTTGGCAGAGCCTGCTGACAAAATTGCGCGATTTAATTGTAGTTCGTGGAAACGATCTTTCAACTCATCCAATTCCGCCTTAATTTTATCCTGCTCTTCCGAAATCTGTGTTGACACATCTGCTATCACTTGTTCTGAAATTTGCGTCATCACCTCTGTTATTTGTGAGATCACCTGCGTCGATATGTGTGCCTCCTGCTCTTTCAAATGCGATGACACCTCGGCTATTTGTGAGTCCACCTGCTTCTTCAACTGCGAGGATAACTGGGATTGTTGTGCCAGCATTTGTGATGACACTTCTGCTATCTGTGAGGACATCTGTGCTGAAATCTGCGTTGGTATACGCGCTTCTTGCTCTCAACTGCGGCGACAATTGAGATCGTTGTGCCAGCATTTGTGGTGACATCTGCGACATTGCAGCCAATATACTGTTCAAGTCCATAACCTTTGATGAACATTAAGCCTCATCCCTTTCCTCCATCTTCGTTGTCGATTCCTCTAATTCCGATTGAATTACGTATTCGTTAACTTTAAAGTTATCTGCTTCCATATCTTCTCGCAACCGAGAATGCAATTCGAATTTTATAGCATTTGTTGGCAGATCACGTTGTTCGAGCTCCTTTTTAGTTGTTGAATCTTCAAGTCATTAAACTTGGGCACTTTTTTGTTCTGTTCTTTTTTTTAAATTATTTTTCTTGACACCATTTGTAACGGATTTACTCGATTATGTTGAAACTCTACATTAAGTTCGATCGCTGGATTGTTGAATAACTGGCCATTTAATTGTCTGTATTTCTAATTCAACTAACTTAACACTTAAGTCGGAAACACTGTAATTAGAGCTGCGTCTGTTGCCACTCTGGCAGCCCTTATGTAGTAGATCGATACCAACAGATCGGCCTCGATCGGCCGAACATTCTGGCAACTAAGAATTTCGGTGTCTGGCTTTTGTGGCAAGTTATGGTAGATTCTGGCATTCATGTCGCCACAGTATTTTGAAAGGGCTGGCAATATTTCAAAAGTTCTTTCTTCTTTGTTCTCCTGTGTGGTACACACTCCCTTTCTTAATCTCTTTCCATGCAAGTTTTATTTATCCAATTAGTTTCACTCACAGTGACAGTTCATGAGGTCTTCTTCATATATTTTTTAAGTTATTCTATAAATCCGTCTCAAATTCATTCCGTTACAATAATCATTTCGCTGTGAACAGACCCTTAACTAAGAAAACTTAAAAAAAAAGTTCAGAAACTTTTTGTATCGAAAACGATGACAAAATTGATTTTATAATTGGTTGAACTATTGAACATTGATATTATTTTATCACTACTAATTGCTCAACCATTGTAAGGTGTGTGTTAAAGTAAAATTGTTTTACTAACTGAAGAAGTATTTCTGATTTACAATGCCGCATTTAGTAAAAGATTCGGTAAGTGAATTATAATTTTGAAGTTATCATTTAATAGCCTATGTCTGCAGAATGTTAAATGCTGTTTAACCTTTCACATGATGAGGTATATATGACATCATGTTTTCATTATCATATATGCGCATTCAAATCGAATATACATGATGAAGTAAGAAGAAATGAGCCTGGCTTGCCATGCAACTTTGTTCCGAAGAAAGTTGTCTGTATGCATGTGTACATATATACCAACTACTAAATTTTTGCTATGCGTTGTAAAAAGTCAATTTATATACAGTGACTCATGCTATAAATGGGACACCCCAAAAATATTTAATTTTTTGACTTAAAATATGAATAGTAAGCAAAGTATGTTAATTTTTTCAAAAATTCCTTTTTATTTCAAATAAGACATATATTTTTTTTATTGAAATGAAGAAAAAGAACCAGATTTTATGCTATAACAACAGCAAAATGAACAATTACATTTATTATGCGTTCATTACAACTCACACTTGAAACGGGACATTTTGCAGAGTTAAGAAAAAAATTAAGTCTGAGGGAGTTCAATATCTTGTGGATTTTCCTTTCTTATTTAAGACTTCATGGAGATTTTCGCATACCGAAGCTTCTATTTGGCTCCATTCTTCCACGGATTTCTTCAACTCTAATTTTGTTTTAATGTTTTTTTTTGGACAGTCTTTTTTTAAGTTCTGCCCATAAATCCTCTATGGAATTAATGTCGGGGGGATTGAGCAGGCGTACAAAGTACTTTTGCGCCATTGTAGAACAACCAATTTTTGGCATTACAGCATTTATGCTTTGGATCGTTGTCTTGGTAAAACATTAGACAATCAGGAATCCCAAGTTTCTCTACGCTTTTATGAACATTTATTTGCAGAATATCTATATATTCTTTACTATCTGACACTCTGTCTGCAAAATGTTGTTATCCAACCTCATCCCCCGACATACAACTCGGAATCATCAGTAGCCATCACCGAACTTTTCATGTTTTTTTTTTATGTTTTTGTCGCCCATTTCTTTGCCAGACATTCTCCATACGAAACGTTTGTCGTCCGATCGAAAGATGTTTATTTTGATTACGTAAATGAAAAGAACTTAAAACTAACTGAAATTCACACCAAGTTTCATGAATAACTCTTTAAAAACACTTACTTTACCTTACGCCAAAAAGAAAAGTCCTTATCTTAATATTTCAGAGAAAATTCCATTCTTTTTTTGTTTTTTTTTGCGATATCAGTGATTTTCGACGAGATATTCTACCGTTAAGTTTATTTTGTCTAAACAATCTATCTTTTCTTCTTTTGGCTATTTTTGTAACCCTTCAGCAGATAGATATGGGTTATTTTCGATTATTCGCAATGAAAACTGCGGACTTCGGTCGTAAATTTTTCGTTTTGTACTTCTGTCGGATATCTCATTACATAAAGTACGGGGTTTTTTTTAAGCGCTGAACAATGTTAAATACAGTAGATTTTTACAAGATTTTCATGATTTCCATGTGCCCTCCACATAGATCGTTGTACAGCTCGTTGAGAACTTCGAGAATTCTTACTTTTGGAATAATCATAAGAGCTCGAGAGCTTTGCCCGTCCGCTTTTCCATACTCGATGCAAGCTGCCGGACACCAGATTTAAACTGTTCCACTGTGCCCAATATGCCTTTGCGACTGGAGCTTCCGCAGCTATTTCTTCTCTCGTTGGACATTTGTTCAGTTCCATTCCATGTATTAGAAGTTTCAGATCTTTATCTTCTTGCTGACATTTTCGAGGTTCTTTCGGGTCCCAGCCTTCTATCGATGCCATTGTCATTAACCGGACATCTATAATGTCTTCTTTGGTCTCAGCTTTTGAGCAATCCGTGCATTCCAAATTACATGTACTACCTTTTCGATGCTCTATAAAGAAGACGTAACTTTGGACCATTTTATTTCTGCGTGATCTGTCTTTACTAGAAATCGCTGATCATATAGGTACTTATAAAAATGTTTGATGCTCTTCGCCAACGCCAGTAATTCCCTCCGAGTTATACAATAATTCTTCTTTGGCTTACTTATCGTCTGGCTATAATACGCAACCACTTTGTCATGACCGTCAATGACTTGTGATAGGACACTTCCTATGACATACCCATCAGCATCCGTATCCAAGATAAAACTTGATCCTGGGATCAGATGTGCTAACATTGGCGCGGTACATAATCGTTTCTTCAGAGTTTGGAAAGCCACTTCCTGTTCTTTATTTCACTCAAAGGCTTTGTTCTTTTTCGTGAGTTCATGGAGGCTACTAGCTACGCTGGCAAAATTTCAACGAATCGTCGATAACAGGTACAAAGTCCAAGGAAACTTCGCAATTCATGTAACTTTTTAAGATGGGGCCAATCTTTTAGTGGCTCTATCTTTTCGCTAGCTGTGTAAATGCCCTCCAATGTTACTTTGTGTCCTAAATAGTTTACTTCCTTTTTGAAGAGGGAACACTTCCTCGGGCTCAGCTTTAGACCAGCACTAGCTAACCGGTTTTACCCAACACGACGATATTGTCAACGTACACCAAACAGGTCTTCCAGTGTAATCCTTTTAATACCTGGTCATAAGTCTCTCTAAGGTGGCAGGAGCGTTACATAATCCAAAAGGCATTACGGTGAATTGCCAAAGACCATCTCCAACGCTGAAAGCCGTCTTTTCTTTTTCTTCCTCGCTTACTTCCACTTGCCAATAACCACTTTTCAGATCAAGTGTTAAGAACTTACAATTCAATTACGCCACTATCTACACTAATCTACAATAAGTTCAATTACGCCACTTTCGCTCATTTCACTTATGGTCTGGCTAAAAACTTCACGTTTTGCTAATGGAATGCTACGAGGAGCCTGTCGGATTGATCTAGCATCTCCTGTGTTAATAAAGTGTTTCAAAACTTTGGTTCTGCCAATTCCAAACCATTGTCTTTATCAAGTATGTTGGAGTTGTTTAGCCTTATTTTGATGGTCTATCTGGAATACCTCGGTCCATGCGTTAATTTCACTCGAGATGTCGTTTTCACCCATGGAATTACCTTCGAGACGCAATTTATCACGGCCTCACTCTGCTGACACTGCTCTAATATAGGTCCTTTGGAAAGTTGGATTGGTGACATGAACTCATTAAGTAAGTACGTTACAGCTAAGGTTTTTCAAATTAAATTTGGTGTAGGTTCTTCTGCTGCCTCGACAACCCACAACTTGTTTGCTCCATAGTCTCCATCTATTTCTGCCCAAATAACTGCTTCTGATTTTGGTGGAATAAGCTGTTTTTTTGTTGTTATTACTCGTCAATGTCTTGGTTATTACCATAACCGAATATAAGGAGAACTCCATATTGGTATAAGTCATTATCCTGATTTCCATGTCGATTTTGATCCCTTGATTAGCTAAAAAGCTCCTCTACTCCTATTATGAATTCGTTGGCGATGCTACTATAAAATTGTGTAACACGACTGTAGACTACCTTTCCAATTGCGATCTCCTCGCTTTTTCCGCAGTTCAAGCATTTAACCAAGCCATCATATTTCTTACGTGCTTCGGGAGATTTCTCCAAGATTTTATCCACCTTTTCAAGTAATCGAATCACCCAAGTAGGCTCTTCTATTTCTACTTGAGGAGCTTTAAATGTGCGACTCCTAAGCGGAAATGCAGTTTCAAGTGTTACAGCATTCGAGACGGTTTCTGCAAACCTCAATTTCGGACATGGTAACGCAGCCTAGCGTGTAGCCTCATTTCGTATTCCATTAACGAAGGTCTGAATTTTTATGTTCCCGATGTATTCCATGGATTTGTGTGCATGAGTCAAATGAGCTAATCTCTTAATATCCGCAGCGAATTCCTGCAGAGTTGGCTCTATCTTAATTTATTCCTCTCATCTCCTCTCATTCTCCACTCATTCTACTGCGCCCATGAACATTTCATAACTACTCGATTCGCAATTGGGAATGGTTTGTAAAAGTTCTGCTGCAGATCCTTTTAATGCAAAGAATAGTTCAACGACTTTATCTTCAGGATTCCAATTATTTGCAGCTGCGGTCTTTCTAAACTGAAGCTTAAAAATCTGGAGAGGAATTGTGCCGTTAAAGGATAGAGTTTTTGCTTTGGCAGAGCCTGTTGACAAAATTGCGCGATTTAATTGTAGTTCGTGGAAACGATCTTTCAACTCATCTAATTCCGCCTTAATTTTATCCTGCTCTTCCGAAATCTGTGTTGACACATCGGCTATCACTTGTTCTGAAATTTGCGTCATCACCTCTGTTATTTGTGAGATCACCTGCGTCGATATGTGTGCCTCCTGCACTTTCATATGCGATGACACCTCGGCTATTTGTGAGTCCACCTGCTTCTTCAACTGCGAGGATAACTGGGATTGTTGTGCCAGCATTTGTGATGACACTTCTGCTATCTGTGAGGACATCTGTGCTGAAATCTGCGTTGGTATACGCCCTTCTTGCTCTCAACTGCGGCGACAATTGAGATTGTTGTGCCAGCATTTGTGGTGACATCTGCGACATTGCAGCCAATATACTGTTCAAGTCCATAACCTTTGATGAACATTAAGCCTCATCCCTTTCCTCCATCTTCGTTGTCGATTCCTCTAATTCCGATTGAATTACGTATTCGTTAACTTTAAAGTTATCTGCTTCCATATCTTCTCGCAACCGAGAATGCAATTCGAATTTTATAGCATTTGTTGGCAGACCACGTTGTTCGAGCTCCTTTTTAGTTGTTGAATCTTCAAGTCATTAAACTTGGGCACTTTTTTGTTCTGTTTTTTTTTATTATTTTTCTTGACACCATTTGTAACGGATTTACTCGATTATGTTGAAACTCTACATTAAGTTCGATCGCTGGATTGTTGAATAACTGGCCATTTAATTGTCTGTATTTCTAATTCAACTAACTTAACACTTAAGTCGGAAACACTGTAATTAGAGCTGCGTCTGTTGCCACTCTGGCAGCCCTTATGTAGTAGATCGATACCAACAGATCGGCCTCGATCGGCCGAACATTCTGGCAACTAAGAATTTCGGTGTCTGGCTTTTGTGGCAAGTTATGGTAGATTCTGGCATTCATGTCGCCACAGTATTTTGAAAGGGCTGGCAATATTTCAAAAGTTCTTTCTTCTTTGTTCTCCTGTGTGGTACACACTCCCTTTCTTAATCTCTTTCCATGCAAGTTTTATTTATCCAATTAGTTTCACTCACAGTGACAGTTCATGAGGTCTTCTTCATATATTTTTTAAGTAATTCTATAAATCCGTCTCAAATTCATTCCGTTACAATAATCATTTCGCTGTGAACAGACCCTTAACTAAGAAAACTTAAAAAAAAAGTTCAGAAACTTTTTGTATCGAAAACGATGACAAAATTGATTTTATAATTGGTTGAACTATTGAACATTGATATTATTTTATCACTACTAATTGCTCAACCATTGTAAGGTGTGTGTTAAAGTAAAATTGTTTTACTAACTGAAGAAGTATTTCTGATTTACAATGCCGCATTTAGTAAAAGATTCGGTAAGTGAATTATAATTTTGAAGTTATCATTTAATAGCCTATGTCTGCAGAATGTTAAATGCTGTTTAACCTTTCACATGATGAGGTATATATGACATCATGTTTTCATTATCATATATGCGCATTCAAATCGAATATACATGATGAAGTAAGAAGAAATGAGCCTGGCTTGCCATGCAACTTTGTTCCGAAGAAAGTTGTCTGTATGCATGTGTACATATATACCAACTACTAAATTTTTGCTATGCGTTGTAAAAAGTCAATTTATATACAGTGACTCATGCTATAAATGGGACACCCCAAAAATATTTAATTTTTTGACTTAAAATATGAATAGTAAGCAAAGTATGTTAATTTTTTCAAAAATTCCTTTTTATTTCAAATAAGACATATATTTTTTTTATTGAAATGAAGAAAAAGAACCAGATTTTATGCTATAACAACAGCAAAATGAACAATTACATTTATTATGCGTTCATTACAACTCACACTTGAAACGGGACATTTTGCAGAGTTAAGAAAAAAATTAAGTCTGAGGGAGTTCAATATCTTGTGGATTTTCCTTTCTTATTTAAGACTTCATGGAGATTTTCGCATACCGAAGCTTCTATTTGGCTCCATTCTTCCACGGATTTCTTCAACTCTAATTTTGTTTTAATGTTTTTTTTTGGACAGTCTTTTTTTAAGTTCTGCCCATAAATCCTCTATGGAATTAATGTCGGGGGGATTGAGCAGGCGTACAAAGTACTTTTGCGCCATTGTAGAACAACCAATTTTTGGCATTACAGCATTTATGCTTTGGATCGTTGTCTTGGTAAAACATTAGACAATCAGGAATCCCAAGTTTCTCTACGCTTTTATGAACATTTATTTGCAGAATATCTATATATTCTTTACTATCTGACACTCTGTCTGCAAAATGTTGTTATCCAACCTCATCCCCCGACATACAACTCGGAATCATCAGTAGCCATCACCGAACTTTTCATGTTTTTTTTTTATGTTTTTGTCGCCCATTTCTTTGCCAGACATTCTCCATACGAAACGTTTGTCGTCCGATCGAAAGATGTTTATTTTGATTACGTAAATGAAAAGAACTTAAAACTAACTGAAATTCACACCAAGTTTCATGAATAACTCTTTAAAAACACTTACTTTACCTTACGCCAAAAAGAAAAGTCCTTATCTTAATATTTCAGAGAAAATTCCATTCTTTTTTTGTTTTTTTTTGCGATATCAGTGATTTTCGACGAGATATTCTACCGTTAAGTTTATTTTGTCTAAACAATCTATCTTTTCTTCTTTTGGCTATTTTTGTAACCCTTCAGCAGATAGATATGGGTTATTTTCGATTATTCGCAATGAAAACTGCGGACTTCGGTCGTAAATTTTTCGTTTTGTACTTCTGTCGGATATCTCATTACATAAAGTACGGGGTTTTTTTTAAGCGCTGAACAATGTTAAATACAGTAGATTTTTACAAGATTTTCATGATTTCCATGTGCCCTCCACATAGATCGTTGTACAGCTCGTTGAGAACTTCGAGAATTCTTACTTTTGGAATAATCATAAGAGCTCGAGAGCTTTGCCCGTCCGCTTTTCCATACTCGATGCAAGCTGCCGGACACCAGATTTAAACTGTTCCACTGTGCCCAATATGCCTTTGCGACTGGAGCTTCCGCAGCTATTTCTTCTCTCGTTGGACATTTGTTCAGTTCCATTCCATGTATTAGAAGTTTCAGATCTTTATCTTCTTGCTGACATTTTCGAGGTTCTTTCGGGTCCCAGCCTTCTATCGATGCCATTGTCATTAACCGGACATCTATAATGTCTTCTTTGGTCTCAGCTTTTGAGCAATCCGTGCATTCCAAATTACATGTACTACCTTTTCGATGCTCTATAAAGAAGACGTAACTTTGGACCATTTTATTTCTGCGTGATCTGTCTTTACTAGAAATCGCTGATCATATAGGTACTTATAAAAATGTTTGATGCTCTTCGCCAACGCCAGTAATTCCCTCCGAGTTATACAATAATTCTTCTTTGGCTTACTTATCGTCTGGCTATAATACGCAACCACTTTGTCATGACCGTCAATGACTTGTGATAGGACACTTCCTATGACATACCCATCAGCATCCGTATCCAAGATAAAACTTGATCCTGGGATCAGATGTGCTAACATTGGCGCGGTACATAATCGTTTCTTCAGAGTTTGGAAAGCCACTTCCTGTTCTTTATTTCACTCAAAGGCTTTGTTCTTTTTCGTGAGTTCATGGAGGCTACTAGCTACGCTGGCAAAATTTCAACGAATCGTCGATAACAGGTACAAAGTCCAAGGAAACTTCGCAATTCATGTAACTTTTTAAGATGGGGCCAATCTTTTAGTGGCTCTATCTTTTCGCTAGCTGTGTAAATGCCCTCCAATGTTACTTTGTGTCCTAAATAGTTTACTTCCTTTTTGAAGAGGGAACACTTCCTCGGGCTCAGCTTTAGACCAGCACTAGCTAACCGGTTTTACCCAACACGACGATATTGTCAACGTACACCAAACAGGTCTTCCAGTGTAATCCTTTTAATACCTGGTCATAAGTCTCTCTAAGGTGGCAGGAGCGTTACATAATCCAAAAGGCATTACGGTGAATTGCCAAAGACCATCTCCAACGCTGAAAGCCGTCTTTTCTTTTTCTTCCTCGCTTACTTCCACTTGCCAATAACCACTTTTCAGATCAAGTGTTAAGAACTTACAATTCAATTACGCCACTATCTACACTAATCTACAATAAGTTCAATTACGCCACTTTCGCTCATTTCACTTATGGTCTGGCTAAAAACTTCACGTTTTGCTAATGGAATGCTACGAGGAGCCTGTCGGATTGATCTAGCATCTCCTGTGTTAATAAAGTGTTTCAAAACTTTGGTTCTGCCAATTCCAAACCATTGTCTTTATCAAGTATGTTGGAGTTGTTTAGCCTTATTTTGATGGTCTATCTGGAATACCTCGGTCCATGCGTTAATTTCACTCGAGATGTCGTTTTCACCCATGGAATTACCTTCGAGACGCAATTTATCACGGCCTCACTCTGCTGACACTGCTCTAATATAGGTCCTTTGGAAAGTTGGATTGGTGACATGAACTCATTAAGTAAGTACGTTACAGCTAAGGTTTTTCAAATTAAATTTGGTGTAGGTTCTTCTGCTGCCTCGACAACCCACAACTTGTTTGCTCCATAGTCTCCATCTATTTCTGCCCAAATAACTGCTTCTGATTTTGGTGGAATAAGCTGTTTTTTTGTTGTTATTACTCGTCAATGTCTTGGTTATTACCATAACCGAATATAAGGAGAACTCCATATTGGTATAAGTCATTATCCTGATTTCCATGTCGATTTTGATCCCTTGATTAGCTAAAAAGCTCCTCTACTCCTATTATGAATTCGTTGGCGATGCTACTATAAAATTGTGTAACACGACTGTAGACTACCTTTCCAATTGCGATCTCCTCGCTTTTTCCGCAGTTCAAGCATTTAACCAAGCCATCATATTTCTTACGTGCTTCGGGAGATTTCTCCAAGATTTTATCCACCTTTTCAAGTAATCGAATCACCCAAGTAGGCTCTTCTATTTCTACTTGAGGAGCTTTAAATGTGCGACTCCTAAGCGGAAATGCAGTTTCAAGTGTTACAGCATTCGAGACGGTTTCTGCAAACCTCAATTTCGGACATGGTAACGCAGCCTAGCGTGTAGCCTCATTTCGTATTCCATTAACGAAGGTCTGAATTTTTATGTTCCCGATGTATTCCATGGATTTGTGTGCATGAGTCAAATGAGCTAATCTCTTAATATCCGCAGCGAATTCCTGCAGAGTTGGCTCTATCTTAATTTATTCCTCTCATCTCCTCTCATTCTCCACTCATTCTACTGCGCCCATGAACATTTCATAACTACTCGATTCGCAATTGGGAATGGTTTGTAAAAGTTCTGCTGCAGATCCTTTTAATGCAAAGAATAGTTCAACGACTTTATCTTCAGGATTCCAATTATTTGCAGCTGCGGTCTTTCTAAACTGAAGCTTAAAAATCTGGAGAGGAATTGTGCCGTTAAAGGATAGAGTTTTTGCTTTGGCAGAGCCTGTTGACAAAATTGCGCGATTTAATTGTAGTTCGTGGAAACGATCTTTCAACTCATCTAATTCCGCCTTAATTTTATCCTGCTCTTCCGAAATCTGTGTTGACACATCGGCTATCACTTGTTCTGAAATTTGCGTCATCACCTCTGTTATTTGTGAGATCACCTGCGTCGATATGTGTGCCTCCTGCACTTTCATATGCGATGACACCTCGGCTATTTGTGAGTCCACCTGCTTCTTCAACTGCGAGGATAACTGGGATTGTTGTGCCAGCATTTGTGATGACACTTCTGCTATCTGTGAGGACATCTGTGCTGAAATCTGCGTTGGTATACGCCCTTCTTGCTCTCAACTGCGGCGACAATTGAGATTGTTGTGCCAGCATTTGTGGTGACATCTGCGACATTGCAGCCAATATACTGTTCAAGTCCATAACCTTTGATGAACATTAAGCCTCATCCCTTTCCTCCATCTTCGTTGTCGATTCCTCTAATTCCGATTGAATTACGTATTCGTTAACTTTAAAGTTATCTGCTTCCATATCTTCTCGCAACCGAGAATGCAATTCGAATTTTATAGCATTTGTTGGCAGACCACGTTGTTCGAGCTCCTTTTTAGTTGTTGAATCTTCAAGTCATTAAACTTGGGCACTTTTTTGTTCGGTTTTTTTTTTATTATTTTTCTTGACACCATTTGTAACGGATTTACTCGATTATGTTGAAACTCTACATTAAGTTCGATCGCTGGATTGTTGAATAACTGGCCATTTAATTGTCTGTATTTCTAATTCAACTAACTTAACACTTAAGTCGGAAACACTGTAATTAGAGCTGCGTCTGTTGCCACTCTGGCAGCCCTTATGTAGTAGATCGATACCAACAGATCGGCCTCGATCGACCGGAACATTCTGGCAACTAAGAATTTCGGTGTCTAGCTTTTGTGGCAAGTTATGGTAGATTCTGGCATTCATGTCGCCACAGTATTTTGAAAGGGCTGGCAATATTTCAAAAGTTCTTTCTTCTTTGTTCTCCTGTGTGGTACACACTCCCTTTCTTAATCTCTTTCCATGCAAGTTTTATTTATACAATTAGTTTCACTCACAGTGACAGTTCATGAGGTCTTCTTCATATATTTTTTAAGTAATTCTAAAAATCCGTCTCAAATTCATTCCGTTACAATAATTATTTCGCTGTGAATAACTTAACTAAGAAAACTTTTTACAAAAAAAAAGTTTAGAAACTTTTTGTATCGAAAACGATGACAACATTGATTTTATGATTGGTTGAACTATTGAACATTGATATTATTTTATCATTACTAATTGCTCAACCATTGTAAGGTGTGTGTTAAAGTAAAATTGTTTTACTAACTGAGGAAATATTTCTGATTAACAATGCCACATTTGGTAAAAGATTCGGTAAGTGAATTATAATTCTGAAGTTATCATTGTGAGGGTGATTGTGGTGGCGTGTGTAGTTGTTTCTGTGCGTTATAAATCAACCAAAGCCTCACAATTTCTGCTGTGTGCCTGCGATCATAATCAGGTTGGAAATAATACCCATTTTGCCAACCCAATTTTTCAGCACTCGATCACATATTACGTTTTTAAATGTCTGAATAAATATGCCTATTTATTGTTGACTCCATATACTCCAAGGTGCCGGTGTGACTGGCTGACATACAACCACAGAGCATCACTCCATCACCTCCATGCTTCACAGTTGGATAAAGTTTGTTTTTGTTGTATGCTTCACCTGGTTTACGTCACACTAATTTGCGTCCTTTTATGCCAAATACACTGTACTTCGATGCATCGGAGAGAAGAACATTGTTCCAGAACTTATTCGGCATGTTTACATATTTATTTGCGAAGTCTACGCTTTTTTCCATTAACTCGTGAAGTAAGTGTTTTTTTGCTGCTACTCTACTATGGAAACCTGCTCTTTTCAAAATTCGTCGCGCAGTAACTACAGTGTTTTTCCCAAATGTTTTTCGAAAATCTTCCTTCTACATCACGTGCAATTGTTGATGCAGTTAATCGTGGATTTTTCTTTACCGCATTCAATATTGAGCGACTTCGAGCTTCGGTGGGGTAACAGATCGAGGTTTTGACGTGATAACTCCTGTAGATTTTAAGTTTTTTGTCACGGTCACGATCACGATATATGTGCGATCTTGCAATCAAAAGAGCGATTTCGCGGTTTGATTTCTCTTTCAACCAAATTTTAATAATAATATTTGTTTCGTTGACACTAATTTCTTTTCGATTAGACACCATCGTCAATTTTACGGCAGTTTTATAAAAAGAAACTATTTATTGCATTTTTTTGATTAACTAACAAACAATATCAAAATTTTGGAAAATTAACTTGCAACACGCGCTAATTTCTCGATAATATTGAGTGCTTGTAGACTTTTGATCGCCTCGATAGTTACGTTGAGAAATAAAAGTACCATTATCTCGCTTATTTGGCGAACACGTGCACACCAATTTGACGTCAACAAATTATTTATTTAAAAAAATAATTTCAAACAATCATTTTAATATTAACTGCTTGTAGACTTATAACGCTGATAAATATACGGGTAAATATATATTCAAAACTTCAGTTTAAAAATAAGTGTTACTAAAAATAACACCATACGTATTATTACATTTCAATCCCAGTTTTTCCAGCTTTAATCGTGGTTGACCACATTGCCCACTTCTTAATTTTTGGCATGTAGTTGTTTTATGTGGGCTAATTGAATTGCTTAAAATCTACGATGTTGTGGTGTTATTGTATCAGCTAAGTTTTAGTTCTTCACTAAGTGTGTATTCTAAGAGTGTGGCAGAGAGAGGCATGCATAACAACGTTTGATCTATTATGTATGTCTATATTATTTGTAAGGCAAATCGATAATGGCGGTTCAAGAAACCAAACTAAACAGCCGCTCAGATCTTCCGAGATGTGCATGTTTCAACGTAATACGTAAAGAAGGCCTGGCCTTAATTTTACACAACACAGTACAATATCGTCTAATAGACGTAGACATCAACCGCAAGAAAAACACCCCCTGAATGTCAACGCATAGCTATCCGGTCAGGCGATGTCGAGCTCGAAAGATTTAATATATACATCCCCTCCAACTACATGGTGTCCTACAAGATATCACATAAGTGCGCTACCTCGTGGGGAGAACCGGTTAGTACTTGGTGATTTGAACTCGTAACACGATCTTTGGCATTCTAGTCTATCAAATTATCGTATAGGGATGGAGTTCGCAGAACAGATAGACGATTCGAAATTCTGTACAATGAACGACGAAGCCCCCATCAGTATTATGGGCACCTGTAATAGCTCGCCCGACAACACAATCACTAGCAGTGGCCTGTTAACCAGCATGACCTGGCGACCTATGGTAACTCTTTCATCAGACCAGCTGCCCATAATTGTAACTATCGAAAAACACCCGACTTTATTTCTATGGACAACCGCTCCTTCGTTAACTTTAACAAAGCTAACCCTAGGGGCTTCCCAGAATTCACTGAGAACTCTTTCACCTTCTTCCTACGGACGTAATCGTTGGCGAACATCGATTGCACAAGGTGATTGCTGCTTCTACCGCTCGTTTCATTACCTCTGGAAGATTTGCGGAAATCCGCCACATTTCCCAGGCGAAATGGCAGTTTTAGCAAAAGAGCCCAACACCTTACGCCAGATCAATCAATGTGATCCCCGCATAAGAGATCTCAAGTTGGAGGTTCGACAACTGGTAAATCAACATGAGCGGACGAAATGAGTGGAGAACCTGAAGTCTTGCAACCTCTCCGCCGGTGTAAGTAAGCTCTGAAGTACTGTCAAATTCTTGCCCAACCCGAGGAAACATAACGACCAAGTTGAAATTCAGGGCTGAAGAGATGGGCTATGAACTATCTGAGCGGTCGTCAATCGCCCGTATTATTTCGATCCAATAGGCCAACAATCTAAAATAAGAAAAATTTAACAAGTGGTTCCGCAGGGGGGTGTCCTCTCCTCTGCTGTTTAATTATTATATCTCGAAACTCCCTCAACCGCCGGGAGTCTCCGTGACCTGATACGCTGACGATTGCACGATTTTAACGTCGGGCAATGGAATCGGTGACGTGTGTTTGAAAGTGAACGCCTATCTCCGCAACCTTTCTCGCTTCCTCACTGCGAACGCCGGCCAACGACAGAGGAATACAAACTAGATATCAACATTTTTGTCGGTGACGTCAAAATTCCGACAGTGAACACGTTTAAAATACTGGGTGTCACATTTGACAGTTTGCATTCCTTCACTCCGCATACGACCGCTATTGTTACCAAGGTATAGAGCCGCAATAAGATCCACAAGTCTCTTGCCAGCAGCACAAACCAGCAGTGGCAGCACAAAGAAACGCAACTAGGGAAGATGCAAGCTTGTCAACACCGTACTCTGGACAATCACGAAATGCCTCTGATGTCTCCAATCGAGCACCTACATAGTGAGGCCCGTATGCTATCAGTCAGAGAGCACAATGCACTCCTCTCCAAGCAGTTCCTGCTGGGTTGGCTTTCGCCGAAATCACCCCTGCAGTCACCTGCTCGGAGCGGAACCGCCTCCTAGGAACATCAAGAGGACATTTCTACAGTATGTCGATGACGTTCAACAATTTACCGGCCAAACTCCGCACGTGACAAACTTCCGACAAGCATTGAACGCCATCCGTAGGGGAGCCACCAACACCTTCATTGACTCCCTTCCAGAGAATGGCGTCCTCGGAGTCCAACCACCATCCATTGCAGAACAAGAGCTTGTGTTGTGTTGTGTGGGAATATCGTCCCACCATCCTAGAAGCCACTGCGGAGCGGGCAAGTTCGTCAGCCAGTTCATTCCCTGCTACACCTTTGTGTCCCGCCATCCAGAAAAGAAGGACCTGGTTACAAACTAATAGGCTATTCTACCCCGCAGGGCACGTACGCAAGGTACATCTGCCTATTGATATCTGGCTTACAGCCACAAAATTTTACAGCCAAGCCCAGAATGGTGCAGTCCAGTGTGAGCCTCATTATCCTAATTTTTCGTGGCTATTTCCCTGCCGCCTAGGGTTATGGTGCTTAAGCCCGGCAGCTATTTTCTGGAGAAAGGGACGATGCTTTGTCATACCTTATTACACCATCCTTTGTAAGACCTAAACCAGTTTGTAAAATGCCGCAGAGAATGCTCTCAAATTTGCCACTTGCTAATATAATATAATGTATCAATGTCATTCACCTATCCCTGATATCGAATTCCGTTGTTCGTTAGCAACTCAAGAAGCTCGTCTATGAAGAGGCTCCATAGTAGGGGCACAACCCCTCGAGGTACCAAGTTGAATTTTACTTTTTCCTATCGTGATCTCAGTTATTCTAGTACGAAGTAGAGCTTCTATCCATCTTCGTATAGGTGCTGTCACGTTCCTCCTCTCTTGTGCTTTTATTACACTTTTCTAGGACGTATTATCAAAAGCACCTTAAATGTACGTGCATAAGAAGGCGCGAACAGCCACCTCCCCGCTATCCCGCGATCTATGGATTTTCGGGCTCAGCTGGTACAATACAGCATTAGTGGACCTACCTGCTCTGTAGGCATGTTAACTAGCTTGTAGAAAGATGGAACAGTAAGTAAGTCCCCTCCCTGTTGCAGAAGTACTGGAAAGATACAATCCGCTCCTGGGACCTGGTTTTTTCTGAAGGAAGCCAGTGGACAGTGAATTGAGTCTGCAAAGAGTCAGTCACCAATTTTGAGGGATCTGACTTGTGCAAGACAACTGGTGGAGTTTGGTTGCCCGGATCAGCATCTGTGTAGTACTTATGCAGAAGTCCCAGCTCCATCTTCTGCATTAGTCGTAAAGGTCCCAT
Organism: Bactrocera minax; assembly: GCA_021498325.1. Lineage (NCBI taxonomy): Eukaryota > Metazoa > Arthropoda > Insecta > Diptera > Tephritidae > Bactrocera > Bactrocera minax. The sequence continues at coordinate 836,649 of JAKEEE010000042.1, read as the reverse complement.
CAGATAGTCTGATTGTCATTACCGTGTCTGTCTTTCCTCTGCCAGAGCGGCCCTTGAAGTAAAGGAAACGCTGTGGTAACGTTTTCTAAAAGCTTTCTAAAATTCTCTCTTTTTGCCAACCTTATTTCCTTATCGTAGATTGAGTTTGTATTCCTCTCAGTTACCGGTTCCCTTCGCTTTGTTGAAAAGCTTACGCACCGATTTTTACGCAACGACATTTTTGCCTCTTGGTGATTGTTTTCAACGAACAGCTTCAATGATACTTGTCGATAATGTACTGACTTAAGGTTATCTATCTGGCTTAAGGTAAAAATAACGGGAATGTTCTTCGACTTCAATGGCATAGTACATCATGGATTCTTGCCTTAAGGTCAAACGGCCAATAAGGAGTACTACCCACATGCTCAACGCCGTTTGTGGAAATGGCCGATTTGTGGAAAAACAATTCATGGCTTTTGCTCAATTCTACTCACATTTCGTTGCTTGTTCGTGAATTTTTGGCCAAAACAATACTGTAGCTATGCCCCAGCTTCCATATTCTCCAGAAATGTCTCCATGTAATTTTTTCCTATTTCCAAAAATAAAAAGAACCTTAAGGGCTGTCGTTTTACGACTATGGATGACATTAAAAGCGCATCGCTGAAAGAGCTAAAAGCTATCGAAAAAATCGAGTTTGAGAAATGTTTAACCGATTGGACGAAGTGTTGGTATAAGTGCATAATATTGAATGGAGACTATTTTGAAGGCGACAACATTATTGTAGACGAATTAATAAACATTTTCAAAAAACGAAAATTCCCGTTATTTTTTTAACACCCCACGTATCCATCAACTTTTTGGAATTCCTGCTTCCGAATAGAAAAGAAAAGTCAAGATTTAAGAATTTATGGAGGTTAAAGTAGTAATGGAGAAAAAATAGTTCAAGTTTTCAAATATAACGTGTCCTAATTTTAGAAGTGCGCTGCAAATGTTAGTGTAAAAAAGCGCTTACTTTTATTTGATTTAATAATTAGACAACATCGGAAAGTTGTTATAAATAAATGCGGATTGTTCGTTTATAATTAAACATGAGACGTACTTAATTTCAGAATTTTTTAACTCTTGCTTTAAAATTGTGTTCTTATTGGTTAATTTTTATCGATATTTCATTTTAATTTGTAGAATGATTTGAAAAATCAACTTAAAGAAGCTGGAGCAAAGTTAATTGTAATTGACTTTTTTGCAACTTGGTGTGGTCCATGCAAAATAATCGCTCCTCGACTGGAGGAATTGGCAGCAGAATACGAAGGCAGAGTCGTTGTATTAAAGGTATGTATATCACATTACTATGGTTTTTTTCCTATTGCGAGCACGCTACAATTAAATGTTATTATTATTTTTTAAGTAAATGTAATGTTAGTTACGTATAAAGGATTAGAAATTAATCAAGCATTTTATATATATATATGAATTAATTAATTTTTTTACTTTAACATTCGGTAATGCATGTAAACATTCATAGTGTACATAAATTATAGGCGTATTCCTTTTTTTGAAGTAAAAATAATGACACTGTCGTTGAAAAGAGTTGCTTCCAATATTCAACAAAAAAGCGTACAAAGACGAGTTTTTTTTATTTGCGGAATCCCTGGTTTAAATGCATAGTTATTTTCAAAAAAGCTTTGGTTTTCCCACTATTCGTTAATTTCCCACAATATTTTCGGAAGAGAAGTTCTAAAATCCTGTGTAGTATTAGCAAAAAAAAAACAATATAATATGTAGTTTTGTTTTGAACTGCTGATACTTTTACACATTACACAGCTCTACAAAAAACAAAAAAAATTTGCTGTCCTGGATATCTTAGAAAATTTGATGTTTTCAATTACAAATTCATTTTACGAATTCACTCATGAAACTATTGAATGTGATCTTTCTGTTATGATAATTGCATATATTTATCATATATCACATCATCTGATTATATCTTTATCATATATCATATATATTATAATTTATCATATTGTAACGGAATTTCTAAATTAATCGTTCACGTTGAATTCTACCCAGAGTTCGATCACTGGATTGTTCAATTAAAGTCAATTTAATGTCTATACACTTTTCTTTATTTTTCTTTATTTCTTTATTTCTTTATTTTTTTCTTTATTTCTTATTTAATAACTTGACACTTTGTTACTCGCTATTCGAGCTTACTTATAATTCACTTGTACTTAACTTAGCAACACTTATTCGAACTGTGCCTTGCTGCCACTCCGGCAGCCCTTATATAGTAGATCGTTACCAACAGATCATCGATCATCACTCGAACATTCTGGCAACTACTAGGTTCGCTATCTGGTTAATTCTGGCACCTTATCGCCGATTATGTTTTGCTCTGACATTCGAGTTCGCTACAATATCGCCATTCGAACATTCTGGCAACCACTAGTTTCGGTGTCTGGTAGATTCTGGCAAGTTATCGTCAATTCTGGAATTCATATTCGCCACAATATTTATAATATATATTGTTTTTATCAATTATCGGCTTGTTAGTAATAAAATTAAATTTTACAGTCAATATTAGGGTTCTGCGCACTTTTTCGCGCATTCAGTCATCAAATTCCTTTTTTGAATTCCAATTCCTACCATTTGGAATTTGAATTCCATTCCTTGAAAGAATTCCAATTTGAAAGGTACAGATTTTTATCAAACGATGATTTGATTTTTTGACGATTTTTTATTACTGTTCCTGAATATGAAGCTTGGAAAAGTTTGGGTTGGTACTCGAAATTTTTGTAGATAATTAATAAGGCACTATATTATGAAGAAATTGTGTAAAATATGCTGACAGACTCTAGAAACAAATATGAGTATCAAGTTACTCTATCTCCGTAATCATCTGGATACTTTAGAAAATTATAGTAAGGAACAGGCAAAGCGGTTCCGCAGGATCTAAAAGTGATGGAAGAAAGATATCAAGGTCGGTGGGATCGTAATATGATGGCAGATAGCTGTTAATTCTATAAAAGAGATTGCCAACTGGAACTCATAAACGCATTTTATTAATATATAACATATGTTTTAGATATTTGTCCCCCTGTTTTCTTTGACCTATCCTTATATTTCAAAACAAAACTGACATAATAATATCTGTTATTTTGTCTCATGTTCTCCGATTTTTGTAATGCAAAATGAAAATAAAGATTTCAAAATAGAAGAGAGTAAGTATTACAAAAGCATTAACAGTCTCATGAATTGTGAGCGCAAATACAATATACCCAAAATCGATCATATCTACGTCAACAAAACCACTGTAGACCAGTGTTATTATTACACATATGCATATACACTAGGCATCATAAGTTTACGCTCCTTTAAAAATTAAACATTTATCTCACAAAATTTTTAAAAGCAGCGCAAAAAGTATTGAAATTGGGCATACTTGGTATTAGTTGTAGCAAGCTAAGATGTTGGCGTCACAAATTTTTCTACACAGTCAGACGACGCTTTCTGTTACTAAAGCTTAGTAATGCGCGCGTCAAAAGTGTACGCTCTATATTTCGGTTCAAGCTATCGTGGCCACAGTACGTTGAATTTAATAACAAAAGCGTTTATCTATTGTATTAATCTTATACATTATAGATTTTCACTGTTTTTTTTTTATTTATGTTCATGATGGTATCAAAAAGAAAGGAAATAGACGTTGACGAAAGACAAATTATAAAACTGCATAAGTAAGGTCAAAATTACCGGCAAATAAAGAGAATTGTTGGAAGAGCTTGAACATCGGCGCGAACAGTTGTTAGTAGCTTTAAAACAACAGGAATTTTACCTTCCAAACCAAGATCTGGCCGACCTTCTAAGCTAACACACAGGGAAGCGAGAAGTATTGTGTCTCTTATTAAGATAAATCCCAGGACCACTGCATCTCAAATGACGGTGGACATTCATCAAAAGTTCTAAAAGTCTATAAGTACTTCCACTGCCAGAAGAATTTTGAAAAAAGGCGGTTATCACGGGCGTGTCGCCCAAAAAAACCGTACATTTCCCTGCAAAACCGACTAAAACGTATCGTCTTCGCAAATAACTACGTCAATATGCCCCCAGAGTTCTGGATGAAAGTTTTATTTTCTAATGAAAGTAAATTCTGTATCTTTGAAATCAAAGGACGGAAAATTATTTGCAGAAAAACGGGTACAGCGCTCAACAAAGAAAATTTGTTGCCCACCGTCAAGCAATAGTGGTGAAGGAACAATAATGTGGGGGTGTATGGCAACCGGTGGCGTTGCGAAGTTCGATAACCTATGAATAGGTTAGCATATTTGGATATTTTAAAAGCCAATTTACGGCAAAGCGCTGAAAGGCAGGGGTTGGGTAACGAATATTACTTTTAACATGACAACGACCCCAAACATGCAGCCGAAAATTCCAGGTTATGGCTACTTTATATCGTACCTAAATGACTGCAAACACCACCACAATCACCAGATATAAATCCAATTGAACATCTTTGGGCGTTATTGGAACGTAATATAAAGAAGCACAATTTTACGAGTAAATCAATATTGAAATAAGTCATTAGAGAAGAATGGGATAAAATTTCATCCGAGGAACTAGAAATCTGGTTTATTCCATTCCAAAAAGGCTTAGAGAAGTACTTAAATGTCGTGGATATCCAACTCATTACTAATGTATTTGAATTTCATAAAACAATGTATATTATTATGATTTTTTAATTACTTTTAATTTATGACCGAAGACTTTTGCGACGTAGACGCACTAGTTTTTGATCTTCAAATTGAAATTTTCATTTTTTATTAAAACTGTACATAGTATACTAAAATATATAACACAGAAATAACTTATTGAAGTGCCTGATCAGTTTTTAATATAAAGAGAAGTTTTGAAAAAATTACATGTCTTATTTTTTAACGTTTTTAAATAGAGTACTTTAGGAGCGTAGACTTATGACGCCTAGTGTATATATACACTGGGCAGAAAAAGTCTGGGTACAAGGTGCCAATAAATATAACTCTTTAAAAAAGGCTTTTATATATTTTTTTAAATCCTATTTATTTTATATTCATTAAAGGATATTATATTTATAGTTTTATGAGAATAAAGGTGATTAAATTTCTAACACTAACATATAAACAAAACAAAACATGCAGACGACTAGGAAATCCTTTAGAAAAAGTCTGTGTGCAAGGTACTTAAGTCGAACAAAGATATTCTTCTTCTAATTTCCGCCTAGAATTTAATAGGAAGTCGGTCATCCCCTATGTTTTAAAACTTCCCCTAGGGGTTTTCGCATGGAATCAACTAGCTTAGTGGTTTCGGTTGAAGGGATTTGAGCCCATTCCTCCTGCAACACACCTTAAGCATAAGCCTTTGAGGTAATTGTGCGTTGGCGTATTTTTCGTTCAAGTGAATCTCGTACGTGCTCTATAAGATTCAAATCTGTCGATTGTGGTGGTGTTCGAAGCTGCTTGGGAAAGTTATAGAGTAACAAAATCTTAACTATGTCTGCTGTATGCTTCGGATCGTTATCTTTTTGAAAATAGTAGTCACTTCCTAGACCCTTTCCTTCCGCGCTTTGCTTAAAATTTCTTTTCAAGATATTAAGTCCATAGTGGACTCATAAATTCCATTCGGCCCACACCATTACTAGCCATTCACCCCCATATCATTGCTTCACTATCTCCATGCTTCACAGTAGGCACCAAGTTTTCCTTATCGAGTGCCGTTCCTGTTTTTCGCCACACAATCTTACGCCCCTTGATTCCAAAGGCGCAAAACTTGCTCTCGGAAAAAATAACCTGCCAAAATTCTTGAGGTTTATTTAAGTGTTCTTTCGCGAAAGCAATACGCTTTTGTCTATTGACTAGTGATATGAATGGTTTCTTGCGTGCGACATGACCATGATGCCCAGCCTTTTTCAGAATTTTGCGGACTTTGTCTGCGCAAAAACTTCTTCTGTCTTCTTAAAACTTTCCTTAACATTTTGAACGATTTTGAACGCAGTAAGACGACGGTTTTGCTTCACAATTTGCAAAACGTTACGAATTTCACGCTGTGTTAATATTTTTGGCCGCCCCGGGCTGGGCCGAGATACAAAAACGCCGGTATCTTTATAGCTAATAATCGCTTTTTGTATGGAAGAATATGTTCTACAAATAATCCGGCTCTACCAACACTCCATTTCACGGTATGTCCTTCCTTCGAAGAGTTTAATCATAATTTCCCTTTCAGAAGGGCTTGTTTCCTTTCCTTTGGCCGACATTGCACATAATAATGAATTGAATGAAACAAAAATCTTTTAAAATTGGTGGTTTTACGAAAAAAAGTTAAATTATAACTTTCCGACACTTTCACAGTTGGTTTTTACGCGTGGAGTTCCCATTTTAGTACTTGTACGCAGACTTTTTCTGGGCTGCCAGATGAGTATTTTTTGCAAATTTATCGTTAAAACAATGTTGTCTGATTTTAATTGCTTTAAATGATATCAGATTATGCAATAGACTTGCAATAAAACACATAATGTGATTTTGCTCTGAAATTTCATATATAAAAGTTATTTTTTAACAAAAGAAAATAAGACATAAGCACGTAAGCAGACTTTTTCTGCCAAGTGTATATCGATTGAAATACGAACATTATTAAAATCAATACCAAATTATATATTTTTCAGGTTGATGTGGATGAATGTGAAGACATTGCAATGGAGTACAACATCTCTAGCATGCCAACGTTTGTATTTATTAAAGAATGTAAACAGATATGTTCGTTCGCAGGAGCAAATGCCGAAAGATTAGCGGATTACTTAGAGAAGAATGCACAAATTTAAGTTCGAATTACTTTAAGTATGTTGTTTTAAATTTTTTTTTAGTATCTTGCTAAACTTATGCTGTACAGTTTCCAATATCCATTTTAATAAATAAAAAATGGTATCCAGTGAGATTGCAATCTAAATGTAATAGAATTGGATGTAGATATGTGTTAACTGTGGTTGTGTTAACTGTGTATGATTGTTTCTTATTGAAGACATAACTGATAAACCAAAATCGAGGAGATCGCATTAGGCTCCTATATACTAGACTCTTATATTTAACCCTTGACGCCTTGAACCTATCAGAAATCTTCGTAGACATTTAATTTCTATTACCGCTAGCTCACATGGATATGTCCATAGTGTAAGATCCGAGATTTTTAACCATGACCTCGTAAAGGGGGGGCAGTCAAAAAGAAAGTGTTGAAATGTTTTTACCTCTTCTCCTTCCAAGCAATCTCTACAACATCTGATAAGATTTTTAAATTTACTGCGGGGACAACAATAGGTCAATGAGAAGTTAGAAACCTTGCAATTAAGGAAAGTCTAACCCTTGTTGCGAGTGAAAAGCTCAATTGTTCTCTTTCAATTTACATTAGTTTAAAAGGATCTTGTGACTGCGGAACTACTGATTATTGCCCAGCGCTCGCCCGCGAGGCTCTGCTAAGCAGTGGAAAACTGTAGGAAGACAGCGTAGCTCCAACCCGTTCCCATTATACCAATAGCGAGAATGTGGTACCTTTCCCTGCCAACTCATCGGCTTTACAGTTACCTGCTATTCCGCTTTGATCTGGTATCCAAACTTGTCTTATCCGGGAGTAAATCTCTTCGATGAGCGCGTGTGCTAGCCCACTCCGCCACGATAATTCTGTCGTAAAGAGCAGTAAAAATCAATCCAAAATCTGTTGTTCGAGCTCTTCCTCGATATTTGGAAAGGTCTCCGAATTCCTTAAACCTGATGGCTTCTTCTAGACATGCCACGATAGTGTACAGGGCTGACTTACCCTTATTAAAGCGTGCGCTTTCCTGCGAAAGGCCCCTCGGAATTTGAACCCTTTAGCGCAAGTCAATTAACCTCTCCAGATTTTCAATACGAAGGAGGAGAGATTAAGGGGCGTATAATTTATTTTCAAACAACGGCTTACCAGCAGTATCGAGAAGACTTTCCTAACATCCGATAAGGCTTAACAGATCTAACATTGGAAGCTGTCATGCAGCAAATGCACTTAACGTTATTTTCAGGGAAAGAACTAATACCTTGTACTCTCCCCTAGAATGAATCCCTTGTCTTGTAATGTATCCAAACCAACATGATAAATAAAGATATTTTAATTTTACATTTTTTTTTTAATGTTAAGGCCATTGCTTACACACCCCCAATAGTACGCAGTTCTTTAATTCCAATGCCAAATATTCCCAAAATGCCTGTTCAGCGATGTCTGTTCAAATGCCAATGGGGTCTGCTTCTGGTGGGTTCCAACCGATTCTCTCCGACTTTCCGTTCCCCGTAAGTACCTAAGACAGATCCCGTTTAGGGTGACGGCTCCCACTTAGAACCACTTCTCATCCCCCGAAAGGTGCCTTATTCACGAGACCAAAACGAGGTTGACACATGCCCTTATGAGAATATGCATTCAACAGTTCTCAGTCCTCTCAACCTATATCTACCACGCCGACTTGATGTTGAAAGTTGGAACCTGTTCCGAGGACGGGCAAATGTTTTAACGGAGCGCAGGCAGTTGTAACATTAGCCCGTCAACAACCAGCCCAGGGTTCTATCGAAATGCTAAATAGCTAATCGTGAAGGCTCTCTTAAAAACGTAACTAGTGTGTACACTTGCTGTGTGTACATTGCTCCAACTGTGCCATTGTTTAAGTATGATAATGTAAATTAACATATTGTTCACCACGAATAAGCTATGTGAAAATTAGCAGAAAAACTTGTAAAAATTGGGAGTTACATTGCCCAATATCTCCCTTTTCGGAAATAGTAAATGCAGTGGAGCCCTTGTTACCCCTTGCTTTCACAAACCACATACCTCCACATTACCAAGCGCCATAAGCTAGCGTTTAAATCGCAGTTCTTTACCACGGCGAATCATACAACGCTACCAGAAGACATAAAAAATGCTGACCCCCAAGGCTAAAGACGTGAACCACTAATTATTATACAAAACGGTCGACATTCAGTAAATTTGCAATACAAATTTTGTAAATTAAGAAGAATTAAACAGGTGCTTTATGTACGTTGTTGTGGACTCTCCATTTCTGGGTAACTTCTACGTCTCTGAAATCCCTCTGCTGTTAGAGAGAATTTAAATTATCTCATATGTTGACGACTGCACGAAAATGGTGGTGAGCATTAAAATTGATGAAATGTGTGAATTAAAACATATACATTTCTGATATTTTCAGTTACATACGGAAGGACCTCAACACTCCTCTACTTAATGCACAGCAAATTTTTTTTTTTACAATTTGAATGAATGAGTATCGCCTTCAATCTGCACACGAACTACGACCAAAGTACAATACATAGCCGCAGCAAAATCTTCAAATCGCTAATCGAATGAAAATGAATCTTCAGACAACCACTTACCGGTAGCAACGAGAAGACTTTCCTTACATCCATAAGGCTTAACAGATCAGATATTGAAAGCTGTTATGTACCAACGGTAATTAACGTTATTTGCAGAGAAAGAACTAAAACCTTGTACTCTCCCCGAGAATAATATTCTGGGTCAAATTACCAACCAAAGAAGAAGTAGATCTCGAATTTAGAGTAACGCTCACACAATCTGGATATTGTAGAAGGGTAAATACTACTACTCCAGACTTAGAGTAAATACCTTTTTGCACACAGAAATTAAGATGTGAAGAACAAGTCGTTGGGTGTTGTTTCAATAATCGTGCTGACCGATAGCACCATTCTGAGCACTTCCATTAAAAAATTCCAATCTAAAGTCTGCCAAATAAGGTAGTTAGAGTGTCAATTGAGGATTTTGACAATATATACGTCAAAATCGCTTTAAATCGCTTTAAATAAAAATTTAAATTAAAAAAAAGTTTAAATAGTTTCATCTAACTGTTATTTGTAATTCCTAAAACTAGCCGAGATATAAATAGAGTTATATATATAAAAGTGAGCAGCATGACGAGACGAGCTGAATGAACATGAAATTACTAAATGTTTGTGGACTAAATGACTCAGTTGACTCAAGTCGAATAATATTGGTAATTTTAAAGAATCTGCAAATTTATTTACTATCAATTTATAAGAATGAAGCGTTTAGGCAAAACTATTATAATTATAAATAATGCATTAATACACAATGTAAATTCTTTAAAAATATTTCGCAACAAAAAATCTTGAATAACATACAAGAAACATAAAGATTTTTTGAAGAACAATTTTGGTAAATTATTCAATTAGGAACGTTCGTAAATAAATAAAAATAGGTAGTCGATATCCATTCGTAACCACTCGTAATGTAAATTTTGATGTATTTTTGTTGAACATCACCTATATCGCACTATTATAAATACGTAATAAGGACGTAAGATGCAAACCCTGTAATTTGGTACAGAGCATTGCAGTAGAGACAAACATCTGTGGTGCAAAAATTGGGTCTGGCGCCGCCCATTAATAGGTTTAATGTAAATATCTGACACACCCGTAAAGCTATATCAACTAAACTTGCAATACACTGGGAAAATTAGTGAAAGCGTATTTAAATTGTCCACCTTCGATACGGAGGTTCTGTTGGAAACTACTGAAAGCACGTTAACTCGTTGAAGAAACACGTCAGAATTATAAATTTTACTGTAAAAATCGTACGGAAGGGATTCCTGCGAATCCATGGGAAAAGTGGACAATGGAAGAAGCACCGCCCACTTTTAGGTGAAATTCTTTATATCAGAAGCGACTGAACCAAATTCAACTAAATTTTAGTCATACCATTAGTGATAATTTACAGTGCGCAGAAAATGGACATTATCACGGCTACTACTCATATAACACCTTATTAAATTAAATTCAATTCAACTCAACCACTTATGGTGATGAACTTAGGTGTTAGGTTAGATTAAAATGTCGATTCTTGTGACAAAAACCTGTAAGAATTCCGCTTATCCCGCAGCTGATAACTATTTATCACACACATTGATCATACTGATAAGTGTTGATCATAAATCGGCAAAGCGTTTTGAGTCTGTCACAAATGTTGAACCGATTGATATAATTCCAGCAATTTCAGCTGATTCGATTAAAGGATGACTGCGAGCTGCAACAATTTTTCTAAGCGAAGGAGCTTCACTTGTTCGTCCCAGTCGGTTCCGCCTAGACATAATTCTTTAAATAGGGGTTTCACTTGTGTCACAATTGGCGAAAGCTATCCGCGAGGTTGAAAATTTTTACCACTGAGGATAAATTTTACAGATATTGAATAAGTGGTGTATAAGGACTGAATATACGCAAATTTTTGGAGAGTAGGTCCCGTAAATAAAACTTCATAGGTAATTTCAAAAGCTTGTCTATCTAGACAATCTGTCTTTTGTTGTTCTTTTGCCTAGCTTTGTTTCTCCATGGTGTAGATAGGTGATAATAGTAGTATTTGACTTTGCTTATCTTTTCGCATGAGCTTTCTTCCTAAGTGTAATCCAATTGAAAGTTTTCCTCGATGATACAAACCCCTCCACCTCTTTCGGTAATTTTCATTGCTCCCCCACGCACTCAGATTAGTCGCCAATATGCTTAAATGTAAAGTGTATGAATATATATATATAATATATATGTTAAAGTTAAGGGGGCACAGTACAACCCGTGCGATACAGTGCTTGCCCATCTGTGAACACGAAAAGTCATGCTTTGTGCGAATCGTCGGGTTGCCAGTTCAAGCCTGACATATCATGAACGCCATCCAATAATTACAAGCCGAGCATCTTCTAATGTAGTCCTCAAAGAGTTTTATGTCCTATGATTCAAGCCCAAAAAATGAAGTGCATTTTCATGTGCAAAGCTAGCACAAGCTGAAAATGAGAATCCAGATTATGGCAGAACCTCCACCAGAACGTCGTAATTTCGATCTTCCTTTCACCATATTCACCATACTCGCGAAAACTAAGGGTTTCCGCCTTTATGAAATTCTATGTGGCTGTCTTTATCTTTTTTACGACAAGAACGGTACACCTTGAGCTTTTCACAAATCTGACTACAGATGATTTTCTCGCGGCATTTGCTCCCTTCGCAGGGCGGGGCGGCTTTGTCTTAAAAGTAATGCACTCATTACAATGCAAAACACTTATTGGAGCCCAAATAACCACTGAAAAGCAGATCGTGGAATTCATTAAAAAGGTCTCAGCTGAAGTTATAGAAAGTTCCGTTCCTCAAGGCATTAATTGGTCTATGGGACTCAGCTGTAAAAAACTTTAAATCCCATTTCAAAAAAGTAGCTAGCTGCTATAAATTTAATTATGAAGAATTTAGCACATTACTAACATGAATGGAAATCGTTCCTAACTGACGGCCAGTCGCTATATTCTCCCGAGATACCTCCAAATTTAGAGCCGTAACTCCTGAGCATTTTCTCAAAGGAGCACCCATTCTGGCCATGCATGAGACAAGGTCGGCTCGAGTCGCTATCCTTAATAAACTGATGAAAAAGAATTTTAATTCTCCATCATAATTTCAGACGCCGACCGATATAAAAGTATTTAAGGGGTCTCCATAAAAGGTACGGAGTGAGGAAAACTCATGAAAAGGCGCCAAAACTCGGAAAGTTAACCTCATTGACGACGATTATCTCTCCCTACCGAATGGCGACTCGGCCGCATAGAAAAGCTGCATTACGGCTCCGACTGTCTTATTCGAGAAGTTGATCTAAGTACATATACCGGAACGCTACACGACCGCTCGTGAAATTATGCTTTTTACCAACGGCCGATTATATTGAAAGTGTAAATAACAAATAATCATAATAATAAACCGAAAAACCGAAAGCAATTTAAACAAAATCCAAAACAAATTCAAATAAAGCTAAACCAAGGAATTTAAATAAAGGGTAGCTCAGTATGACATAAAACTCTGGGACTCTGAAGAACTCCGCCTTAATGTTGACAGCTCTTGCTAAAGTAAATCAACTAAGCCGAAAGTCAACGCTACAATTTGGCATTTGTATTAGGTACGCAGCGTTAATACTTTGGCAGGCAGTATGTTATAAAAGTATTTTATAATTTTTATGAGTAAGGAGTTGGTTTCTATATATATGTATAACATATATATAGCGAAAATAGCAGTAGAATTCAAATGGAAATTGCTCATCAGTTACGTATTTTTTTAATATATTCATTTAAAACATAATTATAAAAATAGATCGAACGAGCTGAAGGCATGGGAATAGCTGCACTTAATAGATAGACCGTTTATCATAATAAGTGAAGTTAAAGCGAGGTATGATTGCTTCCAATTTTATCTCTATGCTAAAAGCGCATCGGCAGCACCACAAATGTTGCTTCATATAATTGTAACAGCAGTTAAATAGTACAATATTTAACAATTATTACAATATTTAGCAATTATTATACTGTTCGATTAGAAATTACTCATAGTTTATCAATTTCGTAATCGGTTTCACTTTTATTTAGAAAATTTAAAACTACTCGAAAGGATTATCACTTTCGCTTAGAAATCTGTAAAATAGAATTAGATTCGAAAAACATTTGTCTCTCAGCTTACATGAGTAATTCCATTACATATTTTAGGTTTCGTTCTTTTTCATTTAGTAGTGGATGTAGGATTACCTTAATTTTGGTGAGTGTAAAACTTCACGCATTCTTTCTTCGGTAGTAGTTGTAAAAATTCTAAGAATTCTTTCTATGCTGCCCCATGGAAATTCGTTGCTTGGCGACGTAGTTGAATAATGAAATGTTTTTATTTATTTTTCACGCAAGCCCCACGTTGGACGCAAGTAAATTTTACTATTGATTATTTTATTTATTGCACGGATGGAATTCGACTAGTCCGGCGAGTATCCACTAAAATATTAAATTTACAAAACCAGGATTAACTGCACGCTGATCTCCACTTAGCTACCGCTGCTCATATCGCTACATCGCTACGCTGCTTTCCTACTGTGGCTACTGTTGGCTAGCGGAAGTGGAGTCTTAACATTAAATGCGGGAATGCGCTGACTCAATACATGCGCAAAAAATAAGTGCATATGTGGAAAAATACCTGTTATATCAAGTGATGGCAAGGGAAGTGAAGTGTTAAATGCAGAGGTGTTTAGGGAGTGTCCCAATTTATGGAAAATAATATGAAGGACAAAGGGGTATTTCTAATCATCAAGTATGTGAAAGCACAGTTAATACATGTAACATTCAAATCAATACTGAAAACCTACTATAATAGAACTGAAGAAGCCGTAAGTGCAATTTTATATTTAGCAATATTTGTTTATTTTGAGCGTAAGGCCACAAAAAAATGAAAACGCATAGAGTGAGCTCTTATTGCTATTTCCTTTTCTATAAACACACATAAATCCCACAATCCACGGTAAGAGAAATTTCTAAGGCTTTGATCTAATAAGCCGAATTGCTTGCTTTGCTTGAAAGCAGGATGAAGTGAAACTGATAACTTTACTGGGAGCGTCAGATGCTCCCTATACAAGAAAGCGGAACAAACCCTAATGTGTATATGAGGTTTTTACAACTTAACCGTAAACACTGTCAATTAACACATTTCTTATTAAAAACAAAGTGCGTCCTTGGGAAGCAGATCGATGGAAACTGGTCGAGCAACTTAAGAGATAATTGGAGGCAGTTGGAATGCTCCCACTATTCTAATGGCTTTGTTCGAGCAACAGTTCGTTATATTAATATCTACAGCAGATATTTGCCTCCCAGTATTAATGATGGAGAATCTAAGTATATCATCGACAGTATTGTGGCTCATGCCCAACAGTAGGGGCAAATACTTACTAGAAGTCTTCGCTTCCCATGATCTTGGGTTTTTCAATGCTAGCAGTCAATGCAAGTTTAACCGACAGTCTGTGAAAACCGGCGATTAAGAAAAATAAACGGAATGCTTTCTCAAGCTTTTTAACGGCGACATTGAAAACAATGTTCGGGGGCACGCATGCAAGATGATAATGGGAGAACTCCGTAATCGTGAACGAATGCCTACCTCCCCTTCAATCCTGGAAAGAAGGAAAAATTTCGAGAAACATGTGATCGGTTTCCAGCATTATAGCTAGATCGTATTCCTAATTTACCACTGAAACAAGCTAAGTTAAAAACCTTAGCCCTTTTCGAACATTAACACATGTATTAAAAGATGCCTACGTTATGGAAAAATCAGCACCTTGTATTACTACCAAAACCTAAGAATCCATCGAAAAACCTGTTCCATTTCTGTCCACGCTGCATGTTAGGCTACGTTGGAAAAATCCTCTAGCGTATTACATACCAACGCCTAAATAAGGCAATCGATAAGGCAGGCGGCTTACCACCGAATTAATTCAGATTCTGAAAGTCAGTATCCACATTTCAAGCAGTGACCCTAGTAAAGACTTTGGTAGAAAGGGCTATTAGTGGGAAACGATGGAAGGGTGGCACAATACCATACTGTATGGCTGTCGATGTTAAAAAGCCTCCTGGCATAATTTATTGACTGCATTAAAGAGCTCGCCCGTGCCTCATTAGCTGTACAAAATAATTACTACTTATTGCGTAGAGAAAATTTTGAAGTAAAATACAAGCAAAGGTTATAAGTATATATTGGGTTGTTCGGAAAGTCATTTAGTAAGAGAAGAGGCCCTTAAGTAAAGAGAAGAGGCCCGAATTAATCAACAGGAAGGGTGTAGTGTTCCACCAGGATAATGCGAGACCTCACACAAGTTTGGTCACTCGCCAAAAACTTTTACAGCTTGAATGGGACGTACTGCAACATCCACCATATTCTCCAGATCTGGCGCCTTCCGACTACTATTTGTTCCGGTCCCTGCAAAATTTTTTGGATGGCAAAACCTTTACCTCAAATGAAGATGTCAAAAACCACCTGGACGAGTTTTTTGCCAGCAAGGACCAAAACTTTTATGAGAGGGGAATTATGTTACTGCCAGAAAGATGGCAAAAGGTGTTGGACCAGAATGGCCAATATATAATTTAATAAAATATTTATTCATTATACGAAAACTGTCTTTCATGTTCCCCAAAAAAAACGAAATGACTTTCCGAACAACCCAATAATATCATCGGTGGTATGCCACACAGATCGGTACTCGGGCTGTTACTCTGGAACATGATGTATGATAGAGTAATGCGACTCAAAGTAGGCAAAAATATATACCATATGGTTTGCAGATGACATTGCTGTTGCGGTAATACGTAAATATATGAAGGATATCGTTACAATAAGAAGCACTACAATATCGTTAATTAGTGATTGGGTTGAAACTTTTAGACTTACCCTAACAGAGAGCAAGACCGAAACCGTACTTACTGGTAGGAAAACCTTGAGATTGTGTGCTACATTCAGCAAAAAAGACGTAAGTATAACAACGCCAGCAGCTAAAAATACTTGAGAATTGTTCTTGGTGCAAGAATGTCTTTTAAAGATCATTTGGTCAAGTCATGTGAAAAACTACAAAAGAATGCAGAGCTTTGACTCGATTGATCGTTAATATTCGTGGACCAAAGCAAAATAGGAGAAGACTTTTAACTGGAGTATTGAAGTATGTCTCTCTACGCAATGTTCTAACTTGGAAGAAAACACTCGAAATAAAATTTCACTGACGTGTCCTTTTTTCTATATACGCCATGTGCGCACTAAGAGTTTTGCGCGTTTTGTACGGTACCAGAAAATTCTTCCCTTGCAATGGATAAATTACCTCCCAGAACACTAGAAGATAAAGTCAGAACATAGACGGCAGAGCTGGCAAAAACGTTAGGAGGGTCCTAAATTCTAAATAGTTCACACGGCGAGGTAGAATTTTACTTAATCCAAATTCTAACAGGACATGACTGCTTCAAATCATATCTGAAACGATTCAAACATGCCAGTAATGACAAGACATGAGCTATGGCTGCTGAGGCGAACACGGGAAGAATGTAGAGCATACGTTGTTCCACTGTCCAAAATATATGAAAGAAAGGCGAGAAACACATCTGGTACAGGCCCAATCCCAGAAAACCTAGTATTTGAAATGGTTGAATCATTAGAGAAGTGGAAAGCGGTGAGCGAAATATCCACCAAAAGTATGAAATCCCAGAGAGCCAGGAACAACAGGGAGGAAGACAATTCAATTATTTGAAACGGACAACAAGGACGCCGACGTACAAAAATGACTAGAGGCAGATGGCATAAAATCTGGCTATGACTATATACCTTACACACACTGGGTACTATTAAATAATTAAAGCGTACAAAATCACCGATAAAGTGATCGTAATATTCCACAAATAAATGAATATTAATACATATTTGTGTATATACACGTATATATATTCAAAGTCCAAATTGGCAATATTTTCCAGTATTTTGTTGAATACAAACAAGCAGAATTGCATTATGCATGGAAAATATTTTGTAAGCTGCTATGCTCCTCCAGCGAATTAATTAAACAATGTAAAGATTTCCTCCTGGAGCCGGAACGAAACGAGCTTTTTTTACGAAACGAGATTTACAATAATAAATAGTGGCACACAAAACACTTACTTAAAAGTAAATGAAGGTTCCATAATAGACCTAATATTTGCTATCGACGCACTTAGCAGGCACATTAAGAGGGAGCTGTCAGACAGATTGTACACAAACAGTGATGACGTGGCTATAGTTGCTGAAGATTTGTTCTCCCGAGAAACGCAATCTCTGAACGGAAACGCTTCTAAAAAACTAAGCTGATATCCAAAAGGTTTAGATACTGGTGTTTTTGAGATAGCCCGAAGTACAGTAAAGGCACCAGGCGAAGACGCTGCCCATTTGGTGTCTGCAGTGCAAAAGCAATTGGTCGACGCAACAATGCGTAGGACGAAATACCATAACAGGCGAAGGTCAATATATTGGTTGAACGAGGAAATTACTACTCTGAGAAAACTGTCACTCAACTAGACGTCGCCTACAATGTAACTGGAATGACGAAAACGAAAACCGCCTGAGAGAAGCACTTAAAATTCACAAAAAGATCCTGAAGTCAGTCATTAGCCGTAGCAAAAGATTCTGTTTTGAAAAGTTTTGTTAGGAAGCAAACATATACTTCTGCGGAACTGCCTACTAAATATGTACGTTGAAATTAGTCACAGCAACTTAAAAGCGCATCGTTTATGAGGAAAATCGTCGAAGCAAAATTTTCCGACATGACCCGATTTCCTGTGCTAATCGACGGAAGAAAGATGCAAAGCTACCGCCACAGTGTCTGGAACAGGAGAGAAACGCATTCCCTGACCTATGGAAAGTATAGTATTCATCGTATCGACTTGTAAAATGTTCGAGAATATTTTATAATAACATCCTCCCGGAATTTGGAATCCAGGAAGTCGGCGAATTATCAGAAAAACAGTACGGCTTTATGAAACAGAGATCCACCATTGACGCACCAAACGATGTACAATAGTTGACACTGAGAAATGCGCAATAAATGGCGAAAGTACTGTACTTTATTTCTTATGAAACATGAGGGGGTGCTAAGAATATAACAACCAAATACCGTCACAAACTCATTGAACAGCAGTGGCTAAACAACTAGATGACCTTCGGAAAAAATGCAGTGAGTGTATAAATGGTCCTCGCAAAATACTTCAGACAGGGGTAGAAACATGTTGGTAGGCTGGTAAGGTTTTTAATTGAAAGCGGAATTAAAGTTGGTCGATCCCACGCTTTAAAAAAGACTGAACGTCCGCTTATTTTAATGTACACTATACACATTACAAGTGTTACTTCACATAGTGATCATATATACAGATCATATACGGACAGAATAATGTTTCTTCAAGAAAGTTGGTTCACCAGGGACAAGTATAAATTTCAGTATAGTTCATCTCACTATCTTGGCAACTTTAAAATAAGATTCAGAAAGGTTTTCTGTGAGTTAGTTTGATCTAAAAAATTTAAATAAAAAGGATGAATGTAAAAATAAATTTTAGTTTATTCACTCTGAATTTGGTTGTATAGCTAGGACCTTAGATGAAATAAATACCTGTAAATCTACTGAATTTAGGTAATTTTTGTTGTTGACTGCAATATTTCTTCTAAAAGATTGTATTGATAGTGACTTATACAGTAATGTCTTATTGGCATATATGATATAAAAATGGCATAAGCCTCCTTTTAAATGAAAGATTATGAAGGGTTTAGGCAAACATAGCTTAAGAAGTTTTAAATGATTTTGTAAATTATTTCGGGTGTATGTATGGCAATTTGTTGGTTAGTTCTAATGTTCATAGCTTGCTTTATTTCTAAGGATGTGTGAAACACTTGACTAGTTTTTCAGAATATATAAAAAATTTGTTTACAAGGCAAACAAGGCTTTGCGATAAATATTTTTACGGCTCAATGAGAGATAAAAGATCGGCGACTTTAACATTTTTAGTTAAAAGTAAAAGTGAAATCCATTGAAGGCATATGAATATATACTGAACGTTTTCCTGACAATAGAAAACTGCTTACAGCCCGAGTCTGTTACTAATTTAAGTGTTGATGTAATTAAGGTTCCTATAAAATGTATTTGCTATAGAAGGTATTTTAGTATCCCTCATGGCCAACAGTTCATTCTCATTATTCTCATACATCATCTGTTTAACGAGGCAACAGCAAAACGGTTAGCAAACATTGCCCTGACATATCTAGCCTATCAATCAATTATTCATAAAAGCTGACATAGAAGAATTCATAATGAAGCAACTCTTTTAAACCCGTCTCTTTGGGTACCACATACCCTACGTTATACAGAACAATGGTATTTTCTAAATAAAATTTGTATACTCTCGCAACATGTTTAACAGAGTATGATAGCCTAGTTTACCTTAAGATTGTTTGTAACACCTAAAACTAATAAACATAAATAGATATAGAAAGAGTATGTTCGTACAAACTCTAAGTTGAGAAAAAATTTAGAAATTTTGATAAAACTTGATGCAAGTGTACCATATATTTCTGAGGAGGTTAATATTGTAGATGGACAAAATCGATCTCCTCAATTACTCGACCAATATGTACGAATATTGTACATAACTTTCTCTTGACCCCCTCGTATTACAAGTTTAGTCAAACATCGCTGAAGATGCTAATGCTTTATAGGTGTGCTCTTATTTAAAAATTATAGAGATCGGAATATAGATTTTCAAGCGTCCAGTTCCTGATTATGAAAAGCTCCGAATCTGTTTCTGATTATATGTCGAAAATATCCGTCGATTTGCGAGGTATATTAATGAAATTGATTGTCCATTTTCCTCATAATAATGTCTTCTGGTGGTGAAAGTGGATAAACTCAGCTCAGTACTTCCCCAGCCCCCATGTACCTAATAGCGTATATTACATGTGCAAACAAGTCTTTGGCCTAAATTTGATTTCGATGTCCAGTCGATCCAATAACACACTCTAACACTGTTTATTGATTATTTTATCATGTTCGAGGTAGTCGATGAAAATAGTTGCATGTGTATCCCGAAAATTCTGGCTAATGCCTTGCCGGCAGACAATTGTATGCTCGGGCGATTTGAACGACTTTCACTCGTCAACAATCATTCAGCGAATTGTCGATTAGAGTCACTAAATTCGTTTTACGGTCACAAATTTTTTAAATGTTTTCAGCAGTAAGCAAAAATAGCAGAGGTAGCATCTCTTTGATACCAATACTTGAGAACAATTCTATGAAATGCCATGAAACTTTGAAAGTGTTCTATTTAAGATTAATACTTTATAATGGGGATGGACTTTTTTGTGGCGCGATCTCTCGGCCAGGCCGAGGACTTTTCAGCTCACGTACTACGTGTTGTTTTTTAATGAAATTAAATGAACATGTTTTCTTGACCACAATTTGGTTAGCGTGAAGGATGAATGAAATCGTTATCGTTAGAATAGAAAACTGTTGTATAGAATATATTTGTGAATGAATAAGACATCTTAATCGCATTAAGACAACATATCATCTTAGACAATATATGTTCTGCTCCTAAAAATTCAATAAACCCCATACAATCAATTTAATTATTTCTGTCGTTGTTGTTGGCCTAACTATGGGCCGTTCACACGACTGTTGGGTTTACGTAAACGGAGCGAGCCCGGACTTTTCTCCTTTCAAAGACTGTCAACTCGACAGCAATCCTCGGAATTATTTGTAATCGTCTATCCCAAGATATTTAAATAAAAACAGTATGAATATGAATATGTCATTTGATTAAATTACGTTAAAATTACGACAACAAAAAAACGCGGAAATGGTGTGATTGAGCCAAGGAACTGTTCAGCATAATCGTGAAAATCGTGCCGCAAGTAAAACAAACCCGTTCATAATATTACCTCACTGTCTGTGACCATACCCTGTGTGTGACATACACCGTACATCCACACACCGAAATTTTAATCACAATATTGCAATTTGCAAAGGAGTATTTAAATAAGACTGAAATAGTACGTAATTTTTCGGACGCAATCAAGTTCAACTTGTTAAGATCTGACGGAAAGAGCTATATAAGGAGAAAGCCAAATGCTGAAGTACAACCACAAAAGATGCATAACACCATAAAACATGGTGGAGGATATATAATGATGTGGAGACACATGTCATCTTCTGGAGTTGGGAATTTAGATTTCATTGATAGTACAATGGAACAAATTGTGTATTTGGACATTTTAAGATGAATTTTTATTTGATTCGTAAAAACTTCTGGTATTATTATATATTATACGAAGCACAAAATTGGAGTTGTGCAAATTTAGGTTACTTAGTTTTGTAACGAGAAATTCGAAAATTTTCAATTCAAAACCAAGCCGACTTCATACAAACTGCAAGTAGAATCAACTAAAATTGTTCTTAATCATATGGTTCACAATGCCGAATGGCAGGAAAGCTGTCATAGAGAGTAAGGGGTATTCCCGTATTAATTGAATTTTTATTATGTTCTTAAAAATGCTTAAATTGATATGCTTTTGTTTTTTTACTGCTGTGAAATACATTTTAATACTGGTTTATTTTCGTTGTTAATTAAATAAAATAACTATCAAATCTGAAAGGAGTATATATGCAGCTGATAAGTGATATTTATGTTTCTGGGAAAATGTGTTTAGTTGTAAAGTAATATGATGGGCATTGGGCTATTTTATGTCTCCTGGATAGTCTAATTTTTTTTTTTTGCATCGTCAAAGGGCTGCGTAATGTTGAAGAATGCAACTTTGTGGTGTACCTAAATAAGAAATTATTAAATAAATTGCGGTCTGGTTCTTTACCAAATGGCCGTAGCTTTGTACCAAATGGCCGTAGTTATTGGGTAATTTTCATTGGTTACCTTGAATGCATTTTCCGTTTTTAAAGCCTGACTTCGAAGTGTATTTCGCAAATGACTGAATTTTTAATATTGGTAAGACTACCAAACGACTATAAATTGTAAAATGTTATGTTTGTAACTATATTTTCATATATGTGGGTTGGAAAAGTGATTAAGATGTAAGAAGTCGGAAGTGGGAAAGATTGCAAAGCTTCGATGAATGAATGACGGAATCCCCCAATCATCTATTATTAAGTAAATTAATGATTTTACACTTCATTTATGGATCAACATATTTAACGAAAGTTTGGAGTTTTTTTATTTTTTAGATAACGACTCCAATGATATCTGTAACAAATGCAATAATCTTGAGCAATTTTCTCAGAAAAGTTTTCAAAACTTCTGGGTATATTTATACTGTCGCAATATATTGCAGAGAGTATAATGGGTTCGTTCACCTAAGGGTTGGTAGTAACACCTAAAACTAATTCAGACAGATATAGTTATGTACGTTAATCAGGATGATCAGGATGTTGAGATGTGTCAAATTCCAGGAGACGGTCTGTCCGTCGGTCTGTTCATCTATCCGTGTAAGCGATAACTTCAGTAAAAATTTAGATATCTTGATGAAACTTCAAACACGTTCCTAGACACTCTGAGTAGGTTGATATTGCAGATGGGCAAAATTTCAGCGAGAAGAGCATCTGTGTGTTTAAAATTTAAAAAAATTTGTTCTATGGCTCTTTAAACGGTTTTTGTAACATATCTCATAAAGCACTAAATTTATATGAACCAAATTTGCAGAGGACAAGTCTTTCTAGCACCTCCTCACACACTGTATACAATACAAATATTACGTTGAAAACTACTAAAAAAAAGTAAAAACATCAGAAGCACCAAACTTCTCAATGAAGATGGTAAAGCAATAATAAAGATATTGGAATTAAGCTTTGCCAAATAATGCCCTCAAGGTATCCCATCTCTTATGCAAAAAGACTCAAGTACTCAAAATACCGAATAAGTTGAATTCTGAAGCAACATTTTATAATATAAAATTTTGCCAACACTTTTAGGAAAATTTTTCCTTCAAATGTTAATACGGCTGCGCTTAGTACGTTTAGCAGCCCCCCGAAGTTATGAAGCATATATCGATACCGATCGGCAGTATGGAATGGATACACGAATCACCTTGATATGGTTCGAGGCCCATCTAAAACGTCTCTCGCACTTTGGGTCTGGCACCCGGTTGCAAAGCAATAGTATATCGAATTGACACAAGGTCAGCTCTACACAAGGCCCTACAGCAATGAACGGATTGGAGCGAATTTTAAGGGCTTCTGCTCCTCGTGGTACCAGATTCAAGTCTCCGGTCCGACCTGGTAGCCGAAACTACTTCCAGTTGAGCACCCATTGAACTCATGACTGGTGATGTTTGTAGCGTGAACTCAAATGTTTTTATTGACTTATAGAAATATGTATTAAGTATTATAATTTCAGTTCAAACTGAAGTATTATAGCACTATTTTTTGACTAGACGTGCTACCTATTTATAAATGCACATAGCATTTGTAGATCTTAGTCGCCTCTTACTACAGGCATACTTTACCGCGGGCGAATTCTTACTTGTACCTCTCTATCCGCTGGTGGAAGCTAAGAATATTCACTCGGATCTTTGTTATTACGTCGCACAGACGTGCTGTACCGTTACCAACAACCGGTCACAGCACTAGAGATGATCCCATCCAAATGTCACAGTGGTATTACCAACCATTGGAGCGATAATTTTTGATAGAACTACAGCACAGATGTTTCGTAACTGTCGTTAGTATTATTTTATTCATTTATTTATTAAATTTCTCATCGAAATGTCTGCTGATGATAAAACACCACGCCTGCCTAAAGCATTGCTGGAAAACAACTCCAACTCTGCGAAAATACGTTTTCCAAGCTTTAGTCAAGACAGGCCGGGACTCTGGTTAGCACATCTGCAGTCACAGTTCCGTAATTAAAACGTCATGAAAGAAGTAGAAAAGATCTTACCGGACGTGCTTCTCAAGGTCCCCACAAGCTCCAATATCACTTACAAAGACCCAAGGCTCCAACCCTTCATATGTGGTTGCTATTCCACCTCGCCCACATTTCGAAATGTTTTCAAAAGCTGTTGAGCACCAATCAAACTCTCGGCCGAAAACGTTTTCTTTCACCTAACGCCAACGGAAGCTGATCCGTTTCTCCTGCAATAGCTACCAAAAAAATTTTGGTAGCCTTGCTCAAAATTGCAGGCCTTGGTAGCAAGCGTAAAACAAACCGGAGAGACGTTAGCAGCGGAAAATGCCTCTTTTGCACAACCAAACACACACCTTTTAGTGGTTACAGATTCCGAAGCCGCACTTTACCCCTACGGTGAAAAAAAAAATACAAAGATGGTCACCGGCTACAAAATCATCAAAGTTGAAGTGAAACACTTTTTAACACTTTTGATGTCATAAGAAAAGTTTCTTCATTACGGACCTCCACTTACACACACAGTTTTTAGTAGACATAGATCCCCACAGACGGGGAAAAAATACAAATATGACAACCGGTTATGGTTAGCCTGTGGTTTACCCGTTTACATCTCACATCGAGAAAGACTGGCGAAAGGCGCCCATGCGGCGATTACTGTCTCCTTAGCGAACGTAACAAACCATATCGGTACCCAGTCCGTCGCCTTGAAAAAAAAAAAAAAAAAAGAAATTCACCGCCTTCAACAATACCACCTAGTCATTAACCCAGCAAAAACATGCTTAAGCCGGAAAGATGTCGAATTGCTCGTGCATACTATATCCGCCTATGGCATACAACCACTTGCGGAATGAGTAAACGTAATTACAAACTATCCTCGACCTTCATCAATTACCAAGCTATGCAATTCCATTGGTATCCTCAATTTCTACGGCAAATTTATTACTAACGCAGTATACCTACAACCTTCGTTAAGCAAGCAGTTGAAGACTCTAAACCCGGACCCGGCACACCCGGATAATAATGTCAAGTAAGCCATCTTCCAGTAACGGACTTGCGAACTGACTCTGCCACTCGCTTTCTTTAATCGCAAACATACACCACCTGCTCAAAAACGATCAACCAACGATCGTGAACTCTACGCAATCTATGAATCATTTGATTACTTTGGACACATTTTTACTGGCTAATTAACATACAAATTCGGCTTCGCTTTGCTTCATATTTTTGCTTTGGCAGATAAGTTCGATGTATGCTTTGGCACATAAAAAGTTTTCAAGGCGAATCAAAGCAAAGGGAAGCAAAAAGTTAGACAACTCTCATCTTTGTATGCTTTGTCGCCATTTTCATTACATGTTTCTTTTATTTCCATTATTTTCAATAGGATCAAAATACATTTTTGCATAAACATAAGTGTATGTATTCACCACATATATATGTATTACATTTCTAATCGAATTACATATCGCTAACACAATGATATTTATTTATTTTTAGAGAATGAATTGACAAAAAAACAAATTCCGTTTGGTTTCCCTAAGAAAAATGTATTTAAATAATCCATTGCATTTTGCATAAATGTAAAAACTACAATTTACTGAAGTGAAAGCTGCAACGAAAAGTACAAAATGTGCCACGTATATTTTTATAAAAAAAAATAATTAAACCTAATTAAGAGTATAAACCTAAAAATATTAATTATGTTTCGTAGTAATATATAGAAGGAAATTATAATGTTATAATATATTGAATCGATAAAAATGTTTTTCTTTTCAAAGGAAGTGCATGTTAGTATGTGTGCATGTCGTCGCAAAAGATTTTGTGCCGTCGAACTAATCTTCTCCCAGACCAAAATCACCAAATTATCATCAATGAAAAGAGCGCACAATAAGGAGATTACTCGGTTGCAAATACCACTCGCTATTTTTCTTTCGGCCACGCGAACCTTAGCATTGTTTCCCACAAAAATCTTAATAACTATGCCAAGCGGACATTTGAGTGGTGACAATGCTTTATCCTTGATAAACGCAAGAGTTCTCAATGCGATTTCGTTTTCTGTATATCGCCATCGTGAACGTTTTAGCAAAAGTGATAAATTTTCAGAACTCCATCTTTCTGTTATAACGTCTGTTGGATGAATTGTATTCGCTACTAGCTGCTTAGCCAACTGGTGTTTATTGTTTAGAGCTTTGGTTTAAGGATAAAAATAAGGGGAGAGCCTATCAAGAAATGGCCCGATTTGAGAATATCTAAATAGTCAGGGTTTTGTGCAAATAATCAAGAAGGTCAAAAGTTAATGACTGCTGATATCTATACGAGAATCCTCAGTTCGACAAAAGTGCGTTCTGCTGAACTAACAAGTCGCTAGAAATTTACCTTCGCTATCTTGATTGAGGCTTGTCAAAGTCCTTCGAAATGAGGAGACCGAGGTGGAAAGAGATTTCAGTCAATCCCTTCTTTAAGACATTGCTGAGAAGCAGCTTCAAAATGTTGTTGCTTGAGAAATTGTTGTTGTAATTCTGCCATTTAATTTTTTTTCCAAAAAATTTTGCTGTATTATCAGACCAAATGCCATTGGTCTACCACGAGTGCAATAAAAACGACTCAAGTCACATAGCAACGATTCACTTGATAGAAGAAGAGTCTTATGTAACACTTCGTTGATGGTTTTCTTCTTATTTCAGATAGCTAGTAGAAAGTTCTCCGATAGTCAACTCCGATGATTAAAAAAGGCCAACTTGGTCGGACGCGGTCTTCTGTTAAGTTTCTCATGATCTGCTCGCAGACATTAGGTTTTAATCTAAAGCATCGGACATACTTATCTATGATGGTACCTGTTGTCTTTCACCACGGTTCAATTCATTTGGGTTCGTTCGCAAAATTCGTAGATATGGTAACACTTATTACTTGTTGTCATGCAACCATTTTATTTTTGTGTGAATAAATCGAATTGAACAAAAAGTGAAATGTCTTATTAAAGTTGTTTTTACAATAATTAATAGAAATAAATATGTAGAAACGATTTAGAGAATTGATAATGTATGAAGAGTGCATAGTATAATTGTAAAATCATTATAAAGAGAAAAATTACATACTTAAAATTGTTAAATTTTTGACTTAAAATACAAATATCTTAAAAAATATAAGTCTGCGGCGCATGGATATGTATATATTCCTAATCTGGAGAACCTCTTCTTTCAACCCATACCATTTTAACCTCAAATTCGGCGGATGCTATTCTAAAGATTTCTCATTTCAATACTTGCAGCACCATAATTTTACACAAATAAAAATATTCTATTCATGTTATACAAAACTGATAATTTAATATATAATCGACTTTTGTATAATAAAAACTTTAAATTTTTATTTTTTGTAATTATTTAACAAAATTACAAGAATCACATATGTACACACAAACAATAAACATCATAACTCATTAAAGTATGGTAAAAGCACAAATGCTTTGTCTTAAATCACCAAAACAGAAGTTGTTCCTTGTGACAGTAACTTGATCGTTTATATTGTATTTTTTTAAAGTTTGCAGCATTTCTAATTCGATCTCTCTTATTTCTGAAGTATAGAAACATTATAACTATTCTCCAGGGATCTTTCTCTGTGGATACAATTTGAATCTAAACGTAGATTGTCGATTGTATTGGTTGATGAGAAGGGATTAATAAGGATGTTGAAGATCCAAGTGGTCGAGTTGATTCTCCTTTTTATTTTTTTTATATTTTTAATAATTACTAGTTGCAAGGTTTATTTTCGTACGATACTTTATGATTTGCGTATAGCGAAACCTTATAATGTTGCAATGTTATAACGAAATCGGTCTGTTTGCTGAAATCAAACGAGAAAGCTCATTCATTGCATATTGCCTTATGGGACATCTGAAAGCCTTGTCCCATGGGAACTGTACTAACGTATAAATTTTTCGCAATCAAGAGCCATGATCATGGCTTCTAAAAAGTAAAGAGTTCAGCGATCGGTTATAAATTTTTTCTTATAATAGCCTTTTAGAATTTTTATAAAAGACTGAATCCTGATACATATCAGAATTATTAATGAGAATTCTAATCATGACATATGCGGCGGCATGGTTCGTTTAGTTCAAAATTTGATCTACATGATTTTAACAGTAGGGGTCCAAATTGCCTGGATAAGCGAACCGGCATATTAAAATTAACTTCAGATAAGAGAAAAGAACTACAAACTGATCCATTGATGAGTTTCACTAAGAATGTTATGCCAAGCATTTCCATACGACTAGCGAGTGTAAGAAGAGATATAAGCTTTGAAAGACTTGTGTATAGAGGAAGATATAATCTAGAATCCCATCGGAAATGCAAATGCCCTAGGGCAAAAAGTAAAAATTGGTTTTGAACGGACTCTAGTTTGTCAGAATGGATGTGGTAACTAAGGTTCCATACCACAAAACCATATTCTAATGTAGGCCTTTAGACCACCTTTTAACAAAACTGAAAACACCTTTAGTTTTCAAAACCATTGTATTAACATGAAGACTAAAATTCAGTTTGTGGTCCGTAGTCCCAAATCAACAAAGTTAATTACTTGCTCTAGACTATAGCTTCTTATTACATAGAGAGAGGCAACCACAGATCTATGGGAAAAGCACATTGTCTTGGAATGGAGAAATTGAAAAAGTTATTAGTCTGTGATAACAGGTTCAAAACGTTTAGGTATTACCGATATTTTTGCAATTCCCCTATAGTTTTCAGTGGATGACCTAAATTCACTCTTACGCAAAGAGATTATAAACGACTGTTTCCATATTGAAACATCGTTCGGAAATTTACCTCGCTTAAGAGAGAAATTAAATTTCTTTGTCAAAAGGCACGTAGATACATCTGAAACAAATTTTAAGGAAACATGATGGTATCATATCAGGGCCGTAGGTAAGAGATGATTTTAACTTATTTAACTTTGACTAAGACGTCTTCTTCGGAAATAGTTGGTGCATTAATTGAAGTAATCGGTCGGAACTCATATTGAAAGGGAAAATTACTAGGAGAATTAGTACAGCAATTTGACTTGCAAGAATGTTGGAAATAATGAAAATAATAATAGATTTACATTTAATCGCCGATGATAATTCAGAAATCCTGCGTTTGGGCTGAATGAAAGCATAAAGCAATTTTGGATTACGTACAATATTTCTTCTTACCTTATTAATATAATTTTTTAACCTTTTTTTGTTTAGATCTGTATAGAGTTGCCGCATATTTTGAATAGTTGAAATCAGTTTTTTTTTTATGTTTAAAAGCATGAGTAATTCTATTTTTTTAATTTATACAACTCTTTAGAGAACCATGGAGCAGCGGTTTTTCTTTTAGTAGCTATTACTTTAGGAAGACGCTTTTCAAGTAAATTTATAATAGTTTTATTGAGATGTGAGACATTAAATAATTTTATATTAATATTAATATTATATTTAATATACATATTTAATATAATATTTACTTTAATTATATATTAAATATAATATTAATATTAATTAAATATTTCCATTGTAGTCTGGCCACCTTAAATTATAAAGCTCATTATTTAACGTTTTAAAGTTAGCTTTTGAAAAGTTAAACCGAGTACAAAAGCTACAAAATGGATGATTATTATCATGTAAATTCACTGTGATTTTGCAGTTATTTTCACGGAAAACTTTGAAGCATTATAAAGGTACACTAAGTCTAATAGCTTACCGAATTTGTTCGGAATTAAATTAATTTGGTTAAGCCCCAACTCAGGCATTTTTTCTAAAAACTCATTGAAGTATAACCGAGTGCAAACCGGTAAAATGCAATCATCGATAACTTTCCTTGAGACGTATGATAAATTGCAATCACCGAGAACAATCATGGAATCAGAATTACTTACCATTGAAAATTATAAAAGAAGCATGCTGTATGTATACAGACAAGTTCGATTGGGGAGGTATATATGATAATGAATAAATGTATATGATAAACGTAGTAATTGTTAACATAAATTCTAATGCATTTAAATTCAAATGAGTACGTATTATGAACAAGAACTATTAGAATCGAAGAGTTAATTGCAAATAGAATACCTCCTCCGATTCTGTTCATTCGATCATATCTGAATATTTGAAACCCGCTGCATAATTTCTCACTATCCAAAATGTGGGACATTTCCGTAAGAGCAATTATGTTAAAATTAAAATTAGTACTTTTCAAATGCGAGGTGTATTCAAAAAATAGCGCGAACTTCATTTTTTGAAAAAATTTTTATTCATCGTCTACATTAATGTTGTCGCCTTCAAAATGGTCTACATTCGATATTATTACCTAATGCCAGCGCTTCTTCCAATCGTCGAATACCTCTCAAACTCGATTTTTGGGATAGCCTTTAGCTCTTTCGGCGATGCGCTTTTAGTGTCATCTATACTTCTATAACGACAGCCCTTTAAGGTTCCCTTTATTTTTGGAAACAGGAAAAAGTCACACAGAGCCAAGTCCGGCGAATATGGAGGCTGGGGCATCGTTTCAGTATTGTTTGTGATCAAGAATTCATGAACAAGCAACGAAATCTGAGCAGAAGTATTATCGTAGTGCAAAAGTGATGAATTGTTTTTCCATAAATCCTGGCGATTTTTTTTCGGATTGATTCAGCCAAACGGCGTTGAACTTGTAAGTAGTACTCCTTATTGACCGTTCGAACTTGAAGCAAGAATTCATGATACACTATGCCATTAAAGCCGAAAAACACAGTCGAAGAACATTCCTGTTATTTTTTGAACACACCATGTATAAATATATATCTATCTCGATTAGTTTCAGGTGTTGCAAATAACAGTTAGGTGAACAAAACTATTATACTCCGTTGCAACGTGTTGAGAGTGTATAAAAATAACAAGATTCTTTGCACCATCCCCTATCTTGAACATACGATACTACCAAAAATCATAAAGTCACCTAAATCATTTTCTCTTCTCGGTTTCTATAAGAAAAGAAAATATCTGCCAAAATTATTTATTCTGAAACAGTTTTCTGTTCTTTTAATCGGGTCAGATATTCAGAAATCAATTGTTTGCGCTGAGGTGGGTAAGTTTGCATTTGTACGAATAAATTAATTTTAGTATATTATTTGGGAGTATGATAATAGTAGTAGTTTAGTTTGGTAGTATATTATATTAATGCGAGCGATTTAGCAACGCAAGCGATGTTGAAATGCTCGAATATTGGTCAAGTGCAATGTCTTTTACAAGGTATATGTGAATGGGATGTTAACAACACACAACTGTGTTATTCTCTTGCATTATTGTTCAACTCGATGCACTTACGGAATGCTGATTAGCATTTAAGATACAATAGCTAAAAATTAATAACTAAGCCAAAGCAAACAAAAACTAGGACTCTCAATGTTTTATACTTTGAAAACCACAGTTTGTCGCACTTTTCAACAACTTAACTCTTGGTGGACTTATTGTCATCCTTAAAAAACAGATAATTAAACAATAAGGTTGAATCGGAAAATTGGAATCTTACGATTAGTTGCTGTTGCTAAATAGTGAATAAATATGGAAATTGATCACTCGAATCCGAAGAAACTTCTGAACGAAAAGTTAGTAAAAGGTGCGCGAGGATGTATTAAAAATCTCCGATTTCTTACCGACGACAATTATTAAAAATGCGGTGGAAATGACTTTAATGTTGGACCTATATTGACGGAATAAACCTATATTATAATTCCGTCATTTGTAATGACACGGCTGCAAAATGGCTGAAGTGTTAATGCCAAGAATGCGTCCCCCGCATTAAGACCTTGACAGACGTAAGTTTCCCTCGAAACGTCGAATTCTTCTTTACACTGGTAGGCTCTGAACGTATTGCACTATAATGGTGTGGGACAACCCTCGCCGTGGACTCTTATCCGAGATAATCTCGCGACCACTTAATTCGACTACCAGCCGGGAATTATCTAGTGGTTCTAAGTGGGGATCCATTTAGCATGGAGAACAGCGAACACAAAGATAAAAAAAATTACGCGAGTGAAGGAAGATCGGAACCGACCTCAAAATCGGACAATATCGGGCTGGTCATTGCCACCAGCAATTGAGTCGAGAAGCCGGTCGACAAAAAATGCAGGATTTAGGACCAATTTCGGCAAGCACTGATACTCCTAGACAAGGACTCCCTTGGTTGTCTATTGTTTCGAGAAGGTAGTCCCTCGGATCATCCTCACTGACACCTCAGTGGATATCCTGCAGTCTAAATGAGCGCCAGAGAATACATTCAGAGAGAGAATACAGAGATTGATCTGAATCTTAGTAGTGAATGACCTATTGAAGGAACTTGAGAAACGAGACTGCCAGGTGATTATCAATCCTGACGATGTCGCTCCTTTGGTAAAGGGTATATCTGTGAACATGTTATAGTATCTTGGGCTTGTTCTAGATAGAATACCTTAGTGGAAGCCAAACATTCAGGAAACAATTTGGAAAACAACGGTTGCTTTATATTGCTGTAGAGGAGCTATGGGAAAGAGGTGAAGCCGCTCCCCAAAAGCGTGTTCTGAGCAATTAAGGATATAAAACAACTAAGGATAGCAACAACGCTGGCCCAAGGAAGCTAGGTACTTGAAGGATCCCAAACAGGAACACTCTGAAATCCTCCGATACTTCAATTGCATCCCCAATAACCTGTACCAAAAAATGGCGGACCGTACCTCTGGTGGTTTCTTCTCTACGCACATACCTGTGAGCAAAGTGTGGGGTGGGCGAACCCAATGAAGAAGAGGCACAGTGAGTTTTTCATAGATGTATCGAAGCCTATCGCGAAGATTGGAGAGCGAATCTTCTGTCAGAAGCGATTCTTCAACTTTCGCTTCAGGCAATCAGGCCACTACAGTGGCTTCCAAGCAGACAAGGCTGCCATCAAGGTATCAGTATATGTACTACTCCGAAGTGCAGCTTTCTTCAGAGAGGTGTGCATTCATTAAGATAGTAGAGCGGCATAATTGACCTTGAGCTCGCTGACAGTCCGCTCAAGCCTAGTCAAGGGGTGTTTGACCTGACATTGGTATAGCATCAAGCTACTTTGTTATCCCACTGTTTGATTTCCTGATCACAGTGGAATCGCCGAAAACTACAAGACCGATGACCGTGTTAGGAAGGGCACTCTTACCCCAATTTTATTGCTACGTGTGGGTCAGGGTAGAACGTAAGAGGCTTTCTAAGCTGCTTGATCTTAGCAAGGTTCATCTCACCGCAAATCTAGAACTACTGACTGGACATTGTCTAACAAGCATACATGCGGTCTTTAATTGTCATAGCTGTATGGAGGTGAGGTGGAATCATCTAGGCACTTCTCCTCTATAGTCCAGCTTTGCCAGACTGAGGTTGAAGCATCTCGGTATACACACCTTCGGCAAACTTAGTGAATTAGCTGGGATTGATATCATACGCCTGTTATATTAGTGATAGCCTTACAGCATTTCGTCGATCTATAAGTCTTTTGGTCGATATCTTGAAGTTTTGGGCATCACGAAGGACCAGCGTTCACAGCTGTTCAAAAAGTAGCCTTTTTAACCTAATACTCTTCAAATTGTTGAACTACCTTATCATGTTATGCTAAACAGTACCAGTAGAGTAAATCTCATTTTTGATTGTCATTTAACCTAGATATATTACGATGTTTCTCTTCTATTTGCGATCTAATAATTAGAATCAATGGTGTCACAAAATCAGAGTGTGTTTTCTTCTTTTCGAACGTAGGCAGAACTAATATTCAAATCAGCCGTGGCACTTTTTATTTATAAGACCAAATTAACAACCTAAAAATTTCTAATTTTATAAATTTGATTTAATCTTGACACAAGATTAGATTTAAGTGTTCAGGTGTTTGTTGTCTGTTGTGGCTGGTTTTTTTTTATCAAGACTGAAGGGAATAATTAGGTTATGGGGATGATTCCCGCGACAAAGATCATGAAGGATCTCAATGGGGCAGCTAAGTACGCCTGTCCTTTGTGATGTCGATATTTTCGTTTCAAGATTTCGACTTTGAGGCTATCATATTTTGGTTAAGGCGGCTAATATCAATCCCAGCAGAATCGATGTTCGGTGAAAAATGCTGACCTGATGTTTCAACCTCAATTTACAGAAGACTGCACAAAACAGGAAAAAGTGTCTAGATTTTCCATCTTGCCTCCTTTTGTATAACTTTACCAATTTATGCCTATTGGAAAGCATTTAGAACTCTTTCAAAGCGACAAGATGAATTTCGTAAAGAACAAGTAGTTCAAACAAAAACTTTGTGCGAAATACTTATAGTCTGATAGCTAAGTAACTTAATTTTGTTGTTAGTGATAACAAACACTTCTTACTTAGCTTTAAGCGCACTATCAGCGACCAGCACATCAACTGTTACTTTGACGGTAGCCATCTGTGCTTGAAAGACGCTTCCGGAAGCTAGAACTAATGGATAACTCCGACAGAAGACTCCCCTTCGAACCTACACCCTGAGCTTCGATCCATGCGACCTCACTAGACCTCTTCTCCACCGACTTTGACCCGTCTACATGTCTCTCGCAGGTATATGTGTAAAGAAGAAACCTACAGGAGTAAACCCCACGATGTAGTAGTCCAGGTTATCTGCATCCCTGATAAGGTTAAGGTTAAAAGTACAGACGATTTCGCAATATCCCTGTTTGGGACTCTTCATGTACCTGACTCCCTGAATCTAATAGCAACCTTTGCAGCAATGCACCTACCGGCTATATCCACTGATGCTATGTGTAGAATGGTATTGAGAGCCATTGTTGGAATTGTCCATAGTGCTTCGCAAATACCAATGTAGGCCGCTATTTGAATGTTTCTGCTTTGTAGTGAGGGTAATTTTCCCAACAGCCTCCCTAAACAAATACTCAATAAAATATTATTAGTTTAAGAGCATTTTCTTGGAAGCAAGCACTTTTGGTGAGAGCTCCATCACCCAAGTGCTCCTCAGCAATATAAGGCAATCGAGGTCTTCCTCACTCTCTCCTCAATGTTTGGCCACCATGATAACTTCCTATCGAGGATAAACTGCTCAGAACCAGACACCTATAGCATTTAGCGAATTTTGCGCTTTGAATACATTGAATGTCTACTTTCTTTTTTTTATTTACGAACCATTTCAATTAAATAATTTACCAAAATTTTTTTAAAACGCTTTAAATAATTTACTAAAACGTATTTTTCAAATAATGCCAACTTCACTTGATACTTTTTTTATTGTGAAGTATTTTTTAATAATTTACAAAGTCTATTGATTTATTCATCCGGTTAATCTAATATTTCTAATTGTGAATAAGTGCTGCGTCTTTTTAAGTGAAAAACAATAGTAAATAACTTTTGAAATCAATTGGCAATATCAATAAACTTGAAAAGCTGAGACATTTAACGCACTGGATACACTAAACATAACGACTTTAAAATTTAAAGAACGTGATTGTTTTCTATTTCTTTTTCTTTAAATTGACATATTCTTGCACAAATCTGAGAAATGCTGTCAAATACCTCGAACAATGCTTCTGAAAAATTTAAAATCAGTGTTGTTATCAGTATCAAGTATACTGATATCAGTAGCTATATGTAAAACAAAAAACAGGCAAATATACCGACCTTTTAATGTATAGAGTAAATTTTTAAACATACTTTTTGTGATTTCGTGGTATATAAAAACGTGTATTTAACCTTTTAATAATAAATTAAGTGAACTAAACTTGTCTACCCCCAATTAATACATGGTTCGTATCATTTTCAATAGCAAATTAATACCCCGAAGCTGCGGGTCACAATTGCTTCCATTACATTTAATTTCGCGTTTCCTTTTTTTTTTTATTATTTAACATTTTTATTTGTGAGCTTGCACAGTGGTTACAATTTTATCTGTTGAACTTTTTTTTGCAGGATTCCCATCTGGTCGTTTCAGTACTTCTAGTTGATAAATGTCAAACCTACCCGATCCAGTCAACTGTCAAAGTCGGGTAGAATTTACTTTTAGTTAGATTTACTCTCTGGATTTTAAGTGGCAAGAGAGTTGTGCATCCTTTTATCACTGGAATATTGGAGATATACTGGAATACTTTTATCACTGGAGACAAACCTTATATTTAATATATGTAGGAAATTTTAAATGAGAGTTGCCACACTATTTATGCATTATTTGTGGTTTTATTCCAGTAGTTTCATTGATACTTGATTTATCTATTATGAAGTAAAAGAATTTGATGAAATTTAAAGAGGCGTCATATGGAAATAGTGTCATGTGGAAACCGATTTAATCCATTTTCGAACTGTATTACAAGAATGTTAAGAAAATGTTTTGCACCAAATTTCTCTTAAATTCACCAAATATTTGTTAAATGGGCTATTGTAAAATTTTCGAACTAATTGACTAGCAAACATGCTATATTATAGTTACCATAATATTTCTGTAATTTTGATACTGAATCGTGGAACTATAAAAATAAAGGTTTCCAATAAGTTTACTTAACATAGTTGTAAAAAATTTTTAGAAAGTGGAGCCACGCCGATCTTCGAGAAAATTTTAACCAGAGGAACAATAGCTACTGTGATTCATTATACCAAATTTAAGTTGTGTATCTTCATTTGTAACTCCGTCGTAGTATATATTATACTTTATATGTTTTCGATTAACGGCATTTTTTGGGCAAAGAGTTCGATTTAGGGTGTCAAAGAATAAGTTTAGAGAGTTTCATCAAGATTTCTCAATATTTATTCAAGTTATCGCTTTGATGGACGGATAGCAGTTTGCAAATCAAGTGGTCTTTTTAACTAATCATTTTGATATATACATCTATATCCTTATAGCTATCTCTATTTGTTTTAGCGAAATGGAATTTACGTTCCGAATGGTCCGAGTTATAGTTATAAAAACTAGTTTGTAAATGTGTTTGAATTCCTGGAAATTTTATTAGAAGATTCTTCCATAGATTTAATTTCCCCCATTTAATGCAACGAAAACTTTTAAAATGGAATAATATAAATTACATATACACATATAATTATTTACTGGAGTACAAATTTTACTCGCAAATTTAATTATCTTTGTGATACTCTGATTACACTAATCAATGTTACATAAAAAACTATACTGAATTTTCCGCTGATTCCATCCATCCTTCACTATCATCATCAGAATCTGACTCCTCCGATTCCGAAAGTTCAATGGCAACTCGCCTAGCCAAAATAGAAGCTACATCATGTAAGGCCGTGTTCCTTTCGATTTCTTTTTGCTCACATTTCTCCACTTTCCTAAGAGTTATACCTAAACAGAAAATATCAATAAATAATAAAAAAAATACCTTAAAAATAGATGCACCTTACCATCTCGAATTGCTTTCATAAGATCGGTCCGGGAATCGTAGAATGGTGGCAAGAGTTTTTTTTTATCAAGGGTTTCTTCAGTAATTCTTTTCTGAAGGTCCCCATTTATTGTAGAAGTTAAGTCCACTGCAGACCTTTGAAGTACATATTCTTTTTGTGTCAGGGGAGGCGGCGGTGGGGGTGGGGGTGGCGCCGAAATAGCCGATTTTGGTTTAGAATGCTGGAAAAAATATATAAAATGGATAAATATATACGATAAATAAATGATTGCAATTGCACTATATAAAATTGTAATAAATATTAAAATGTAATATAAAATAAAATGTTTTGACAAGTGTAGAACAAATATGAATTAACAACTAAATTTCCAAAAAAAACCTACTAGAATTTCGCGTGGTGATCGGCATCTACATTCTCGTCCAAAATAGCACACTATTTTTGTTCATCTAATGACTGTTTCCAACACCTTAAACTGAACGCTAGACAACGCACAAAAACCTAAAAAACAAACAGATAATAACCATTCCCATATAACGGTATTGTCAGAAACATACCGCCAGCTTGAAAATTTATATCGAACAAACAACTCAAAATTTCTAACAAAATTTGGTGCTCATTTGCTCACTTTTTGGTATCAGAAAATAGTATTTAAATGGGATAAATTTGTATCTATTTTTATACTCTCGCAACATGTTGCAACAGAGTATATTTGTTCACCTAACGATTGTCCGTAACTTGAGTAAAACTTAAGATATATTGATGAAACTTGGTACAAGGGTTCTTTGTCAATATAAGAAGCTTGGACAACATTAGAAGAAAACAAGTGAAATCGAATAATAACCAATATAATAACCCATATAAAGCTTATGTTGAAAACCAATAGAAGTGCGTTAAAACTAGCTGAAGAAACACGTGAGAAATATTAAAGCTTACAGTACATATGGTACTGAAGGGAAACATAGGAATCCGTCTAAAATTTGGACGATGGGAGTAGCATCGCGAACTTTTAAATGAAATCCTAGTCATCAGGAACTACTACGCCAATTTCAACCAAATTTGGTACATGGTACAATATATTTGCATCCTTATTTTACTTTGTGAAAATCGTCGAAATCGGATAAACACGCCTACTTCTCATATAAAATAATTTTATTTTTTAATCTGATTATTTCACTTTACAGTATATAAATCAAACACCAATTAAGATATTGGAATGTAATTTTGTACATAGTCGAAATCGGCATATAACTTTTCAAACCCCCATATACCCAATGTAAGGTCCATGGTGCCGTTAGCTGACTTTATACCGAAAATATAGGGAAATCTGTGAGGTATCGTAATGAAATTCGAGGATTTTCTTTCCATTGTAATAATGCACTATTGTCTCAAAAATGGGGAAAATTGGGTAAATACTTCCTTATTACCCATATACCTAATATAAGGATTTTCAATCTCCCGTTTGATCAGTGGTCGCCAAACTTACACATTAAAAGGATTTATTTTTTGAGAGTGCATGAATATGTAGAGCTACTCAACTGTCCCAGTGGTACATTTTACTAGCCCCTACCTTGTCCAATTCAAGTTTTATTAGGACTATAACTGATTTCCTAACAATTTTTTTTGTATGAAAACGGTGTGCAAAATATTTTCTAAAGCTCCTGTTCTAAATAACAACACAATTATTTATAATAATACTAGTATTGTGAAAGCAAAAATATTTGTGTCTTAATTGCCTCACTTGCAGAAAAAAACTAAATTTAATAAAAAATAATCTAAGAATGTCAAACATCCAGTTGGCTTTATACTGTATATATAGGTCAATATGTAAGCTATCTTAACAAAATTAAGTGAACGTGTAATATTAAATATACCATAATTTAGTGCCGAAAATGTGTAAAATCGGTCAACGAATTATCCCAGCTCCAATATACCACATATAATGATGTTTGTTATTCTAACAGACTATATGATTAATATGTCGGTCAGCGTGTGAGTTATCTTCATAAAATTGGGTGGATACATGTTCCTAGTGTAGTTGAGTAATGCTAAAAGTTAATGCAAACAGTGCAGCAGACCTTCTCCTAACCCAAATATACCAGATGCAATAAATAATAATAACATTAAACCCAATGATTACTCTCCTTCCGACCAACCGACACGAGGGGCGCAATCCGCATACGTGCGGAATTAGCCGAGTCATGAAAGGCAAGAGAGTTTTTTAAACGTCGAGATCTAAAACTAATCAGATACAGAAGGAAAATCTTCAAAACCTAAAATTTAAGAATAAGTTATAATAAATTTTATATGATCTATTTATTAAGTGAAAATAATAGCTTTTTTAATGCTGAACAGTAGGGGTCCAAATTGCCTGGATAAGCGAACCGGCATATTAAAATTAACTTCAGATAAGAGAAAAGAACTACAAATTGATCTATTGATGAGTTTCACTAAGAATGTTATGCCAAGCATTTCCGTACGACTAGCGAGTGTAAGAAGAGATATAAGCTTTGAAAGACTTGTGTATAGACGAAGATATAATCTAGAATCCCATCGGAAATGCAAATGCCCTAGGGCAAAAAGTAAAAATTGGTTTTGAACGGACTCTAGTTTGTCAGAATGGATGTGGTAACTAAGGTTCCATACCACAAAACCATATTCTAATATAGGCCTAACAAAATTGGTAAAGAGTTTTAGTAACATACGGATCTTTAAATCCTTTAGACCACCTTTTAACAAAACTGAAAACACCTTTAGTTTTCAAAACCATTGTATTAACATGAAGACTAAAATTCAGTTTGTGGTCCGTAGTCCCAAATCAACAAAGTTAATTACTTGCTCTAGACTATAGCTTCTTATTACATAGAGAGAGGCAACCACAGATCTATGGGAAAAGCACATTGTCTTGGAATGGAGAAATTGAAAAAGTTATTAGTCTGTGATAACAGGTTCAAAACGTTTAGGTATTACCGATATTTTTGCAATTCCCCTATAGTTTTCAGTGGATGACCTAAATTCACTCTTACGCAAAGAGATTATAAACGACTGTTTCCATATTGAAACATCGTTCGGAAATTTACCTCGCTTAAGAGAGAAATTAAATTTCTTTGTCAAAAGGCACGTAGATACATCTGAAACAAATTTTAAGGAAACATGATGGTATCATATCAGGGCCGTAGGTAAGAGATGATTTTAACTTATTTAACTTTGACTAAGACGTCTTCTTCGGAAATAGTTGGTGCATTAATTGAAGTAATCGGTCGGAACTCATATTGAAAGGGAAAATTACTAGGAGAATTAGTACAGCAATTTGACTTGCAAGAATGTTGGAAATAATGAAAATAATAATAGATTTACATTTAATCGCCGATGATAATTCAGAAATCCTGCGTTTGGGCTGAATGAAAGCATAAAGCAATTTTGGATTACGTACAATATTACTCCTTACCTTATTAATATAATTTTTTAACCTTTTTTTGTTTAGATCTGTATAGAGTTGCCGCATATTTTGAATAGTTGAAATCAGTTTTTTTTTTATGTTTAAAAGCATGAGTAATTCTATTTTTTTAATTTATACAACTCTTTAGAGAACCATGGAGTAGCGGTTTTTCTTTTAGTAGCTATTACTTTAGGAAGACGCTTTTCAAGTAAATTTATAATAGTTTTATTGAGATGTGAGACATTAAATAATTTTATATTAATATTAATATTATATTTAATATAAATATTTAATATAATATTTACTTTAATTATATATTAAATTGTGTGAATTGAAAAAGTGAATTGCATATAGAATACCTCCTCCGATTCTGTTCATTCGATCATATCTGAATATTTGAAACCCGCTGCATAATTTCTCACTATTCAAAATGTGGGACATTGGTCATGTTTCCGTAAGAGCAATTACGTTAAAATTAAAATTAGTACTTTTTAAATGAGAGGTGTATTCAAAAAATAGCGGGAACTTCGTTGTTTGAAAAAATTTCTATTCATTCGTCTACATTAATGTTGTCGCCTTCAAAATGGTCTGCATTCGATATTATTCCCTAATGCCAGCGCTTCTTCCAATCGTCGAATACTTCTAAAACTCGATTTTTGGGATAGCCTTTAGCTCTTTCGGCGATGCGCTTTTAGTGTCATCTATACTTGTAAAACGACAGCCCTTTAAGGTTCCCTTTATTTTTGGAAATAGGAAAAAGTCACACAGAGCCACGTCCGGCGAATATGGAGGCTGGGGCATCGTTACAGCCTTTGGCCAAGAATTCACGAACAAGCAACGAAGTGTGAGCAAAATTGAGCAAAAGGAACAAGAGACATGAATTTTAACACAAATCCGGGTGTTTCGGATTGCTTCACGCAAACGGCGTTGAACTTGTAGGTATGTTGTAGGTGGAATTCCTTATTGACCGTTTGACCTTGAGGCAAGAATACATGATGCACTAACTCGTATAATTCGGTTAATCTAATTAATATTAAGACCTTTAACATTTTCATAATAAATACTCAGCGAATTTTTTTATTTCAGCGATTTTTTGGGTATTTTAGCGACATTTACTTCAGCAAGTTTACGTTTATACTCAAATTTACGTACAAATGCAGCGGATGGCCAAAATGCGTTTCCAAGAAGCACTTGAAATACGTCTATTTTTAAATAAGAAATGTTTCCCTCATAATGAAATTTGAACTTTGGAATTTGAATATCCTCAATTTTTAACTTTAATGAAATATAAAAATTTATATCATCAACCGAGGTATCCTTGGCGAATCTAGAAATAAAGACCGATTTAGGTGGTATTACAACTTTTACAATTTTTAAGAAGCAAGTGAGTTTTTAATGAGAAGAACCTGAATTTTTTGATTCTTAATACCTTTAGATAGAGCTTTAGAGGAAGTAAGCTCTTTAGATGTAGTAGGCTTCTCTCCTTGAGGGCACGGTGAAGAAAGATTTATAAGGTCAATATTCGGAGGAGGAATACCCTTCTGAAAAGAGGAACTGGCTGACTCTTCATCGGACGGACGTTTACGTTTAGGGGCAGGCTTAGAAGTTTCATGAGAATCATTTAGGCAGTTGAACGAGTTGAACAATATTTCATAATGCCCAAATTTTGGGATGAGGGTTTCAAGTTCTCTGACGATTTTATTGAAGTCATTGCGTGTCTGCTTATAAACATTAAATAGTTCGATTTCTGTCGATCTACATTTTAAGCAAGACTATTGGTCTTATTACCCTTGGCAAGACCAACCAATGGTAAGGGATTCATCGTTAATGGAATCTATGGTTCTATCTATCAGTCCAGCACATTTAAGATGGGCAAGTCCATCACAAACCCAACATGAAACAGTGTGATCAGACTCGCCTTTAATATTACAGTTTGGAAAATTACAAATCATGGTAACAAAAGTAAAATATGATAAAAATAAAACAACAAACTGTAAGTAATTTTAAATAGTTAATATAAATTGTAATTGTAAAGAAAAAAATGAAAAACAATAAAAATTTAAATTTAAATTAAAATGAAAGCAATAAAAGAAGTATTGTTATAACATATATATAATAAATTATTAATCCAAGTTCAAAATGAAATAGTGGTAGAGAAAATATAGCGAGCAGTTTTAGATTCACTGAGACATTCAAAAAACAACACGCAACACAGGTGTGAATAAAAACAGAAAACGAAAAAATAAAACAAAAACAATGTGTGTATGCACTA
Organism: Bactrocera minax; assembly: GCA_021498325.1. Classification (NCBI taxonomy): domain Eukaryota; kingdom Metazoa; phylum Arthropoda; class Insecta; order Diptera; family Tephritidae; genus Bactrocera; species Bactrocera minax. The sequence goes on along the minus strand of JAKEEE010000042.1, from coordinate 793,286 downwards.
ACGAATTGCAATGTTTAGAAACGTAGCAACAAAGTATTATGAAAAATGACTCAGCGCAAAAATTAAAAAACTCACTAATGTACACTTTGAATAAAGCACGAATGAAAATGAAATGAAATGAAATGAAAATGAAAAGCATGATAAAAAACACTAATACTTGCTCACAAATTAATCACGTTAAAAGTTCACAATTAAAATTATTTAAATTGGATAAAATAACAAAATTATGTAAATAAAAATAAATAAAATTCACAGAGTCAAACATATTAGAATTTTATAGCTACAAGTATTGCCAGATAATGAATTGTAACTTCCCAGCTGACTTTAAAAGGTTAATGTTGGAAAACATATGTAATATTTTAATGAAATTAGGTTGATAAGTTTTTTGAAACACGTACTAAATTCGCGCTAAATATAAATGAAAGCGGTCCAGACTGTGAGCTAAGCCGGTTATTCCGTTTCTTTGGTCGACTTTTTCCTTATATACCCAATATATTTAATTAATTCTATTTAATTGATAGATTTTAATTTACATATTTCGAACAGGAAGCAAAATATAGTAATGAAAGTACGTGAGTCTATGACCTGTAATATAAGTTAATACGATATCAAATTTTATTACTTAGCTCTTCCTTTCTTGTTATTTTTATACTTTAGCAACATGTTGCACACAATTTGCGAAATTGGATAATAACCACGCTGATCCCAATCTATAAACTTTTAACGGTATATATCGGTCAATATGTGAAATATCTCAGCAAAATTAAGTGAACAAATAATATATTATAAGATAGTTTAATGCCTACAATGGGTGAAATCGGTCTATCAATTACACCAACTGGGTAATATTTTCTCAAGAATAATTTAGTTGAATGCCTAATCTAAATGAAATAGTCCAGACCTTCCCATAATGATGATCTCCGGGTGATTTTATAAATTATCCATTTGTGTAAAATTTTAATGAAATAACGTTTATGTGTTTTATTGATTCATAATCATATGATCCATATTCATAATGTTTGTATATACTAAATATATAAAATTACACATTTTCAAAAGGTTTAGAGTTAAATATGAATTAATTACAGTCATCTGTGTCATGTAAAAAATTATATTTTCAATTATTTCAGTTAGTAGTAAGTTTTTTATTTTGAAAATATCTAATGTACTTAATACCTAATAAAAAAGAATTTGTTCGAAACCAAAAATTATTTCAATCACTCATCTCATTTTATGCTGTGGAAAAAATAAGGAGGAATAAGGAAGATAAGTTTAATTATATATTTTTTTAACATTATTTAATTTTTGTGGTATTTTGACTTTATAGTATTTGGTTGTTAAGCCCTTTTTATGTATAACGTCCCGACATAGACGAGGCATAGATTCAACCCAATTTTTGGTATGTGGCCTGGGGAATACCTTTCCGATGCTTCCTTTAACAGCGACCAGAGGGCACTTTTATTGGTTGGTTTTTTTCCACTCAAAGCTACTTTAAAATCCCGCAATAAGTTCTCGATTGGATTTAAATCCGGCGATTGAGCATGTCAACTCAATGTGCCAATGTTGTTACCTGAGAAAATTTTTTTTACCAGCTTCGATGTGTGCTTTGGTTCATTGTCTTGCTGAAGCACCCATCGAAGCGGTATATTATCTTCAGAATAAGGTAACATCACTTCAAATTCTGCAATAAATAGCTGCTGTCATTGTCTCCTCAATCCGATATATCGGATCTATGTCTTGGTAGGCAAAGCATCTCTAAAACATGATGGATCCTCCTCCATGTTTAATGGTTATTTTAAAACATGTATTGAGGTTTGAAAGTGGTGTTCATTGGTCTTCGGATAAGTTGTACACCACAGCCAGGATAAAACATATTACACTTAGACTCATCTGACCATAGGATATTACGTCATTTCTCCACTAGCCATTTGGAATGCTCTTGAGAAAAAAATAACCTTTTAGAAACATTTTGTTTTGACAGATAAGGTGCTTTCCTTTGTTTTTTCGATTTTAAATATTTTGCATTGAGCCTTCTGCGAATGATGGAAGTATCAACGTTTAAAGAAAATTCGAGTTTTATGTCTTTTGAAGTTGCAAAGGGGTTTTTTTCACAAAGCTCACTATATTATTTTCAGTAGTTGGTGAACTTTTTGGTTTTCGACCTCCTGTTTCCTAATGCAGTTTATATTTTATTACATTTTCTACAATTCTCTAAAAGCATTTCAACGTCTCGTCTATTTTTCTGTACGAAAATCTGTTTGTGAAGGTGTTTTATCTGTTTTCGAAGCTGAACGCTATAATGCCGTCCTCTGCATATTTTGATTAGCTAAGCTATAATATTTCGTTATTGGTTTAATATATAATTATATTTCATCATCATTTCACCAATTTTGAAACGACGCAAAAGATGTGTTCTTTGATAACGATTCTTTGCTTTTTCGACATCCCAGCAAGAAAATAAGTAGTAATTTCTGACCAATTTTTTATATTACAGCAGAGTAGGGTTTTGAAATATTTTAATTTACGTTTCCCTATTATTTTTCACATTCTATATTCTATAAAGAAATTCTATAAAGAAATGTTTCCACCATGTCGGATTGATATAGTCTTAGTAGTTTAGGAGATATGCATATTAAACCTACTAGGGAGCAGGATCTGGCCCACCTTTAAGTACTGAAACTCACACAACTCTCGCAATTATGCCCCAGAGATTTTATTTTTAGTAGTTTGTATTTCTATAGGGCCATTTGAGTAATGATTTAGAGCGAGATGAAATACCTTTTCTTAATCAATCAATATTTCATCAATTTCTTTGAAACAAGGATATTGTTATAGTCCATCCAAATGTTAAGCGTTATAAATATTCCATTAGAATATCAGCATATTTTTTTGAGTCCATCTTCCTTCCAGAAATTACTCCTCATTCGTTCGTAATTATTTTTGCAAAGGTTATGCAACTGAATCTCAGGCCCGTCTACATATTCGATAGCTTGTTTGGTTAGCTTGTTTAATTTTTGAGAATGCGGCAGTTATGGTTTTTTGGAAAGCATTTTTCATTTCATACTTTTCCTTGCGTCAGTTTAAGAATTAATTTAGATAATTAATTCTTAGTAGCTGCTTTCTTAATAAAGTTTATTTGGCGGGAAGTTCTTATATTTATCAAAGATTTTACAAATACAACATCATACACACATTTATCTCGTAACCTTACAATATTTGTCATAACTTCGTCAGATCTTTTGATTTTGGAGCTCTGTTTGAGAGATCATCTCTTTTCAAAGTTTCCTTTCTCACATTTAACCTGTCGCAAAAGGATTACAACGATACTACTGCTAAACAAAGAACGCATAAATTAATGTAAATGATGTTCTTTCATACAATTATATTTTATTTTTTGTGGGTATTATATGTCCTTGACTTATATTACCTAACGATTACTGTTCACAAAAAAAACAAAATTATAACTGCATACTGTTTAACTGTTGCATACAAAGTTTAAGAGCGCGATCAACGAGAGAGCGAGAGAGATATACCTAAAACAAACAAGAGATCTCAAATATCGCATCAAAAAAGCGTTAAAGCTTATACACGTCAGATGTTAATTTCTAACTATATATATATATTATATCAACGAACGATAGATTCACAAGCGTCACAGAGTGAATGTAAATATCATCATCTTTAAACTATATAAATATCTAAATGTAGATATGCTGTCTATAGAAGAAGTGCTCACGCCGTATCTCCTTTGGTTCTGTTTAGCTCGAAACAATATCACTTACGACTCACACAGAATTTTAAACGGCGCTGGCGCCGTCTGGCTCGCGGGGTCCTCACTAGAAACTAACGAGACAAAAAATCAATCTTCATTCAGCTACTGCTGACTGACATTAGCTCTCCTTTACTTAGTTGTAACAAACGTATTTGTTGTAAAAATATATAGTTTTGGGCCGAAATATTTTTGGTCATTCCGAGAACTATGTTGAAATTTTTATTGATGTTGTTGTGTTGCCCTGGATTTAAATTTTTCGGTCACCCCTGATCTATAGCACAAACTAATTTGATACAAAAAATTAGCGTAATTAATGCTATTCAACATCTAACTACTCCAAATAATTCACACATTTTATTTCTTACAAATTGTGAGAATATATAAAGTTCGACTACGCCCTTTCTAAGCACTTTGCCGAATACCCTAATGAGCGATTTCCAAAATATCATTTTCAAATAATGCTTATTAAAGTGATCTAAAATGTAAATCCTTTACATTTTGAAGACTTAATGCATTCACATATTTAAAGAGTAAATTCTATATAATTAAAAAAAATATTATAATTTATGTTTTCATATACAAAGTCACGTACAGTAAATCAAAGTATCAAAGTCACTTATGTGTTTCATTTATATAAAAACGAAACTTTTATTTTAAATATTCATATATCCATACCGCTATTATGCATACTAACCTGGTGTTCTGACTGTGGTGATGAAACCAAATCCTGATAATTGGGGGGTCTGGATATATTAGCCAGCTTTGATATAGTGAAATTGTTATCTAGGTTCAATAAAATACTTGATTTGTTCTTAGGCAATTGGAGAGAAATTCCTAGTGAAGCATTTCCGTTCCCTACAGAGAGTGTTTTAGGTGGTGATATATTCATAACCCCTTCGGGGATTGGTGGTGGTGGTGGCAATATGTCTCTATTACTCGACAAATTTCGGATGCGTGTTGGGGTATTTGCATTAGAAGATACAGGGGTACCATTTCTACTTCCAGTTGATGGTGGAGCTGGTGGAGGTTGAGAAGGTCGAATTTTCATTCGCAAATTTAACCCTGATGTGCCCACTCCGTCAGAGGTGAAGAAACCAGACTGTTCACAGCAGTTCTGATTTTCGTTAAACATTTCATCATCGCAAAAATGTTCGACAAGCAAGGTTTGTTCAGTGCTCTGCATAGAATGCATTGATAAAATTCCATTTTCATTTTTACCCGAGGCAATTGTATTTTGACTAAAAGCATTAGTTACAACGCCCGAAAGATTAGATGTAGCACTGTGTGCATGAGGGCTACAAAAACCAGCATTTGATTGTTCAGAATTGGAGATGTTACGAAGGTCAATAGAATTTGGACGATGTTGCCGCGACTCGAAAACACCAACACCTATAAAGAAATATATACATTATTAAAATTATTAAGTATATTGTTTTAGTATACGATAGTACCAAAAACACAGAAATTTTTTACCTTCGTAATGTATTTTATTCCTAATATTGTTTAACTTCACTCCTGTAAATTGTCCGTATTTATTATCTAAAATATCCAATAAATAAATTGTATATGCATAAACATAAACAATGATGATGAGAAAGTATGAACGAATTTGTAAAAGAAAAAACAAATGAGCTCCTGCTAATCCATTTTTGTGACTTGGTAATAAGTAAGGAAGGGCAAAGATCGAGTGCTGCCGAACATCATATACGCAATACATTTTTTTTTTCTGTTACTGTTTGATACTGTTTGACTTCACTCTTCTAAATAGTACCCAAGAATGTTGTTCAAATTATTTATAATAGCAGTCTTTATCTAAAATATTCAATAAATAAATTGTCTAGGCAAAAAGTATAATAAACATGAACATAAAAGAAATGATGTCAACGTATGAACATTTGCAAAAGAAAAAACAAATTAGATTTATACAAGAATTTTCGTGATTCGGTAATAAGGAAGCTGAGTTCGGGTGCCTCCGAACACTATTCATTTGCACAATTTGCAAAACCAAATGAGTGGAAATATTTTCATTTATAAACACAACTTTATATTAAATATGTAACCGAACATGTTTACATATCTTCGGTGCTGAATAAACTTTATATCAAAAAATGTTGGGCAGGAATTCAACATTTATTATTCGACGAAATTTTGAATGGATTGCAATCATATTTGCATCATATTAACTTTTACTTTTTACATATACTCATAAAGTCAATCTGACTAAGACAAATTATCTATATTCATGATTTTAGTGAAGTGGAAGGTACAAGTCATAAGTTTTTTTTACTGAACGGCATAATCATCAAATTATCCTGTAATTTTGTTGAGACATCTTCTAAGGAGATATATGCGATATAAACTCAACCAAAGGGACGATATTTAATATATTGCGAATATGAGGAAAAAGTCAAAAAGAGGGATGTAAATCATTATTCTAGAGGTATACCATTATATGAGACCAAGTCTGGACCGATTTCATTACACCGAAAACACTTACTTCCTTTAAAATGTCACCCATATTGGCTTATATAAATGGTTAGCTGGAAAATCGGAAATCACTATATCAAATACATTAGGTAGGCCAGGGGAAGCTCTAGGTAGATAACATTTAGTTTTGGCATTAAACTAAAGCATGCTCGAGAACACATTTCCAGTCAATATAGATTAACTCAAAATTAGCCCGACATATTCGCATAGAGTCTACTAGAATAACGAGAATCGTTATATGTAGTATATGGGGTTGGGATAATTCGTAGATCGATTTCACTCATTTTACATATTGGCCGCTATATACGGTATAGTCCACCGGAATTTTGAAAATCCTCATATTAGGTATATGGAGAGTATGGAGAGATACGGGTACCCGATCCCGATCTTATAAATTTTTGGCACCAGGACACATTATTATCACGAAAAGATATTAAGATATCTCGCAGATTGATAGATATATTCGGTATAAAATGAACCGGAATACGAAAATTATTATATTTGGTGCATAGCTATGATCCATGATGATGTAAGATTTAATGCTTCTGACGTGTTTCTGACGCACTTTTAGTGGTTTTCAACATAACTTTTATAAGGGATGTGAACGTGGTTATCATACAATTTCACTAATTTTCTCGCTGTATGAGGAGGTGCTAGAAGGTCTAGTTATAAGCAAGTTTGGTTGATATATCTTTAGTGGTTTGTGAGATATTAACCATTAAACTTATATATATTATACATTAAACCTATTGGTGGAGGGCCACATCCATTGCTTAAAATTTTTTTTACCAAAGATGCCCCTCCCAACTGCGATTCCTTGTGCCAATTACAGGTTTGCTTCTTATATTTTTGCTTAGTTATTGTGTTTTATAGGTTTTCGATTAACGGCATTTTGTGGTCGTGGCAATTGTCTGAAGTAGTACAGAAAGAGTCTGTTGGAGTTGAAGCAACTCAAACTTGTCTCGGCTACACAATCGCATCGCTTAACGCTACCAAACTGCTGAATGATTTGAAACACTTGAACGAGTTGAGATAAGGTTAAAAACCTCTGTGCTGATCTCAAACCTCTCAATCTCAATTAAAAATTTTATGTGGTGGCGAAAATGAGTAGATAGCCTAAAACTTACAAAACGGGTGATCTTGAGATTGGTCTACATTGGGATCTCCACACTTCGCAGAAATTTTAAATCAGCACTTTTTTCCCGAGTCAGCGAAATTTTTGAGGTGACAATTTTGGAAAAGTGTCACTGATTAAGGCACCAAATGAAATGGTATAAATTAGAAAGTATTTGAACTGAAGAGCTCCGTCCGAATTTTTCTAGAGTTCAGCACCTAAACTCAGAACAGATTACGGTAGTGCAAGGATCTGAGGGGTTTTCAACTGGGCAATATATTAGGCTCGATTTAGTAAATCTTTACGTGCCCTAGTGTTGCATCTTTTCTTAAGGCGGAACACTATATTTGAGCGACAACTTCAAAGACTCTGTGGCATTTTTAGCAGCTGGAAACAATGTTAATATACCCAACAATATTTTAAAGATATTACTCCACCTATCTACCCCAATACCCTCTAGAAACAAAGCCATGTCTCAGAAACTTAAAATCAATAATCCGGACTTTTTTGTCCGACACAAAAACTAAACTTTATAATTCAGCAGTAATTCCATGACAAAATAAACTAAGAATAACTCATCTGTTGAGGAAAGAAATAGAAATGTCAAGAAAAATCTTAATTTCCTTATCAAAATTTGTGAAGAAAAATTTCAAACACGTTGGGATTAAAATCGTCGTTATATAGTAACCCCACTTGGATCAAATCATAAAAGTTTAAACAACCACTCTACAGATGGTTCAATTTAATAATGAAGTCTGTTTTTGTTTTTAATTAAATAAAATAACCAAAAAATTTTAATTTTTTAAAGCAGAAATTAAGTGTATTTATATGGTTGGTATGTATGTGTGGGTATGTTTTGGAAGATGTATTTAGTTTTCAGATAATACTTGCTTTAGTATTTCTTATACGGTTGCATCACTTTGATGAATCACAAAAATTTAAAGGACAAAACATAAACTTAAAAATTCAACAATGTCTACTCAAATCAAATATTGTGCCGTCATTTAATTATTTGCAAAATCCTAACATAAGTCGCGGAGGGAGTCGAGAGGACCTAACGGAACATAACAGAATATCTTTCGGCGATATGATAAAGCTTGCACGTTTTTCTTATGAATAGACAAACTGTTCTGATTGATTATTACAAACTTATCTTTTTTTTAATGTTTGTTAAGCGAATTGGAGAAAATCTTATTCAGTTAGTTGGTTTATTTTAACTACCATAAAGGAACAAGATCTAAAAAATTATCTGAAATGTTCTTATTTAAATTTAGAACAAAATATAATATAATTAACCCCCTGAAAAAGGAAATCGGTTAGAATTAAACTTAGGAGGCAAAACACCGAACCTTATTAATAGCGACCAATCTCAAGTACTTATAAGATTAAGCATAAGGTTAGAAACAAGTTTGAAACAGTTGATATCTGTCTTGCAAGATGAATGTGGAAAGACAGTATGCCCAGAGACAATCAGAAAAACTTTAAAACCTCATCCCCAATACTCCCAATACCCAATACTCATCGAAAATTACCATGAAGAAACATTTTCTCTCTGTACCGTATATTGAAAGACGTATGAAATAAAGAAAAGAAAGAAACTGCCCATATCAACAATCCAGAAGAGTACTGGGGCGGCTTATATTTTTTGACGAGAATAAAATTATGATGTATTACGGCAATGGACCAAGCAAGGTTTTGGAGAAAACCGAACAAAGCGCTCCCACCAAAGAATATTATACCCAATAGTAAAGTTTGGCAAGCTTTCTGTTATAGTTTGGGGTTGCGCCTCTTCTAAAAGTGTTGGTGAGCTGCGTTTTTCAATGATGTGATGGCGAAGGAGTATTACATAGACGTTTTAAAAAATTAATTGACAAGAAGTGCGAGTTAGTTTGGCTTTGTTGATCCCTATGACTCAAGGAAACTTAAATACAAGCTGTATAAGAACAATGATCTAAAACAGAAATTTTTGTTTTGCAAAAGCTGAGTCACGTACAATTGCAAAAAACAAGTAATGGGCACGTCTGTCCAGTCCAATTTAACCCCATTGAAATTTTTTGGTCGTTTTTGAAAAAAAAGAATGGCGAAACGGAACCCAACAAACGAAACCGATTTACAAAAATTTATCCAATCGAGAGCTTAACAGAAAACCTCTGGTGTTTAACACGGAGAACTTAATCCACTCAATGACACGTCGTCTGTGTAGCTTTAGGTACATATTTAGGTACATTATTTAAAAAAGATGCTTGAATTTTGCAAACATTTAATTGACAGCAAAATATTTGAGTTAACGTACATTTTGCTGTTTTTTAAGTTTAAATTTGGCCTTTGGAAATGTTTGTGCCTTAAATAGTTTTACGATACATTCACATGTAGCATTATGAAAAAACAAAAATGAAAACATTTATTTATGCTTTAAAAACTAAACTGAAAACTGAATTTTCATGTTACTTTTCATTTTGCAAACAATTAATAGACAAACCGTATGTATATCGTACCTTATGCATAATTACACTAAAATTTAATTTTAGAAAAATGGTATAAAACAATAAAAACTAGAAATGTACAATCCCATATACACGTATATTACGTATATGCAGAGAGGTTGTTAGTTTCATACAGAGACTCTTCGAATATAGAACATATGTTGGGAAAGTCGGTGTCACGCCTGGATAATTAGTAGTTTAATCTACTACAATATTCAGAACGTAATTGCGAAAGTCATTGCTCGAAGCAGCAATAGGTGGAGGGAAGTGAATTGAGAAAGATGCTCATTGCTCTTTTATGACATGGCATGGCATGGCATAATGGTATGGTATGGTATGGCATTTAATGTGGTCGCGTGCGAAGTTCATCGGTCAAATGTTGTAGATTTTCGGAGTAGGGGTAATGTCTTAATGTTTAGAATAGGAGGCGGATTTCTCTAACACCCAATATTAAGGACAAGTCTGTACTACCTCGTCAAGTTGGAAAGTAGAGTCGCCGTGGTTTTGGTGGGGAAGAGTGTAAGGCTCTCAGCAGAGAGGAAAGGAGAAAGTTCTGTACCTTTGAATAGATTCGTACCTTTGAACGCATGTCATCTATTACAGGTGGTCCTTTTTCTCAGGTGGTGGAGGAAATCTCGGGATATGGAAGGTAAAGAGTGGTGTCGATTTTTGATTGTGACTTACTGTCTGAAAAGTTTTTGATGATTTACAAAAATCATGTGGTGAAAGTTAAGAACAACAAGGAGTCGTCACTACTGTGGAAAGGAGCGTTATGAGCCCCTATGTTGGCCGGTTTAAAACATTTCAGTAAAGGGAAAGCTCTTACGAATTTCCAGATATCGAGAGGTTCCAAGACTTTAAGACCAAATCTTTTGGCTCAGGTTGATCGGTTAGTTGTCGAAAAAAATTGAGATCCTTTATACGGGAATAACTGGGATCGACCTGGCGTAAAGCGTTGCGCTGAGTTGTTAGAAATGCTGCTTCGGTTGGGAAATTACAGTGAGAATAGAAGAAAGCTTTCAAGGTTCTGAAGGAATGACTGCGTTCTGCGCTCATGCTGCCGTATCCAATTCCTAGTACAATTTTTGGGCAATTCAATGTCAATTGGAGGCGTACTGTAACAGATAATTGATGTTTAAGAAAACCTACTCTGAGATCGAAGAATTCAAAAGGCTAACAAGCTAACATTGAAATGCTGCTGTCTTCTCATGTCAAATAAGATGTCGTTCGATAGACGTTCTGCTTATAATAATAACACCGCCGGAGGAATAGTAAGCAAAACAACGGAGGAAGACTCAACAGGAAGAGCGAGATTTGTAGACACACAACATATTGTTAACATTGTTAATACTTCCGCAATCAAATCGTATTTCCTAGGATGCGAATTCGAAACGCTTTAAGAGTTCAGAGTTTAAGAGGTCCTTTTGAAAGGCCCCTAGGCATTACGGAAAATCTAATCAAACACAGTAACTGGTAACTATATAAAATGCATTACAGCTAAAGATCCAAAATTTAAAAGTCATTGCCAGATGAGGAGATACAATACTGGCGCGCCATTCGACGAATTTGCAGGCAGGCAGGCCTATATCCTATGAGCAAGCTGGGAAACAAAAATGTCCTAGTAGTTACGACTATTTTAGCAAAACTTCTGAAGAATGTCCTACTCCAAATCAAGAAGCCACAATAGAACCAGGTATTCACTTATAATTGAGTTGCAAGATATAGAGTACCATATAGGTATATATATTGGGTTGTTCGGAAAGTCATTTCGTTTTTTTTGGGGAACATGAAAGACAGTTTTCGTATAATGAATAAATATTTTATTAAATTATATATTGGCCATTCTGGTCCAACACCTTTTGCCATCTTTCTGGCAGTAACATAATTCCCCTCTCATAAAAGTTTTGGTCCTTGCTGGCAAAAAACTCGTCCAGGTGGTTTTTGACATCTTCATTTGAGGTAAAGGTTTTGCCATCCAAAAAATTTTGCAGGGACCGGAACAAATAGTAGTCGGAAGGCGCCAGATCTGGAGAATATGGTGGATGTTGCAGTACGTCCCATTCAAGCTGTAAAAGTTTTTGGCGAGTGACCAAACTTGTGTGAGGTCTCGCATTATCCTGGTGGAACACTACACCCTTCCTGTTGATTAATTCGGGCCTCTTCTCTTTAAGTGAATCATTCAATTTGTCCAGCTGATGACAATAGACTTCTGAATTAATCGTTGTATTGTCCGGCAAAAGCTCAAAAAAAACGATTCCTTTGACATCCCACCAAACGGAGAGCATCACCTTTTTTTGGTGAATGTTGGCTTTTGACACGCTTTGAGCCGGTTCATCTTTTCTGCTCCATGACCTCTTGCGTTTAACATTGTTGTAGACAACCCATTTTTCGTCCCCAGTAATAATCCGCTTCAAAAATGGATCATTTTCTAGACGTTTGAGGAGCGAATCACACGCGTCAACACGACGACACAAATTTCGCTCGGTAAGGACATGGGGCACCCACACATCGAGCTTCGAGGTTAAGTCCATGCCTTTCAAATGGCCATAAACAGTTGAATTCGACAAATTTAACCTCTCACCGATCTCTCGTGTGGTGATTCGCCGATTTGCATCAACTAATGCCTTTATCGCATCTTTGTCAGCTTCGACCGACCTTCCAGACCGTGGTGCATCTTCGACATCAAAATTGCCGGATCGAAATTTTGCAAACCAGTTCTGGCACTGGCGTACTGTTAACACGCCTTCTCCATACACATCCGTCAATTTTTTTCTCGCTTGGACAGCATTTTTACCTTTTCTGAAGTTAAAAAGTAAAATATGACGAAAATGCTGCTTATTGCTCTCCATATTTAAAAAGGCACCAACCAAAAACTACTGGGTAGAATTAATAGAACTTTTTCACACACAAGCCTTGCAATATCAGCTCTCATGACATATAATGGTTATGGGGCTTAAGTGTGAAGTTAGTTTCGAAAAAACGTAATTAAGTCCTCTGGCGGGAAAAAACGAAATGACTTTCCGAACAACCCAATATATACTCGTATATATAATAGAATAGAAAATAGAATCTATATAATAGAACAGCACTCCGATGAAGGAAGAAGTTTTGAATCAGTTCCAAAAGATATACCAGATGCTTGGTATCAGGAAAACATGAACTACAGCTCTTCAATCGGACCTTGGAGTCGTATTTGCAGCTAAGCATCAGAAAGATTAGAATAAGGAGACTAAATCCGATGGATTTCAACAAGAATATTAATTAGGTGCTGATGTGCATTCCTCAGCTGAGTTAGAAAACTTCGAAGTCGAGCACACACATTTTTTAAAGAACTCCTACTCGCTATTTTATGAGAGTTGATTTAAAAACCGTTTGAGTTTCCCACAAATGTATCGTCAACGGAATTACGTGCAGTACATTCTGTACTGTCAAAGCAACATGTACCCATAGTACAAAATGAAATAGAAATAGACTCTGATAGTGCATCCGCTCCAAGAACCTATAACATTCACAAATATTCAATACCACTTAGTAGAACTTTATCGTACTGCCACGGACACCCTTACTGAAAAAATTCTGACGAGATAAGAGCAGCCCAGGAAAATGTTTTACAAATTAAAGGAAATTTAATTTCAAGTATCATAACAAATTTTGATATTTATTGCTCAAAAAGTATTTCGCTTCTGACTAGTAGTGATATATACACTCATGTAAAAGATATTTAGTAATTTGTTGCGTATCGTGTTCCTGCGTCCTCCAGCTTCTAAATATAATGGTATGGATTCTACCACCATCGACAAAATTTCGTAGGTATTTTGCCCAATTTTTCTACATTCCTAAAAAGTTTTTCACTGAAGTTTACAACCTTACTATGTATCTATGATACCGCGATTATAGTTGCCGTTCGACAACAGTATATCAAAATGTATATTGCGGGTGAATATCGACTACCTACCAAAGGCAATTGAGTCGGCAGTCGCGAATTTAATGTTTAATGTTGAAAACCAAACAAAATTTGCCCAACATACAGGCGGCACTTTTTAAATGTGCATAGTCATTCAGCATGTGGCTATAAACATAACCAGTTGACAAAATCAATTGCTGAAATGATTGTAATGGATAATTTGCGATTTTCACATGCGGAAGGTAATAATGAGGTATAAAATAAAAGTATTGGCACAATGCCATTAAAATTAAATAATAAATTAGGAAATGGATTTTTTAATGATGAAGGAGTATAATCCCCCTACAAAGTTCAAGCAAGAAACACTATAAAGACTGAAATACACAAACTGTATGAGAAGGAGGTTGGTAAATTCAAAGATATGGTGCGCCTAGTGTCACGACATTTCACTAGCAACTGATATTTGGACTGACATAAACTTAAAAAGCGTGATTGTAGTCACTCTACAGTTTTTAGTGGACACAGAGTCCGAAGTCTCAGTTTACCCCGCATAGACGAGAAACAAATGCGAAAAGAGCGAACTGCTACCAACTCAACACAGTTAATGGAGCACCGGTTAATATTTTGGGTGTCGTATGAATCGTTTTAAACATCGGACTTTGCAGAGCGCTAACATTCCGGATGTCTCCAATCCAGTCTTTGGCGTCAATTTACTTTTCAATACGCCATCGTGGTCGAACTTAAAAACCAGCAACTCATAGACGAAACTACTAGACTGCACTCCAGGCACAGCCAGAAACGTGAATTTACAGTCGATTAAATTTCAATAGCCAAATCAATCATCGGTGTTTTGGCAACTGCTTGCCGAATCAATTAAGATCACACTTCCCGATGGTGAACCTACAGACTTTTCATATGCAACACGTCATCACATAGAGACAAGACGCAGCGTCCCAGTCAGTAGGTAGGTTCGGTGATTAACCCCTGATCGAAAATTTTTCAACCTTGGTATGGCAAAACCATCAGACAGCCCATGGTTATCCCCTCTGCATTTCGCGCTAAAGAAATGTGGCGTATGGCACCCATACGGCGATTACCGCCGCCTTTATGAAAGTAGCATAACATATCGGTGTCCAGTTCGATGCTTAGACGATTTCACACCAAATTTACACGGTATATCGTGTTACTAACAAGTCACCTAATTCGCGCTTTCTATCGAATTCCAATAGCTAAAGGGGGCGTTCATAAAACGGCTATAATGAAGCCGCTCGGCCTTTTCGAGTTTCCCTTTTGGTCTCTTCTTAGACGCAAGTTTAATACTTTCGACACATCACACTCTACACAAACCCTTAATATACACATTCAAACAGAACCCAGAACTCCCCTCATCATGGCAATTCCGAGGACCCGATTTTATTAGTCAGTTTACCATCGACGTACAGCACATATCCAATTTGAACAATATTGTTGCGACGCCTTATCTCGAGTTGATGCCATTCACAAAACAGTTACATCCTCAGAACTTTCATGTGTCCAACCCAACTATGAAAAGATTTAGCAACTCTCCGCAGCTCTAACAATACATTAGAACTACGAAAAATCTAGAGTCATACCACAGACATTGCTATATGCTGCAACATATCCACAGGCACAGAACTCTTCCTTCAGTCTCACACCCAGGTCATCGAAGTACAGGAAGCCTCATAACAAAAAGATGCATTTGGCCATCAATCAACAAGGATTGCATCACATGCATCAAAACTTACATTCAATGTCAACGCAATAAAATTTCACGTAATATAATTTCACCCATCGCAAGCTTTTAACTACGTTCGCGTTGATTTAAACATATGTGGTGTTGAAACGTGTTTAACACACGGCGTTGAACTTGTAGGTAGTACTCCTTATTTCTCATTTGACCTTGAGGCAAGAATTCATAATGGACTATGCTACTAAAGTCGAAGGACACACTCGACCATTTCTGTTATTTTTTGCACACACCACGTATGCATATAGACTTGGTGATACTTCCACTATCAAAAGGACACAACAATTGCCTCCCTATAATTTACCGATTCACATGTTATCCAGCAGTTGTCCCACTCATTGACGGCACAGTTGACGTAGTATCACATGCACTCGTGCAAGCTTGGATATCTTACTTTGGAGTCCTACTTTGAGTAACAACCAACCTTGGAGAAAAATTCAAGCTAGACCTCTTGAGGAAACTCGCTGACCTCCTCGGTTTCAAACACGAATGAACAACGAGATAACTCTCACTATCAAACGGACTTACCGAACACTTCCACCGACATCTAAAATCATCTCTTCTCTGCTACAATGACAGTTGGTACATTGCGTTAAGAAAAGCATTAACAATTAAAAATCTAACTCCTACGCCTGCTTCTCAACATAATCAAGAAAAAATATTTATTACAAAGGATCGCACAAGCTCAACGTCAACGTCAACAAAGTCAAGCAACAAATTTCATCACCATTCGACGGACCATTC
Source organism: Bactrocera minax (assembly GCA_021498325.1). NCBI lineage: Eukaryota > Metazoa > Arthropoda > Insecta > Diptera > Tephritidae > Bactrocera > Bactrocera minax. The sequence goes on along the minus strand of JAKEEE010000042.1, from coordinate 777,014 downwards.
CCAGTCATGGAGCGTTATGGATAATACTACAAAGTGCTTCTTTATGGCAAACCAACACACGCATCCATCAAACGGCTAAAATCAAATTTAATTTGTAGTCATCGATCACCTAAATCTCAATACGCCTGGAAATATCTTATGCTATACAAGCACCAGCGACGCCAATATTGATTCTTCTACCAATATACAAAGAAGCCAACAGAATGCCATTCAAAATTCCTACATAACACAAAAAAAAAAATTAGAAGTAATACTTTGTTTTTTCCTCTCAGGAAAGATATGTGGCGACACACTAAACAATTAATTACATTTATTTAAACTACACATTAACAGGCTAATAATAAGTTCTTTTATATTAGTACAACCGAAGGTTAAGTTATCCCGCATTCTACTTTACTTTGATATCCTAAGAGTTATACTTCCGCTGCCTCTCTTACTTACATTAATATTATTAATAATAATATTAAACTATTATAATAACGTATTATATATCGAGGATCATCACCTGATATTCGTGGAACTTCGTTACCTGAATATAACATTAATAACGCGAAGTAGTAAAAAGGCATCCATTATTTTGGCATTAAATTGAAGGTTTTATTTAGCATAGTTATTTAGGTCAAATATGTATCGTTATCGTTTATCAAGGGCAATTTTTCATCAGCGAAAGCTTTCGCCATAGACAGGAACAGGTGTTAGTCACTTGGTACGGGGACTATAAAGTGGATGCATAGGAGCCTCCCAGCCGAGATCTCCTAACAGCTAAAGCTGACCGCTTCTGGACAAATGCTACCTAAACAGGACAGAATAGATGTCCAGCAGAATAGAATAGATTCAAATAAAGAGCTTGGCCAGAAGGGAGCAGCCCATAATAAATGAATGCCAATCCCACCAAACACATAGGAAAACTATCCCGATCGTCAATCCTGGCTTGACTTCGGTTTGCGCCGGCTCACCGCGAATCGTCCACCATCGCTTTGGCTTGACGTTTTCGTAAGTAACCCACTTTTCATCACTAGCAACCATATGCTTCAGAAATGGATCAAATTTGTTGTGATTTAGCAGCGATTCACAGATGGAAATTCGGTCACCCACACTTCGAGCTTCTTTTTGTATCCACCCTTAGTTAAATTGATCTAAACGGTCTTTTGTTTAGCTACTGGGCCGTCCAAAGCGTAGTGCACCTTTGACATCAAAATTACCGGAATGGAATCAACGAATCCAAAATTGCGCGTGATTGGCTGTTATCGTATCTTGCCCATAAATACTATTCACATTTTCAACAACATTTTCACATTTATCCAAGAAAAACTAATATATGGCGTATTTTCTCATTGCTGGTGTCCATTTTTGACGCATGCTCAAACAATAGTGAGTGAAGCAATCACAAAACTGTGTAACAAGTTCTTTTTTAGTACGAAATATTAACTTTCTGACGCCATATAGAGTAATCCGATCACATTTATACAACGCGAGATACAGATTACTGAAACCATCTATTAGAAAAACAATGGATTTCTTTTTACTTGACCTTATATATATATCCAAATTATTGAAGTGTGTTCTAAATCTAATTCCACTATTATATATCGGTTAGTAAATTAAATGTTTCTGAGTAAAAATACCATAGACCTAGATATATGGTACATATCTCTAGTATACTTACTGTTAAAAGCGGTTTCCATGTTAACAATTGAATTAGGGGTTTGGTAGTTAATATTATTTGGCATCAGAGTTTCTCCGTGTCCAATAGCAATCAACCGCTGCTTTTCTCTAGTGTTATGTGGTTTTCTAACTCGTTTTTTGTTTCCTGCAGAGTTAACACAATTATTTCCACCGTCTTGACGCGGACGATTAATTTTTTTCCCTTTATCATGCATTACTCTTTCTGTATCCTTTAACATCTCTTGTCGCCACAACTCAAAAAAGTAATTGGGATCCGTATAAAATTTAAGTCCGTCCTTACCGTCATCCCGATAATTATTTAATTTGTTCAATGGAGGTGGCCTATCGCACATGGAGTATGTCTCTAGCATAGGAGCTGGCATTGTTGAATGAGAAAATATCTTCTGATCGAATATTTTAGTTGACCGAAATCCTTTTTTCCTTGTTATATCAGTAAGTGGAACATCCTCCATCGAGCTATCCAACTGTGTAACTTTAATAGACAAATGATCTATTCGTGCCTGCAGTGAGTTCGCCCGATTACTAATATTTCCTACGTCACGGGCCAGTTCCCCAAATATATCTTCTGCATGCTTGGATAAGGAGGACAATTGCCGAATTATGTTTGTGAGCGCTGTATTGGTTACTGTTTCTAATTCAACGAATTGAAGTTCATCTTGTTGATAAACGGATCGTGAAACATGAACTGGCTCTATTGAACGTTTTGGTAGTGGCATTTTAAATGATTTACGAAAAATTCATTCCAATACGCAAAATGTTCGTCAACCTATATAAAGAATTAAAAATGCATTAATTAGCAATTTTTTTTAAGTCAACGAAAGTACATACTGCTTTCATATAAAATGTTTCAAATAGACAAATTTTAACCGTAACACACATACTTTGTACAAGCTCAAAATTGTACGTTTTTAGTGCGACGAAAAAATGTTTGTGTAATTTCCATTTAGTGATAAAATAATTTTGATGACTTTTATTATACTCTCGCAACATGTTGCAACAGAGCATAATAGTTTAGTTCATCTAACGATTGGGTGTAATACTAAAAACTAATCCAGATAGATATAAAGTTGTATATATAAATAATCAGGATGACGAGACGAGTTGAATTTCGGGTGACAGTCTCCCCGTCCGTCTGTGTAAGAGATAACTTGAGTAAAACTTAAAATACCTTGATAAAACTTGGTACACATGTTCCTTGGCACTATAAGAAGATTATTATTTCAGATGGGTGGAATCGAATTATAGACATGCCCAAAAAATGCCGTTAATTGAAACCTATAAAGAGCTATACTCAGCAAAAAATTAAGATACACACCTGTAACTTAGTACAGGAAATCGGAATAGGGATGGGCATCTGTAGTTTACAAATTTTTCAAAAACTGGAAGTGGCCCCGTGGCCTAACGGTTTAATGTATATATTTCACAAACCTTTAAAGCTATATCAACCAAACTTGTTCAGGGGCCTTCTAGCACCTCCTTGTGCACTGCAAAAACTAGTGAAATCGGATGATAACCATGCTCGCCTCTCTGACAAAGGCTATGTTGAAAACTACTTAATTAAGCTAGTGACATTCAAGATGTTCTTATAAGGGAGCTAGACAAGGTTATAATTCGATTTCGCCAATTTGCAAACTATACGATAATGATGCGAAATAATTTTTATCATCAAATTCTATATTTCTGTCGTTACTGGTTATAATTATCGCATTTTTAAAGTTAATTATATAATATCATTTCAGTTTTTATAGAATTTCATGTGTTTTCAAATAAGGGTATTTCGCATTTGCCCATTTACAATACTACTTTTTCAGCGTTTCTAGGAACACGTGTAGAAAATTTATCTGATTTTATACTCAAGTTATGGCTTTTATGGACACACGAATTCGTTTTTTTTGTTTGTTTAGATTGTTTTTAGATGTTGTAAACTGTTAGATCAGTTTATCCAAGATTTGGTACAAAATCAGAATATACTAAAACACATTTACACATAATTTCAATGAGATGTTGTAGTCATTACAAATGGTGTGAAAATATTACATATGAGATCATAGGTGTACTAGATGTTCCTGAATATATGAGTTCATTGAGAATTTAATGCCCAGCAATATTCGGTCACTGATGTATTATTGTATTTTAAAACTATTATTAAGCGTTTTCGTTGCATTCTTCGTACTTATTTGCTATTTTGGCAACGAATTTAGATTTTCACAAGTAAAGCGTGCGCACCTTTTTCTAACTAACTAAATTTTCAAACTACAATTACACCAGAATATTGGCCATTAACCGTGCTCACGACGTATTGCATTTGATATTATATTTTTATTCACGACGCATTAGATACCAACTTAACTTAAAACTCTCATCAATACAATACAATAACCAAAACCTATTGAGTCGTTTCATGATATAGCGCTCTATATATATATATATATATAGATTTTCACTCATTTCTAATTTATTAAGTATAAATATTTACGAAAAATACAACAAAATATAATTATGGCTATTGCATTTATTTTCTGGGTTGTGTTGAAAGTATGCAAATTTATCCTTTTTTTAGAGATTGGACATTTAATAAAAACTAACAAAGTTGGAAAATTTTGAAAAGGCACGGAAATGAGCAAATGATGGGAAAAATCAATATAATTAATAAATTAAAAACTCGTTGCCAATTAATTGCTTTCTACAACACTTCCGACGCAGCAATATGGGCGCGTTAGCCATCTACTGTGCGTATTAAGTTCCCCAAAATATAAATTAAGTAAATACTAATTAGATTGATCACATCTGATTTTTTAAATGAATACTGAGTGTCGAAAATTAAATGTTTATGCCTAAACATCACGCGTTATATTACAAATTTAATATTCTGAACACTTCAGTAAGTTTGGTTTGCTCTGTAAGAAAACGTTGTGTTATTTCGAACATGGAAGTGGGGGTGGTGCAAAATAATTTTTAAAGATATGCTCAGCTGGACTGAATTTGAGATAGAATCGAAATTCGCTTCATACAATATCGTCAAAAATCGACCTAGAAAAATCGACCGCCTCGAGTGTATTTATTTGAAAGAAAAAAGTCTTAAAGACAAAAGGACAATAGCATAAAACAATACCACAATATTAAAATTTCTTTAAGATTTAGCAATTTTAGTACTATATTTAAGCTTTACAATCAGGATCAACCTAATTTCTTTCTTTTTAAAATTTATTCCTACATTATTGGCGTAAACTTTTCTTCACTTGTACATACGAGGAAAAAGTTTGGGTAACAAATGATATAATCGAACAATAATTTGAAGTGGTAACGATGCGAAGGTGTCAATTAAGAGGAATACAACAATTATATCAAGTCAAATATTAAAGTCTATTCAAAACAAGTAAGGGAGAGCTGAATTCGGGTGTAATCGAACATTTTATACCCTCGCAATGTGCAAGGATCGAAGGCGGTGAAATGCTTTCAAGCGCTGGCAAAACTTTATATTAAAAACATTTGTCATTCGACGCAATTGTGAATGGATTGCAACCATATTTGGCATCATATTAACTTTTACTTTAGGTCATATACTCATAAAGTCAATCTAACTAAGGCATATCATCATGATGACAAATCGTGATATTAGTGCTGTGGGAGGGTACATTGATTTCACAAATTTTTATCACCAAACTACAGTATATTCACGATTATACGTTAAGTTAATTTTGCTGAGACAAAATTCTTATTTTTATTGAAAATTCTTGTATTAGGTATATGGAGGTTAGGGGACCTAATATCCAGATCTTATAGATTTTTACACCAGGATACATTATTACCACAAAAAGTCGTTATCTGAATTTTATTAAGATATCTCGCAGATTGACCGAAATATACGGTATAAAGTCAACCGGAAGTCCGAAATTTTTCTTTTAGGTATTTGGAAGCTAAGTATTGAGCCGATTTTATCCAGAATTGACCCCGACATAGCTAACTTATGTCCTGCATGCAACGAGTGCGGGCATGACTATAACCACCTGTTTACATGCCCCCTGAAACTAAGTCATTTAACACCCCTTTCCCTTTGGTCCGACCCGACGAAACAGCTCGTTTCCTGCCCCTCGCGCTTGCCCCTAAACAGGGTCTGGATGATCGCTACAACAACAACTGCCAGATATCAATAAACATATTTACTATCCTATGATCTTAATAAAAAAAAAAACAATTTTTACTAGTTGAAACATACTGTCCGATATACAGTTTGGCAATTAATTCTTTGCGAAACGAAGAACAGCATGAAATTTCTGTTTTTACGCTTAGTTTCTAGTAACAGAAAAAATGTTTTCAGTTATATCTATTTAAGGTAAAAAATTACAAAAGTCATAACTTATACTGAAAAAACAAAGTGTACAATAAGTCAAATATGCAAACATAAATTTTATTTAAAGCTACAATTAAGCAAAAATTGCAAACTTTGGCTTAATATTTTAATCTTAATATTGGCTTAATTAAACCTAATATCGACCTTTTGGTTTGGTGCAATAACGTAGATGACGTGTCGTTTTTTGACTTAAGTTTTCCAGGTTATAAACTAGAGGTATTATGTTCCACTCTCCGCCGCATAGGAATAATTAAGCCGGTTTTGTTGGTTGATCTCCTTTCTGCTACTCTTTTTCGCAAAACGTCCAAAGATTTTCTATAGGGTTAAAGTTGGTCCTCTGGGCACGCGTGTCCATAACTTTTTTTTTGCAATTATACATGACCTAGGTTTCGGACAACCAAGGCTTGTGTTTTGGATAAATTTTTGATACAGCTTGGATTTAAGTTTTCTTGAGTTATGGAGCACTTCAGGTCAATTCAATATTCCTTCGCCATCGCATCATTGAAAAAACGCAGCTCACCAACGCCTTTAGAAGTAGCACAGCCCCAAACTATAACAGAAAGCTTGAGTATTAATGAGTTTTTAAAGTCTTTTTGACTGTTTCTTGGCACACCGTCTTTCCACATTCGTCTTTCAAGACAGATATCAACTGTCTCAAACTTGTTTCTCAGATTATTCTTAATCTTTTTAAGTACTTGGAATTGGTCGCTATTAATAAGCTTTGGTGTTTTGCCACCTAAGGGACTTAATTCTAAACGATTTGCTTTTTCAGGGTGTTAATTATATTATAATTTCTTCTAAGTTTAATTAAGAACATTTCAGATAATTCTTTAGCTCTAATTTCTCAACTGAATGAGATTTTCCGCAATTCGCTTAACATTAACAAAAACAAGAAACGTTGTTGATGATCTGTACAGCACAGAACGAGAATAAATTGTCCACTCAAAAGAAAAACGTACAAGCTTTAACATATCGCTGAAAAAAAAAAATTCCGTTATATTGTCCATTAGGCTGTCTCGACTTCCTCAGCCACTTGTGTTAGTATTTTGCAAAGATTTAGTTCACAGCACAATATTTGAGTTAATGTACGCTTTGTTGTGTTAAGTTTATATTTTTACTTTTGAAATGTTTGCGCCTTAAATCGATTTTTTATTAGATTAGATATTTGCATTAAATTGAAGGTTTTATATAACATAGTTAGAATTATCCGATTTATGTCAAATATACACCATTTTTGTTCAATAACTTGTTGCCATTTAAAAGTAATTTCATAATGCCGCTCTCACAGAAACCTTCTTCCCTATTGGCAAAAGCGTGGGACAGTTGATCTTCACAAGCTTCCTTTGAGGTAAATTTTTCATCAGCAAAATCTTTCGCCAGAGGCAGGAACAGATAGTAATCATTTGATGTCAGATCCGGTCAATAAGGTGGATGCAGAAGAACCTCCCAACCAAGCTCTCGGAGCTTCTGCAGTCACTATCAATGTGTGTGGCCTGACGTGGTCAAAAAACTGTAAAATATGTTTTTTTATTTTCTCATTGCTGGTGTCTATCTTTGACGCGTGGTCAAACAATAATGGGTCAAGTAATCAGAAAACTTCGTGACAAGTTTTTTTAGAACGAAATCTTATCTTTCTAGACAAATTATTACTAGGAATATATTATATATATAAGTTCTCTGAATTTCAATGACATATCTCAAAAATTAACCGATATTTTCAGTAAAAAGTCAGCCATACTGACTGAGCTCTAGATATTCGGTATCGGGGGGCTTGAAAAACAAGTTTGAGACGGTATCTGTTCTGGAAAAGGAATGCGGAAAGATGGTGTATCACGGGACAATCAGACAGTTTGTAAAAATGTATAAACACTCAGCGAAAATAGCCAGAAACAGCGTATGAACTTTTCGACTGCCCACGTCAACAAGCCAGCAGAGTATTGGAAGGATGTTTTATTTTGTGAGACTAAAATTATGATGTACAACAATGGTAACCCAAATATTGGAAAAACCAAATACAGCTCCACAATAACAGAATATTATACCAACAACATAGTTTGGCAAGGTTTCTGTTATGATTTGGCGTGCGACTCCCATAAAGCATTACCCTTAGCATTAAAACTAATGTAAGCTTGAGAACATATTTGCACGAAATTTTATTAAGATAACTCATATATTTCCTAATATATTAGGCATAAAGTTTTTTAGAATAACAAAAATCATTATATGTAGAGTATGGCAGCTGAGATAATTCTTAGACAGACTTCACCCATTTTCGGTATTAAATCGGCTTACAACTTCACGTTTTGCTAATGGAAGGCTATGCGAAGCCTGGCGGATTGATCTCACATCACCTGTATTAATAAAATATTTCAAAACTTTCGTTCCTCCTGGTTTGGAATTGTCTTTATCAAATATGTTGGAGTATCTGAAAAGGAGTTGTTTAGTCTTATTTTGATGGTGTCTGTAGTTCTTCGGTCCATGTGTTGATTTCAGTCGAGACGTGTTTTGTAATTTATCACACCCTCAATCTTCTGACACTGCCCCAATATAGCTCCTTTGGAAAGTTGAATTGGTGATTTGAACTCATGAAGTACTCTAACTGGAACATATTTGTCTTGTCTTGTCATTACCAGGGTTTTTCCTATGATTAAATTTTTTGTAGATTCTTCTGCGGCCTCAATAACCCACATCTTGTTTGCTCCATAGCCTACATACATGTCTGCCCAAATAACTGTTTCTGATTCTACTGTAATCTGCTAATTTTGTTATTAATACTCGTCTAATGTTGTGGTTGTTTTCATAACCGAATATAAGTGGCACTATTATCATCAATTATTACAATTATTATCATACACATCAATTATTTTTAATTTCTGTGCCGAATAATTTTTCATAATATATTTTTGCTACGCTTCTGAAAATTGCAATTTCTCAGAATGTACATATTGTTTTTGCTTCATTTTTCTTTTTCTATTTCATTTTCCACCTTAATTAGCAGCTTATGTTGTTGCGCGTTGCTTTTTGAAAGTTATTGCTTTTTTTTGCTTTTTGAAATGGATTGTTTGATGTTGCTTAAAATGTAGATTGGCTGAAATCGATTTATTTAAGGTTTATAAGCAAACACACAATAGCTTCAATGAAATCGGCCGAGAACTTGAAATCCTCACCGAAAATTCTCACGAAATTTCTAAGCCTACCCTAAACGTAAACGTCCGTCCCATGAAGGGTCAACCAGTTCTTCTGTTCAGAAGAGTATCTCTCCTCTGGACATTGACCTTATAAATCCTTCTTCACCGTGCTCTTAAGATGAGAAACCTACTACGCTTCAAGATTCCTCTAAAGGTTTTAAGAATCAAAACATTTGAGTTCCTACGCTTAAAAAATTAAGCCACTTATTTAAAAAATATAGTAGTAAAACCTCCTAAAAAATTGGTTTTTTTTTCTAGATTCGCCGAGGATACCTCAGTTAACCACATTTTTACATTTCGTTGAAGTTTAAAATTGATGATATGTAAAGTTTAACCTGAATTACGAGGGAAACATATCTTCTTTTAAAATCGATGTAACATTGGAAAACTTTCAAGGGCTTCTAGATAGCGCATTCTTAAAAATAGCTTAAAATAGCTTAAAAATCTTAAAAATAACTAAAAATAGCTTGGGAAATAAAAAAACTGAGTGATTAAAATTCGATGTTTTGTAAAATCTTAATACAAAATCTTAATACCTCACTTTTGGTAATGAGATATGTGATCGATTGAACAGACTCGGAAAAGATGTTCTAGTCGCAGTTCATTTCTCTATGCCATAGGAAGAAGTCCTTGTCCCTAATACGGACTCATTTAAATTAAAATGTATCAGAATTTGTAATAATAATTGCTTTATTTATTCAGCATTTATATTTAGTATACGTTGATACGTTGATTTTTTTTTCGTAATTTGTAATTCTTTTTTCCGTAATTATAAAAAAAAAGTTCGGTAATTCGGTGCGATCCTCTTGTTGTGCCAGAGGATTCGCATCACCTTGCTTTGGAAATAAGTTTCGAAACCATAAGCAATTTACTTGATGATAGTCACCCAACTTCCTACAGCTCTTGTGCTGGTTTAACTTTGCAAAAACTAACTTTAAAAGCTTGAATAGGGAACTTTCTATTTTAACTTGGCCAGACTGCAATGGAAATATTGAATTGAATGTCTCACATTCCAATAAGAATATTGTAAATTTATTTTTACTTAAGTATGATGATAAAAATGAAAAACTTATTGTTACTAAAAGAACAAGTACAAATCATTGGTTCTTGAAAGTTTAAAAAACAGAAAAACTCGTACTTTTAAACTTCAAAAAAAAAAAAAAACTTGTTTACTTGTCGACTATTCAAAATATTCAGCATTGTGTCAACACTACTGGAATTTAAAGAGACAATGTTCTAATAATTATATAAATAAGGTAAAAATGACATGGTATCAAAATTTCAGTACGCGATGAAATATAAATCTATCATGTCATGTGTCAATTACATCATTTCCAACACGTTTGCAGAATTTTTTAAGTCAATTACTTCAATTAATGCACCAACTATTTCCGAAGTAGACGTTTTACTTCAAAGTTAAATAAATTAAAATCATCTCTTACCTACGGCCCTGATATGATACTATCATGTTTCCTTCAAAACTGTGCCAAATATAAACCTTTGCCTTTGACAAAGATATATAATTTCTCTCTTAAACTATATTTCCTTCAATATAGAAACAGCAGTCTGTAATCCCTTTGCATTGGAGTGGATTTAGGTCATCCGTTGAAAACTATAGGGGAAGTGTATATCGGCAATACCTAAACTTTTTGAAGCTATTATCACAGATTAAATAACTTTTCCGATTTCTCCTTTGATATACTGGAATAGATGAAAGGCGTCTCTCGGAAAGAGATTTTGGTTACTTGGTGTGATAAAAATGATATGCCACATAATCTTAAAAAATGCAAGAGAATGTGCTTTTCCCGTAGATTTGTGTTTACCTATGTTTACCTATGTAATAAAAAACTATAGTCTGGAGAAGGTATTTAACTTTGCTGATTTGTCTTAGTCTTCATGTTAATACAATGGTTTTGAGAGCTAAAGATGTTTTTAGGTTTGTTAAAAGATGATCTAAAAATTTAAAAATTCAATGTTACTAAAACTCTTTACTACTTTTGTTAGGCCTATATTAGAATATGGCTCTGTGGTATGGAACCCTAGTTACCAAATTCATTCTGACAAATTAAGAGTCCATTCATAAGCAATTTTACTTTTTGCCTTAGGGAATTTCCGATGGCATTCTAGATTATGTCGAGATACAGTTATAGATGTCTAGATATATACACTATACGTTTAAAACTTATAAATATTCCTACACTCACTTTATATATAGATACTGGCATATATGTAGATCAAATTTTTAACTAAACGAACCATTCTGCCGTATGTTCCGTCACGATTTTAATTCTCATTTCAGTACGTTTGATTTATCAGACTCACTTTTCAGCATTAAAAAAAACTATAATTATTCTCACTTAATAAATAAGATCATATAAAATTTATTGTAACTTATTCTTAAATCTTAGGTGTTGAAATTTTTGTTTCTGTAGTGGTTCTTAGTAGTTTAAGATCTCGACGTTTAAAAAACTCTCTTGCCTTTCATGACTCAGCTAATTCCGCTCGTATGCTGATTGCGCCCTTCGCGACGGTGATCGGGAGGAGAGTAGTCTTTGGGTTTATTATTATTAAAATTAAGTGAACGTATAATATTGTATATACTAATTTATTGTATATAATCAATCAACGAATTACTCCACCTCCCATACTTAGACTTTATGCCCAATATATCGGCCAGTCGGCCTAAAATACCCGATGTAGTGATTCCCAACTTTCCACCTGGCTTTAAAACGTTTATATTTGTCAATAAGTGGGATATTTTAATGGAATTAAGTGAACATGTTTTCTTAAACATAATGTGGCTATGAGTATGAATGAAATCGGTCTGGGCCTTGGTCTAAACCCCACATCCCTAATTTAATGATTTCCAATTCTCTGGTTGACTTTTTCTTAATATACCCATATATACCCATATATTTCTTAATATAATACCAGATTAAATTTGGCCCCTTTGGTTGAATTCATATTACATACTCGGATATCATTTGAGTTTATTAGGTTGATTTTAACATAATATAAATCTTTCGGTCTAAAAACACAACATACTAATGAGATATAGTATATATTATACCTATAATATAAGTTAATCAGATACCAGATTTGATTGTAATCCATTCGTTTTTTTTGTCCAAAAGTGATTTTTGAATTCATATGTAACATCTTTATACTCTCGCAACATGTTGCTACAGAGTATATTAGTTTTGTTCACCTAACGGTTATTTGTAACACCTAGAACTAAACGAGTTAGATATAGACATATATATATATATTCAGGATGAAAAGACGAGTTGAAATCCAAGTGACTGTCTGCCTGTCTGTCTGTCCGTCCATCCGTCCGTCCGTGCAAGGGATAACTTGAGTAAAAATTAAGATATTTTGATGAAACTTGGTACACGTGTTCTTTGTCACCGTAAGACAGTTGGTATTGCAGATGGGGGTAATTGGACATCTGCCACGCCCACAAAATGTCATTCATCGAAAACAGATAATGTGCTATAACTGAGCAGAAAATTTAGATATAAACGTGTTATTTGGTATAGAGGATCCTAGTAGGGCGGGGCATCTTTGCGAAAAAAATATTTGCAGAAGTGGGTATGGCCCCGCCCCACAATAGGTTTAATATATATATCTCGGAAACTGTTAAAGCTATTTGAATCAAACTTGCTCCCAGTAAGTTTTCCGAGCATCTCCTCATATACTGAAAATATGAGTGAAATCGGATAATAAACCACGCTCACCTCCCATATAAAAGTTATGTTGAAAACTACTAAAAGTGCGTTAACTCGCTGAAGAAACACGTTAGAAGCATTAAATCATACAGCATTTATGATACGGAAGGGTTGTATAGGAATCCGTGTAAAGTTTGGCACCGTCCACTTTTAGGAGAAATCCCATATCTCTTAACCAATTTCAACAAAATTTGCTATATGATATTATATTTGTATTCTTATGTCCATTGTGAAAATGGACGAAATCCTATAAAAACCACGCCTAATTCTCATATAACACTATTTTAAGTTTCATCCGGTAGATAAATCGAACATCAATTAAGATATTTGAACAAAGCTTCCCACGAATAGTATGTTCAAGCTTTGCCATCTCATGCGTAAAAATAGTTGAAATCGGATTATAACTTTTGAAGCCCCCAGATACCCAATAAATGGACCTCTCTACCTCCATCTGACTTTTTACCGAAAATATCCGAAAGTCTGTAAGATATTGTAATGGAATTGGAGGATTATCTTTATATGTTAATATTGTTCTGTTCGGTTCATCTTTATATGTTAATCTGGTGTCAAAAATGGTAAAAATCGGGTAAATACTACCCCTAGCCTCCATGTATCTAATATAACGATTTTCAACCTCTGGGTAGACTTTATACCATATATTTCGGTCAATATGTAAGATATCTTAACAAAGTTAAGTGAACATGCAATACCGGATATACCATAGTTTACTGCCGAAAATGTGTGAAATCGGTCTACGAATTATCCCAGCTCCCATATACTACATATAATGATTTTCTTTATTCTAGCAGGCTTTATGCCGAATATGTCGGTCACTGGGTAAGTTACCTTCACAAAGTTGCGTGAAAACATGTTCCCTAATATACTTGAATAATGAGAAGAGTTAATGTGATTAGTGCAGACCTTCCTCTATCCCAAAAATTCCCGATATAAGAATTCACGACTTTCCACCTGGCTTTAAAACGTTTATATTTGTCAATAAGTGGGATATTTTAATGGAATTAAGTGAACATGTTTTCTTAAACATAATGTGGCTATGAGTATGAATGAAATCGGTCTGGGCCTTGGTCTAAACCCCACATCCCTAATTTAATGATTTCCAATTCTCTGGTTGACTTTTTCTTAATATACCCATATATACCCATATATTTCTTAATATAATACCAGATTAAATTTGGCCCCTTTGGTTGAATTCATATTACATACTCGGATATCATTTGAGTTTATTAGGTTGATTTTAACATAATATAAATCTTTCGGTCTAAAAACACAACATACTAATGAGATATAGTATATATTATACCTATAATATAAGTTAATCAGATACCAGATTTGATTGTAATCCATTCGTTTTTTTTGTCCAAAAGTGATTTTTGAATTCATATGTAACATCTTTATACTCTCGCAACATGTTGCTACAGAGTATATTAGTTTTGTTCACCTAACGGTTATTTGTAACACCTAGAACTAAACGAGTTAGATATAGACATATATATATATATTCAGGATGAAAAGACGAGTTGAAATCCAAGTGACTGTCTGCCTGTCTGTCTGTCCGTCCATCCGTCCGTCCGTGCAAGGGATAACTTGAGTAAAAATTAAGATATTTTGATGAAACTTGGTACACGTGTTCTTTGTCACCGTAAGACAGTTGGTATTGCAGATGGGGGTAATTGGACATCTGCCACGCCCACAAAATGTCATTCATCGAAAACAGATAATGTGCTATAACTGAGCAGAAAATTTAGATATAAACGTGTTATTTGGTATAGAGGATCCTAGTAGGGCGGGGCATCTTTGCGAAAAAAATATTTGCAGAAGTGGGTATGGCCCCGCCCCACAATAGGTTTAATATATATATCTCGGAAACTGTTAAAGCTATTTGAATCAAACTTGCTCCCAGTAAGTTTTCCGAGCATCTCCTCATATACTGAAAATATGAGTGAAATCGGATAATAAACCACGCTCACCTCCCATATAAAAGTTATGTTGAAAACTACTAAAAGTGCGTTAACTCGCTGAAGAAACACGTTAGAAGCATTAAATCATACAGCATTTATGATACGGAAGGGTTGTATAGGAATCCGTGTAAAGTTTGGCACCGTCCACTTTTAGGAGAAATCCCATATCTCTTAACCAATTTCAACAAAATTTGCTATATGATATTATATTTGTATTCTTATGTCCATTGTGAAAATGGACGAAATCCTATAAAAACCACGCCTAATTCTCATATAACACTATTTTAAGTTTCATCCGGTAGATAAATCGAACATCAATTAAGATATTTGAACAAAGCTTCCCACGAATAGTATGTTCAAGCTTTGCCATCTCATGCGTAAAAATAGTTGAAATCGGATTATAACTTTTGAAGCCCCCAGATACCCAATAAATGGACCTCTCTACCTCCATCTGACTTTTTACCGAAAATATCCGAAAGTCTGTAAGATATTGTAATGGAATTGGAGGATTATCTTTATATGTTAATATTGTTCTGTTCGGTTCATCTTTATATGTTAATCTGGTGTCAAAAATGGTAAAAATCGGGTAAATACTACCCCTAGCCTCCATGTATCTAATATAACGATTTTCAACCTCTGGGTAGACTTTATACCATATATTTCGGTCAATATGTAAGATATCTTAACAAAGTTAAGTGAACATGCAATACCGGATATACCATAGTTTACTGCCGAAAATGTGTGAAATCGGTCTACGAATTATCCCAGCTCCCATATACTACATATAATGATTTTCTTTATTCTAGCAGGCTTTATGCCGAATATGTCGGTCACTGGGTAAGTTACCTTCACAAAGTTGCGTGAAAACATGTTCCCTAATATACTTGAATAATGAGAAGAGTTAATGTGATTAGTGCAGACCTTCCTCTATCCCAAAAATTCCCGATATAAGAATTCACGACTTTCCACCTGACTTTAAACCGTTTATTTTGGTCAATATGTGTGATATTTTAATGAAATTAAGTGGATATGTTTTCTCAAACACAATGTGATTTCGCGCTAAATATTAATGAAACCGGTAAGCCCCATATTCCTAATATAGTGATGTCCTTTTCTCTGGTCTACTTTTTCCTCATGTATCTAATATTTTCAATTAAGCCACTTTGGTTGACTTTATATCGCATATATCACGTTTGAGTTAATTTGGTAGATTTTAGTATAAATATCTCCAACACAAAGCAAAACATAGCAATGAAAGTACATGCGTCGATGACTTGTAATTAAGTTAATAAGATACCAAATTTTATTGAAATCCATTGAGAATTTCGTCGAATAATGAATGTTGAATTCTTCCGCAACATTTTTTAATACAAAGTTATGCCAGCACCTGAAAACATTTCCCGGCCTCTGATCGTTGCATATTGCGAGATTATAAAATGTTCGGTTACACCCGAACTTAACCCTTTCTTACTTGTTTAATATAAAGTTTTACGAACAGCTGAAAATATTTCCCGCTTTTAAACTTAACAAATTGCGACAGCATAAAATGTTTTGTTATCCGGGGTAAACTTTAGAATAGCATTCGCAGAATTCGGGGTTAAAATGGGTATGGGCAGATAGAGAAGGTTCTCCAGATCACGAATATATTTTATGCATTAAAGGAATTATATCCTCTATGACATCAGTTTTTCGCTTAAAACTCCTTTCTGCAGTGGCGGCCTTCGGTGGCGCTTTAAAAAAAAATAACTCTGGTCGGTCGAACACGGGGGTGTACTTAGTTCATTCGCTTAGAACTCCTTTCTGCAGTTCTATATAATCTTTCTTTTTTTTATTTGGGTTCATTTACAAAATATGTAGATATAGTAACACTTATTACTTGTTCGCATGCAATCCTTCCGTCTTCGTGTGAATAAATCAAACTGAATAAAAATTCAAATGTCGAATTAAAGCTATTTTTATAATAATTAATAAAAAATAAATATGTTGAAACAATTTAGTGACGTGTAGTGTATGAAAAGTGCACGGTATAAGTGTAAAACTTATTATAAGTCGAAAATTACACATTTAAAATTGTTAAATTTTTAGCTTAAAATGCAAATATCTTAAAAAATATAAGTCTGTGGCGGCTATATTTATATATATTCGTTAACCCCGGATTCGGGGGATGCTATTCTAAAGCCCACCCGTTATCCCTTTATATTTAAACTTTTCTAACTGAACTTTAATTTCTCTTATTAAAAACTCAGCCTGAAACTGAATTCTCATGTCGGTTTCCATTTTGCAAAGAATTACACCAATGGATCAAAGGATCAATGGAATTCTCGTTCTCGGAAATAATTTTGGCTAGTTTGAATCTTTCAACTGCAGAAATTCCAAATGCACTCCAAAATTGCTCAGGTTGGGGAATGGCTGAGGAAAGGCTGGAAAGGCTGTTTCCTACCTCACTACCGCCCCCACAGTAAATATGGCCTCAGGAACCAACCGCTCTGCAAGACTAAACAATGAACCAATTTGGTACTCCAAGTATTGTTATAGCGATGATTGCTGGAAAACGATCCTAAGTATTTATTCGATGGCGTTGAATAATACCCTAATTCCTTTACTTGTTGACTTTTAGACTGGTTACCTATGTAAAAACTTAACATATCTCTTAATAGCCACTAAAATTTCAACTTTCCTATACATAGATAAGTAAATGGGAGTGACAAATTAGTAAAACTTAGGAAACTCAGTTGCCTCATTATTTTCATACGAACTTACTACAGAGATTTCTTCAAGTTTAGTTTACTAAATGAACTGAAAGAAATAAATTATTTTTCTTCGGTAAATAGAAAAAACGCCATTTTTTTGATAACAGTGTACATACCATCAAATTGATAATCAGGCATCCCAAAACACATTAGCAATTACGAAAATATGAAAACTTTACAGAGAAAATATAATACTGTCCCATACATAGCTAAGCCAAATAGAACACAAACATAGGACATCCAATTAAAATTTTATAATATAGCACTTTTCATCAACATTAATCACACATCAATTCGATAAACAATGGGAGGTGCTCAACGATAAAATCAACGAGGCATTTCGACAGGCAATAAATGTTGTTTAGATAACTTTATTGTGATTAATATTGTCAATGAAGATTCTACAATTTTTGTGTTTGATATTAGCTCTCTAAGGCTGTGTTAACACATGGAAACTTTAGTTCCTTAATATCTTGAATTTCTCGTTCGATGTTTTCATTGAATTGACACGGTCAACTCGTGTTGCGGGGCAATTTTCTATATTCCACTTCATATCACATTTTCAAATCCGTGTACGCTTCATTAAAACCGTACTCCAATTCTCCAATTTTCTCTATTTGATTTTTGTATTAATTCATTATTTTGTAAAATGTTTCTAATATGCTATGCATAAGTATGCACTTGAAACCAAGCGCAGTTACTATCAAATAATATAAAAATGATAGAGAAAAGTGTTGATCGAGCACAGACAACTCCGTACCCTTCATCTTTCCACGACATCCAGCCGTGAAAATAAAAGTCTGTGTATTTCAATCCACATTAAATAATTTTAAACGGTTGTACTCCACCGGCAATAACTTTTGCTGACGAACTAACAAATTTATTGATATCGAAGTTGGCAAAATTTTTGTCTGGACATTGCGAAGTAACATCACATTTTAAGAATATTTTTGTGCTCTTATGAAACAAGCATTTTTGTACTTCTTTATTTTACGATTGAAAGAAATATATTGGACCACAAAACCCTTAACTTTATTGCCTTTGAATTACCTAAAATACAAAATGTACTTCATAACGCCAAAAAGCATTCATAATCATCAATAATTTCTTATACTTGCAGGGCACATTTGCCTTAGCGGCAAAATCACGCACGATGTTATTTTGTCACTGGCTCGACAACGTCTAAACGATAGAGCGTAAGTGCACCCTGGTTTAATGCCAAAAGTAAATGCAATCAGTTTAAACTTTCCCTAAAATACCCGCTAAAGTGATTATTGAATTTCCAGATTGCTTTTAATAATTACCGTTATATAGGTTATATGTGTGATATTTTAAAGAAATGAAGTGGACATGTTTTCTTAACCATAATGTGGTTTAGAGTTAATATGAATGACCCAATATACCCAATATATTAAATTTAATCCCTTAGGTTGTGTTTATTACACACACTTCCATAGAGGATGTCTTCCAACATTAAGCGAGAAGATTCGAAGAGTATTTTATCATTATATTATATATATTATCATTATCAGTATATTATCACATATTATCTGCATATTATCATTCAGTAGCAAAAATTATTTTGAAAAAAATTAAAAAAAAAACAGGGATAAATGGTGAATCTGTATTAGTTGGACTGATTTAATATTACATGAAGCAAAATTAGTAATGAAACTAAGTGAGTCTATTACCTGTAATATAAGTTAGTAAGACACCAAATAAGATTATAATCCAATAACAATTTCGTCGAATAATGAACGTTTTTAATATAAAGTTTTGCCAACACCCGAAAGTAAAATCCCATATTTGATCTTTGAAAATCGGGTATGTGTTAGTATAAAAAAAGCGGTTACAACCGAACTTAGCTCATCCTTATTTATTTCGTTATAATTTTGTACCAGGCTATTTAATCATAATTTCATCTCTGATATCGGAGGCGATTCCTAAATAAAATTCGGCGCACTTTCGTTTTCACTCCATGCTGTTGTTGATATAATATTTTAGATCAAATCATCTTGGCAATGTAGTATAGATGAGATAAGACCCTATCTCTTAGAGAACTTTTTGCATTTACATACCCGGTATTACTGATTTTTAATAAATCGTTCCAGTGGAGGTTTTATAGAGTCTTATCGGCTACCCTAAATATTTGAACCATCGTTATACACTGAGTTCTTCAAAGGAATTGTAAGAAGTTTGTCTTAATGTTTAGTTGGCAATTATAGGTTTTCACTCAGTTTTTTTATCCTTGATGAAAACTTATCGCATACAAGACGATTGTACGGTCATTATTGGTAATGATTCTTCTCAACGTTTTAGCCCTCATTTCTATTATTTTAAAAAATTATATATCCTACGGTTTTCAACATTCCAATTTTCTTTTATTTCCAGATAATTTTAAAGTGTTTATGTATGTTTCATATTATTCAGATTCTGTTAGACCCAGAGCCTACTGTCTTACGAAGCTTCTTTAAATACTCTTCCTTCCATAGGCGCCTGAAATCATAATGGAAAATTTTAATTCTCATTCAAGACCTCACTCAATTTTAATTTCTCGTCGGGTTAAAGAGAACAGGCGACTCCTAGACTGGTTGAGGTTCTCTTTTGAGAATGGCCAGAATGGGTTCTCCTTTGAGAAAATGTCCTGGAGTTTCACAGCTGAAGTGTTTTCAGCCGATTTCCCTAAACCACTCATTGGTGGGAGAAATTGCCAAATTATGCTTTCAGGAGCGTGTCTTTTTAAAATTTTAGGTTAGACTTTTTTTAAATAAATTCATGAACTGTTGTTTAGTGGCTCTTTGAGCTCCAACAAAGGTTTTGATATTGTTGCTCATTCATTAGGAGTGAAAGTCGCAGCGTCTGACTAAGCAAGCAAATGTGAGTAGATCTAGGGAGAAAAATTCTCTGTCGTCAGATTTGTATACAACTCAAGTTGTACTGCTTTTGTCGTAAAACAGACAAAGACAAATCACATAGCCTTTTATAAGAGTGGGAGGCATTAGCATTGAAGGCTTTATCTGGAAAGGCCCAACAAAGGCGACACCTGTTAATGGCATAGCAAAATTATTGCGTTCAGGTGGAAGTGCTGCCATAATCTGCATTCGCATTTTCTGTTTGTGCATAGTGCTAATCCTGCATATGAAAACCCACTACTTTTTTTGGACTGAATTCACGGGATATAAACTCTTGTTGCATGAGGCAGTGCTCGGGACGTGCCATTTGTAGGTGGGTATAACTGAGGTATAATGTGATAAATAGTGGCTTCTCTGTTGTAATTATGGGATATCGTTCGTTATATGTCAGACGTGAATAGGTTGGCACGAAACAGGCTTTATGTGTTATAAAATGGGAATAGTACTAAAAGTGAGCGCTTTTTATCAATCAGCTTCGATTCTGCGTTGCTGCATCGCGCTGTTAGTATGCTAATCATCTAATTTTATTTTTCAGTGGCCCACACATTTTAACATGTTGGCATGAGCCCTGAGGGCTCAGGGGACAATGAAAAACGCTCAAGTATTTCGAGACCAATATGGTGTGAAAGGCCTCCTTTTTTCGACCCTCTGGGTCGAATCTGCATGTACATTATATGTCTATGAGGGATTGTAGCCAAGAATTGAGATATTCTATCAACCATCGAGGGCCATTGCATGTGATGATTTTTCTAACCAAGCTAGTACGATTTCGGAATTTCAATTTCAATTTTCAATTCAATGTAAAAATACCCTGTCAGAATTTTACAAATTAAAAAATTTTGTAAATTTCCACAATTTTCTGAAATAAAATACGATTTTCCTACAATCCAGTTAATATCTCTTTTCCTACCAAAATTTTTTCTGCCCTATATCCAACAGAGTCTTCCAAAGTTTGGCGTCTTTCTCAGATTCCTTGATTAAAAAATGGTGAACTTCGTATCGCTTTCCATATATATTATATATATATATAATTATATATAATTTTTATAATTTTTTTATCATGGGTTATTGGTGGGAGTCAATGGCGTAACAAACGATTCCATTAATACGACTACCCGAAGTGTAAATATATGTTTAAAGAATTTTCATGAAAACCAATAAAAACACACGTCTGTAATAAATGGTATAATTACACATAAGCATTTACTTATTATACGTAAGCAGTAATTTATTTGTTTTCAGGTCATTTACTTTGAGGAACGTATTGACGTAATATCCCAAAACAAATATGGAATTAAGGTTGTTAGTTTATTATTATAAATGAATCATTTATGGAATGTTGAAATTTACGCTGAATATCGTAGAAACACTTATTTTTTCTATCTATGAAAGAATATGTCAGAAACATAAAAGGTTTCTAAATTAATAGAAGTAATGTTTTATTTTAGAAAAATTATTTTGTTACCTTTTTTTCGAGTATTTTCATGCAACTTAACAGAAAGCATACATGAAATCTTGGTTAGGACTATCCACCATTGTAAAAACCTATAAGTAACAACAACAACCTATAAGTAACAGTACTTCTAGATTGATACATTGACTGATTCATTAGGTGAACCACACTAATATATTCTGTGGCAACATGTTGCGAGAGTATAAAAATTTTGTTAATATAAACGAAAGATTGATAGAATTGTTTTGATTGGTTTAATTGAAGTGCTATAGGATATAATGGAGAAGTGAATTGTTACATTATGATTTAACCTATTGAAATAAATTACCATTTTTAAATAAGTTTTTCAGAAAGTGGTTTGAACTTGTCGGAAAAAGATAAAATTTCATAATGGACAGTGCAGATGAATGTTGAAAAATACCTTTTTATAAAAATCAATATGGCACAGGAGGCTACATTTGCTACTAGGGTGCGACGCCAAAGCTCAGCACACTGAATGGGCACCCCCAACTACTTCAGCACACGGCAGAAGTTAGTATAGAGAACGTGAGGTACTTTTTCTACACATTTGTGTCTGGGAAATTTTATATCTTACATAAAAGAGATTGGGTGAGCGCAAAGAGAAAACTTTGTGGGAATATCTCCTCAACACCAAAGCTGGAGGTTGCACAAGGCTCCAGCTAAGTGACTGACGGAGACCGAGATTAGATGTTTAAAGTGGTGAGTAGCAAACCCATCACGGTTAAGAGAAATGCATGCATTGCATGGAACTTTCTTAAAACCTGTTCACGTCTTAAAATTAACATGTAGTGTACAACAAATTATTTGGCTCTTTGCTGTCAAAGCACATTTCGGACCCCGAAACAAAAGCTAAAACAAACAGCCGTTCAGATCTTCTGAGTTCCGGTTTCAACGTCATACGTATAGATCGCAAGGGAGACAGTGGTGGAGGCTTAGCCTTCACACTGAACACCAATGTGCTATATCGTCTCATCGGTGGAGACTTCCCTAGAATGACAAAGGATTGTAAGAGAATGGAGCTTACTGAACAAATAGACAATTCAGCGATATGTACATAATTTTTTTGAGTATCCAATTCTTTCGTTCTGTTTCATTCATTTACATTCTGTATTTAAATTAGTTAGAGTTATGAGTTATAGAGTTATGTTTCACATTCTGCACTCCTTCACTCCTTGTACGATTAAGACCAAGGTACAGAACCGCAGCAAGGTCTTCAAATCGCTGGCCGCGTTGAATATGTTAAGTGCTGTACACTTGTCGGAAGCCAGGTTGGTAGTTTTCTAAGTACAAGGCGTCTTTTTGCCGTGCCCAACAGTATAAATTGCCGGCTAAAGTAGGTCCGGTACTTCTTCGGATCCGACAAGACAGGCATATAGAATTGAATTTCAACGCGGTCGCTATACTTCCTCGAGTGTGGTAAGGATTTGACGTTTGCTCAGAGTTTACTCACAGCAGGGAAGATGTTGGAAAACTTTAAGTGTTTTACCCACTCGGTCCGTTTATGGGGACCAGTTGTTGTACTTCCAACCAATTGATATCCGTTAAGCGTGGATCACAATGATCACCCTTGCGAAAGGCTTCGCGCTCATTTGGTAAGGATGATGTTTCAGTTGGAAAGTTAAGCAAGCAGCCTAATGCCAAAAGATCACAGGGATATTTAGGTCTCTAAGATTTTTAGGTAGTAACTCTGCTATCAATGTCACATTCGATGAGTGTTGTCCAATATAAGGGATAGGCTTCCATCAATATCTTGCTAGAGATCTTTTCGCAAAACATTGAAACCGGCACAACTCAAAAGTTCCGAGTGGGTGCTTAATTTAGTTTCTGAGACTGCAGCGGGCGATATGCCTTTCCTGCTCATAAAGCCAATATTTCTCGGAAGTCCGAAGCAGTTAAACCGTAAGATTCATTCATAATCAAATAGAAGGATCGATTTGTCTCGGAGAGACTGTAAGAAAATTGGCTGATGTACAAGTAGTGGTTGTTGCTGCTACAATATCCAAAGTGGAGGTTGTCGCACTGTGGTTGCGCAGCGGTGTAATGTTCCGACGTATTACGGCCTATCATACAGTACAAATTGTGCGAGAGGCCAAAAGGTGCGTGATGTTTCACGCACGGGGATTGGAGCTGGATGAAGATAGCCTTAGCTCTTTCAGTAATGCGCTCTTAATATCATCTTTACTTTTGAAACATTAAATTCCACATTAAGGGTGGCACGGCAGTGTTGCATCTAACTCGATGTGAAAATTGGACGATCGACGAGTCACCGCCTACTTTAAGAATGTCGGTGAATTTATATCGCATATACTTGTATATTAGAAGATATCTCAATAAAATTAAACAAGAATATTTCGATTAGCATTATATAATTAAAAATTATTGATATTAGTATTTACTTTCTCACAGTACTGACATGATGGATATGACGATTTGTTTTTGATTGACTTTAATATGAAAACATCGGACATGAAGCAAAATTTAGTAATGAATCATAATGAGCATCTGACTTATAGTATAAGTTAAAAGTTTCGTCGAATAACGAATTTTGAATATAATATTATAGTATACAGAGTATATTTTTGTTTACCTAACGGCTGCTTGTAACACATAAAACTAATCGAGATTGATATGGAGTCATATATATCAAATTATTAGCATGACGAAAGAGCTCAATTCCGGGTGACCGTCGTTCGTCCGTGCAAACGAGTAAAAATAGTAAAACAGTTGATTAACAATTAATTTATTTTGAAAAACCTTGGTACATGTGTTACTTGGCACCGCATGAGAGTTGGTATAGCAGATGGGCGAAATTGGACTTCAACAAAATACCTGTAATCGAAAAACTCTAAAGTGCTAAACTAAGACACAAATTAAGATAAAACTGTAATTTAGAACATGACATCGAAGTATGGCGGAGAATCTGTGCTTTTGTCCCTTCCCCTAATCGGTTTAATGTACATATTTTGCAAACCACAAAAGCTAAATTAGCCACGCTTGGGCTGAAGTCTTTTTAGTTCCTCCTTACACACTGTGAAAATGGATGAAATCGGATGATAACCACGCCCACTCCCAATATAACAGTTATATTGAAACCTACTAAAATTGTGATTACTCACTAAAAAAAACATGTCGGAAACGTTAAATTTTACAGTGGATGGTACGGAAGGACTTTATAGGAATTGGTGTGGAAATGGCTCCGTCCAATTTTAGGTTAAATCCTATATCTCGGAAGCTAATCGACTAACTTTCCTGCATAACATTATCTTGACATCTTCCCCCCCTATATCCCTCTGATTCTTTTAATTTGCTTTGAATCATGTACCACTGAAGATATCGGTATACAACTTTCCACAAAAAGTGCCTTCAATGTATTCCGTCTCACGCCAAAAATTGTCGAAATCGGAATATAAATCCCCCGATACCGAATATGTGCACCTCAATTCCGGTGATATAGGTCCGAAATATCGACCGAAAATATCGGAAAACAAATCTCAACCAACAAATCTCAACCAAATTAAGCGAGCATGTTTTCCTGATAATAATGTGGCCTGGTATTAAATATGGATCAAGTCGACCCTATATGCCTAATGCCCTGATTTTCAAAGTTAGAGTTCGACTTTTTAGCGTATATATCGGTCAATATATAAGATATTTTTAAAATTTACTTGGCTTATTATTTAAATTTACTACAGTTGGTGACGAAAATGGATGAAATGGGTACACGAGTTATCGTTGTCCCCTTGTACTACATATAATGATTTTCGTTATTCTGGTAGTCTTTAAGCCGATATCGGTCAAATTATGGATTATCTTTAACCCTTATTACGTATCTATAATAGCGCGAGTACGTGTAAATTTACATTACTAATGGATATCGACTACATACCACACAACTGAGCCGGCAATCATAATTTTGTGCATATTATCGATTAATATCAACCCTTTTAACAATACGCAAAAATTTGAACTGCATATTTTTCAAGGAATTATGTATACTTTATGTTATATTTATTTACGAACGTTCTTAATTGAATAATTTACCGAAATTGATCTTAAAAAAATCGTTTCTTTTTAAACACAATGAATTTTTCAAGTAATATTTACTTTAACACTTTTTTTGTTGTGAAATATTTTTTAAGAGTTTACATCGTCTATACACGAATTTATATGATTAAACTAATATTTATAATTCCAATAATTGTTCATAAACGCTGTATTCTTGTAAATTGAAATTGTAAATTTTCAGATTCTTACAATTGCTTCACTGTATTCTTGCGATTTAGCACTGAATAGCTGGGCACCGCGCGAGCTTGACGAACGCTAAGCAACCATCAGTACTCTCGAGGTTGAACGATCCTTTGCGCCCAATGTAATAGTAAGAGAACCAGCGAGCTTTCCCCCATTGTAGTGGTACTGACTGGTCATTGATATATTGATATCCAGGAGGTAAGGTTAAAATTCTTACCGAATACCAATTGTAGAAGCTGCTTGGAGGAAGACCACATGGAAACATCTCAACACTTCCTACTTGATTGTCCCGCCATGACGAGATCTAGGCTAAAACACCTCGGATCTCACACCTTCAGACATCTCGGTGAACTAGTGGAACAGAAATAAAATGCTTATTTAGATTTGCGATGGGTTTAAGGCGTTTTGTTCACACTTAAGATCTAAATAAAGAAAATCTTGGTCTGATTTCCAAAAAGGACCAAAGAAAAAGGAAAATAAGATATTGAAACTAAGTTGACCTATTACATACACACATATATTCAGCAAATGGTAAAATAAGTAAGTAAGTAAGAAAGAGAATAACGATCCACGTACACATGAGTTCCAGGTAGGTTTGCCAGTTCGTCCCCAAGAAACTCGTAGAAATTTTAAGAGATGTCTCCGATAAGCTCTCTTGTTATTAAAGAATATTTAACCGATAATTAATTTTCTGTTTTGAATTACGAGTTAAATAAAATGCTAATATATTTCTGCAACATTATTTTGAAAACAATTAATAAATATGTTTATAATGACAAAAAGTTTAATTTTAAGTTTCATATCATTTTTTATTTTACAAATACTTTCTTTAGATTTTAATTAAAAGCCCAAAATTTGTTTTAGAATAATAAGGACATAAGAATTCAAATAACATACACCAATAAGTATTTATGATTGATAGTTTTTACATTATCAAAATTTTCTCCTCTTAGTTGTTAAAATCCTGTAAGGATTTTAATTTATTCGACACACGATTGCAGTTCTTGAATTGGTAGTATACAAATCAATCGATTTTTAATACTTTGTGAACATTTTTCAAATAGTATTTATTTCGTTTTTTAATTTTTTAAGCATTTAAATTACCTATTAATGCATTGATATGATTAAACCAATATTTTATCGAATTTTTCCTAAAAGCTCCTTTCTTATAAATTAAAATTATTTCTCAAGTCCACTGATGCTTTCAATTCAGTAATTCAACTACTAAACCGCGCGTACAAAAAGTAAGTAATGGTAGCGGAATAAGTAACGTAACGAGTATAGCGAGCTTAAGCTTATTTGGTGCAATTATAAAAATAATATTTAGATATCAATAATATTTGAAAAAAAAGGTATTCCAAAAATTTAAATCCTTTAATAGAATATTATTTTTCATTAGCAATACATATATAATTTACTTAGTTTTGTAAATAACATTTGCAAACTTAAAAATAAGATTACTTTACTTTAGTAACAGTTTTTAACCAACAAGTTAATTTGAGCAGCGAAGTCACAATCGTATATGTCTCATTTTATTGAACAACTTCAAACATTTTTATTGTTCTAGTCAACTTTGCTGAATTATTTTAGTTTTCAGTAAGTGAAAAAAAAGAGCGACCTGAGAATAAAGAAACTTGATAGCCAAAGAAGCGAAGGACTGAGTATATCGCTTTTTCATTTTAGATTAACGATAAGATTTCATTACGTATACAAAAATAAAAATTTTTTAATATGGAAATCGATAAATACCTACAAAATGTGGTCTTAATAATAGCTTTTTTACATAATAAATCCATGATTTGCAGAAAAGAAGGACCTTTCATTTTTGTAAACGTGCTGAAAAAGATTAACTGTATTCGAATTGTTTTTCTATCACCGAACTTAATGACATTGATCTCATTAGATATAATTCGCTAAAGGAAGTAAAAAATATCCTGTGAAAATTCGTACAAAATGAAATATAAAGATATAGGTGCGTATATTTAATTTAAGTACAGCTCAATGACTTGCCTGTTGCCTTAATGACTTAAAGTTCTCAACTAATTATACACCCTCCTATGCATGTATATCTTTAGTTCCATTATTATTGCTCTTAGTGCAGTTTTTGATTTGAATTCTACTAATTTTACGAACATATTGTAAAGGATTTACTGGATTAATCGCTTAAGTTGAAACTCTACTCCGAGTTCGATTATTGGAATGTTATATAAAAGTCGCAAGTTTAATGGAGATACACTTCTCATTATTTCTAATTCAAATAACTTAACACTTTGTTACTCGTTATTCAAGTTTGCAACTTTTTACTTATAACTCATTTACACTTTACTACGTAACTCGGTACTTTAATTAGAATTGTCCCAGCTGCCTCTCCGGCAGACCTTATATAGTAAATTGTTACCAACAGACGGCCCGTCGAACATTCTGGCAACTACGAATTTCGCTCTCTGGTTGATTCTGGCAAGGTATTGAGAATTCTGTTGTGTTCAGGCAATTGAGTTCGCTAGAGTACCCTCCACCTAAGTCTGATCGTCCCTATTAGACATATTTGTGGTACCCATGCTGCAAACCGTTCTAAATGAACTACCTTCATTTTATTCCTAGGCCTTCCAATGGTCTGTATATCGGTTATCGTTGAGTCGTTTAACAACTTGTTATGGTCCTTCCCAACTACACTGTAAATTAGGAGATAAGGCTTTCTTTCTTTGTGGGTTATATAACAAGATCCTTTCTTTCTTTGTGGGAGTGGCGACGCAGTGTGCCAACTAGGTGTTGCTTGATTTTTACACACCCCTGAGCTTAGCAGACCACTACAACAGCACTTAGTGTCATGAAGGCCCAGATAACTCGTACCCTAATTCAAAACTCCACCCCGTGAGAGGATAATCCCGGTAGCGTTGGACCTGTCAAAAGATATTGAACAATCATCACTTTCTCTAATAATGAAGAGATGGACCACGAATTATCAGAGTGGTCGGCAACCATAGGCATTGTTTCGAAGTAAAAACTCTTAATTAAGAAGAATTAAATATTGGGTTCCGCAAGGTGGTGTCCACTGCCCATTGCCATTTAATTTCTAAATTTCGAAACAATTCAATCACCAGAGGGAATTTCTGTTACCTTACGTTGGCGATTTCACAATAACGGCGTCGAGCCCTGGAATCGATTAGATGTGTTTGAAAGTAAATTTTTGTTTCTTCCCCATTGTGCAAGGATTCCAGATTATAGTTCCTGGCATGTTTGCTCTGGATACTCTTAACAGTATTTTGCTTTGCATATGGCTACTAAAATAACAGACAATAATCAAAAAACGGCAATTAGCGACTAACTTACCTGCCGTAGATAGCCAATATCTATTCGTAATGTATATTTTCAAACGAGACGAAGCAGTACAGACTGGTGATGATGTCGACCCCGAAGTTTTGTGTGTTGCGCTACGCCTCTTCAGGCAATATCTATTGCCCACCAATTTTCAAATTTATTGCCCTTGAAGTATACAAAATAATTTTCCAAGTGACGTCCAACAAGTATGTTCGAGCTATATAGCGCAATTTTATGCTCTTGGAAAGTTAAGAAATTTTTTAGGACAAAGAGTTAGGTGTTTGTAAAAATTAGAAAATCTGCATTTTTTGGTAAATGTATTTTTGGAAAATAATATTTCATATTTGATATAGTTCAACACTAATAATTATGGTGGGCTTTAGAATAGCATCGTGGTTAAAATGGGTAAGGGCTGATAGAGGAAGTTCTCCAGATTAGACACATATATATATATATATATCCGTCGCTGACTCAGTTTTTAATATATTTGTATTTAAAATCAAAAATTTAACAATTAAAATAAGTGTGTAATCTTTCGATTTATAATGAATTTTTCGCTTATACTTTTCATTTATTAACACATTACTAAATTGTTTCCCAATATTTATTTTGTATTAATTATTGTAAAAAATGTTTTAATTTAACATTTAATTTTTTGTTCAATTCGATTCACAACATGGCAACATTTATTATTTGTTTGCATGCAACCCTTTTGTTTTTGTGTGAATAAATCGAATTGAACAAAATGTGAAATGCGGAATTAAAGCCATTTTTACAATAATTAATAAAAAATAAATATGTAGAAACAATTTAGTGAAATAATATCGAATGAAAACTGCATAGGGTAAGTGTAAAATTCATTATAAATCGAAAAATTATATACTTATAATTATTAAACTTTAAATCTATAAGTCTGTGGTGGCTATATATGTATATATTCTTAATGTAAAGAACCTCCTCTATAAGCCCTTACCCATTTGACCCCGAATTCGGGAATGCTTTTCTAAAGTTTTCCCGCCATTTTTCATGTTTTCAGAATTTCTGTTTTTAATCTCACTTTACCAAATTGCAATTTATGCAATTACAACTATTATTATATATTATTTATGCAACACATTAACATCAGACACTGACGTCACGCTACGGAAACTTTGTACGTGTTGCGGTTACAAACATTTTTAGAGATAAATACTAAGCTGTCGAACCACAAATGACAGCTTATTGAGCTGGGATTTAGAATAGCATCCCCTGAATTTAGAGACATATAGTTTTGCATGATATTTGTATAAAAAGTTCACAAATTTAACAACTTTGAGTAAGTAATCTTTCGATGTATAATGAATTTTGCACCTATACTAAGCACTTTTAATACAGAAACACTTCACCAAATTATTTCTATATATTTATTTTATACTAATTATTGCAAAAACAGCTTTAATTCAACATTTCACTTTTTAATCAATTCGATTTATTCACAATAACAAAAAGGTTGCATGCAAACAAATAATATATTTTACTATATCTACATATTTTGCAAACGAACAAAAATGAAAACGAGCGCTCAAAACATTTCAATTCGATTTTTCAAATATAAAATAAATAGCAAACGGGAAAGAAACAGTACTTTGTTTCAAAAGTATTCATCCAGAATTCTGGGGATGCTTTTCAAAAATTTTTTCATTTAAAATCGTTTAGTAGATCTGAAATAATTTGTACGTTCGCCGTTATTTTACTAATTTCTGTGCGTTAAATTACTAAGTTTTTCTAGTTGATTAATATTAGCAATTTGAAAGAATCAGCAAAATTATTAACTATTAATTTATAAGAATATAGCATTTAGACCCAATTATAAATATTAGTTTATTCATATTAATGCATCAATATAAATACTTAAAAATATTTCGCAACAGAAAAGTGTGAAAGTAAAAATAACTAGAAAAATTCATGACAGTAACGATTATTTTAAGATCAATTTAAGTAAAATATTAAATTATTAACTATTAATTTATAAGAATATAACCATTTAGACACAATTATAAATATTAGTTTAATAATATTAATGCATCAATATACAATATAAATACTTTAAAATATTTCGCAACAGAAGTGTGAAAGTAAAAACGACTAGAAAAATTCATGAGGGTAACGATTACTTTAAGATCAATTCAAGTAAAATATTGTTAGAAAAATTAGTAAATAAATAAAAAATGAAACAAATATTTTCTTTTAATGATATTCAAACTGTAAAGTTCGCAAAATAGAGTAAGTAACTGACCTTGAGCAGTTTCCTGATTTTGACATTTCTTCCTACAATAACAAGGGTGGATATTAATTGGTAATATACACAAAATAATTACGGCCGACTCAAATGCATGCGGTAAATATCGATATCCACTTGTAATATAAAATCTGGTAATAGAGGTGTATATGCAATTTTCCAGAAATTTTTCACAGAAATATATTTATTAATTCTACTTTATTCAGTAAAAGAATTGCAACAGAGGAATACAAATTCAAGTTGCGGTTTAGACTGCTTTCCAGAATATGAAAAAATAACGAAATTTGTATGTGGTTATCGCACGATCTTTATTTTGTGTTGATTAATCTTCTTTTTTCACAACAGTGGTTTTTTCAGATACATAAAGACCGTCTAAAAATTTACGGATGTCTTTGTTTTTAACTGTGGTTGACTGTTGAATCAAGGCAGCTGAACCAGAAACAGCCTCTATATCATTGCCTTCCACAATTAATTCATCCTTCTGTGCAGTGGAATTTACTACAGTCACCCCTGGAGCCATTTGTACACGTCGAATATATTTTTCACCAAGAAAATTTCTAATCTCGATTACAGTATTGTTTTCAGAAGTTACACAATTAATTGGGAAATGAGCATAGACAGCACGCATTTTATATTGAAATCCACATGTCACTCCTTGGGAGAAAAATAATATATACAATTTATACTCATAATTCTACTATGTTTACCTTTAATCATATTTTCAATATGACTACATACGGTACGAACAGACGCTAACTCCTTTTTTGCTCCAAACCATTTTTCTACTTTTAACGTGCGTTTATCAATCATATACATGTCCAAAGCGAGATGTTTAAAGCTTCGAACTAAACATCCGCGAGCTCCAGTTATTTTTACGATACGCGCTTTAACTGAAGCTTTTATTCCCTTTGGTATTTTAACACATTGGCTGGAGTTGATTGTCCTCATTTTAATATTCACGGGTTACCTACGGATTAGTAGATATGAAAACTTAGTAGATACTTGAAATTTAGAGATATCAGTTTTAAAACTTCGTTGTAAACACAAAATACTTCATAATCTACTCATCCACGAAAATAATTGACCACAGCGAGTTGCGCCTCTTACTGCCTCTTACTTAGAAAAGTAAGAACCAACGAAAAAGAAATGCCCGCAATATACTTTACAAGCTTCTTAATTACTAATTAATGGTGGTTGAAGTCTACACTATTTGAATCAGGTGAACCTACTGAGTAATGCACATTATGAAACACCCCAACCTACTTCGAATATTGGTAAACTCGTTAACAAAACTACCATAATTTATACGATTTAAAAAAAAAAAGAATTAATAATCATTTAAAATAGAATATTAAGTATTTATATAAGTGAACAAACTTTAATTTTTTTTTTCAATTATTTTACAAATCAGAAACCAATTACCAGTCACAAATAAGATGTGCTCTCACCGGAAGCGAATCTCGAAAAGAAATATATGTTTAGCGATTTACGAAAATTATCGAAACGATAACAATCGGTGTAGAAACTTTCAAAAATTGAAAGCCTGGTTCAGTCACAGGAAGTTTTTTTCCTCATTATTGGGCAATGCTCTTTTGGTGTTGCTTATTCCGTTCATACGACCAACTAGAGTCCTACAATTCGTATCAAATGACAAATATTTATTAGCCAATTTTTATCGTTATTCACTAATTTCTGTATGTATGTATGTATATGTTTGTTATATTATGAACATATGTATACAAGTCCGCATATTACCTAAAAAAATATACAAAAAATTCAAATTCCTTTCTTAAAAACGGGAAAACACGTTTTAAATACGAAACGAAAAGGAGTGCCAAATCAGGTAACAGCGATCTGTTTTAAACAAGAAAAAAAAAAAGCACACCAAAGCACACGCCTCGTCCTTCCTCATCGCGTAGTCGCCGACAAAACACGAGTCGCGGCAATAAAAGTCTTTGTGTATGAACTCACGCATAAAACGAGGCAGTCTGAGGCAATTGCTTTTATTCTCGTTAAGTTTTCATTTGGCGTTCACACTAATGATAATCGACATTGCGATTTTTCGATATCTGTGATTTCAGAAATTGCTATTTTTAAATTACTGTCATTTTATATTGCTATTGCGATCGCAGCTAAAAAAAAAAACGAATTTATGAGAAAATTCGTACTCTATATTTATTTTTTAAATTCATCACATAAGCTTTCAAATTTGGTTTTAACACTAAATTAAATTAAAATAGAATTAAATTAAATAAAGAAATTTCATAAGCAATTGCAAAATCTGGTTACTTCTTAAAATGACTAAACTTATATAATTAAGAGCTGTTTTTAACATTTGCATTTAAAAATATTAGAATTTTGGGCTTTTCATGCTCTAACCACATTTGCCTTTCGCTTAATATCATTTCGGCAGTAGAAAATAACCTTTCACAAAGTACGATGCCAAGTATCTTAATTCTTCACGCACAATTGGCGACAGGTACGCGTACTTATAACTATTTGCTTTCCACCATTGCAACGAATCTTGTGTTCGGCCAATGACTTCATCTTTCAAATACCTCTGAACTTCGATAATTGCTCTCCATATGCTAGTACCTTTGAGGTTTTTTGCGGCAATATTTGTGTTTAATTTACTCCACATTGAGAGTTTCGATACAGAAGTTATAAGGGCTGTAAGTTGCGCATTTTGCTGAGTTTGAACTTCTCGATTAACCTCGGCAGTAATGCGGTTTTTTTTTGCAAAATCTGCTACTGTAGAAACAGGGGCAAGCGTTTTAAATTACAGATCCAAAATCGTTGCCATTGTGAGCGTATTGCTCTTTTCCGTGTTTCCCAGTCGTTCGATTAAACCTCTTAACAACGCAGAAAAAACAGTTTTTATTAAATCCGGATATTTCTCATCATTCGATAAATCAGTCGAAACTTTGAAGAGTCTATTTACTATTGGAGTCACCATAGAAGCAGAGAAATATTTGTGACCGCTTATATCAACTGTTGCATGTTCGAATGACTAGGATAGTGACCAGATGTTTCTATAGTAGCCATTCATCCGACGTAATTATAGGAAGTCTTTTTCAATAAGTGCTTTTGTTTTGTATTTTTTTGTACTTGTAAATTGTAATTGTACTTTTAGCAGCATTTCAACTCGCACGAAACGTTCTATCATATCAAGAACAAAATTCCATCTGGTTTCTACACTTTGAATAAGTTTTATTGGCTGTTCCCCAACATTGCGTTGAAATGTTAAAAATTTCCCCTTTGCTGCTACACTTTTCCTAAAGTGGTCAACGATTTGTTTAACTTTTTGCAATCTTATACACACTTGCTCGTTACTTAACGCATTTTTTACTATGAGATTGAGCGTATGTGCGAAACGTCCAACACGCCGCCCTTTAAATCGTTCTAAATCGCATTTTTAATATTCGAGACTTTGTCAGAGACCGCTAGCAAATTTATACTAGTGATTCCCCATTCCTAAGTAACTCTCATTAACTCAGCTGACAAATTGTTTGAAGTATGAGATTCAGTCATTGGACAACATTCCAATAACATACTGCGCATATCAAATTTTGAATTGAGAAAATGAGTTGTGATAGCAATAAAGCTAACGGTGCTACGCGATGTCCAACAATATGTTATGCAGAATTTGGAACCTTCACTTATTTTTTCTTTAATTTGTGCAACGCATGTTTCATATGATACAGGTATTATTGTATTAGAAATTGAATGACGGCTAGGCAACTGGAAATCAGGATAAGTGCTTTCACAAACTCGCGGAATCCATCATCTTTTACATTGCAAAATAGCTGCAAATCCTTTATAAAAAGCATAGGTAGCGCGTCATCGATTGCCTTTTTTGTCTTCGCAGACATTTTTGTCCTGTCAAAACCCTCAGTTTTTGTTATTTGTTTTAAACAAGTTGTAGCTAAAATTAAAAGCGGTTATTGGCAATTTTGAAATTTATAACGGTCTCAAGACTTACTTTGTTGCACCCTTCCCTCTACTACAGTAATAATTTGTCTCGAAGTTCCTGCCTAATTACCAATTTGTATTGTAGCTCGTACTATGCATTGAATGAGAGAAAAGAACAACTAAATTACATGTTCGAATTAACTGCGACTGCGTTTAATTAACTACGTTTCGATATTAGTAATTCTAATATCCGCAACAAGATTGAAATCGCTTTTATTATGTGAGAAATTGCACAGGACAATAAAAATGCGGAGGAAAGAATATACATATAAAATTCACAAAGTGAAAAATTATGTAAAATGATCATAAATTGTCTGTTGGCTTTTAATTTGTGATTTATTTTCGTGCCGAGATATAATAAAATCTGTACCGAGTTTCACAATCCTACAAAACCCCTGCACAATTTCTTATTCTTCCATCTAAATTCAGGAAGTGAGAAATATCTCTTTCTTACGACAGAATCGGTCTAGATGATTTTGACTTTCTTTCTAATTATATGACGGGCAATTGTTTCTACTCGATCGGCATTTTGAGCTTTTGAGACAATACCCGTGCCCAACTGGAGTACTTGTGCTGGAATGTGAGTATTATATGTTAAAAAATGCCAATTTATTTTCATTTACTTCTACTTCGCTTATTTTCAGGAAAGTATTTACGCTGTTATCAGCAGTTATCACTGCTGTTTTATAAGTGAACGTATGTTTTATCAATAAATGAATGTGCAACGTAATATTCAAAATATATTATTGCTTTTAAAAGTTTATATATTTATTAAAATATTGTTAGGCTTACATAGACATTCCAACATATCCCTGTAAGACGGGTAAGAGTTTGGTAACCTAATGTCTACACATGAGTTAGCAGTAATTTCGGGAAAAAAGTAACTATGCTCTGCTCTTTTACTATAATGTTAGTGTGATTATCTTATTCGCCTCTCTTATTGGTCAAGCAAAAATTGAAATAATTAATTTAATTTAATTAATTTTCGCGCCATTGTGGAAAACTATCCGAGTGTTTTACAACGGTAATTTGTTGGTTAGCCACCCAAAATTGGTTTTTGTTACTGTTTCGGTTATCAATCGGGTACAGAAAACTGGTTTACTGGTTACACAGCACCTCCACAGGCAATAACTATTGTCACTCATATCAAGTTGGGAATATTTTATGTGAGTATTTGTTATCTCGACAATATGATTTGCGAAATCACGTCGGACTGGTATGTTTATAATGTTCAAGATTTAAAATTTTGCTAATGTCCATCTGCCTGTTTTAAGGCAATTAATTTAATAATGCAATATTTGTACATATATGTGCAAAATTATCATTTAATTATTAAATAAACATTAGCATATGTATTGATGTATTTTATTATTTCTTTCATATTTTCTTAAAATTAATATTTAGAGTCGCACCTTGTATTGCAATACATGCAACAAACATTTCAAACTACTTGCCAAACTTTATTTAAATCTGTTCGTAAACCTCTTGTAATTTAAAAACCTATCATAGTCTAAAGATCCAGTCGCCAGGGAAACAACTTAAAAATTTTGAAAGTTTTGTAAGAAATAAACAAATAAAAAGAAAAGAGAAAGTCTATCTCGTTTTTACATTTTACGTTGACGGTTACGTTTTTCTGCACTAGTTTCTGTTTGTAATATCTTTGTGGAATAACTGACATTTTCTTTTCTGCAGAAATCTATTGTTACGCAGTTATTTTAATATCAGCCCATTGATACGACGAAAGATTCATATTCCATAGAATGGTATGACTATGTGGTATCTAGACGGCGTCCAAGTCCGAAAAGAGGGACTGCGTAGTAAAAAGTGTGAAAGTGTTGCAACTTGAAAGTAATCTCTTAATTATCTGTTAGCTGTGTTGACAGCAATTCAACTGTCTAGACAACATTTATTGCCTGTCGAGATGCCTCGTTATCTCCCCACATGTTATAGTTTATTGGTATGGTTATCAATTGTTTATCACTACCTAAAGTAACATTTGTCTGCTTGTACCTTAAAAATCAACAAAAGATGAAATTCCTCTTGTTTTCGTTTATCTAATTTAATTAAAAAATCCTATCTATATTTTTGCAAGTTTTCAAATTTAGTTTAGATTTGATTTTAAATATTAGCATTGTTATGTACACTAGTTAGAAAAAGTCGCCACCAGAATTTTTTTAATTCTTATTTTTCGAAAATAACAACATTATCTTAAAATAATAATTCTCAGAACATCATTTAGCCATAGCTTAAGCAAGGCATATGAAAAAAATTGTTGGAATTGTTTGCATAGATACCAAGAAAGCGGTGTATTTCCCGATAGGCTTGAGCGTAACGAGCAGAAATTCTCCGTTCATAGGGATTTTTTAAGTTTATTTTAACGTGAGACTGTAACAGGACCCTGTTTTATTGATTATTTAAATAAAGAACTGAAAATTATTAAGCTGTAAGTAAGATTATGGGGTTTTGAAATTGAATTGAAATGCCTCTTTTTTGGCACTCAATCGAATATATCCAACATCCAGATTTTGATTAATATCCATCATCTTCTTGCAAAAAGATTAGTGGATATTGCAATGCACTGTATAAGTTTGTGTTTGTATATGTGTATGTGTTCCGGATATTCGTTTCAATTACCCAGAGTCGCGACGGTGAGCACAATATCACGTGATTAAAGATTTTCACCAACAATCACAATCCCAACTTCATTTTTTGTTGGAGCGTTAAATTGTCGTTTGTGTGTTCCAGTAGTGTTTAATCCGCTCTGATCACGATTGATGAGTTATCACTTGGGATCCGATCTAACACAGTTTTGAATAACCGAACGAATGCATGATGTTCATGAAGTAGCCGCTGCAGATCTCGAAGAATTCCCCTTCTCAATGTCGTATTGATTGTTTGGCGCAGACCAAGTTGATTTTCCACATTGCTGGACCATCTACATAAAGTAGATTTGTATAAATTTATGTTGTACTTCTTCAAGCGGTAGCAATGATCCAATTCGATGATGAATTTATTCTTGATCTGTAAAGTCGATAACGTCGATGAAATTATAATTAATGATTTATATGTTGGATTGGATCCGCATTCATCAATAATATCTGCTCCAAATGAAGCAATTTGAAAGCATCCGTTATATTGCTGAGTGTTCGAAAAAAAATTACGTCATTCTGGTGTTTCAACACGAATCTAAGAATGCTATGGGTCTGGTGGCAAAGGCAATGGCGATAGTTTAATCCTTCTACTGATTCAACACCGTCCAGGCGTTTCTGCAGCGAATTTCAATGCACCGCAATGGTTGCACCCAACCTCCTTTGTGCCAATTTGAAAAGAAGTATGCGAGATGTCGTCAATTGTGCATTCGTAATGAAACGCTGCTCGATTTAAATCAACTGTTGAAGCATTTGTTCTTACACGTTGATTTCGAACTTCCCGTTGCTGAGCTGTTTGATTTTCTCGACGATTTCTCATTGTTCTCTGAGTCGTTTCATTTGCCGGTTATTTTTCTTCTTATGTTTGTGATGCAAGAAGTCAGCCCATACTAACACAGCGCTGTTCTCGTGCGATTTCTTGTTCATCCATATTCAATTAATTGGCGATATTCCGAACTCTACTCGCATTACAGGTTCTATGCGAAAGATTTGATCTTCTAGCTTGCGGCGTTGTGATTAAAGGAATGAATGTCACAAAATCAATTAAGGAGTTATCAATACATGAACATAAATGCCATAACCCCACAAATAATATTTCGTTAGCAACTTACCGTTTGAAAATTTAATTCCACATCAAAATTATCATTCGGAATGAAATGAGCAGCGAATTAAAATTGATTGTCAAAGTAATTCATCTAAAAATTAATTGCGAAATCGGAAATTAATATTTGGATTGATTGTCACGCAGAAAATGACCATTCACAATGTGCATTTCATCAAACTGGAAACGCCTCTTTGAAATACCTTTTCCTTATTAATTTTCCCAAAAACTCGTTTCCAAACAAGGTTGTTAATCAAATTGAATTAAAATAACTATCGAAAGCTAATTAAAAATATGATAAAACTTAATAAAACACATGTGTGTTCTGGGACATCCGAGTGAAACGAAGTTCCTTTCGCTATGTATTATGTCCTAAA
Source organism: Bactrocera minax (assembly GCA_021498325.1). Taxonomy (NCBI): domain Eukaryota; kingdom Metazoa; phylum Arthropoda; class Insecta; order Diptera; family Tephritidae; genus Bactrocera; species Bactrocera minax. The sequence continues at coordinate 737,003 of JAKEEE010000042.1, read as the reverse complement.
AAAAATTTACACAGCGAATATTCTAGATGTATTACAACATGCCAGAAAAAGCACTGATAACTATAAGCAAGATTCTAAAAATACATTATTATTATTTGGAAAGAGTGTAAAAAAGTTGAAGCACACGACGCCGTCTACCCATAATATCGCAACCAGCATTTAAAGTCATGTTCATTTCGACTGTGTGCAAAAACAAATTACTACAAAAACAATTGTCACACAAATTTAGTACAAAACCAGTTACAAAAATTAAAAAAAAAGAAGTAAGAAACGTTTAAGTTCGGGTGTAACCGAACATTTTATGCTCCCGCAGTGTGCAAGGATCAGAGGCGGGAAAAGGTGCTGGTAAAACTTTATATTAAAAAATGTTGGGGAAGAATTCAACATTCATTATTCGAAGAAATTGTGATTGGATTACAATCATTTTTGGTATCTTATTAACTTATATTACAGGCCATAGACATACTTTCATTGCTATATTTTGCTCCGGGTCAGAGATATTTATATTAAAATCTACCAAATTAACTCAAAAGTGATATATGCCATATAAATTCAGCCAAAGTGGCTTAATTGAAAATATTACATACATGAGGAAAAAGTCACCCAGAGAAAAGGAAATCATTATATTAAATAAGCGGCTTAGAACATGATCTAGACCGATTTCTTTCATATTTTTTAGCGTGAAATCACATTGTGTTTAAGAAAACATATCCACTTAATTTCATTAAAATTACACACAATCACACATATTGAGCAACTTAAACGGTTCAAAGTCAGATGGAAAGTCGGGAATTCTTATATCGGGTATTTTGGGATGGAGGAAGACCTGCACTGATCACATTAACTCTTTTTATTATTCCAGTGAATAATAATACATGTTTTCACGCAATTTTGTGAAAGTAACTCACACAGTGACCGACATATTCGGCATAAAGTCTGCCAGAATAGCGAAAATCATTACATGTAGTATATGCGGGTTGGGATAATTCGTAGACCGATTTCGCACATTTTTGGCAGTAAACTATGGCATATCCGATATTACATGTTCACTTAATTTTGCTAAGATATTTTACATATTGACCGAAATATATCGTATAAAGTCTACCCAGAGTTGAAAACCCGTATATTAGGTACATGCGGGCTAGGGGAAGTGCTTAACCGATTTTATCCATTTTAGGCACATCGACACACTGTTATCAGAAAGAGACGTTCTACAAAATTCAAAAAGAGATAAGTCATATATTGACCGTTATATATAGCATAGTCTACAGGAAGGTTGAAAATCCTTATATTAGGTATATGGGGGCTAGGGGTAGTATTTACCCGATTTTTACCATTTTTGATACCAGATCAAACTAATATCACGGAAAGATAATCCTCAGATTTCATTACGATACTTTACAGATTTCGCGAAATATATGGTATAAAATCTACCGGAAGGTTGAAAATCCGTATATTAAGTATATTGGGGCTAGGGGAAGTATTTACCCGATTTTCCCCATTTTGACACAAGATCACATTATTATCATAGAACGAAAATCCTCCAATTTCATTACTATATCTTACAAATTTACCGTTATATATGGTATAAAGTCTGCCGGAAGGTTGAAAATATGTATATTAGGTATATTGGGGCCATGGGAAGTATTTAGTCGATATTCCCCATTTTTGACACAAAATCACATTATTATTATGGAAAGATAATCCTTCAATTTCGTTACGATACTTTACAGATTTACCGAAATATATGGTATAAAGTCTACCGGAAGATTGGAAACCCTTATATTAAGTGTATTGGGGATAGGGGAAAAATTTACCAGATTTTCGCGATTTGCGATACCAGGCACATTATTATCATGGAAAGATAATCCTCAAATTTCATTACGATGTTTTACAGATTTTACGAAATATATGGTATAAAGTCTACCGCAAGATTGAAAATCCGTGTATTATGTATATGAATGCTAGGGGTAGTATTTACCCGATTTTCACCATTTCTGATAACAAAGTACACTATTATCATGGAAAGATAATCCCACAATTTCATTACAACATCTTATATATTTCCCGATATCTTCGATAAAAAGTCAGATAGAGGCACTGAGATCCTAATATTGGGTATCTGTTGGCTTGAAAACTTATAGTCCGATTTCGTCTATGTTTACGCACATCCTGTAGGTACTATTTGTACAAAGTTTAATTTTCATATCTTAATTGCAGAGAGAGAAGTAGCCGTGGTTTTTATCCGATTTCGTCCACTTCCACAGCGTGATATAAGAAAGCAAATATAATTATACGTACCAAATTTTATTGAGATTGGTTAAGGGGTTCTTGTGATACGGGATTTCTCCTAAAATTGGGCGGTGCCACGCCCATCACAAGAACTTTACACGGATTCCTATGAAACCCTTCCGTATCATATTTTCTGTAAGATTTAATGTTTAAAACGTGTTCCATCAGCGAGTTATTGCACTTTTAGTAGTTTTCAGTATAACTTTTGTATGGGAGGTGAGCGTGGTTATTATCTGATTTCACTCATTTTCTCACTATATGAAGAGATGCTGGAAAAACTTAGTCGGAGCAAGTTTGCTTGATATAGTTTGAAGGGTTTCCCAGATATATATAGTAAACCTATTGAGGGGCGGGGCCATGCCCACTTTTACCAAAATTTTTGCACACAGATTACCCTACTAGGATCCTCTATACCAAACAACACGTTTATGTTTTTATTTTCTAGTTCGTTAGTTATAGCACATTATCTGTTTTCGATTAATTGCAGTTTGTGGGCGTGGCAGATGTTTAATTACGCCCATCTGCAATACCAAGCGTCTTACGGTAACAAAGAACACGTGTACAAAGTTTCACCAAAATAACTTAATTTTTACTCAAGTTATCGCTTGCACGGACGGACTCGGATTTCAACTTGTCTTTTCATCCTGATCATTTATATTATTATATTTATTATTATTTTTATAGTTCTAGGTATTACAAACAGCCGTTGGGTGAACAAAACTACTATACTCTGTAGCAACATGTTGCGAGAGCATAAAAATGTCATGACGTAACGTAAACGTATAAGCATAGTAAATAACGTCCCTGAACTTCATCATTTTAAGATTAACAGCGCTGAAAAAGGAAATTGCTTAGAATTAAAGTACTTAGGAGGCAGACCATCGAAGCTTATTAATCGCGACTAATCACAAAGGCTTAAAAAGATCAATCAAAGAATCCCAAAAAAAGTTTGTTACAGTTGATATCAATTTTGAAAAGTGGATGTGGAAAGACAGTGTGCCACGAGATAGTCAGAAAGGTTTTAAAAACCCGAAATACTCTATGGTATTACAATACAGTATATTGAAAAACGTATGAACTTTTCGACTGCCCACATACACTAGATAGCAGAATATTGGAACGATTTTATATTTTGGAACGAGACTGAAATTATAATGCACTTCATCAAGGGAACAAAATTTAATATATTGTAAATATATGGAAAAAGGCAGCCAGAGGGACGTAAGTCATTATATTAGAGGTATGGATTTTAGACATAGGTCTAGACCGATTTCATTTATATTCAGCGCTAAACCATATTATTTGTAAGAAACCACTTAATTTCTTTAAAATATCACACATGCTGACTTATGCAAACAGTTTAAGGTCAGTTGGAATGTCGGAAATACCTGTATCGGGTACATTGGGGCTGGGGGAAGGACTGAGCAGAAAACATTTACTCTTGGAATTAAACTAAATTATGCTCGAGAACACATTTCAAGTCATTATTGATTATTTCAAAATTAGGCGGACATATTCGGTATAGAATCCACTAACATAACAATAATCATTATTTGTTATATATCTGGACTAGGGTAATTTGTAGATCGATGCCACTAATTTACCACCAAACTATAGTGTATGCAAGATTATGCGGGAGCAGTTTTATTTATTTTTATTTATTCTTTTATTTTAACTTTTGAAAACTATTATATTATGTATGTGGGGGTTAGAGGAAGCATTTTCCGGGTCTTATCAATCTTTGGCATCAGGACACATTATTACCAGGAAAAGACGTCTGAATTTTATTAAGATATCTCGCAGATTTAGCAAAATATACAGTCCAATCAGAATTTTAAAAATGATCATATTAGCTATATGGGGGCTAGGGGAAATATTAACCCAATCTAAACGGTATGAAGTCAACCGGAATGTTAAAACTTATCTTATCAGCTATATGGGGGCTAGGGGAAGTATTGTCCCGATTTTACAAACTTTTTGCACCAGGGAAAATTATTGCCAGGTAAGGACCAGAGTAACCGATATTTTAGGTAAAAGCTCAGCCAGTGGAACCGAGGTCAACATATTCAAAATTTGGGGCCTTGAAACGTAAGGCCAATTTTCCCCTTTTTTTGGAAGGAAATGGCATATTTTGAGGGCACTATTTATTTAAATTTTTATAGTGATGTCTTAATTGGTGATTAAGTTACATAATGTAAAGCGAAGGAATCAGATTTAATTTAAATTGTGTTTTATGGGAAGTAGGCGTGTTTGTAATCCGATTTTGCTATTTTCACACTGCAACATCAGGATGCAAATATAATGTTATGTACCAAATTCTGTTGAAGTTGGCATATTAGTTCTTGAGGCATAGAATGTCACATAAAGATAGCGGTGCCACACCCATTGTTAAATTATTACACTTATTCGTTTGAAGGTCTTAAGTACCATCTTGGCTGCCAAATTTAATACTTCTGATGTGTTTCTTCAGCGAGTTAATGTAGTTTTAGAAGTTTTCAACATAACCTTTGTATGGAAGGTAGGTGTGGTTATCATCAGATTCATCTTGTTCTTCTTGAGGAAGTTTGGTTAATATGGATTTATTGGTTTGTGAGATATATACATTAAACCTATTATGAGGTTGTCCTATGAGCGCTTTCTAAAAACTTTAAAACCACAGATTTCCCTCTTTACTATGACTCCTTGAACCAAATAACAGTCTTGTATATTAACTTGTTTCTTAGTTATGGCACCTCCCAAGTTTTTGCTTAACGGAATTTTGTATAAGTGGCAATATCCCGATTTCGTCCCTCTGTAATAGCAATCTTCTAATCTTAGTTTTTACTCACGTTATCTCTTGTATAGACGGACGGACGGACGGGCGACAGTCACCAGGAATTCAACTCGTCTCGTTGTCCTGATCATTATGCTATATATAACTCCTTATCTATCTCGATTAGGTTTATGTGTTACAAACAACCGTGAGATGAACTATTATGTTCTGTTGCAATATGTTGGGAAAGTATAAAAATATTGTAATGAATTCAATAATTGTGCTTCAACTAAATTCTGAATACGTGACAGACATATTTGGCATTTTATCAATTTATACTATGGGTCATATACTCACAGAGTTTCATTATTACAAATTTCTTTATGTCCGAAATATTTAGTGCTATGGGAAGATGTAAGATGCATACCAACAGCCATAATTTTGACTATCGCATTACATGTGCTAAACGATGTGCATGCATTACATGTGCTATTGAGATGTACGTGATATAAACTCAACCAAAGGAACATAATGTAATATATTGGGTATAAGCCAATAAATTAGGTACGGGGATAGACCAAGCTCGATGTCATTCGTAATACCATAATTTAACAACTAAAATCATTAAAATATCGATAAAATTGGCCAATACAAACGTTATAATATAGCAGAAAGTCGAAAATCATTATATTGGGAATATCCGGGCTAGGGTAAGGTCTGGAATGATTGTATTTTCCATTGGCATTAAACTAATGTATGCTTGAGAATATGTTTCTACATAATTTAATTATTACTATACTTACACAATAACCAGTATATTCGGAATCAAATCCACAAATCAATCAAATCAACAAAAATTTATATTACGTACAAAAATCAAGGGGTATCCCACGAAATATACAAAAGAAACAATGCCTTGTGTTCAAACATTTCTTTTTCTATGTATATAATTGTACGAAGACTTTATTGGAGCTTATATAGCGACATTCTTCTAATTTTGATTAATAGCTTTGAAACCATGTAATGAAATTGATTTGTTTTTCCGTTTGTGTAAAGCAAAATATCTTGTAAACAAAAATGCAATAAAGTTTTTTAAAAATGTTTACTATGCATTGCCGTTTTTTCAGAATCAAACTTTTAATGTGTGCTGTACGAAGACTTTATTGGAATAATGTATGGGGGCTGGTATGAAATATATAACCGATTTTATCTAATTTTGGCTTAAGAACACATTGCTATCAGGAATGGCTCACATTGGTCGTTTGGCAAGAGTTGGCAACTCCCTTTATCAAAAGTTGAACCAACAGTGAAGCTTGAAGACAATGCTTCTAATTTATTTATTCTTCTAGATATTTATGTTTCTAACATCACGCCTCTTCCAATCCAACTCATGAGAAATTAGCGAGCCTTTCATCATGCTATCGATGGTGAAATTAAAATGTGTGCCACATAAAAACTTTGTTTCCATCTCGATTGTCAAATTCTCTTCCCATAATACGTTTTACGTTATATTATTATATGTGCTGCTACCCTATCGGATGCTAACTGATTCGGTTCGACTTGAGTTTTCCTTATCAATATGAAGATCAAAATTTTTCTTTGATAAGATTTTACCGAAGCAAATTTTGACTAGCAATTATTGCATTGCATTATCATATATATACAAAAGAATGCAGAAATAAACAAATTGAAAAGAAGCTCTGTGTACACACAAAAAATCGAAGCGGAATAATGTAGAAGTAAATAATACGTAATATGTAAGTTATAAAAACAAAGATTTTGTTTTCAATTCACATTTGTATAAATATTTATATTGCGTTGTTTTTTTATTAAGAGGAGACATTCAGAAAGCTGTTATTAATAAAAAGAGAAATACAGAAGGAAGCCTTGCTTAACAACAAAAATGTGAACTACAATGAAGAATTGATGCCTGTCGAAATAATATTTGCATATACTTATTTGCATATAGATACTTAAATGTAAAAGCAGATTAGAACCAAAGTAAATAAATATAATCACATAAGTATGTAGTTCGAATGTTAAATAACTGACATACATAGAATTAAGTTGTCCATTAATATTAAATCTTTCTCTTTAGTTTGATTATAAGGAAATCTTTGGTAATTCTTTTCTCATAAAATAAATTCCTAATAATGACATTTTTTAAACAGATGAGTATTACTTCTTAATTAAGGAATAATGAAATTTATTATAATGATTGTAAAGCTAATGCCGGAAATGCTGCAATTGCGAAAACCCAGGCCATTTCGAACGAAATTGAGGAAAGAACTGAACACGGGAAGCTGAGGAAGATGAGTCTTCCTTTTTTCAGTGACTAAACTGAAACGAACTATCTTTAAGGATAAATTTTCAAGATTCAAGATTCATAATCTACATGTCTCAAATTACAAGGAAAGCGATAGGGATGGATATAAGGACAGTGCACACACGTTGAAGGAAAGATAACATGCAAAAAACAACTAGATATGGAATTATAATGGCATGGATTTCAGTTCTGGCCAGGGCTTGAGCCAGGGCTAAAGATTCTTCCGTATTGCAGTAAACAAGCATTCCTGCAACAAAACAAGGCGATTCTAACGGGAGCAGAGGTAGTGATTTGGGGAAGATAGATGGAGAAGGAGGGAGAATTAACTTGTGGGTTGATGAAGCATCAGAAAATTCCGCATGTGAATCTGTTGGGTAAATTGTAGCTACGACACAAAAAGATAGACTCATTTAAGTTAGAGTATTGGCAGAGTTCAAGTTAACCATCAAAGGAGCAATACTAACAGAATGAGGTCATCATTAACTGCAAAGAGTTATATAAAAAGATATGTTTTCTATATTTGGGTGACATATCTCTTTAGCGTAAAAATTTTGAAGGACATCTTAAAAATTTGGCAGCAGTTTTCAGAGGATAGCTGGTGTTGGGTTAGCACTGAGCCCAGGAAAAATTCTTTTGTAAAAAAATAAGTAAGTTAAATTGGTCATAAATTTTCGGGTTGAGGTCGTTCCCACTGTCGCGGAAAAAATATACTCAGTTAAAGATTGGCCAAGGTCTAGGGATTTGCATTAACGTAGAATTTTTGTAAGAATATGTACTTTTTACGGTCTATTTATACCGAGTTTTACCAGCATTGTATATATCCTCAATGAAGTCACGAAGAGAAATAGAACCTTCGAACCAGTTCCAGGTGGTACTTTTATTTTGGATACTGATATCGGTGGGTTTGCAATTGAAGACCTATTGTCACAGTTTGTTACTGCTCATGAAAGGGTAGAAGCATACCCTGGGAAGTCAGAGAGGAGCTCCGGAGTAACTCGAAGAGAACTGCTAGCGTTGGCCGACTGAGTTTAAAATTTAACTTGGTAGCTAGTCAACTAACATGGTGGCGGCTTTTCCATAGAACTTCTGACAGGAAACGTTCGAAGCCATGAATAGCAAGATTTTTAAGTCCCGGTGTATATGAAGTAAGTAAAGACTAAGCCAATTAAAAGAAAGTCGATGGGAAGAGCCTTAGCGGAAAACCGCAATACATTGTGGACTTATTGGCCGCAATGGGACAGTTCGAATTAAATATTAATAAGTATTGAAGGTCGCAATTATAGAAGATTTGGTTAAATGAAAAAGCGTAACGCTAATTCACTTTATTTGTGGCAATGTTTTGTTTTAGAAAATGGTCTAAGGTATACCCTTTTCCCATATACTTTGGTGCGAGATATGTAGTATCAATAGAACTGCACTCTAATATAAGAAGAAATTTTTAATTAGTGGTGTTCCTGGACATGATGGAACAGTTCAACTGGATCTTAGGGGAGCATTTAAGAAAGGTTGTTGACGCGTATCGGAAATATTGAGATCTTCACAGACAATTGGTCTTCAAAGGGTTTTATTAACTATTAGCAATACATAGGAAAACCAGAAAATGTAATTTTAGGAATTTCCTTTTCCCAGTGGGTTTAAACTTAAATAAAGTGGTGACGTCAGCAGAAAGGATAAGGAGAAAAAAGGAAAGAGGAGCCCAAAACTTCTCAACGAGAGCATTTTAATAATGTGAGGCTGCGAGTATAAATGGGTAATTCACATTTGCTTGGAAACCTTGTAGTAGCAAATACTCCATGAAAAGTAAAAGAGAGAGGAGAGAAAAGTAAATTATGTAACGGAAATCTTGGATACGTTGTTCAGGAAATAAGCAAATTATTAGTGATTGTTTACTAAATAAATGTTGAATTGTTTAATTTACACCAGTGGTAGGATAAATTGGGAGGTTTTTATTTAATAATCGAATGAACTAATCCGAAAGATTTCGCAAAGTATTGTGCTTTCAGTTATAAAACTGCAACAATATTTATGTCTTTCTATAGAGATCATTTTATTAGTTTCTCGTTTTCTGGCGTGTAATCTAATTTGATTAATTTAAACTCTGGCACTGTTGACTTAAAATATACGTTTGTACTTGTGTTTCGTTTTTTATTTCGACAAAGGTACGACCTGGGGAGCAAACTATATAATTTCGTTACATTCTTATACCTGGCATCTGTTTTTTCTAAATACTAAATAAAACTAATAAGGAACTTCTTTTTGTAACTAACTTGTGGCTCAAACGAACCTCGCATTAGCGACTACAATATTTGGAAGTCTCTGGAAAACTTTGTTAAATAAGTGAAATCAACTCCACTCTAAAGTCAAATAGCTGACAAATAATACTCCAGAAATTACTAACCAATTGTATTTTCTTTATCAGTTCCAAGTATCCAATACTCAAATAGATATTTTGCTTAAATTTTTTCGTAAATAGTCTCTCATTAAATGAAGGACAGAAGCAGAAGAAGCACAGGGCTGGAGTATTTCATTTTTTATGAAAAAATTTGAAAAGCTTATTTCTGTTTAATTCTATCACACATGTGTTAGAGTAAACCCTTGTCTGAATATGCGATAGAATCACTCTATGTACATTAAAATCTGCTACTATTCTATAAAAATATTACTTTTATTTAGTACCATTTTTTGTTGTAGTTTGCCATGTTTGTATTAAATAAACCCTACTTCTGCATCTTTATTCTGATCTACTTCCTTCCTGCATGGTTCTCTCTGCAATAGAGCAAATAACAATGTAACCAAATAAATAATAATATACTTAATAACCTTCATCGTAGATGTGTTTTCTTATTCTTTATTTTCCACTCCTAGTATTTCATGAGTGTATTTGCGACAGCTCTTCCAAATTTGTTTGTCCGTGGCTACATATCCGTACTCACATTTAGAAGTTGTCAACAAATTTTTTACCGTTTGAGTTGCCAACTTTCAAAGCAAATATGTAGTTTGAGTTTCACGTACGCATAAATATTGAAAATATTGCTAGAATATATTTTCAAGTCTAGAGACTGCAAGGATCAATGTAGGGGAAATGTTTTCAATTGTTGGTAAATCTTTATATTAAATAAATAAGGAAGAGATAAATTTCGGGTAAAACCGAACGTTTTATACTCTCGCAATTCGTGAGATCAAATGTTGGCAAAAAATTTTGTATTAAAAAATGTTGCCAAGGTTGACATTTTCAGTATAAAGTCAGCCACAGGTAAAGAGGACCTCATAGTCGGTACATGATGGCCCCGCCAATCGGGGATTGATTTTATGTACATATCTCAAAAACCACACTCAGAAGGAGTTTTTCTCAAGAATTAAAATTTTTTATCTTTCGGAAAAATAGTTCCGAATCATCTGAATTGCCAGCAAGAAGCAATAGTAATAGCAACTCTGCTGTTCTGATTCTTTGTACTTCGTTTTTGTTGTTATATGTTCTACCAACTGACAATCTCCTCCAAGTCGTTTGCGTTTTGCCTCTCTGCTCCACTGATTGTTGAGGTTTGATGTTTTTTTTTAGTATTTTACTCAAAATTATAATTATTTTGTTTTTGTAAATTAATAAAATAATCGAATTATACTTACATGAACTTTGAACAAATGCGTATGATTTGAAACACACGTATTTTTATTTTTGAATTGATTTATTTCTGAAGTTTTGACTTTAGGCATTGCGTAATCCGCTAAAAATCCGCTAAATCGATAAATTACTTTACACCGTCACTGTTATAATTTGACATATAATTCATACAGTAAGAAAATAATTTGCAATCCAAAAATTCTGCGATTCAGATATAATATATAAACTATATGTAAACTATGTATATAATATATATATAAACTATCCTATCTTTGAAGTTGGATTAAACTGCTCACAGTGTTCTAAATTTTATTAAAATCGGTTCCGTAGTTTAGGAGTTTATTCAGGACAAACCACGTGGCACATTATTTTTATATTTAAACATATATTAATTTTGCTAAAACACAATATATTCAAAAAAAAAAACATCCATTTAATTTCTTTAAAACATCGAACATATTAACCAATAGAAATGGTATAAACTCAATTCACAAAGAAGTGTAAAGACATGAGGCACTGAGGTTTGGAAAAATTGTTGGCCCGATTTTTCCCATTTTCAGACGGGAGTTACCGCATTTTGAGTTTATTATTTCACCAAATTTGAGCGCTTAATTTTTGTTTTTGATATATTTATAGCACTTTATATATTTTCGATTCATGCCCTTTTGTGGGCGTGCCATTGTCCCAACTTGATCAGCTGCAATACCAACCCTCCCAGCGTTTTTATATATATAACTCTATATCTATCCCGTGTAGTTTAAGGTGATAGATCCTTGCGGACACCTGTCCTACTTGAACAGCTAAAAACGCAGGTATATTGTGATGATTAAAGTTCTTAACTAATGATTTTAAAAACTCTCATAAATCGACAAAGCGCTTTAAGCCTTTCACAAAGGAGGCTAATATCAATTCCGGCTATTTTGTCTAGTTCGCTGAAAAACTACTTAGCTAGATAAACCTTGATAAGAGCAAGTGGTTAAGTGAAGTGAATAACCAAAGCTTGCTAAACTCTCTCGACGACTATAAATATGGCGTTAGAATGCAGGAGGGCAGCGGAGCCCCTGCTCGTTCTAAATTCGATGCAATTGGAACAATATTACCCTTTCTTGAGAGCTCATAGGCTTTACAGTTTCCAGCGATTCCGCAATAACCAGCACCAAAACAAGTCTGATAATAAAGTAGCTTTCTGTTACTTCAAGAGACACTTCTTCAGTGGCCTTTTTACTGCTCAAGGCCCTGCTAGTTACCCCAATAGTGTAGGATTTTATGCGAGAGTGTACTTGAATTGTGAGGATTCATGTCCACCCTCAACGCATTATCAGCAGGCTCTCCATAAAGCTATTTTGGCCTTTTTCGTTGTGGACTTCTGAGTAGAAAATCCCACTTTCTACAGCGCCCAATTTTCGCTAGAGCTGCTTCCATGGGTTTTAGTGGACAGACTTGTTCCATAAGATCTGATATCCGCTAACTTCAATGTCCAACAAAGGGTTCCCTCTTTGTCTTTCTGAGTTTTCAGAGGACAGCAGCTTTCATAAGTACTTCTGCACACGGAGACGAAAACGTTCCACGTACTCATCAATCGCTACCGTGGAGAGGGTAATGTCCTTACCAGGCGCGGCCGGAAGAACTGTTCAAATTTTCTTGGATTTAAGGTCCCAATTCGTGTCCATGAAGTTCCTGAGGGGTTACGGACTTACTCCATCCACCTTTCCTTTCCTCCTATTGCAAACAAATAGATCCTCACTACTATTATATCGAGCTATTCTACGGCCAGAATTATGCAGAAAACAAGTAATGTTAAAAATATTTTGCTTAATATTTTATATTATTGTATTTAATTATTATTTATTATATTAATAATTATTATATTAATTATTTATTTGAATTACTTTATCCTCGAGAAAATTATTAATTAAGGTTTTGGCAGATCTCTGTGGGTGTCTCATACCAATTTTTATACTCTCGCAACAAGTTGTAGCAGAGTATATTAAATAGTTTTATTCACCTAACGGTTTGTAACACCTAAACCTAGTCGAGATAGATACAGCGTATATATATATATATATATATTTAAATGGTCAGGAGGACGAGACGAGTTGAATTCTGAGTGTCTGTCCATCCGTCTGTGCAAGCGATAACTTGAGTAAAAATTGAGAAATCATGATGAAACTTTGTACACGTGTTCTCTATCACTGTTAGAAGGTTATGTTGCAGATAGGCGTAATTGCCTGCGCTCACAAAATGGCGTTAATCGAAATCCTATAAAGTGCTTTAACTACACTCTCAATTAAGATACAAAAGTGAACTTTTTCCCTGGGAATTACTGTATAGAGTTGTGGCAATTGGTGGTTAATTATTTTTAAAAAGTGGGCATGGCCCGGCCCAAAATAGATCTAATGTATATATCTCACAATCCGTTAAAACTATATCAACCAAGCTCGCTCAGAACAGGCCTCTGCCACCTCCTTATACAGTGAGAAAATCAGTAAAATCGGATAATAACCACGCCCACCCTCCATACAAAGGTTATGTTGAAATCTGCTTAAAGTGCCTAAACGCGCTGAAGAGACACGTCAGAAACATAAAATCTTACAGTAATTATGGTACGGAAGCAATGCTAGAAATCCCGTACCCTTTGGACAAACCGTGTATTTGGAGTGGCACCGCCCACTTTTAGGTGAATTTCCATATATCGGGGAAGTCTTCATCGATTTCAACCAAATTTAATGCTTAACATTACAACACTGTGAAGCTGAACCAAATCGGATAACAACCGCGCCTACTTCTCATATAACACACTTTTAAATTTCACTTGATTTTATCACTTTGAAGATATATAAAAGAAGCGCTAACTAGATATTGGAATGAAACTGAAACTCATGCGTAATAATAATCGAAGCCAACATATAACTTTTCAAGCCCCCAAATATCCATCCGAAAATATCGGTAAATCAGTGAAATATCAATGAAATTCGAGAAGTACATTTTTATGACAATAGTGTGCCTTTGTGTCAAAAATTATGAAAATCGACTTAATACTTCCCCTAGCCCACATATACCTATTATATATACGGAATTATAATACTATATGATGATACATGTATATTTATGATATAGTATACTATGATATATTATACTATATGATATTATACTATACGGAATTTTAATCTTGCGGTAGACTTTATACCACACAAAACGGTGAATGTATAATATATCACAATAAAATGGGAGCACTATCTTTCCATGATAATAGTTTGCTTCTGTGTTAAAAATGGGGAAAATCGAATAAATACTTCCCTAGCCCCCATATACCTATACCTCTATATCAGTCAATGCGTAAGATATCAAAACAAAATTAGGAGAATGTATAATATTGGATATATCATAGTTTAATGCCAAAAATGTGAGAAGTCGGTCAAAGAATTATCACAGCTCCCATACACTACATATAATGATTTTCGTTATTATTGCAGACTCTATGCCGAATATGTCGGCCAGTGTGTGAGTTATCTTCATAAAATTGTCTGAAACATCTTTGCTAGTGTACTTGAGCAATGCGAAAAGTTAATGCAATCAGTCCAAACCTTACCCTAGTCCCAGTCAGACTCTCCAGCTGGCTTCAAAACGTTTATGTTGGTCAATATGTGTGATATTTGAATGAAATTAAGTGGATAGGTTTTTTTAAGTGATAAATTTGAATGAAATCGGTATAGAATGTGGTCTAAGTCCCTTATTCCGAATATAATAATCTCCGTTTTTCTGGTTGACTTTTTCTTCAAGTAAGTTAATAAGATACTAATATTTAAAAAAATGATATTCAAATATCACTGGAGCCCATTCGCGGTTTCGGCGAAAATTTAATGTTGAATTCTTCAACAACAATTTTATACTCTCGCGACATGTTGTTATAGAGTATATTAGTTTTGATCACCTAACGGTTGTTTGTAACACCTAGAACTAAACGAGTTAGATATAGACATATGTATATAAATATAATAATATATATAATAATAATAAGACAAGTTGAAATCCGAGTGACTCCGTGAGTGACTCCGTCCGTCCGTCCGTCCCAGCGTGCAAGCGATAACTTGACTAAAACTTAAGATATCTTAATAAAACTTAGCACACATGTTCCTCGGCACTCTGAGGAGGTTGATATTACAGATGGGCGGAAACTGCCACGATCATAACATGCTATTAAACGAAAACCCATAAAATGCTATAACTGAGCTAGCAATTCAGATATAAAACTGAAGCTTGGTACAGGGAATCGCAGTAGGAAGGGCATCTGAGGGTTGAAAATGTATAAAAAGAGGGAATGGCCCCGACTTCTGTTTGGTTTATTGTATACATTTCACAAACGACTAATGCTATGACCAAAATTCCTTAGAACAAGTCCTTCTACCACCTCCTTATATACTAGGAAAATGAGTGATACCACGTCCACCTTCCATACAAGGGTTGTGTTAGAAACTATTAAAACGGCGTTAATTCGCTAAAGCAACGCATAAGCATTAAATTTCAAAACCAAGGTGGTACTTAAGGGTTTCAAACGAATCGGTACAAAAATTGGACAACGGGAAGGGCACTGCTTAGCTTTAGGTGAAATCCTATATCTTAGAAACTACTATAACATATACTACTATATTCTAATCATTATATGTCGACAATCATTATATGTTATGTACTGGGCCTGGGTAATACTTTGATCGATTTCATTCATTTTCGCCACCAACTACATATAGTTTATTCAAGATTATGCGTTCATTTAATTTTGTAAAATATCTTACAGACTGACGGATATTTACATATTCGGCATCTGGGGTTTTGAAAATATACTGTTCGATTTCCATAATTTTTTTACTCTCGCAACATGTTGCTAGAGAGTATATTAGTTTTGTTCACCTAACGGTTGTTTGTAACACCTAAACCTAATTGAGTTAGATATATATATATATATCTATATATGAATGATCAGGATGAAAAGAAGAGCTTAAATCCGAGTGACTGTCTGTCCGTCCGTCCGCGCAAAAGTTAACTTGAGTAAAGATTAAGATATTTTGACGAAACTTGGTACACGTGGTGCTTGTCACCAAAGACAGTTGGTATTGCAAACGGGCATAATTGGACATCTGCCATGCCCACAAAATGCCATTAATCGAAAACTGATAAAGTGCTATAACTAAGCAGCAAATTAAGATATAAACGTGTATTTTGGTAAAGAGGATCCTAGTAGGGCGGCATATGTGGGCAAAATTTTTTTGTAAAAGTGGGTATGGCCCCGCCCCCCAATAGGTTTAATGTATATATATCGCGGAAACTGTTAAAGCTGTGTCAATCGAACTTGCTCCAACTAAGTTTTTCTGGCATCTCTTCATACACTGAGAAAATGAGTGAAATGGGATAATAACCACGTCCATCTGCCATACCAAGGTTATGTCGAAAACTACTAAAAGTGCGTTAACTCGCTGAAGGAACACGTCAGAAACATTTAATCTTACTACCAATATTATATGGAAGGGTTGCATAGGAAGGAGGTATAAAGGCTTGGTGATGGGCGTGGCACCTCCCACTTTTAGGTAAAATCCCATATCTCAAGAACGCCTTAACCAATTTCAACAAAATTTGGTAATTGTGATAATAGACGAAATCGGATAAAAACCACGCCCACTTCTTATATAATACAATTGTAAGTTTCATCTGATCCTTTCACTTTAAAGTAGATAAATCGAGCGTCAGTTAAGATATTGGAATAAAGCTTTTTACGAATAGTACGTTTTAGATATTCCATCTCATGCGTAAAAATATTCGAAATCGGATTATAACTTCGCAAGCCATCAGTTAGCCAATATATGGACCTCAGTGCCTCTATCTGACTTTTTATCGAAAATATCGGAAAATCTATAAGGTATTGTCATGAAATTGGAGGATTATCTTTCTATGATAGTACTGTGTTCTGATATCACAAATGGGGAAAATCGGATAAATACTTCCCCTATCCACTATATATAATATATATGATATACGAATTTTCAACCTGCCCGTAGACTTTATACCATATATAACGGTCAATATATGAGTTATCTGTTGGAAATTCGTATATCATATATATTATATATAGTGGATAGGGGAAGTATTTATCCGATTTTCCCCATTTGTGATATCAGAACACAGTACTATCATAGAAAGATAATCCTCCAATTTCATGACAATACCTTATAGATTTTCCGATATTTTCGATAAAAAGTCAGATAGAGGCACTGAGGTCCATATATTGGCTAACTGATGGCTAAGTTGGAAAGGTGGTAGCAGAACCGTAA
Organism: Bactrocera minax; assembly: GCA_021498325.1. Taxonomy (NCBI): domain Eukaryota; kingdom Metazoa; phylum Arthropoda; class Insecta; order Diptera; family Tephritidae; genus Bactrocera; species Bactrocera minax. Next base: position 719,694 of record JAKEEE010000042.1, on the reverse strand, counting down.
GAATTCACTAGGAATACAAAAAAGCATTAAACAGCCCTTAAATCAATTAAAATGCTCTGATCTTTAAAAATACCGTTTTATTAAAGAGAAATTAAAAAATTTTAAAGGGTTAAATTTTAATTTTGAAGATAACATGAAATTTGAACAGTTTTTTTATACATGCTTAGGAGCCGTGGGAACTTTAAATATGCTTTGATAACTTTGAATGCAATTATCGGATGAAGATTTTCTGAAAATGTTCGTCCAAAAATAAATATAAATTTATAAGTATACCTGACGACTGGCACATTGTCTAAAGTTCTTTATTAATAAATCCTCAAGGAAATTAATTTTTATACTTTCGCAACATGTTGCAACGTAGTGTAACAGTTTTCTTTACCTAACGATTGTTTGTATTACCCAAAATTAATCGAGATAGATAAATAGGACGTCCGTCCCTGCAAGCGATAACTTGAGTCAAAATTAAGATATCATGGTGAAACTTGGTACTCGTGATTCGTGGCAGATGATTGGAATCTGACTACTGCCAAGCCCTCAAAATGATTTTTATCGAAACCCTATAAAGTATTATAATTGAAAAACAAAATAAGATACAAACCTGTAACACAATAGAAGGTTGGAATTGCAGATGCAAATGGGTGGAATCGGACTATTGCCAATCTCACAAAGTGCTTTGCTATAGAGAATTGAAGATGCGAGGGGCATCCGTCAATTAAAAATAAAAAAGGCGGCTTTGGTGCCGTTCCTTAATAGGTTTAATGTATATATCTCAGAAACCACTTAAGCTATATCGACCAAACTTTCTCAGAGCAAGTTTCGCTTCCATTTCCTTATATACTGGAAAATTTTGTAAAATCGCCCACCTCCCATACCAAGGTCATCTTCAAAACTATTAGATTAAAATTGCGTTAACTCGCTGAAGAAGCAGGTCAGACATATTAAGTCTCACAGTAAAGATGGTACGGAAGGGATGCATAGGAATCAGTGTAAAAATTGCACAGTGGGTGTGGCACGGCTCATTTTTCGGTGTAATTTCATATCTCAAGAAAGACTTTACCACTTTCAACTAAATTTGTTTCATAACATTATTTTGATGTTATAGAATAAAAATGGGTGAAATCTGATCATAATCGCTTCTACTTTACATATAACACAATTTCAAATTCAACCTAATTCTTTCACCTTGCAGCATATAACTTGAGCACCAAATGAGATATCGGAATAGAACTTTGCACAAATGGTGCCCTCAAGGTGTGCCATTTTGTGACAAAAAATATTGGAATTCGGATTATATGCTTTCAAGCACCCAGATAGCGAAAATATTGAACTAATTGTCAACGTCTAACTTTTTAACTTGATGAAACAAATGATGAAATCTAGAGAGCTTTTTCTCTGGTAATAATGTGCCCTTGTGTCAATGTAGAAAATCGGGTAAATGCGAGTATTTCCCTTAGCTTCCATACACGTAACATAAAAAATTTCGAACTTCCGGTTGACTTCTCACGGTATATATATATAGGTCAATTTGCGAGATATCTCAATGAAATTGAGATAACGTATTTCCCTGGCAATAGTGTGTCCTGGAGCCAAAAATTTATGAAATCGGAATCGGATCCTTAAACCCACATATATCCAAAATGAGAATTTTTAAGTCGGTTTGAAAATATAACGTGTATATCGGTCAATATGTAACATATATTGAATATACATATACATATATATACAAAACACATTGAATATACAGTAAGTAATCTGGAGATGAAAATTTGTGAAATCGATCTACGAATTAACCCAGCTCCGATATACTGCGAGTAATGATTATCGTAATTCTAGTGAACTCTGCATCGAAAAATTTAGTCGAAATATGTTCTCGAGAATACGTTGGTTTAATGCCAAAAGTAAACATCTAATCAGACTTTACCCTAGTCCCAATTTACACAATATAGTGATTTCCGACTATTCAGATGGCTTTAAACCTTTTGCGTAAGTCAATATGTGTAATGTTTCAGAGGAATTAAGTGTTTTCCTAACCATAATAAGGTTTAGCGCTGAATATAAAAAATGAAATCGGTCTAGACCGTGGTCTAAACCACATGCCTTCAATTCAACAATTTACGTTCCTCTTTTGTCCCGTTGGTTGAGTTTATATCACATATGACACACATGATGTATTTTGCCACAACACCTTGGAGAGCAGCAGTATAACGACAGTAACCGGTATAATGACATCATACTGGTGCAACTCTAGCGGAAGATCATTGGAAGGTTTTCGGCGTCAACTTGTTGGCGGGGTAAAGTACACAGGGCTTATCTTTGATAGAAAGCTTTCACGGAGGCAAAACATTGAGAATAGAGCGTGGAAGGAGTCAGTTGCCTTATACTGTTGTAGAGAAGCTATTGGGAAGAAGAGGGGCCTCTCACCAAAGGTGGTGATTTGGCTTTAAGAAACCTTTTTCATTCTGAATTTCGTCCCTTCTTCGACCACATGCTGCAAAATTGATTCACTGCGTCGCAGTCTACTCCCGGTGGTATTTCTCATATACCGACGAGATATATGTGGGCAGGACGAAGTAACAGGAGAAGAGGCGCAGTGAGCTTTTTTTCCACGGAGATTTTCTCTAAGGAGCTCTTCGTCAGGCATAGTTGTGAGATACCGGATCACTTTAGTATTTTTGAAGCAAATGTGGCTGCTATTAAGGTAGTTGTAGATATATTGCTCCGATGTGCAGCCGCTTTCAGGTTGGTGTGCATACACTCCGACAGCATAGCGGTAATACTATCGTTGAGCTCCCTCACTGTGTGCTCAAAGTTTAATCAGATAATAGAATTAAGTTACTCTATTATCAGACTCGTTTGGATACGCGGTCATAACGGCATTGCTGGAAACTGCAAAGCAGATGAGCTCGCAATAAATGGCATCCTTATCTCAATTAGCGTTGAACCTATGGGTCTAGTGAAAGCTTTGCAAGCGATGGTCAACAATTATTAGGAATTGGTATTAGCCGCCTCAACAAATTTGTGAAACGCTTAAAGTACCTTCTCGATTTATATATGTCTTTATGATCAATACTTACGAGTTTTAGAAATCACAATGGATAACAACGTAACCTAACCTTCCCATGAGTATAGATAATTTGTTTTGATTAGATTGACTTTAGGAGCATATAATCTCAAGTAAAATTTAAGATGATACTAAATATGATTGCAATCAATTAAAAATTTCGTCCAACAATAAATTTGGAATTTTTACACAACATTTCTAATACAAAGTTTTGCCAACACCTGAAGATATTTCTCCGCCTTTGATCCTTGCGAATTGAGAGAGTATAAAATGATCAATTAGTTTGTATTGAAAGTTTAAGTGAAACGAGGAGAAAAATAATTCAGGAAAATACTTGAGTAGTTTTTTATCTGTTGTCCACATAATTGCCAATAAAGTGGGTGATTAAACCTTAAGATATGATTAATTTCCAGGAAAAAATCTTTTCTTTATTGTTAACAAAAATGTACTTTCAATAATGTTAGTGTTGAACATCGTGTATTTTGTGAACAAACCCGTATACTTCGACTGTTTTTCTTCGTTTGATTCTTTTGCTCGCATTTTGGTCAAATATATGACACAGTCGAAACCAAACAAAGTAAGAACTGATCCATACAAGGAGACTTTTGTTGTCGCGCCTCGTGGTTTGTTGGTGAAAGGGCTAGCAGCAAAGACGAAGGGCACCAAGTTGCTGGTGCTAGGGCAAAACGCTTATTGTTCTGTTCGCTGTTACGTAGTTCGGCATTTTTTTCATTTTTCAATCCTTTCCATGGCTGGAAGTGGGTAAGGTTTCAACTAAATATTTGCAATATGTTCGGAAATTTGAATTGCATCATCTAATTTTTGTTTGCAATATGCAAATATGTATATAAATATGCATACTATAATAGAAATTTAAAAAAAAGGTGAATAAAAAAAAACTTAGCTAATGAAAAATATTTTTGTGTACTGCTTAAATGAAGCGTACAAGAATTGGAGAACATGATACGAAACGAAAAGTAGAAAAATTTCCAACTCGAGTTTCCGGACTTAAGCCACCCGTGCGAATGAATACATTGGGAACAACAATAAGAAAAGAGAATTTCCCGATAACAACAAAATTTTCTTTGTATAAACTGAGACTAACGATAAAAAGTTAGTCGTTGTAATTGTATAGGCACACAAGTAAGAAAAGAATCATAAGGTTGCCAATATTTTCACACAGAACACAGTAAAAGAACTTTTCTTATGAAAGTGTAATTTGAATGGAAAATATTAAGAAAGCTTAAAGTTAACGTAATTTTCAAAAAAATTTTAATTCAAAAGGCTTCTTCTACTTACAATACTTAATACATAGTATTTACAAGCCGTTACACAAATGTCCGATAAATATTTTTGATAAAATAGGAAAATTTTGATAATGTTTTGTAACACGAACACGAATTCCAGAATCGGCGATAGCTTGCCAGAATCCACCAGACATCGAAACTAGTAGTTGCCAGAATGTTCGAATGGCGATATTGTGGGGATCTCGTATGTCTGATATCTGATGTATGATCTGTCGATAACGATCTTCTTTATAAGGGCTGTCGGAGCGGCAGCAGGTCACAGTTCCAATAAGAGTGTTGAAGGCTCGTATAACGAGTAACAAAGTGTTAAGTTATTGAATAGGAAATAAAGAAAAGAGTATAGCCTATAAATTGTGACTTTAAGTGAACAATCCAGTGATCGAACTCAGGGTAGTTTTGACGTGAACGATTAATTTAGAAAATCCGTTACAATATAATAAATAAAATTTTAATCAATACTTGGTAAATTTAATCTTTATGAATTTTAATAATAGATAAATAATTGAAAATTAATCAAATACATACTTAAAGTAATAAATTGTTTAGCATAACATGGAAACACACTATACCAGATTTGTACCTATTTTGTGGCATTTGGGCGTTTTAATACTAGAATATTTCAGGCAAACCTAATAAAGTGTATACCTTTCTGCCCCTTCCCTCCCTCGTTCTATTTTATTCTAAAAGCATTCGCTCGTGTATGCATGAGTGAAAACTTCGGGATTTGTTAGTTGTAGGTTTGTATAATGGCCGTTGTCGAGACAAAAACGAAGCAATATCGCGATTGGCTATGCGGGTAAGGTTAACATGATTATGATAAGTTTTTCGGTGACATGTACAGCATTTTGTGTTGTAGATCAATTAAAGGTAATAGAATACAAGCTTTTGAAATTCAATATACTTTTTTAATAGTCCTAAAAATAATTTTTTTATACTCTAGCAATGTGTAAGGCTTAAAGGCGGGAAATATTTTCAGGTGTTGGCAAAACTTTATATTAAAAATTATGAAAATTAACCCAATTTTCGTTATTCGACGAAACCGTAAACGGATTACAATTAAATTTGGAATAATTTCAACTTAACAAATTTGCAATATATCCACTTAGTTTGATTACCGATTACTAAATTTTGCCTCATATCCGAGATGTTTATGTTGAAATCACTATCCCAGCCCAAATCACTATATTTATCAGACTAGGTACAATAGCCACAATTTTTGCTACTGAGTGACATAACACTAATCGGAAAATTCTCGCTTAATTTTGTTGAGAAGTTTCTATTGATATATATGCAACATAAAGACAAACAAGGGACGAAATATAATATATTGGATAATGAAATTAGTCTAGTTTTCCACTGTATGATGAGGTGCTAAGGAAGGGATATTGGTTGATATAGATTTAGTAGGTTTTGAGATTTGTGCATAAAACCAACTACTTACCTTGGTTATTGCACTTCATATGCGATTCCTTTCGTTTACTTCTGAATGCTAAGGAACACGTACACCAAGTTTCATTAAGATATCTAAATTTTTACTCAAGTTTCATCCGGAATTCAACTCGTCTCGATATCCCGATCAATTTGATGTATATAACTCTATTACCCCATCTTACTCTACAGTGAGGTGAACAAAACTAGTACACTCGGTGCGGAACGTTGAGGAAGTATAAAAAGAATAAAATATCCGAAAATGCTTACTTAACAAAATAATTAAGGTAATTCTCAAACTCTTAATTTACAGAATTCGCACAGGGTTGTTTTACTTTCGTTCTCACCTACACAACCACAGGTTCTCATGCTGACCACTGCTCTATTAGCGCATCCCAAGGTTAAGTAAAAATGGTCATAGAGTTTCTCATCACACAAAATTAGGGGGCAAATAGTGACAAGTAATTAATGTTTGAAACTAGCGATGTTTAATGGTCATGAAACTGTACTGTTTATATATATATCTTTATATTTAATTTAATAAAATTTAGTACATTTTTGAATATATTGTGTTTCTATCTTCGTTCGGAATTTTAGCAAACGGGAGAAACTGCACCCATTTTCTACCAATTCGAATTTTTCTTGTCCTATGTAAGCCAGAATTTAAGTTCATATTCGTATGCTTTGGGAAAATGCGTGCAATGAAATAAATAAATTTGCAAGAAATCGCAATCTGCTTTGCAGAACAGAGACGCATCTGTTCCATTTCATGAGAAATAAATATTGGGTGAGAGAATTTTCTTGTCCAATGAAATCCGGGTCAGTTTCAGTAGTGTAAATTATGGTCAGAATCCATAATTTGGAAATAAATGAAATCAATTCGAACACAGATTGATAGAAACCGTCTACTCAAACTGTTGATAAACGTAAATAAAAAAGAAAGGAAGGGCTAAGTTCGGGTGTAACCGAACATTTTATATTCTCGCAATGTGCAAGTATCAAAGGCGGGTAAATGCTTTCAAATGCTGGCAAAACTTTATATTAAAAATGTTGTGTAAGAATTCAACACACATTATTCGACGAAACCGTGAATGGATTACAATCATATTCAGTATCTTATTAACTTATTATATTGTTATATTATATTATTAACTTGTTATATTACAGGTCATAGACTTACGGAGTTTCATTACTATATTTTGCTTGGTGTTCGAGATATTTTTATAATTAAATTTACCTATCTATCTATTATATATCTATCTATCTAATATATTAAATTATGTTGCACTCTGCCATTAAAGCAGTCGAAGAACATTCCCGTTATTTTCTGAACACACCTCGTATTTGCAATATAAACTCAACCAATAATTTAATATGGAATAGAAAAAAGTCGAACAGGAAATTATTATATTAGAAATAAGGGGCTTAGAGCACATTTTACATCGATTTCATTCAAATTTAGCACCATTGGTGCTTGATTTGTATACTTCAAAGTGAAAGAATCGGATAAAATTTAAAACTGTGTTATTTTGAAGTAGTAGTAAGCAGTTACGTGTTATATGAGAAATAGACGTGGTTGTCTTACGATTTCATCCATTTTCACAAAGTATTATAAGGATGCAAAAACAATGTAATGTATCAAACTTAGCTGAAATTAGTTAATCCGTTCCTAAGATATGGGATTTCAACTAAAAGTGGGCGCTGCCACGCCCTTTTTCCAATTTTTAGACCTGCAATCCTTTTGTACTATATTCACTGTAAGATTTAATGTTTCTGAGCGCTTCTTCAGCGAGTTAACGCACTTTTAAGTAGTTTTCAACTTAAGTTTTCCTTGGGAGGTGGACGTGGTTATTATCCAATTTCACTTATTTTCTTAGTATATGAGGACATGCTAGAAGAACTTGTTCTGAGCAAGTTTGATTGGTATAGCTTTAACGGTTTGTAAGATATATACACTTAATCTATTGGGCGCGAGGTAAGGCCTACTTTTACAAAAAATTTTACCCTCAGATGTTCGCCCTACTGGGATCCTTTGCACAAAATAACATGTCAATATCCTAATTTCTTCCATATCTTTATTTGTGCTTGATTTATATTCTTGTAAATTAAATATAAAATTGTGTTATCCGAGTTTGCGCTTAAAAGCATTTGTGGATATCTTATCTCATCTAAGATATCTTAAAATTTGCTCATGTTATCGCTTGCACAGACGGACGGACGGACAGACAGCCCATCGGAATTCAACTCCATCTCGCTTAGTTTCAGATGCTGCAAACAACCTTTAGGTGAACAAAAATATTGTACTCTGTGCAACATGTTGAGAGTATAAATATCACTTCAAAATAAATTATTCTTAACTATCAGATATTTTACGAAATGTAAAAGCTTTATTCCATGTTAACAACTAGGTGGATTTATGGTATCATATTATTTACATACTCCAAAAAATTATACTTCAAATATTTTATTTTATTTTAAAAGTCAGTTTATAACGTTTATCAGAAAGGTTTTATCGCCTCAAAAGGCTTTATTGAGTAGGTACAGTTTTAATGGTCTATGATTCCCCATCTGAATATTTAACTGTGTTCATTATTTCCCCCTCTACCTCAGCTTGGGGGGGGTGTTCCAGAACATGATCAATTAAACCCATTTTTTTCGCCTCTTCTGGCGACATAAAGTTATCACGTTCCATATTCAGTTGAAGCTTATCATAGCATTGTTTTGAATGTTTTACATAAATATTTATCAATTGCTTCTTTAGCTTTATAATTTCCTCTGCCTGTATTTGAATGTCCGTTGCTTGCCCCTGTGTAAAATAACATAAGTATTGTTTTATTAATACATACAAATCAATAAACTGTAATGAAGTAAATGTTACATTAATCGTAATGCATAATTTTAAAAGATAAATTAAATACCAATCGTTAAAATTTTTTTCATATGTATGTAGTTTAAAAGAGCGGATAAGCGTAGCGAAAACTCTAATGATGGTACCTCATCCGGACGCGTTTTTTCCGACCCAAAAATACTTATCTGCACATCTAAAATATCTCCATTTTCATCTATCGATTAAAATATTTGAGAAATTTAAAAATTGTTTTACTTTTGGGTTTACACATTGATGTGAAAATTATTTACATGGTAAAATAATTTGGGTGACATACCACAGCTACAATCATTATTAATGCTATTCTATCCAACCATAAGAAGAAATACGGGATTAGCTGAATGTAAACTGCTGCTAATCTCTTCTTCCTAATACTCTTGACAGGATAATATTTTTTACGGTGCCGACAATCATCAATTATTTTATCTTACACCATAAACGGAAGGGATTACACATTCTCAAAATAATAACTCTATAAGAGTATTGTTAATTCTCAGCTAAACAAGATTTATTTTGGACACTATAGAAAAAGCTATGGTGTTGACTTAAATAAAATAAAGTGAAATTGCCATCGATAACTAAATGGAGCCCTTAAATTCCCGAATAACTGTGAATTTTAATTTTGGGTTAATCAAAATAAAATCTGCTTAATCAAAATTATTGTCAGCGGTATGGTTCGGGGATGCTTCTCTAGGAATGGCCAAACTTCACATTAAACAAGAAAGGGTCAAGTTCGGTTATAATCGAACATCTTACACTCCCGCAATGTTCAAGGATCAGAGGCGGGGAAATGTTTTCAGGTGTTGGCATAACTTTATATTAAAAAATGTTACGGAAGAATTCAACATTCATTATTCGACGAAATTGTGATTGGATTACAATCCTATCTGGTATCTTATTAACTTATATTACAGGCCATAGATATACTTTCATTGTTTTCTTTCTTATATTACTTTCGCTTATATTTTGCTCCGTGTCAGAGATATTTATATTAAAATCTACGAAATTAACTCAAAAGTGATATGTGCGATATAAATTCAACCAAAGTGGTTTAATAAATATATTAGATACATGAGGAAAAAGTCAACCAGAGAAGAGGAAATCATTATATTAAGAATAGGCGGCTTAGAACATGATCTAGACCGATTTCTTTCATATTTAGCGCGAAATCACATTATGTTTAAGAAAACATATCCACTTAATTTCTTTAAAATATCACACATACTGACCAACATAAAAGGTTTAAAGTCGGATGGAAAGTCGGAAATTTTTATGTGGAGTATTTTTGGGATAGAGGAAGATCTGCACTGATCACATTAATATTTCCATTATTCAAATATATTAAGTATATGGGGTCTAGAGGAAGTATTTACCCGATTTTCGCCATTTTTGATACCAGATCAAACTAATATCACGGAAAGATAATCCTCGAATTTCAATACGATCTTTACAGACTTCGCGAAATATGTGGTATAAAGTCTACCGGAAGGTTGAAAATCCGTATATTAAGTATATGGGCACTTGGGGAAGTATTCACCTAATTTTCGCCATTTTTGATAACAGATCACACTAATATCATGGAAAGATAATCCTCAGATTTCATTACGATACTTTACAGATTTACCGAAATATATGGTATAAAGTCTACCGCAAGATTGAAAATCCGTATATTAGGTATATGGGGGCTAGGGGTAGTATTTACCCGATTTTCCCCATTTTTAATAGCAGAGTACACTATTATCATTGAAAGATAATTCTCTAATTTAATTACAATATCTTGTAGATTTCCCGATATTTTCGATAGAAAGTCGGATAGAGGAACTGAGGTCCTAATATTGGATATCTGGTGGCTTGAAGTCATAGTCCGATTTCGTCTATTTTTGCGCATGAGATGGCATATCTTGAAAGAAGTATTTGTACAAAGTTTTATTTTCGTATCTTAATTGCTGCTCGATGTATCTACTTTAAAGTGAAAGGCATAGAAAGTAAAGAAGTAGGCGTGTTTTTTATCCGATCCATTTTTCCATTTTTTTATATCGTCCATTTTCACAGCATGACACAGGAATGTAAATATAATGTCATACACCAAATTTTGTTGAAATCCGTTAAGGGCTTCTTGAGATATGGGATTTCTCCTAAAAGTGGGTGGTGCCACGCCCATCATCAAAACTTTACACGGATTCCTATGCAACCCATCCGTATCATATTTTCTGCAAGATCTAGTGTTTCTAACGTGTTCCTTAAGCGAGTTAACACACTTTAAGTAGTTTTCAACATAACTTTGGCATGGGATGTGGGCGTGGTTATTGTCTGATTTCTCTCATTTTCTTCGTATATGAGGAGATGTCAGAAAAACTTAGTTGGAGCAGGCTCGATTGATATAACCGATTGTGGTGCGGGGCCATGCCCACTTTTATAAAAATTGTTTCCCACAGATACCCCACCCTACTAGGATCTTCTATACCAAATAACACGTCTATAGTTTAATTTTCTGCTTAGTTATAGCACATTATCTGTTTTCCATTAATGGCATTTTGTGGGCGTGTCAGATGTCCAACTACGCCCATCTGCAATATCAACCTCCTCAGAGTGCCGAGGAACACGTGTGCTAAGTTTTGTTAAGATATCTTAAGTTTTAGTCAAGTTATCGCTTGCACGCTGGGACGGACAGACGGACGGACTCACTCACGGAGTCACTCGGATTTCAACTTGTCTTTTCATCCTGATCATTTATATTATTATATTTATATATATATGTCTATATCTTACTCGTTTAGTTCTAGGTGTTATAAACAACCGTTAGGTGAACATAACTAATATACTCTGTAACAACATGTCGCGAAAGTATAAAAATGTTGTTGAAGAATTCAACATTAAATTTTCGACGAAACCGTGAATGGATTCCCGTGATATTTGAATATCATTTTCTTAAATATTAGTATCTTATTAACTTACTTAAAGAAAAAGTCAACCAGAAAAACGGAAATTATTATATTCGGAATAAGGGACTTAGACCACATTCTATACCGATTTCATTCAAATTTAGCTCCAAACCACATTATGTTTGAAAAAAACCTATCCACTTAATTTTATTCAAATATCACACATATTGACCAATATAAACGTTTTGAAGTCAGCTGGAAAGTCTGACTGGGGCTAGGGTAAGGTTTGGACTGATTGCATTAACTTTTCGCATTACTCAAGTACACTAGCAAAGATGTTTCAGACAATTTTACGAAGATAACTCACACACTGGCCGACATATTCGGCATTGAGTCTGCAAGAATAACGAAAATCATTACATGTAGTATATGGGAGATGGTGTAATGCGTTCACCGTATGCACAATCACGCTCTCTTAATTCCATTGAGAGAACTCACATATCGTCCGATATATAAAAATATAAAAAGTTAACCGGAAGTTCGAAGATCTTTATATGAGGTATATGGGCGCTGGAGGAAGTATTTACCATATCTTACCCATTTTTGACACAAGGACACATTTTATAGCAGAAAGTTTTGTTCTGAATTTCAACAATATATTTCAAAGATTGATCAATATTTTCGGTAAAAATTCAGCCACAGGCACTAGGTCCACATGCTCGGTATTTGGGGGCTTGAAAAGTTATAATCCGATTTCGAAAATTTTTAGACATGAAATGCCAAACTCTAGACATTTCGCTAAACAAAGAATGCGTCGGGATAGGGCACTGAGACCTGAGAAATGGCAGCAGAGTCAAAGTTGATCCGCTTTCGGGAAGATCCAGAGTAGCCCAACGAATAATGGCTAATAATGCAGAATAACTGCCAACGGAACAGCGTGGAGTATACGAAAACTAAGTTTGACATTGCCGTAATCGAGAAACCTTTCATTCCGAAACCGGAAAACTGAAGACTGCTTATAAGAAGTCGGGACAATCGAAAAATTTAATAGGATTAGGCAGTTATTTTCATCCCGAAACCGGAAAATTGAAAACTGTTTATAAGTCGGGATAATCGAAATCCTTAGGCAAAAGAAAATTAACTCCGGCGGCCTTTATTAAAGTGGAAGGTACTTTCAATAATGCTGATACAGCTGCGCTGATGTCGTCGCTTCATTTGATATTAATAAGATCATGCTGGTCTGGTTGAGTCATATGCTAAGCAACAGAAAAACAATATACGAAAGGGAAGGTATAAAAATCACTCACTCCCCACAAGGAGGCATCTTGTAGCCCTTACTGTGGGTCACTTTTATAAACGAATTAATACTCCTATTCGACAGGGAGAATTTTAAGGTCGTTTGCTATGCAGACTCAAGGGTTCTTAATATTTGATATCAATCATAGAGAGGGTTCTTGATATTTCCGCAAACTGGGATCCAGAGAAATCGGAAACCTATCATTTTTCAAGGAATACAAAAACGTCGTATTTCAATACCAAATAAAAAACTAAGCTGGAGTGAACTTATTGAATGCACGGCTTCTAAAGCTCATCAAATTTGGAACAGTTGTAGACGATCCATTGCCACAAAATGGGGCTATGCCCCAATGGAGACCTATAGGGAGATAAACAAACCTTTTTCTTTCCCCTGTAGAGAAGAATGGACCACACCAAGAATGGACAGTACCACTGGCGAAATTCATATATTCACCGATGGATTAAAGGTTCACCCTCACACAGGAACAGAAGCAGGCTTCTTCTATAGCAATCCATATACAAAAAAGGGCTATCCGCAGCGTCAACACGAAGTCTTACTGTGTAAGGTTATATAAGGTAATAAATAGAACAGAATTTTTAGTGGCAACAAACGAAAGTGCTGATGAGTTGGTCTCTGGGACCGCTAGGAATTCGTTTCTCTTAAGCAGTTCCGGAATCCGCACAACACAGGCATTCGTGGAAGATGATGAGACGCTAGAAAATTACCTTTAATACCTTCCACAACTCCCAATGTTCCAATTTAAAATATATTAGGCAACTGGGGTGGAAAAATCAGATATATAATCAAATCCACTTGGCAATTGTTGAACTCTGCATCAGTTTTATGACGTTACATCATACTTGATATTGTTGTACGCGGCCTTTGAACAAATGCACTTATTTACTTCCTTTATAAGCATTCATAATAACTTTTTTTGCTCAATCGTGGTTTTGTTTCATATCCATTTTCGCAAATTTAACAAACTACATACGAGTTATTAAATTATTCGAACGGGAATTATTTTAAGCTTATCAAGCAAATTTTAGGTTTTCATATCATCTTACTTTGTTTAGAGTATTTAAATACAATAAATAACTATAGTGACGAACACTTTTGTGCACACCCTTTTTTTATAAACAATCAGAAATCAAATAATAAAATTGTTTATGTTAAAATTAAAGAAATTAATCCTAATATCTGTAAAAAAAAAACAAGTTAGTTGCTTCGATTATTTTCTGGGTGTGGCGTAGCCTCAAAGGTTGTATAAAAATAATGAGGAATTTAATGAGGAACAATAATCAGGATTTCCGTCGTATTCTACGATATAGGATGAAGCATTCCATTCCATAACTGAGTCATCATCATCATCACCCCAGTTGTTGCAGCTTGCCTGTGACCGCATCGCAGGTGTTTATTATTATTACTTTTTTTTGTGTTTTCGTTTGTTTCATGTTCTGCAATTATTTAATGAAGCAGTAAAACTGATCTATGACTGTTCTCAATGAGACACGTTTTGCAACTGCAAAGAAAACTTTAAAAATAAACTTTCCTTTGCATAGTTATTACCTATTACTTTGTCATGTCCTCTAAAGCCGACTTTCCTAATATCCCTTTTCCTATGACCCGCCAAAACAGAACGTTGTCTGGACATTCCGTTACATAATTTCGATTACAAATTCAAGAACAACTAGTCATTTATAATAACTGAAAAAATAATATTACCAAACATACCTGAACGCCTCCAGAAGGCTGATGTATCATGATCCGAGCATTGGGTAGAGAATATCTCATCCCCGTAGTACCTGCAGTTAACAGTAAAGAACCCATAGAACATGCTTGACCAACGCACCATGTCGAAATTGGGGGTTTTACATACTGCATTGTATCATATATTGCCAGTCCTGCAGTTACAACTCCGCCAGGGGAATTAATGTACATATGAATTGGTTTGTTAAAATTTTCAGATTGTAGAAATAACAATTGGGCCACAACTAAAGAGCTTAGGTCATCATGTATTGGTCCCATTACACACACTATACGTTCTTTTAATAACCGTGAGAAAATATCGTAAGCACGTTCGCCTCTACCCGTTTGCTCAACAACCATAGGAATTAGATGAATATATCTTTTGTTAGACGTTGTTTTTTCCTAAAACAATAACATATACGTAAGTATATAAGTAACTAATTTAAAATTTGAATAAAATAAAGAAATGTGCATTAAAGAAATTTTTGTTTTAGGGATTCTATGATTGATCTATTCCAAAAACAAAACTTAGTCAGCTTTTCTTAAAAATATCTCAATTATAAATTAGTTAATAGTTTAAAAAGAATAACAGAATAAAGAACAAAAACAACGTAGCCATAAAAAAATCTTACCATATAACGTTAGACGTAAATTAAATGAATATAGGCAAATAAAGTGCTAATTTTGAATGAACAAAACAGTCATACCCTGTGGCACATATTCTGAGGGTATAAAATTTTCAATTCACACGCATTCTTTATTAGACAAAGTTATCAACCGCTTATCCTCAGGTTTAGTATCACATTAGCTTATACTCTAGACTCATTTAGTATTATTCTAATATCCTGCTAATACATATTAAAGTTAAAATATCCACTTTAAAAGCAAGCTCATTAACACACAAGAAATCACAATATTTATTATATAGACCGAATCACTAATGTGAAACGAAACATTCCCTCTTATTTTTATAGATATATTACTGACCGAAATATACGGTATAAAGCCAACCAAATAGTTGGAAATATTCATAATAGGTATTCGGGAGCTAAGGAAGATTTCAAGCGACCTTTTGCACCAAACAATATTAATCTCGGCGAAATATGTATATTTCATTTCAATAAGATAACTCAGATATTTACCGTATACACATATGTATAAAGTTAAACGGAGTGTCGAAATTCATTATATGTTTAAGAAAACGTTCTCATTCTATATTATTAAGATATTTCACTAATTGATATGCAGACAATCGGTTGGAAAATCGTAATATTAATATATGGGGGTCAGAAGACGTATGGATGATTTCGAGAATTTTGGGAGTTGTTACATGACAGAGCCACTATTTGTTTAAATTTTATTACGATGAAACGATGTCAAAATGGCTTGATGAGCGTTACCTGGGCTCTGCGCCATGCGAAACAACAACAAATAAATGATTTGCAAAGTTCCGTACAGGTCATTTGAACACTGAAGACAATGAACTCACAAAACGAATTTCTATGGCTATAAAATGACTTTGACCGAGATAACTGACACTTTGAAGATACGAGGGTCAATAAGTCCGTGACTTTTTGAATTTCTGACCTCTTTACTGAAAAAACAACACTACTCCCGTCAACATGCATCTGTCAGTTGACTCCTGTCAAAATTTGAACTTGCTGCGTCAGTTAGTTTGTGTTTGACAGCTATCTTTATCAGACTACCCACTAATTTGAGGAGAAAATGGAAAAAAGTGAATTTCGTGTGCTTATTAAGCATTATTTTTTGCGAAAAAAAAACCATTACCGAGACCAAGGCTAAGCTTGATAAATACTATGGGGACTCTGCACCATCGATATCTATGGTAAAAAAGTGGTTTACTGAATTTCGTTGTGGCCGTACAAGCACTGAAGATGCCGAACGTCCTGGACGCCCAGTTGAGGTCTCTACACCCGAAACAATCGAAAGAATTCACGATATGGTGTTGGCCGACCGAAGATTGAAAGTGCGAGAGATTGTGGAAGCCGTAGGGATCTCGCATGGCTCAGTGGTTTCAATTTTGAATGATCACTTGAGCATGAGAAAGCTTTCCGCAAGATGGGTGCGTTTTGTAACCGTGGACGAAACATGGATCCATCACCACACACCAGAGACAAAACAACAGTCAAAAGAGTGGGTTTCTAAGGGTGAATCGGCGCCAAAGAAGGCCAAGGTGGGTTTATCAGCCAATAAAGTTATGGCGACTGTTTTTTGGGATGCACACGGGATAATCCACATTGACTACCTTCAAAAGGGAAGAACAATCAATGGAGAATATTATGCCAACTTATTGGACCCATTTAATGACGATTTGAAGAAAAACCGACCTCATTTGGCCAAGAAAAAAGTTGATGAAGTCATCTCGCAAACAAAGGCCTATTTTGTGGACCTCGACAAAACATATTTTTTGGAAGGGATAAAAAAATTGGAGAAGCGTTGGGCAAAGAGTATAGAGCTCAAGGGAGACTATGTTGAAAAATAAAATAATTTATTTATCAAAAAATCTGCGTTTTATTCCAAAAGTCACGTACTTATTGACCCGCCCTCGTATCAAATCAACCTGTTGAACATATCGTTCATTAAAACTCTGTGCAAATTGGGCCGTGTGTATACATAATATAGTCAAAAAAAAAAGAGTAAGGGCGCCCTAAGTGCGGGTGTAACCGAATATTTTATATTCTCGCAATTTGTAAGGATCAAGGCGAAGAGATACTTTCAGGTGTTGGCGAAATTTTATATTGAAAAATTTTGCAAATGCATTAAAATTGCAGTTTTGTGAATGGATTACAATCATATTTGGTATCTTACTAACTTTATTCTGCAAGTTATATTATAACTTAATTACATTACCACTTCTTGTTTCATATCCGAGGTATTTATATTAAAATTAATACACCAACCGCAAATCACTATATTCATCATATTATTGTTCCAGATAGGTACATACCGATATCCATAATTTTTTAATCGAATGACACAATGGTAGTTATAATATTCACGGTTAATTTTATTGACATCTTATAGCTATATATGGAACTTAAAATTGTGGTATATGGGGAGTAGACGTGGTTGTAGTTCAATTACGCCCGTTTTCACACTGTTACATTATAATGACATAATAACAATATGCACCACAAATTGGTGGAATATTTCCTAAGGTATAGGATTTCATCTAAAAGTGGGTGGTGTGTCGCCCGTTGTCCAATTTTCACATTGATTCCTATGAAGTTCTTCAGTGCCTTCTTTACTGTGAAATTTAATGCTTCTGAAGCGTTCCTTTAGTGAATTATCGCACTTTTAGTAGTTTTCAACATATTGTTATTTGGTCACTAAATGACTAAATGTTAGAAAAACGTTTCATAAGCAAGTTTGGTTGACATAGCTTTAGTGGTTTGCATGATATGTACATTAAACATATCAGGGTCCGAGACCACGCTCACTTTTTAAAGGATTTCAAACGCCTCTCCCTACCATGATGAACTGTACTAGATAACAATTATGTATCTTAATTTGAAGTTTAGTTATAGCCCACTGTAATATTTCAATTAAAGCCATTTTATTGGCATGGCCATTGTCCCATTGTGCCCACCTGCAACACCAGCTTTCAAACTGTGCCAAGGAATACGTATACCAAGTATCATTAAGATATCTCAATTTTTACTCAAGTTATCGGACGGACAAACATCCGGAATTCAACTCGTGCCGTCATACCGATTGTTTCGATATATATAACTGTAGTTTTAGGTGTTACAAACAACCGTTAGATGACCAAAGTTATTATACTCTCCGGCAAGATGTTGCGAGAGTATACTCTATGTAGTATACTAAAATACGTAACTGACGAGCTATTTCAATTTGCATTCAACTGCTGTCTTCGCGTTGTACATATGTACACAAGTACACTAACTGGCTGACTTCGAAAACGTCAATTGCAATGCACATGAATAAAAAATAATGTTCTTTAATGCATTCGAAATATTTCTGATATTGCATCATGTTTTGAAGCGCATTAATCCGGTTAGCGCAGTGACAGAGAAAATGGCGCATCACTAGGAAAGTTAATATCTTTTGGCCTTTTCATATGCAACAATAGCGAACTCAGATTGATAAGCTGTCAATAATAGCATAGCTTTGTTTAATTAATTTATATGAAATTTGCATCAATTTCAGGGATTCTGAATATTTATTAAATATTTTCATATATATTTGAACGGTGTTTGTGCTTCTACTTTTTGTGACATTTAGGAAATTATTTATAATTAAACTCTGGCTTTAATTTTATTCTTTTTTTTATCTTTATACCCTCGCAAAAAAGCAGTTTATTGCGAAAGTATCCATAATAATAAAATAAAATACAAAAGCAATAAAAGTGTTCTACAACGTTATATTATTATTATAATTATACAATATATTATATACTATATTATATTATTATATATTATTATAATTATACAACGCATTGTTTTGTAATGTGGTTTGACCCTGCATACCGATGATGTATAAGTACTGCGTCAAACTGTATCGATACTTCGCAGGAGCACTTTTTCGAAATTAGTCACTATTTCCTCATAAAAATTATAAAATACTTTCATAACATACTCTCTGCCAAAGTATCAACGCAGCGTTCCAGCAGCAAACGCATCCAAATTTTAACTTTGACCTTAGGCATAGGTAGTCTCGAGTTTTAAAATATTTAGTTTATTTTCTTTTTTTTTATTATTATTTTCCATTAGCATATTTCCCCCTGTCTCGATTTCGATCAAATCATTCTTATCGGATGTACCCGTAATAATTTTGAGAACTAATCCTAAAAAGTTAACGTCTAGTTCTAAAAATGTTAGGAAGTAATTGTGACTTAAGCGTTTTTATTGTGTTTATTAATGCTTGTTCTGTTGATTTTTGTTCCAAGTTAAATGCGGATTGTACTATATTCTCGTAGGGTGCCACTTTTTTGGAAAGGTTTGGAACATGGTATAAGAACGTAGTGTCCGGATAAACGTATTTTGGATTTATCTCCATCATAATATCACTTTTTATTCTTTAAATTTCTTAGGCTGTCACAGAAAGCGACAGAGATAAAAAACAAAATAATTACTCTTTGCAGGCTTGCACTCGTATATTATATAGTTTTTTTTAGCTAAAACGATTGATACTTTGTATTGAAGTAAAAAGAAATTATGTAAATTTCCACATGACAGAGTTTGTTCGTCTATTTTTATAGCTTTTGTCACCTTGGGTTTATTACTTGTTTCAGTAGATCTTACGGTTCATCTTTGTTTGAATAGAAGAGAGTGTGTCTTGAACTAAGGTTTATAATTACTTGGTTTATAATTGTATTTAGTGCCTGTTGTACGGGTTTCAGTTTGTCGGTTGGTTAACTTTGAGCTGAGTATTGTGAGCAGCTCGAGGTGTTGTTTTTTTTTTTTGGCGAGTGCTTTCTCAATATTCATTTGTACTTTTGCGTTTTGATTTTTATTCAGACTATCGAAACGAAGCTTTGTATAAATTTCCTATAGTAGTTTGTTAGACATAAAAATTATCGCTTTTCTTTCATTGAGATTGGAGAATCTTTTATTATTTGGATTTTGTTGGGGTCTAAAGTTATTCTATTCTATCGTAGTTTATTATGTGCCAAGGTATTCTTTGAGCACTTTAGCAATATATATCTAAGCGAACTTGTCAATGTATGGACGTAGGATATCGTCAACACATCGTTGAAAAATTCGTAAACGGAACGACATAAAATTCTTATTCCTTAAACGTCGTAAAGACTTTTAATTTGCATAGATTGTGAATAGTTATGGCAACATCTAGGATAAAGTATCTATCAGTGATAGCATGAGCATTAAGATCGTAAAAATTTAGTACCATATGTCTTTTCGGTTTCCCTTCATTATCGGTACCTTTTTATGCCCTGTATGCTTTTTACAGTCGAGATTAATGTTGATTGGACTTCTACTAGGTTGTATAATTTGATTACCCAATAATTTCTGCCATTGTCATTCACTTTATGTTTATAATTCACTTTATGTTCACAAACTTAAGAGTATCCATGAACCGTTTTACTTTAACTGGCTTTAAAATTTTATGGCCCTTAATTTGCACTTTCAACTAATTTAATTGTTTGTCGAACCTGTTTCAATATACCTGTCGCTTGGCAGTGCATTTGGATACATGGTTTTACTTTCCTTAAAAAAGAACTTCCTATTTCATAGAGTTAGGGCAAGTTATTGCATGTCTTCACACTCGGTCTGGTTTAATTGTTGTACCTTGTTTCTCGATGAGAGTATTCTTTCACATCTTTCCGCTTGTTGATCTCCTCCGAATGGGTTGCAGTGTTGTTGAGACCGTTGGATTTTGTTCCTTAGAGGGTATTGTGTGTTATATTGTATAGGTCGTACATATTGGTGAGACTTATCTATCTCCAATGGCAGATGGTGTGGTTGATGATTATATTGAGCTTGTATATTTGGTTTGTATTTTACTCTGTCCTCATATCTCCGCAGTGTAGGATGTGATAACTGATTGTACCGGTGTGATATAGTATTATACGTTTCCTTATCATGGTTTATAGTGCTTGCGAATGCATCCGTAGATTCTAAAGCCTTTGAGTGGTGACTGTATAGTGAGCCTCTTGTATACTTGTTGCTTAGTCTTGCTGTGATAAATGCTCCGACTGCTTCTTGATTTGCATATTCCGACATGTCTGCTGATCCCTGTTCCACTGACATCTTTATCTTCGAGTGCAAGATTGAGGGATTAACTTCGTTGTAGAATTTGGACAGTGTACACCTTGCTTGCGTAATTTTTTCATCTCTTAGAGAAAGCATGTACAGTGGTCGTTAGAATAGAAATTCATCTTGGTGTTGTTGTTGATTAAGATGTCCGCAGGTTCTCCAATAATTTGATTGTAGGATACTAAAGGCTGAATAGTATTTAGGGTCGTTAGGAAATTATGTGATATGTTCTATAAATATCTGCGCCCTTCTCTTCCAGTTACTACATTGAGTTTTATCTCCCTTAAAGCATGGTATGTTTCAAATGATAAATGTCTTAAAATTAATTATGCAAATTGCAAATTGCACAAATATAAAATGTTCGGCAGCACCTAACATTAGCTCTTACCTGTTACTTGTTAATTTTGGTAAACTATAGGCGGACAACAGCTTGGCAGCTAAAATTTGGGAGCCCTATAGCGGCTCGGAACTTGAGCGGATGCTGAGCGAGGAGTGGTGACGGAAGGATGAGATAAGAATTGATAAAAAAAAAAAAAAGTGTCAAACAAATCGAACCGAGCAGTTGCGTAGCAGGGCCCGAAATAATATTCTCAAACTGGACTATGAGCATCCTGGTAAGTCTGGTTTCCAAAATATTCGTGTTGTTCCAAGAATGCTCATAATCTGTCAAGATGTGTGCATTCTCTAGCGTTTGAAGTGGAGCATTATTCTCGTAAATAGATTGTTTCACAACGTGCTGATTTGTCGTTTAATATTTTTATAGTGCAATTATCAGAGGATTCTGATTTACAAATTGTTGAATTTGTCTGAAATTGTTTTTACATCTCA